>JAGIQG010000028.1:28442392-29642392 GCA_024679065.1 Sphyrna mokarran
GGCCGGGGGGGTAGGTGGATGAAGAGGGGAACACCTATCTGCCTCCCTGGCAGTGCAAATCTGCTCCTGTGCCCTGGGGTTGTGTGTTGTTTTGGGAGAGAGCAATCAGATTCCCGCACGAAAGGAGGAAAAAGGCTTACAAGGGAGACAGAAGGAGAGAGAGAGACCCATAGGAGAGGGTTTTTTTGGGGGAAGAGAGAAAGACCCCTAGGGTATTTGTTCTGCAAACAGACTCCGAGAGAGGGCGTGGGGATGGAAGGTGAAAGACAGCCTCCCTGTGGAATGGTGGGGGAGGAAAACAATTCCTGGGCATTGGTAGATGGAGACCCTGTCCCACAGAAAGATCTACAAGGGAGAGAGAACCCCAAGAGGAATGAGATAGTGAATAGGGGAGTGAACGAACCTACAGGGACAGAGGGAGAGAATCCCCCCCACACCCCTCTCAGGGAGACAGAGAAAACATCCCCCTTCCCACAGCACAGTCACTGACAGCATGGTTAATATAAATGAAACATTGGTTTGTGATTTGCAGAACAATGGTGTTCCCCTGTATCTGCAGCATTTGTTTTGTGTGTATGGTTTTATATTGTTTGTTTAAATCTGACAGAGCTGAACACATCTCTGGAGTTTGAATTAGAAGCCTCACAACACCAGGTTAAAGTCCAGCACGTTTTGTTAAAACCTGGTATTGTGAGACTTACTGTGTTTACCCCAGTCCAATGCCAGCATCTCCGTATCATGTTTGAAGTGGATTCAGAGCAGTTAGATATGAAGTTCTTCATTGTCCAGTTATCTGCAGATTATCTCCTGTATTGTGTGATGATCTGTAGTCGTAACTTGGAGAGAAATACTCGCATTTATACGGGGGTTTTCCACCACCTCAGAATGTCCCAGAGCGCTTTACTGCCAGAACACTGGGTGAAACCACCCCCAACTCTCCAAAATATTAATAACATGGAGATTAATTATTGGATTGAGTTCCATCTAAAACTCACGGGACAGAATCAGTCAGTAACGTCCAGATTTAGTTAGGGATGTTTTGAATACTGTAATGGAATATGAAGAGGTTTGCCTGAGGATTCAGTGAACAATACAGAGCCATACAGACCAAGGCCATCCAGAGATGGACCTTTGGCCTGTTCCCATGTACGTGAAGCCTCAGTGTCCAAGGGCTGCACCAGAGGGGTTATGTGGCAGACAAAGGAATTAGCTGTTCGCCATCTGGTAACCTCTGGACAAAGATGACGGTTTGGCGTAATCGCCCACAATGGAATTCCACCCTTGCTGGCACACAGTGGTCAGTAGATGGGGGGAGAGAGTTGAGCTTTGAGTGATGGACGTAGGCTGCCCCCATATCCTGGAGAAGATTTTTTGATTTATCATTGTCACAGATATTCAGTGACAAGTATTCTTTTTTTGTGCACTATACAGACAAAGCATACAATTCATAAAGTATGTAGGGGAGAAAGAACAGAGAAGCTGCAGAATATAGTGTTACAGTCATAGTTAGAATGCAGAGAAAGATCAACTTAATGTAAGGTAAATCCATTAAGAAAGAGGGGAGGGAGAGTGACTGATCATTTTGGATTATGGGAATAAGGTGACAATTTTTCTAAGATCTGTTTTAGGATTTTGTGACTGCATTAAATGATGTAGAAATTTTCAGCCAAAACAAGAGGCCAATCGCACATCTTAAATTATTATTAATGTGGGTCTTATTATTCGCAGAATGCTCGGTTGTCAGTGTGGAGTCTGCACGTTCTCCCTGCACCTGCGCGTGTTTTCTCCGGGTGCTCCGGTTTCCCCCCATAGCCCAAAGATGTGCAGCTCAGATGGATTGGCCATGCCAAATTGCCCCATAGTGTCGGGGGAATAGTGGGGTAACTACGTGGAGTTACTGGGATAGGACCTGGATGTAGACTGGATGAGCCAAATGACCTTAAAAGGATCACTGTGTTCATAAAAAGAAACATTGAAGCGAAAAGTGGAATATCATAAATGTATAACTGCTTCATTTCTGTGTACCACCAGCTTAGCACCAATAGAGAATGTGTCTTTGTTTGCCCTACCCACTAAATTAAAAGTCTGCCTCCAGTGTAAGCTGCTGGGGCCCCGCCATGCACCATTTCTGTTGCTGCCTGGATCATTGAATCAGCTGCATTCTCTCGATTGTGTGCATTTTCTGTTAGCAGCTGCTCTATAAGCCTGAACAAGGAGACCTTGTGGCCCAGTTGAGTAGCCTTCCTCCCTCCGGGTCAGGAGCCTGATGGCTGTGGAAAGGTGTGTTGAAAACGTGGCTCAATTGTCAGCCTGTGGACCATTTCCGATTTGCCAGGAGATTGGAGCAGGAGAGTTTTCCGGGGGCAGCCAGACTGCGGAAGGCTTGTTCTACCTCACCGCCCACCTCTGTCCAACCCCCTCCGCTGCTCCTGATTGATTATCTGACAGCCAGCTCTGGATGAGCTCGGTATTGGGAAGATCGAAACTGCGAAATCCAATCCCGTCTCAAAGTCCATTCCCTGACCATCGCCTCCATGCCTGTCCCGGGCAAACTGCCTTGAATCAGACTGTTTGCAAATGCAGTTCCCTGTTTCACCCTAGGATGATCTCAGCGCTGTTTCCATCTCAGTAATATCGCCTCCACTCTGCCCTGCCTCAGTATATCTGCTGAAACTTGTGCCTTTTTCACCTCAAGGCTGGATAATTCTAATGTTCCGCAGCATGGTCTGCAATCTTCCCAATAAACTTAAACTCATCCAAAGCTCTGCTGCCCATGTTCTACCTTGTAGCAAGTTCACCCGTCATCCCTGTGCCCACTAACCTGCCCTCGCTCGCTCGAGGAATAAATTTTGGCCAGGCACTCCCTGAACTTTAAAATAGAATCCCTGCAGTGCAGAAGGAGGTCGTTCAGCTCATTGGGTGTTCACAGTTGTACAAGACTCACTTGGAATACTGTGTATGGTTTTGGTCACCCCATTATTGAAAGGATATTATTAAATTAGAAAGAGTTTGGGATTAGCTTAGTTGTTTAAAATAAAAGAGCGGCATGGGCAAGTTGGGCTGAAGGGTCTGTAAACCACTATAACTGCAATCCCACCCAAGCCCTATTCCCATAACCCCACATATTTACCCTGCTAATCCCCTGACACTGCGGTCAATTTAGCCTGGCCAATCAACCTAACCCGGACATCTTTGGACATGAGAGGAAACTAGAGCACCCAGAGGAAACTCGCGGGCTGAACATCCATGCTCCACAACTCAGTCTTCAAATGCAGCAGATGATCAAGAAGGCAAATGGAATGTTAGCCTTTATTGCGAAGGGGATGGAATATAAAAGCAGGGAGGTCTTGCTGCAATTGTACAAGGCACTGGTGAGGCCGCAACTGGAGTACTGTGTGCAATTTTGGTCCCCTTATTTGCGAAAGGATATATTGGCCTTGGAGGGAGTACAGAGAAGGTTCACCAGGTTGATGCCGGAGATAAGGGGGTTAGCTTATGAGGAGAGATTGAGTAGATTGGGCCTGTACTTATTGGAGTTTAGAAAGCTAAGGGGAAATCTTATAGAGACTTATAAGATAATGAAGGAGCTAGACAGGGTTGAGGCAAAGAGATTCTTTCCGCTTAGAAAGGAAACAAGAACGAGGGGGCACAACCTCAAAATAAGGGGGAGTCGGTTTAGAAGAGAGTTGAAGAGGAACTTCTCTCAGAGAGTAGTGAATTTCTGGAATTCTGTGCCCATTGAAGTGGTAGAGGCCAACTCGTTAAATAAATTTAAGTCACATGTAGATAGATTTCTGATCAGTAAGGGAATTAAGAGTTATGGGGAGGGGTGGGTAAGTGGAACTGAACCACCATCAGATCACCCACAATCTTATTGAATGGCGGGGCAGGCTCGAGGGGCTAGAAAGCCTATTCCTGCTCCTATTTCTTATGTTCCTGGAATGGGATCTTTCACTTTCACTTTCACCTTCACCTGAGAAGACAGCTGGGTTTCGGTTTAAAGTCTCAACCAAGTGGTGGGTATGTGTGGCAGTGCCGAGTTCCCTCAGCACTGCGTTGCAGTGTCAGCCTAGATTGTGGTGCCAAAGGCTTGGAAAGGGGGTTAGAAGCCATCACCCTGCTGGCTCAAGAGATGGAAAAAAAAATACACTCGTGCAAACATTAACCCTTTTCTAACCCCAAATGTTTGGTTCGCAGCCTGAAAGACGATCGACCCTTGGGCGTTACATCCCCCCTCCACCCACCTCATTCCACTCTTCGAAGGATGGCCACTATGGGAGACCTGCACGAAGATGTCCTGGCAGAGATCTTATGCCATGTGCCAGGAAGGGACTTGGTGTTATCATGCCGCCTGGTCTGCCGCTTGTGGAAGGAGCTGGTGGACGGAATGTACATCTGGAAGGAGAAGTGTATTCGTGAAAAAGCGATCAAGCGGAATTTGCAGTGGACTCCGGAATACTGGAGGAATTTGTATTTCCTGCTACCGACAATGAACTTGATCAAGAACCCCTGTGGGGAAGGTCAGTGCCGTGGTTAAGTTTCTCCTGTGGGCTTGTGTTGCAGTCTAGGCTGAGTGAACTCTTTCTGAATTTACCAGCCTGTCGTTGGCAGAAGGGTCTCGGCCTGTGTTCAGTGTTGATCGATTATGAATCCAATGCGTGCTTTTGTATTGGTGAAAGAGCATCTCACAAAAAGAGCTTGAACAAGTTGGTTGTGATTTTTGGCATGTGGTAATTTTTAAATCCATTCTTTCATTTGACTGCCTGGGACTAATAGGTTCATTGAATGGCTTCTCTCTCTCACCCTGACAGCATTGTGGTCATTGCCCTTCTAGATTTCCCTCTCGGCCCTCCAAATATCGTCCCCTGCCCTCCCCAGTCTCCCCTCCCTCCTCGCTGTCCTCAGGTTAAGATTCACTGTGAATTTCCTATTTTGACACATTGATGGGCAGGAGGCATCTGACACATAAAAATGAAATATGCGGAACGCAGACCAATCCGCCATGCAGACACTCACCTCCGGTTTTATTCTGGTGCCCAAGATGGGATGGTTATTTTCAATGAAGTTGGCCGTGTGATTTGAGATCCTGATTTGCCAATTTCCAGGTGGTGAGTGGCAGGAGTGTGTCTTCCAATCTCTCAAGGTGACTGTCCAAACCCTCATCTCAAGACTCCGATCGGACTCGGATCATCTCAGTTGCCCGGGATGTTTTAGTTTTAGCATTTGTCTTTTGCTTAAAATAAGGAAGACGGGACATGCCCAGCTGTGGCCCACTGCAACTCTTGTTTTGTCTTGTACCAGCAGTTGGACTGACACCGCATTCTGGGGCTTTGCCGGTTCCCTCAACCTGATGCAACCTTCCCCAAACCCATCCACGCACACGCGCGCGCACACATCCCTGCCCTCTCTCGCCTACCCCTTCACTCAGGCTATTCGCTTCCAGAATCTCTGAATTAAGAAGCATGTGACCACATCTCAGTGCTCTTTTCTGCCATTAAGCTACACAGTTTAAAAATCCAGGCTTGAGACCCTACAACTATGGTTCACTTTATCTGGGTTACTATTCCACTCTTTTTAACCCCATTTAGCCCCAAGCCGTGACACTTGGCCCTCATCCCAATTCTTCAATTTGTAAAATAAATAATTGAAAGGTTTATTATTGCCTTTCTTCTTATGAGGTCATTTTTTAAATTAAAAAGTACGGTGGAGCTATTTAATTGGCACAAAAGCAAAATACTGCAGATGGTGGATATCTGAAATAATACCAGGAAATACTGGGAGGATTCAGCAGGTCAGACAACATCCATGAAGAGAAAGACTACGTTAAAGTTTCAGCTCAGTGACTCCTCGTCCGTCTGATGGAGCGATCGACCTGAAACATGTTTTCCTGATACTACCTGACTTGTTATTTGATTTTCATCTTCTCACAATGTGTATATTGGAGGTATGAAGTGCTCCAAGATGCCCCAATTTTCTATAATTCGATAAACTCCCCAGAGATTTGACCTGGAGATCTTATCCGTGGGTTACTGGGTGGAGTTAGAGTTTCAGATACTTCAAACTTGTAGGTCCAACAGGCCATCTGTTAACAGGCTCAGCGACAGAACGTGCACAAGAATATTCTTCATTGCTTAGGACGTTGCAGAGTTCCACTGTCATGTTGACACGTCACTCCCACCAGTTCCGTAGAACTTGTGCAAAAAAGTTGCACAGAGGAAAAGGAGTGGCACAGTGGTTACCGCTGCTGCTTCACAGCGATTGGGAATCCAGGTTCGATTCCCGGTTTGGGTTGCTGTCTGTGCAGAGTCTGCGCTTTTTTCCCCGGATCTGCGTGCGTTCCCTCTGGGTGCTCCAGTTTCTTTCCACAGTCTGAAAGACATGCTGGTTAGGTGCATTGTCCGTGCTAAATTCTCCCTCAGTGTACCCAAACAGGCGCCAGAGTGTGGAAACTAAGGATTTTCACAGTAACTTCATCGCAGTTTTAACGTAAGCCCGTTTGTGACTCTAATAAATAAACTTAAAACTTAAAATTTGAGATGATTGCCATTTTTGAATCGTGCTGAAGTATCACAGGAACTATAATGAGTTGTACTAATTGATATTACTGAGTGAAGTCTATAAAATAATGAGGGGCATAAATCAGCTAGATGCACATACCTTTTCCCTAAGGTAGGGGAGTCTACAGCGAGAGGTAAGAGATACAAAAGTAGAGGGGCAGTTTTTTTTTCACAGAGGGTGGTGAGTGTCTAGAACAAGCTGCCAGAGATACTAGTAGAAGTCGGGACAATTTCATGTTTTAAGAAGCATTTAGATGGTTATGTGGATAAGATGGGTATAGAGGGATATGCACCAAATGTGGGCAATTGGGATTAGCTTAGGGATTTTAAGACAAAAAGGGTGGCATGGACAAGTTGGGCTGAAGGGCCTGTTTCCATGCTGTAAACTTCTGGGATTCTAAGTAACCGATCCCTATGGATATCAAACCTTTTCATTACACAACCTAGAAATGGTAGACTTAGTGTTGACCTTAAAATGGTCAAGAAAGCAATCATTTCCAGACACGTATCCACTTCGTATGATCAAAGAGCTATCAGCGCCATTTCATGACTTTGCAGTCCACACAAAGCTTGACAGAGATATCTTCCATTATCATTAGTGAAGCAAGGTTGATATCTCGTGGCTTTCATTACTCATGAAGGTGTTTCAGCACTACAAAATGCCATATGGACAAAGTTCAGCCCTTAGCGCATTCCGGAAGACGGTGTCCAACAAGACTGAAGAATCAAAGTGGGTGTTCCACTTCAGTGTTGTTGATGTTGCCTTTGGCAGGGGCAAGGCAGAATGTGATCAGCAGTGCTCCCACTTGCCTCACTTGATACAGACATATTTGCAGCGTCCAAGATTGATTTTCTGGGTACAGAGTAACACAGTCTGAAATAAAGTCTACACACAACAACGTTGCAGTGTGTTTCTAATTCTATTAACATCAAAGAGTTGGTATCATTCTTTGGTGCTGCAACTGTTATTGCAAATTTGTTCCTAACTGTGTGCAGATGGTAGAACTTCCTTGAAAGTCATTGCACCTAACTTGCAAAATGGACTCGGATAATCACACAGCAAACAGTGATGAACATAGCTCTGCCGGTCCTCGTGTATGTCACATCTCTGCAAGAGTTGTGGGATTAAAACTCTTAGGGCTTCAATCGAGATCATGCAGGGAATTACAAACTAGGGTGAGGATTTTAAAATTGCTTCACCAAGGGCCTCATGTACACCCAATGCTGGGTGCGTGGAAATAAATATTAGGAAGGTTGAAGCAGGGTAGCACAGTGGGTTAGCACTGCTGCCTCACAGCACCAAGAACCCGGGTTTGATTCCCAGCTCGGGTCAGTGTCTGTGCAGAATCTGCATGTTTCTCCCCTCGTGTGGGTTTCCTCCGGGTGCTCTGGTTTCCTCCCACACTCTGCAAGACAGGCTGGTTAGGTGCATTGGCCATGCTAAATTCTCTCTCAACGTAGCCAAACAGGTGCTGGAGTGCAGCGATTTGGGGATTTTCACAGTAACTTCATTACGGTGTTAATGTAAAGCTACTTGTGACACAAATAAATACATTTTTAACTTCAATCATTGCAGCAAACTCTGTTCCCCAGCTGCTAACTCCACTGCTCTCCCAGACTGTTCACAACCATCAGCGGGAATGGGATGATGTTAGAACATTGGCTACGGCGGTTTTGGATGGTTTTGTGTTTACGCAGGGCCAAATAAGGGAGGCAGGTCTGGAGCGAGGGAGGGTGAAGGTTTTGTCTTGGAGTTGAACTATGTTCCGGGGATGGGAATGAGACAGTTTTATTGATGGTACAGCTAAGTGGGCACCGGCACCAAAAATAGTGGTATGATGTGACTAACCTCAGACGCATGGCAGGGAGAGCGATGGAATTAGGGAACAGAGTTTGCTGCGGTCACTGTACACTGGTTTTGATCTTCCCAATATTTAATTGAAGGAAATTTCCTCTGGTATTGGCTGTATTCCCTCCAGCAACACCACTAACAGGAAAATCATATCACTGTTCTGGAGACTTCGGCATTTCCTTCCTACAACCTTCAAATGTGCCCGAGTTTATACCCCTAGAATCATGGAATCCCTACAGGACAGAAGGAGGCCATTTGACCCATTGACTCTGTACTGACAACAATCCCACCCAGGCCCTATCCCTGTAATCCCACATATTCACTCTGCTGATCTATCTAATCTATGCATCTTGGGATAAAGAGGAGAAATTTAGCACAACCAATGCACCTAACTCTGCACATTTTTGGATTATGGCAGGAAAACAGAGCACCCGGAGGAAACCCATGCAAACATGGTGAGAATGTGCAGAGTCTGCACAGCCCCAAACCCGGAATTGAACTCAGGACCCTGATGCTGTGAGGCTACAGTGCTAACCACTGTGTCTCCGTGCTGCCAATGTTTGTATCACATTTTAAACCAGTATCGCCGCCCCAGACTTCAAAACGCTCTGTGAAATAGCTCTATCCCCCATGCAAAGACCAATCGCCTCGTCCCGTGACACCAGTTGCAAGGTGATGATGAAATATTTGAGAGACTTGAGTGAAAGGTCTTTCATCATTTTTTTTAAGAGTGTAAATTCTGAATTGGTTGTTGACATGTTTTAATAGTGTAGTAAGGTGCAGCATAAACGGACGTTCTTTCTGCTGATTTTATTTCTGTTTCAACAGAAGATTTTCAGTTTTGGCACATTGATGATAATGGTGGGGACGAATGGAAAATAGAAACCATTCCAGGAGCCCATGGACAAAATCCTCCTGACAAAACTGTAAAGAAGTACTTTGTCACATCTTACGGGTAAGGATTTGATTGTACTGCGCTATGCTGAGTTTATTCTAACTTCTCCTTTCCAATCACTAGTCAGAACGTCATGAGATTGCCACTACCTTAGGAAGCTCACGTCAAATGTTTCTTCATTTCTGGACAATAACTGGTCTGATTGCATGTCCTCCCTCCCCTTGCATCCTTCTGGAATACATTCAGTGACTTGGCCTCCACAGCCTCCTGCGGCAGAGAATTCTACAGGTTCATCAGTCTGAGTGAAGAAATTTCTCCTCACCTCAGTCTTAAATGGTCCTATCCCGTATCCTGAGACTGTGATGCCTTGTTCTCAACCCTCCAGCCGGAGGAAACAACATCCCTGCATCCAGTCTGTTCAATCCTGTCAGAATTTACACCTTTCAAATGAGATTTCCCCTCTCATTTATGTAAATTCCAGTGAATACAGGCTCAGTTGACCCCATTATATGAAAACCCTGCCTTCTCAGGAATCAGTCTGGTAAATCTTCACTGCACTCCTTCTCCTTCTTGGATAAAGAAACCAAAATGGCACACATTGTGGCCTCCAGGTGTGGCCTCACTGGCGCAGCTGCAATATGCCATCCTTGTCCCCAAGTCCTCCTGCAGTGAAGGCTAACATTCCATTTGCCTTCCTATGTGCTTGCTGTATCTGCAGGCCTACTTTCAGTGACTGGTGTACAGGGACACTCTTTGTACATCAACATTTTCCAAGCTATCATCATTTGAATAATACTCTGCCATTCTGTTTCTCCGGCCAAAGTGGATTACTGCACGTTTGTCCACATCATACTGCATTAGCTAATATCTTAAGGGAAGGAAGTCTGGTCTGCAAGTGACTCCAGATCCACAGCAATGTGGCTGACTCTTAAAATGCCCTCTCTCAATATGTACTGCCACCTTGAAAGGTCAATATAAGTGAACTCCTGGTCCCTCGTGAGTCTCCATTCAGTCTGCAGCCACGCAATCTCATTTCTGCTGAAATGTATCACGTCACGCTTATCCGTGTTAAATTCCATCTTGATTGACACGATCCTCACTGCCTGTCACAACTCCAAATTGGCAAATTTTGACATTTTTTTTCTCTCTCTCTCTTCCACAAGTACTGATCCCGTCGCTGACCTTTGGGGAATACCAATATCGCCTGGTTCTTCACCCAAACCAGTTTCCCATCCTTTGATTCCGTCTACACTTCCCGCTGCCTTGGGAAAGCAGCCAACATAATCAAGAGCCCCACATGTCCCAGGCGTGCTTTCTTCCGCCTTCTTCCATCGGGAAAAAGATACAAAAGTCTGAGGTCGTGTACCAACTAACTCAAAAACAGCTTCTTCCCTGCTGCCATCAGATTTTTGGTCCTATCACATATTGAGTTGATCTTTTTCCTCTCTTTATTGGTAACTGCAACACTTGCATTATGCACCTTGTCCTTTCCTTCTCCCCTATGTGCTCTGTGAATGGTATGTTTTGTCTTCATAGCGAGCAAGAAACAATACTTTTCTCTGTATCCCAATAGATGTGACAATAATAAATCAAATCAAAACTCTTGTTTACCATTTTCCATTTTGGAAAAAACAACCATTTACCATGGTTCGCTATTTTCTCTCCTTTGAAGGGCAGAGGGACATAGACAGGGACACGGGTAGAGGTGGGAACATTGGGGTGGCGGCGCGGGCTCGTTGGGCCGAAGGGACTGTTTCCCGTGCTGTTTTGTTCTTTGTTCTTTTAATCGCTAAACCAACATCACTCTAATGGTTTGGTCATTATCAAGTTACCGATCATGTTCCTACGTTACAATAGTGGTTACAATTCAAAATTATCTCACTGGTTGCAGATTACCTTTGGAATGTCATGGGAGATGTGCTCAATAAATGTAAGTTATTTCATTTTCCGTGTTTCTCACTGACAGATTATGCCGGAAATCCCAGCTAGTTGATTTGATGGCAAATGGATTTTGGCCAGGCCTGATCGATACAGTTCAGCCTAAAATAATAGTCAGCGATTGGTGAGTAATGGACCTTTCTCATTCACCAATATTTCATTAGATATCAGCAATTTGAAAAAGCGACCATTAAGGGAAGGCGCTGACCTAATGATATTATCGTGAGACCATTAATCTAGTAATGTTCTGGGGACCCAGGTTCGAATCCCGCCATGGCAGATAGTGGAATTTGAATTCAATTTAAAAAGAAAATCTAGAATTAAGGATCTGCTGATGATTGTAGATTGTCGGAAAAATCCATCTGGTTCACTAATGTCTTTAAGGAAAGAAATCTGCCATCCTTACCATGGTGGCACAGGGACTCTGGTTCAATTCCCAGTTTGGGCCACTGTCTGTGTGGAGTTTGCACATTCACCCAGTGTGTACGTGGGTTTCCTCCGGGTGCTCCAGTTTCCTTCTGAAAGACATGCTGGTTAGGTGCACTGGCCGTGCTAAATTCTCCTTCAGTGTTATGTGAACAGGCTCCAGAGTGTGGCGACTAGGGGGGTTTTCACAGTAACTTCATTGCAGTGTTAATGTAGGCTTATTTGATAAAGCAAACTTAAAAAAAAAAAAATTTGGCTGTCTTTCAGCTGCCCTTAGCAACTTGAGATGGGCAATAAATGCTGGCCATGCCCCACAAATTAATTAAAAACATTGTGTAGAAACTAAATGTCAGATTTATGCAGAAAAATTAAACTCTCCGGTGAGTCTAGATTTTTAATTGTGTAATAAAGGGTACAAGAACAGTAACCCAGAGACTGAGCAGTAATTGGGCAAATAATTAATATTTAGGATAATGAATAGCTAGCCAGATAGAAGGATGCTCAGTGAGGGTTAAACTAGGATAAGCAAACTACTGCAGTTGCTGGAGTCTGAAGAATCTGAAGGTTTGTTCAATCTATTCGCGTTGGGGACACGCTTCAAGTTTCCCTCACTCAAGGGACCACTGAGCAAATTTTGGAAAGATAAGGCCTGGCACGGCATTAAAAATGAAATTGTGAAAAAGAATCAATAACTGTTTTAAAACGAGACTAGTTAATAAAGATGACCAAGCACCAAACAGCAAAGCTAACAAATCACATGGACTAGGCCCCGAGTCCCTGGTCACTAGGGATGGGTATTGGAACTCAGCTAAAGAGTTAGGTCTAAATAGCACAGAGCTTGCGTTCAGCTCTGGTGGTACACACTCCGTGCTGGCTTTGTGCAGGGGTTAAAAAGCAGGTTTATCCTCTCCTGGCCTGCTTTTAGAGAATCGGGATGGCATGGTAGCACAGTGGTTAGCACTGCTGCTTCACAGTTCTAGGGACCTGGGTTCGATTTCCGATTCAGGTCGTTTTCTGTGTGGAGTTTGCTCATTCTCCTCGTGTCTGCTTGTGTTTCTCTGGTTTCCTCCCACAATCCAAAGATGTGCAGGTTAAGTTGATTGGCCATGGTAAAATTGCCCCTTAGTGTCCCGAGATGTGTAAGTTAGAGGGATTAGTGGTTAAAATATTTTAGGGATATGGGAATAGGGACCTGGATGGGATTGTGGTCGGTGCAGACACGATGGGCCAAAGGGCCTCAATCTGCACTGTAGCGCTACGATTCTATGAATCTCTACAGGGCAAAAGGAGGCTATTCGGCCTATTGAGCCCATTCCGACAACAATCCCATCCGGGCCCTAACTCTTTAACCTCACACATTTAATCTGTTAGCCCTGACACTAAGGAGAAATTCAGCACGGCCAATCCACCTATCCTGTATATCTTGTGGGAAGAAACTGGAGCACCAGGACGAAACCCACGCAGCTATGAGGGGAAAATGTGATTCTGCACAAACAGCCACTCAAGGCCCGAATTGAACATGCGCCCTTGGTGCTGTAAGCTCACCACCATGGCGTCCTTTTATCATCGTAGAATATCATTAGAACCCTACGGTGCAGAAAGAGGCCCTTTGGCCCATCGAGTCTCCACTGAACACAATCCCACCCAGGCCCTACCCCCATATCTCTACATATTTTAACCCACCAATCCCTCTAACCTATGCATCTCAGGGCACTAAGGGGCAGTTTTAGCATGGCCAATCAACCTAACCCGCACATCTTTGGACTGTGGGAGGAAACCAGAGCACCCGGAAGAAACCCATGCAGACACAATGAGAATGTGCAAACTCCACACAGACAGTGACCCGAGTCACTTCAGGTCCCTGGAGCTGTGAAGCAGCAGTGCTAACCACTGTGCTACCGTGCCTGTGGATGAGTTTCAGGGAAGGGATGTGTGCCTTTCTTATTTCCACTGCCTCAGTTTTGTGCTCGTTTGCTTGTTGATCTGCTGACCAGGCTCACTAGCTCCCAACTCTGGCACAGGGAAGGTTTGGCCTTGTTGAGGAGGTGTTCCAGACAATGTGAAAAGGGATACATTTCCTCACTTTGCCCTGTCTGGGACACTGGGTGCCTTGGGCAGGCGTTGTTGCTCATGGCCTTTCTGACCTGCTTTGTCATCTTGACCATTGTGCCTCTTTAGAAGATTAATACAAGCATGCAGGAGGGCAAGGTCAAAGATGGACACAAAGACAAGTCATCCATCCTCCTGTTACTCCATTCAGAGACTGTGTTTCTCTCCCAAATTTATGTAGGCCCAATAGCGCGAAAGAGTCTTTGATTTGGAGGAATAGTTCCTTACAGAATCTTTCACTATAGTTGCCTGTATTTTGAACATTGGCTCCACGGACAGAATATAGAGTTGTGGCCTGTGGGCCATGGGTTGAACAAATTGGGGTTAAACAAATGTAGGGTGGGACTAGATGGACAGAATGGTCTGTTGCTGCGCTGACCAGTTTTGGACAGGGTTATTCCTGACCTGCTGTGCTGGTGTGGATTGTTCTGAGCTGCACTACTGAAATACTGTTCTACACTGGTGGCAGGTACGCAGCGAGACGGGACTGCGGCTGTGTCTACACCTTGGAGGTGGAGCTGCTGTCTGAAAATAGGAGCCTCATCTGCAGTTACAGGTCAGAGGAGGTCACAATCCCGCAATGGAACGATGCCAAATGGAACCAGGTACCTCATTATATTTGCATTTTACTCCATTTTCTCCATCTAGAGTTTTTGTCATATCTACAATTTCCGTAACTAGTTAACCTTTCAATTATCTGTGTAACTGTCAGTATTGTTTCTGCTGTGTTTGGCCAGTGGGGTAGGGTCCAAAATCACTCCCTGTGATCTGTCTCCTCATTTTCCAATCTCCCATGGCCCGTGTTTCTGCCACATCCTTTAACATATCCTCTTGTGTTCTTCTACCCGCCCTTTCCTCCTCCTCCTCCTTCCCCCACCCTGCTTCCTATTGCAAATATTTCCTCCCTCTGCTATCAGCATGGACCAGCTCGTTGACTGTAGAAGGCTTTTTGAATTTGTTCCTTTCCTCCTCCATTGCATACATGCACATGAATGTTCTTTAGAGAAACAGAATGCCTGAGTGACCTTTCCCTCTCCATGATGGTAGTATTACCGCAGATCAGCTCTCTTAGCTTAGACTGGGAGCAGAACGCGAGGTCTTTGATGCAAAACTGAAGCACACAGAGTGAAAAGTTCTCCGTATTTCTCTGTAGAATCAGAGGGCAGACGAGAATCGCTCATTCACGCTCTGTGATAACCGGCAGCACTTCTTACCTTGCAGATGACCCATATTTTTGAAAATTACGGGCCTGGTGTTCGATACGTTCACTTCGCTCACAAGGGGAGAGACACGCAGTTTTGGGCAGGATGGTACGGAGTGCGGGTCACCAACAGCAGCGTCACCATGGAACTATGATTGTTCGGGGACCGCCACTTTGACCAAATGAGTAAAGACCAAATGTTTGTTCAAACGGCAAAGCGATAGCTGGGAATCCGAAATGGAAACAGGGAAAGATGCTTAACAGGCCAGGAAGCAACTGTGAGGAGAGAAGCGGTGAACGTTTCAGGTTGATGAGCTTTCAGGGACGTTCTGCTGAAACACTATCTACCCGAATGCTTAAGTCTGTTTCTCGCTCCACAGATGCAGCCTGACCTACTGAGTATTATCTGGGCATTTTTGGCTTTATTGAAGAGAATTATCAAAAGGTTTGATTTGTGTTTTGTATCTTGGATACGTAAATAACATTGAATTCACTTTATACGTTCATGATCCGTGTCTATCATCTAGCGAAGCAGATCCTTTTCGTAACAGTTACTGCCTTCAGCCAGGATTCCGAATGGATTAAAATAATGAGCCGAGAGATATGGGGGTGGGGTTGTGGAGAAAGGCACTGGTATATTTGCTGCTCTATGGCAATTCCGTAGATTGAGTGACAATCTATCTTTAATTGCAGTGAACCAGGTAACTGCAAAACTCTGAAGGTAAGAAGATACAGACCTAACCTTTTTTTGGCTTCAAGAGGAAGCACTTTAAGAGAACATTATTCATAACACTCGCTCAAGATACAGTAAAGCGCTGATCTGAATGGGTTGCAGTAAGTGACCTCCCAAATCACCTTGATTTGAAGTGGAGTCTCTCTCTAGGACCCCAATGTCTCCATCCTTTTTAAAGGGACACAGGGGTTAAAACACCTGAAATTGAGTGGGGTGAGGATGGGAGGCCTCAGTGGGGCAGGAGACCATTTCTCAGACCAGCAAAGCCTGTCTTTAGAATTCTCTTCCTTTGTGCTGACACGGGGTGAGTATTTTGAAGAAATGATCCTTTTCCATTTGCTGGGTTCGATGCAATTAAAGGAAGATTGTTGTTGTCACTCTTAGAGTTCCAATGAGATGTTGAATTATTAATAATGAATGGGTCAGTACTTGTTGTTGCCTTCTCTAATAGCAAATGTGTTACTAGATGTTGCCTGCCAGATGAAGAACTCCCATAAAGATTAATATTTTGGCATAATTTCAGTCTAGTTTTGTCTGAATTCATTCACTTGAGATGCCAACAAATTATCCCAAACGACTCCCCAATGTGTGAAATCTATTGCACTCTCGATTAAGTAGCTTTTATGCTCTTCTCATCTCTTTGGTCCAGATGTGTTTAAGAGGCAGATACTTCACGGGACAAAAAGGGTTTGGTTTCCATAGAGTCCGCTTGATGTAAGTGCCGTTGAACTTTGTCAGTCACTTGTGTGTGACGCATTTTGAAAGAAGAAACTGTAGTGGAGGTTTTCTGTCAGTGGCCTGATTCTGTTAAAAACTTAAAATTCAACTCACTAAAGACAAGAATTTTCAGTTTCCAGGCACAACTAAAAATTTAGTTTTAACATAAAGTTATCAAACTTGGCTGCAGGAGCCTTTGGAGGGCCATATAACACAGGTTAGTGGTTAAAACCTCTCCTAAAGGCTCCTGCGACCAACGTTAGCACCTTTATGTTTAAAATAAATTTTTAGTTACATTTTAAAGCTGAAAATTATGCCTGTTTTAAGTTTTTAAGGGAATCAGGCCACCGAGAGAGAAAGCCGCCATTACAGGGACATATTGATTCTTTTGTTGACTAATCCCACTTCTTCAGCAAGTAAAAAGGAAAATCTTTTTCCAAATGTGGTTTTTCTCATGCACAAAGTTACTTTTACCTTTTCATTTTGTGATGTTTTCTGAGATTCTCAACCCTACTTTGTAGAGCTGAGAGAAAGTACAAATTGCTGTGAAGTATTTCGAAAAAATATCTTGGATAGCAGCTTAAACAGGCCCCCTGACTGTGCTCGAGGCAAGTCTGCTTCCGCTCCAATACGTGCAATGTTATTTGGCCAAGAAAATCGAGAGATGCTTGTTATTGTTGTGACACTGTGGTTAGCACTGCTGCCTCACAGCGCCAGGGACCTGAGTACGATTCCCGGCTTGGGTCACTGTTTATGTGGAGTTTGCACATTCTCCCCGTGTCTGTGTGGGTTTCCGCCGGGTGCTGCGGTTTCCTCTCACAGTCCAAAGACCTGCGGGTTAGGCTGATTGGCTAGGGAGATTAGCAGGATAAGAATGTGGTCGGTGCAGTCTTGAAAGGTCAAATAGCCTCTTTCTGCACTGTAGGGATTGTATGATTGTTGTGCAATACAGATCTGTCCAATTCTGAGGTTACTCTCTTATGATAGATTGGCTGGAGACAAAAGTGATGTGGAGCGTTGGACTGGGGTAAACACAGTAAGAAGTCTCACAACACCAGATTAAAGTCCACAAGTTTATTTGATAGTAAACCCACAAGCTTTCAGAAGGACCTGATGAAGGAACAGCGTTCTGAAAGCTTGTGTTTTACTATTAAATAAACCTGTTGGATTTTAACATGGTGTTGTAAGACTTCTTACTGTGGAGGCTAAAGTGCCAGTGGCCCCAGTCCACTGAGTTGGAAAACACATTTGCTGAAAACACCGGCCTGGTATCCATCTGTTGTCTGTTCAAGCATAACCATATATCCTTGTTATCCATAATACATTTCTATCTTGGAATGGATTGTGGAGGGTGGGTCTTTTGGATCTTTTGTACACTTCCTGGGCAGTGGTATAAAAGTGTAAAAAAAAATTATTCATAATATGAAAAAAAATTCCATGAACCACTTTAAAAGACCAAGGTAAACGAAAGCTTTTACACTGATGAAGCCTCAATGTTCAGGAGTACTTATTATCAGGACATGCTTTAGATAATGCTTAGAACTATTAACCTTCAAAGCAACAACACTAAGTCCTTTTCTGTGTAATTGCCTTCTGTAAACTGTTACAACGGATGCTGTACTCAATAAAGTGTTCCTTTAAAAAAAACTCAGTAATAGTTAGGATGTTTTTATGAGTCAGTCGGATTTACAGCTGTCCAGTGTGGCTGGGTTACAAAAATGTCTGTGCCTCGCGATGCAATATTAGCTGATGAAGATATTCTGTTTCTTGGTCAAGCAGATATGAAAAATCTTTTCCTTTTTTCTTCTTGCTGTTTTAAATAAACCCCCTGCTGGATGATACATTCAAGCTAGGAATAGGCCATTCGGCCCCTTCAAGTCGGCTCTGCTATTTAATACGATCACAGCTGATTTGATTGTGGCCTCAGCTCCACTTTCTTGTCTCTTCCCCCCCCCGCCCCATCCCACTTTACTCTCACTGTAACTTACAAAACGAACTTGACCTTCACTGGGTTGAAGCAGGGTAAGTGCCCAGTCTGAGGGATTCCTTGCCATTGTGGCTGGATTGGCCTTTGGTTTGTACCAGCTACTGCCTGGGCATCTTTTTCCTCCTTCCCCCACCTCCCTACCCAAGGCTGTACTGACCTGTGTACCCCAGGTGTTGACAGCTTCAGGTTTTCTAGATCTGATTTCTCCTTCCCAGTCTTCATTTATAAGTTCCTGAGTGAAGTAGACTGAATCTTATGAACAGAGATTTCAGAGGCATTAATCTAAATGTAGCTTTCCCTACATTTAGAAACTGGAGATGACAGAGAAGGGGTGGTACAGTTGTTAATACTGCTGTATATCCTTCAAGTACAGGCCCAGTGCTTAGAATGGAAGAGATTCCTGGCCAGCCATGTGAGAGACAAGAATCAGAGCTTTTCCCATCACTATCCAAACAATAACATGCACGTAAAAATGTATGTTGTCACAGCAACAAGGACTGCTTGGAGAATCAGTCGGCTGAATAACCAGTGTGCCAATCCCATCTGGTTTTTAATTTCCTGCTTCATACTCTGGTAGGATTATAATCCTAGCCCCTTTTTTGGGACTTTACTGGACCAAGCATACTTCTCAGATGATCAGTCTCAATTGAGGCAAAGACTGGAACTTAAATGGGTCTGAAGAACAGATCTAACTCTCACTGAAGAAAAAGAATCATCAAAGAATATTACCAACTTCCAAATAATCTTTTTAACAACGTTAGCTAGTTTATAACAATCCAAATATAAGGATCCAGACATCCCTTTGTGATACTATACCTCTCCACTGAAGCGTACAGAAATGGATTCTCAAGTTGAGATAAAGAGGACTATGAGCCAATATGTTTTCTAAATTATTATAGAATCATAGAAACCCTACAGTACAGGAGGAGGCCATTTGGCACCAACAATCCCACTCTGGCCGCTATCCCCACAATGCCACACGTTTACCCCACAAATTCCTCTAACCTTCGTATCCTGGGGCAATTTAGCACGCTTATCAACCTAACCCACACATCTTTGGACTGTGGGAGAAAATCAGAGCACTTGGAGGAACTCCACTCAGAGTCAGGGCTGTTACCAATGCATCACGCAGGACCACCTCACATTCTTTGCAAATATTGGCTAGGCATGGAAAAAGGACAACAATGTGCTAAGCATCCAGAAGGTTCTGTGGGCAGCACAAGCATCTGTAACCCCATCACAATGTACAACTTGACCCAACTCCTTTATCGCTACACGCAAAGAATACAAAGAACAAAACAGCACGGGAAACAGGCCCTTCGGCCCAATGAACCTGTGCCACCACCACCCCGATGTTCCCATTTCTACCCATGATCCCTGTCTATGTTTTATAGATCTATCCATTAGAACCAAATTTGAGACAATTTAGGGAGAACTTGTTCTGCCAATCAGCTTAAGAGCACATCTTTGGGATGTGGGAGGAAACTGGAGCACCCGGAGAAAACCCACGCAAACACGGGGAGAATGCGCAAACTCCCACAGACACAGGCCCAAATCCATGTATCTGCACAGCACAGCAGTAGTCACTGAGCTGTCGTGTTGCCCATCAAATGGTCCAGGTCAAGCGTACACTAATGACGTGAAGCACTAAGCTACTCTCGAAAAAGCCAAGAGCAGCCCTCTCTCAATCCATCGCGTGTATGCCCCTTGTTAGACAAGGCGGCCTGACTACCTATCATTTGTAGGATGAAACAAATACATCAATATCATCGAAAATTTACACAGTTTTCCCAGGGAATTCCCAAGGCTCACGATCCCTATTTTAAATCACTTTTCTATAATCCCTCCATTCTCATTCTGTTCATGTGCTCATCTAAGTATCTCTTAAATAACTCCAGAGTGCCTGCTTCCACCACTTTACTTAGCAGTGCGTTCCATTCCCCCACCACTCTCTGTGTGAAAAAACTCCCTCTAGCATCCAAATTATATCTTACCACCCCCCTCACCCTAAGCCCGTGACCTCTCGTGCTATTTGAGGCCATCCTAGGAAAAAGCTTAACCCTGTTTACTCTATCTATACCCCTCATAATTTTGTACACCTTTATTAGATCTCCTCTAAGTCTGCGTCTTTCTAAGAAAGACAGCCCCAATATTAGAAATTGGAACGCCTTTCCACAAAAATGATGCAAGTCCAGTTAAACCTGAGATTGAGAGAGGTCTGCTAGCCGAGAGAATGAAAGGATATAGAGCCAAGACAGATGGTTGGAATCAGGAAATAGATCAGTCATAGGATCCCTGCAGTGCAGAAGGAGGCCATTTGACCCATTGAGTCTGCACCGATTATAATCCCACCCAAGCCCTATCCCTGTAACCTCACTTGCTTACCCTGATAATCCCACTAACACGAACGGGCAATTTAGCATAGCCAATCAACCTAATCCTTGGAGTGTGGGAGGAAACCAGAGCACCCGGAAGAAACCCACGTTTCATGATGTCATTCAATGGTTGAATGGACCTGAAAGGCTAAAGGGTATCTGTGATCCAATGTCCATCCTACACTTTCACAGCTGCAAATCAACCTGTTTTAACTGGGAGAGTGAAAAGCAGAAACGAAACTGGAATGGACACAGAATATATTCATGTCACACACTGTCAATGGCAGTTTATGATTGACACAGTTCATTGCTTCTGTGTACGTTTAGCCTGAGGTTCACACTGAACATCTCACAATCAGGATTCATCTGAATTTGACTGGAACAGTTCACTGCACAGACAATCAATTAAATGTTGATTTTACTTACATGACAGACATGACCTTCCATTTCAATGTTGCAGCTTTTATTTACTGTGAATGACATCTTATCCCTGCGCTCTATCAGACACACTGGTTTCATGTCAATTCCTCTTTATCCCCAAAATGCATTGTTTTTCTTTGCCAAAGTTTGCAATTAATTAGTGCCTCCAGCCACTGGAAGTCCTTGCTTCACATGGAAAAAAGAATTTACAAAATGCTACCTTCAAGCTAGCCTATTGATATTTCTCTCCAACCTCAATTATTTCTTGCAAATGGTGGGGGGGGGAAATCAGGCTATTGAGTTGGATGATCAGTCATGATCATAATGAATGGTGGGCCAGGTTCAAAGGGCCGAATGGCCTTCTCCTGCTACTATTTTCTTTGTAAAACATGCAGTTATTCAAAGATATTGGTTCAGTGAGATTGGAAGAAATGTGTTCTTTTTTCCAGAAAATGCAACTTTTGTTGAAGAACCAAGGGACTCAGAAAAGGAGGTTTGGTGATTTAGTCATTGTACACAGTGAAATAATTTCCCAATTATATTTAACAAGATTGCGGATGAAGTACGGCTTAATGACAGTGTTAGCCATGATGTGGAGATGCTGGCGTTGGACTGGGGTAAACACAGTAAGAAGGCGCATAATACCAGGTTAAAGTCCAACAGGTTTATTTGGCACTAGCTTTCGGAGTCTCAAGTTTCTTCAATCAAGGAGACTGAGACTCCGAAAGCTAGTGCCAAATAAACCTGTTGGACTTCAAGCTGGTGTTGTGAAACTTCTTACTGCAATAACAGTGTGTCAGATCCATTTACTACATTGCCCTGCTCCCCATTTCCTGATAACTTTAATGATGCACTTTTAAAATGCAAATGGTTGCTTCTCTGGCACACTCTTGATTGACTGAAGAAATAGGGTTGCCTCAAAACATCTCATATCCTGTTCCATTTAAAACCAATATAAGTTTAAGAACAGCACGGGGGAAACACAAGAACTGTTCATATTTTGAACTTTTAGTTGCAGAGTTATTGGCTTCTCAGCAAATTCATCAACCACTTTCAAACTTTTAATCCTAACCGAACAGGTTAAATAAGGCAAGACAGTGTTGTGTAGTACGCGTGTCCAGGTTGGGATTCTTGGTCAGGTGGATTAAAATAAACCACAGTATCCGCCTCAGCTATCTTTCCAGTTGGCACTTAATGCGGGACAAGAAGAATTCATGGGAGTTAGCAGAATAAGTGGAGATGGGAGAGAGGATTTTCTTTGGTATTCTCGAACTTAGCTCCCTGTCCTGCTGTAACTCCTACCAAGCTAAGTTGGCATCCATTTCTCTGGGAGTAAATGGGATTGATAGTACACCATCTCTGTCCAATGATACAAGTTATTTGAACTGGGACCAGGAATGCAGCTCATGCCACGCTAAATAAAAAAATAGCGCAAAGTCAGTCGCAAAAAGCATCGGGGGATCAGTCCTGGGACAGCGTTATTGCTCGACGGTGACAGTGCTGTTGGTGACCCGGGCTCCGTACCATCCTGCCCAACACTGTGAATCCTTTCCTGCGTGCGTAAACTTTACGTAACAGACACCAGGCCCATAGTTTGTGAAAGTCTTTGATATCTGCAAATGAAGCAAAGTCAATCACTAATTGGGGGAGATGGCAGCAGAGCGATAATATCACTGCACCAACAATCCATAAACTCATCTTAATGTTCTGGGAGTGCTCGGCATAGCAGCTATTAGAATTAAAATTCAATTAATAAAATATGGAATTCAAAGCTAGCTTCAGTAATGGTGATGATGAAACAGTCATTGATTGATGTAAAATCCTGATTAATACCCGTTAAGGAAGGGAATCTGCAATCCTTACAGACCTACAACACTGTGGTTAGCTCTTAACTGCCCTCTGAAGAGGCTTAACAAGTCACTCAGTTCAAGGACAATTAGGGTTTGGCAACAAATACTGGCCTCATTAGTGATGCCCATATAATAATTTTAAACATTGGGAATATAGTCACATTCAATGATAACTTGGATTAAGTTAGTACCTTTTAACAAAGTAAAACATTTCAAGGCAATAGAAATATTGTTTTTTTACTAGTATCGCAAGTAGACTTACGATAAAATTGCAATAAAGTTACTGTGGAAGTCCTCTAATTGCCACATTCAGGTACACTGAGAGAGAATTTAATATAGACAATGCACCTCACCCTCATGTCTTTTGGACTGTGGGAGGAAACTGGAGCACTCAGAGAAAACCCATGCAAACACGGCGAGAACGTGCAGACTCTCCACAGACAGTGACCCAAGCTGGGGATCGAATCCAGATGCCTAGCATTGTAAGGTTGCAGTGCTAACCACTGTGCCACATTGAAATCAGGCATTGGAATCGATGCTGCCGAAACAGAGCTGTTGATCTTTGATAAATCCTAGGTTTTAAAGAATGCAATAACAGCAAATATTCTCTCCTACTTCCCTTCCCGTTTAACCACAACTCTCCACAAAAGTGGATGGGGGATTGACTGATTTTTCATCAGTGTCTAACCTACCTCCTTCCATTCTGCGTCACTCCACTGTGGCTCATGAATTGAGTCAGTTCTATACTCCTGGATCATACTCATGTCCTCCGACAGAAGTTCGACATGTAATTCATAATCAAATCCAGAGTCGTGTCTCCCTGCATACCTAGGGATGAAGAAGAATAATTCACTGCAGGCAAAGCATCACTGATATCTTTCAGGGAAAAACTCAGCAGCTATTGTTGAGGTTGACTTGCTTAGATGCATTTGAGGGGAATATGTTCACAACAGGGAGAAAAGAGTAGAATATGTTGATAGGGCAAGATAAAGCAGAATGGGAGGAAGCGTGTGTGGAAGAAATACAGCATTGAGGAGCAGTCAGAGCTGTTTCTAATGCTGGACATTCTATTTAACTCGACATGATAGCTATTGACTGGGGTGTGCAGCACCGTGAGGTTTTTTTTGCTGTGATGTCTAAGGAGAGCTAACTTTGTTCTCACCTGTCACTTTATGGCTGCTGCTGAAGGAATAGGAGAGTTTGAGTAAATGCACCCTAGAGGTCAACTAGAAAGTACATCCTGAGGTCAACAAGAGGCTGCATCCTGAGTCAACTGAAAAGTACATCCTGAGGTCAATTAGAGAGTCTTTCCTTAAACCTCATGTCCTCTAATCCAGGCAACATTCTGTAAACTTCTTCTGCACCCTTTCTGAAGCTTCCACATCCTTCCTGTAATGTGATGACCAGAATTGAAGTGTGGCCTAACCAAAGTTTTATAAAGCTGCAACATAACATCCTGACTCTTGTACTCAATGCAACAAGCAATAAAGGCACACATGCTACACATCTTCTTTACCACCTATCTACTTGTGTGGCCACTTTCAGGGGAGCTATGGGGTTGAATTCCAGGATGTCTCTAAACATCAATGCTGTTTATGTTCAGTTAACTGTATACTTATTCTTAACATTTGATCTCCCAAAGTGCAGCACCTCACGCTTGCCTGGATTGAACTCCATCTGCCATTTCTCCGTCCGTATCTTCAACTGATCTATATCCAGCTGTATTCTTAGACAACACTATTCACAAATACTACCTCATCACCATCCCCTTTGTCTCTACTTTCTTCCCCTATTTTCCTCTCCTTACCCACTTCTCCTTCACACTCCACTTATCTTCTCCACTCCACCCACCCCTCGCCAACCTTCTCCTTCCTTCCATTTCACCCCTCCCAATCTTCCCCATCTCCCTCTCACCCCTCTCTCTCCCCCTTCTTCCTGTCCCATCACCCTCTTTAGCCTCTGCAAAACTGCCATTGAACAAATGGATTAGTCCCCTTCACCTGCACTCAAACAACCATGAACTTGAATCTATTTAGTAAGATTGTGTAATAAATATGAGGATGAGAAAATAATTGATAAGAAACCAAACCCTCTTTGTGCAGTATCACAAATGTGCGACTCATTTTAGAAATACAACTGAGCAGAAGCTGTAAATGTAACACAAAAATGAACTGACTGCACAGAAATGATTGGGTGCAGGAATGTAATTTCATTTCTTTTCTGCCTTTTCCCCGTATATAACAATGATCAATCAGACTGCACAGTGAGTGCCTACAATCTTCAGGGCTGTTGCCGATGTGACTGAGAGTTATTAGTCGTTGCTAAGTTGGTCATTCATTGATTGATTACAGTCAAATCAATCTTTCTTGCAATCTGACCAAAATCACAAGAAAATACAAAAGGTTGTGAACGTAGCCCAGCCCATCAGGCAAACCAGCCTCCCATCCACTGACGCTGTCTACACTTCCCTCAGAGAAACAGCCAACATAATCAAAGAACCCACCCATCTCGGACATTCTCTCTTCCACCTTCTTCCGCTGGGAAAAAGATGTAAAAGTCTGAGGTCGTGTACCAACCGACTCAAGATCAGCTTCTTCCCCGCTGCCATCAGGCTTTTGAATGGTCCTACCACACATTAAGCTGATCTCTCTCCTCACCCTATCAATAACTGTAACTTTATATTCTGCACCTTCCCCTTTCCCTCTCCCTTTTGTACTCTATAAATGGTATGTTTTGTTTGCAAAACTCAAGAAACAATACTTTTCATTGTATCTGAATACATGTGATGATAATAAATCAAATCAAACCAATCTTACCCTGACAGCTAGGCTGGCATTCTCCCCTACCTCACCCGCGACTGGGCTTTTCCAGTCCTGTTGCTGTGTATAGAGATTTGGTTGAGGGCCAAATTCTCCATGTTTGCTGGTAGTGGCAGTAGAGTGTGCACGGCCCTTATCTACATGTGCATTTATCTCAGGCGACTCTGGTCAATTTCCTCTTTTGATTTTATCCATAATAATTCAAACCAGCCAGATGTTACATAACAACAGCTGAACATGCAAAGTTAGAATGTTTTTGGTCTGCACAATCAGTGTGATTGTGCACGAAACATTAGCCAACTGAACTGCAACTTTGCAAAGTGCGTCAGGAGACAAATATCTCTCACTGATCTCCAACTCAAATGTGGGAAATATTATTTGATTTGATTTATTATTATCACATATTAGTATACAGTGAAAAGTACTGTTTCTTTCACAGTATATAGACAAAGCATACTATTCATAGATAAGGAGACAGTGCAGAATGCAATGTTACAATCATAGGTAGGGTGTAGAAAAAGATCAGCTTAGTGTGAGATAGGTCCATTCAAAAATCTGATAGCAGCAGGGAAGAAGCTGTTTTTGAGTCAGTTGATACGTGACCTCAGACTTTTGTATCTTTTTTCCAATGGAAGAAGGTGGAAGAGAGAATGTCTGGAATGTATGGAGTCTTTAATTATGCTGGCTGCTTTGCCGAGGCAGTGGGAAATATAGACCGAGTCAACTATAACAACAATTTTGATTAACAAGGGAATTGAAAGTAATGGGGGTGGGACGGCAGACTAGAAAGTGGAATTGAGACCACAACCAAATCAGCCATGGTCTTATGTGGTGGCAAAGCAGGCTTGAGGGGCCGAATGGACTACCCCCAGCTCCTACTACTTGGGCTTTTGTGTTCTTGTGATGGAGCGTGATGGTGCTTTACAGTATGCTCACCAGTCCCTCACTGTGATAGGGGGTTGAACGCTGTCCAGTATCTCCGCCTCAAATCCTTCCGAGACCAGGTTAATTAGTTGAGATTTTCGGCACCACCTAATTGAGAGAAAAATTGAACAAATTCAGTCCTTAATAGCTCTCTACAGGGCTGCTGAGAATAGGCCAGCTGCCTGGATTGAATTTGAAGAACTGATTTCATGCTTTTGAAGAACTCTACTTTACGAGCAGGTGGGGAACAATCAAACTGGCTATCAGCCTCAGCTTTGGAAAATGAGTCTGTTGGCTATAAAGATTCAAGTATGATGAAATCTTATAGCTCAGAAAGAGACCATTCAGCCCATCGTGCTTGTGTCAGCTCTTTGAATAAAACATCCGATTAGTCCCACTGCCTTGCTCTTCCTCCAGTCATCATTCACACATATATCTAATCCCCTTTTGGGAGTTATTGTTGATCATGCTCCCCACCACTCTTCACACCATCACATTCCAGATCTGAACAACTTGCATGATAAGAGTTTCTCATCTCTCCACATGCTTCTTTTGCCCATGACCTTCAATCTGGGTCATTTGGTTACCGACTTCTCTGCCAGTGCAAAGTTTCTCACAATCTATTGGATTGTAACCCTTCATAATTTACAAGTGATTAAATCCCACTTAATCACGTCAGCTCAGAGAAGAATAAGGCCAGATTCTCTAGTGTCTCCAAGTAAATCCCTTATCCTTGGTACCACACCAATAAATCTGCACCCTCTAATCCTCTGCTTAACTT
This sequence comes from Sphyrna mokarran, assembly GCA_024679065.1. NCBI lineage: Eukaryota > Metazoa > Chordata > Chondrichthyes > Carcharhiniformes > Carcharhinidae > Sphyrna > Sphyrna mokarran. Next base: position 28,469,977 of record JAGIQG010000028.1, read on the forward strand.
TGACAGATTAATGAGAGTGAAACTGGCTTCCCCCTTGACAAAAAACAATTATCCAAGTGGTACTCTTGTAACTGATAAGATTATTTAAATATAAAGTCTAACTGGAACCCAAAAACATATCTCTAATCTAAATGATAATATCGTTGCCTATCAAGCAAATACTTTGTTCCTGTGTTGCCCAGACTCGAAGGATCTTATATAAATTCAAATTTAAATTCGTTCGTGAGATAGGGATATCTCTGGCTGACTAGCATATATTGCCCATCCCTAGTTGCCCTTGTTCAGAGGGAAGTTCAGAGTCACCCACATTGCTGTAGCTCTGGGGTCACAAGTAGGCCAGACCAGGTAAGGATGGCAGATTTCCTTCCCTAAAAGACATTAGTGAACCAGATGGTTTTTTTCTGACAATCGACAATGGTTTCATGGTCATTAGTAGATTTCAATTCCAAATATTTTTTATTTGAATTCAGATTCCACCATCTACTGTGGCAGGATTTGAACCCAGGTCCCCAGAACATTAGTTAAGTTTCTGGATTAATAGTCCAGTGAGAATACCACTAGTCCATCACCTTTCCCTACAGGGAACCTCAGAACAGTTTGTCCCAGGTGATGGTGAGGACATGCAGTTTCTGTTGGAGACGGTTTGCCATTAACCTCAGGGGTGTGGGGTGAGGAGGCAGGCCCCAAATCATATTCATAGAATTCATACAATCCTTACAGTGCAGAAGGAGGCCATTCAGCTCATTGAGTCTGCACTGACCACAATCCCACCCAGTCTCTATCCCCCCCAGTCTCTATCCCCCCCAACCCCATGTAGTTACCCTAGTTAATCCACCTGACACTAAGGATCAATTTTAGCACGGCCAATCCATCTAATCTGCAATTTGGACACTAAGGAGCAATTTAGCATGGACAATCCCTCTAACCAGTACATCTTTGGATACTAAGGAGAAATTTGGCATGGCCGATCTACTTAACCCTCACATCTTTGGACACTAAGGGGCAATTTAGCATGACCAATCCACCCTACAGGTTTCACTATAACCATTTAGGTAAATAGAATGTTTTAACAAGTTCTGTAATCTGTGTGTGTGTGTTCAGCAGTAAAACAATAATTCATCGCAACACCTGGATTAAGTCAACCTCAACTGGAATGGGAATCAAGTAATACTGTTGTATTATTCTGAGAAACATGCTAGAGAGACATTCTATTTACCTAAATGATTATAGTGAAATCTGTAGACAAATTTGATGTGAGTTTTTTTTTGCTTTCTTTGATGGCTTTTAAGTTTAATTTCCAATATATTCTGGGTTCAAGTCCGGCCTTGAGTCACTATGCGAAGTTTGCACATTCTCTCCCCCAATATCTGTGTGGGTTTCCTCCAGGTGCTCCAGTTTCCTCCCATATTCCAAAGATGTGCAGGTTAGGGTGGATTGGTCATGCTAAATTGCCCCTTAGTGTCCAAAGATGTGAGGGTTAAGTAGATTGGCCATGCCAAATTTCTCCTTAGTATCCAAAGATGTACAGGCTAACCAGATACCCAATGGTTATGTTACAGGGTAATCCAGAATATCAATACCAATCACACAGTGGCATTTTTAAATCAGACCAAATTAATATTGAAAGAGTGTGGAAAAATAATCATGAAGCTGGGGTTATTAGATTGTCATAAAAACTAACTGGTCCAATAATGCCCTTTAGAAAGGAAATGTTTGTTTTCTAATTGCCCTCTGGATTCCAATAAAGAGAAGACACTGATGAGCATGACTGATGCCACTGAACTCCAAAAATTGCCCATTGGTAAGGCTAGATTTTGTAACATGAAAAAACAAGTCAAGATTTCCCTGGATAATAAAAACAGAAAATGCTGGAAAATCTCAACAGTCTGACAGTGTCTGTGGAAAGAGAATAGAGACGACATTTCAAGTCAGGATGAACCTTCATCAGAGCTGTGTATAGATGAAAAGTTGTGGGAGGGGGCTGGAATAGGACTAGAACAGGGAATGCTCTACATACCCCTTAAGGAGACAGGCATAACTGAGACCCATACAAGTACCTGAGTTGTGTCTTTTATTTGGAGGAACTGAGGCAAGGTAAAGGAGAAATTGTTGAGTGAGAGAACAAGGTCTGTCAGATGGAGAAAAGTGGTGGTGAATGGTGATTGTTCAGACCTTTGTTTGAGGAAGAAGTGAAGATACTCAGGCTACCCTGGTGGAGAATGGAGATACAGAGGCATTGGACATCCATGGTGAGGGGCTCTGATGAAAAGTTATCCTAACTTGAAACAATGGCTCTACTCTCTCTAGTAAGAAGTCTCACAACACCAGGTTAAAGTCCAACCAGTCAAGACTTCTTACTATGTTTATCCCAATCTAACGCTGGCATCTCCACATCATGTCTACTCTCTCTCCACAGGGGCTGTCAGACCTACTGAGATTTTCCAGCATTTTTCTGTTTTTGTTTCAGATTCCAGCCTCTGCAGTAGTTTGTTTCTATTTGGATAATAGTGGCAGCAGTGGGTTGAGGTATAACTTGTAGCTGAACAATATTGAAGGGGGCTAAGTATACTCTAGAATGTGAGATTGGCAGCTCAGGTCTGGGTTAAACAGCTTGCCAAGGTGAGTGATTGGCAGGGAGGGGGATGCAGTTGGCTCAGGGGCAAGCAGAATTTATTGTCAGTCTTCTGAATGTTCAGTTGGGTGGGGCGGGGGGGGGGGGGGGGGGCAGTTGCTTGGTGGGTAGAATGACTCATCCAGAATGTGGATAGTCAGCCTGACAGCACTGAGGCAATGGTAGGGGTAAGGGAGACTGGTCCCCAGCCAGCTGATGGTAGGCAGTGTAAACAGAAGGATGAGATTTATGGATAGATGTTTGAGGGAACTTTAGAGAAGCCTGTGTTGGGGAAGGAGGGACATGGGGAGAGGAATGCAGTGACTGAGCTGAGTTTGAATCAGTAGGGCATGTGGGGATGTCCAGCACAAGTTTAGGCTCAATAATGGCAAGGGGAACCCAGGAACATGGAAATGCCTCTCCTAACCTAGAAGTTGAATGTAGGTGAGAGAGTCTGCTGGATTTCAGAGAGAGTTGGTCATCCAAAGCCACATTGGCTGATCTCAAAGTATTTTGGAGAGTCATGTACCATCCCTCAACCCCCTCCCCACTCCCCGCTCCACTCCCTCCCACCGACTCCCTATAGCACTGAATGCACTACAATGTTTGAATAGGTAAGAGAGGAACTGTGTCTGACCCATCTTCCACACCTCCATCCTCGCCCCTTCCCCCCTGTCTCAGAACCATGACAGGGACCCCATTGTCCTCACTTTTCACCCATCCAGCCTCCACCCACTGCCATTTTTGCCAGCTCCAGCACGATGCCACCATGAAACATATCTTCTCTCTCACCCCTTCACCCCTACCCAGCTTTCCTTATGGACTGCTCTCTCCATGATACCCGGGTCCACTCCTCCAATTCCCCAAACTGTTCATCCCCTTCTCTAAACACCATTCTGTGTAACTGCAGAAGATACAACACCTGTCCCTTTACCTCCTCTCTCCTCACTATCCAAGGACCGAAACACTCCTTTCAGGTGAAACAACATTTCACCTGCATCTCCTTTAATTTGGTCCACTGTATTCACTGCTCTCAATGCGGTTTCCTCTACTCTGAAGAGTTTAAATACAGACTGGGTGACTGGTTTGTGGAATATCTTGACTCCATTTTCAGTCATGTTCCTAATCTTCCTATCCCTTGCCATTTTAACTCAGCATCTTGCTCTCACTCCCACGAGTCCATCGTTACTCTATTGCAATATTCCAGTGAAGTCTAACACAAACTGGTCAAACAACACCTCATCTTCCCATTAGGCACGTTGCAGCCTTCTGGACTCAACACTGAGTTAAACAACTTTCGATAGTAAGCTTCCCCCTCCATCTTAAACCAGCTCCTCCCACTTTTTTCAACTCCTGGCCTCCCCCAATACAACCTCACTCCTCCCCCACTTGGCCACATAGAATGGTATCATATGATTCTGCAATGCAGAAGGAGGTCGTTCAGCCCATTGCGCTGACAATAATCCCATCCAAGCCCCATCCCTGCAAATTTACCCTACCATTCCCCCTCACATCCCCCTAACACTAAGGAGCAATTTAGCTAATCTCTCTAACATATGCATCCTGGAACACTAAGAGGAAATTCAGCATGGCCAATCCACTTAACCTACAGTTCTTTGGACTGTGGAAGGAAGCCTGAGCATCCAGAGGAAACCCACACAGACACGGGGAGAATGTGCAAACTCCACACAGTTACCCAAGTTGGGAATTGAACCTGGATCCCTAGTGCTGTGAGGCAGCAGTGTTAATCGCAGTGCCATCGCGCCAAACCATGTCTCTGGCTGTTCAGTCGCAGAATGAGGCATTCTGCTACCTCACCTTTTGCCGCTGTTAGTATTCTTCATCCGTAATGGCACCATTAACATTCCTCTTGGTCTTATAAACAGGACAAATGTGTCCGTATCTCCTTTCCTCTGACCTATCCTTGGTCTTCCATTCTACTTCCTCTTCTGCCCCTTTCCAAATCTATAAAAATTTTTACATTGTTTCAGTTCAATTCTCTACCCTGTTTCAGTTTTACAGAAGAATCATTCCAATTTGAAACATTAACTCTGTTTCTCTCTCCACAGATACTGCATCTATCCAGCATTTCCCGTTTTTATTTTATGTAAGAGAGGAATCAGGTCAGGGTGGGTGCACACAGCTGGACAAATCAATCAAAAGGCACTATGTTAATGCAGTAAATCTATGACCTCATATTTTTGGAATTCTTACTCGAAAGATGTAACAAAATATTTTTGGATCTTTTCATTCGGAAAGGGTTTCCCGTTGTCTCCTGGAAGATCTTCCACCTTCCATCCATCTCCATCATTGTTTGTGAGTTCCCAGAAAGAGAATTCCTCTGTCAAAAGTGGAAAAGATGCATTATTACTCTGAGAATTGACCCACCATCTGTGACCTTCTCCTTAAGTGTTGAGGAGATTGTGTATTACTCTCATAGAAACTTATCAAATTATAACTGGGTTAGACAGGGTAGGTTCAGAGAGTGTTCCCAATGGTGGGGGAATCCAGAGCTAGGGTCATAGTTTGAGGATAAGGAGTAAACCTTTTAGGACTGAGGTGAGAAAAAAGTTCTTCACCCAGAGGTGGTGAATGCGTAGAATTCACTACTACAGGAAGTAATTGAGACCAAAACAATGTCTTGATTTCAAGAAGAAATTAGCTCTTGGGGCTGAAGGGATCAAGGGATAAAGGGAGAAGGGGGCAATCAGGATATTGAGCTTGATGATCAAGATGAATGGCAGAGCAAGCTCAAAGGGCTGAATGGCCCATCCCTGATTCAAGTTTCTACGTTTCTACCTATTTCCTTTTAAGGAGGTGCAAATATCTTCCACTTGTTTTTCTTTCTGTCCAATCTTTAAAGTTCAGTTCCTCTCTTGTGTTGGTGCTGTTGTGGGTTCGTGATTCTTGGCACTTCATCCAGTGGCTATTTTGAAAGACAGTGACATCCAAAGGCCTAAACAGAGAAGCAATGACCTAATGGTACTATCTCTAGACTATTCATCCAGAAACTCAGCTAATGTTCGAATCCCACCGCAGCTGGTGGTGGAATTTGAGTTCAATAAAAAAAAATCTGGAATTAAGAATTTACTGATGACCATGAACCGTTGTCGGAAAAACCCATCTCGTTCATTAATGTCCTTTAGGGAATGAAATCTGCTGTCTTTACCTGGTCTGGCGTATATGCAAGTCCAGTGCCACAGCAAAGAATCATAGAATTCCTACAGTACAGAAGGAGACCATTTGGCCCATCAAGTCTGCAGTGACCGCAATCCCACCCAGGCCCTATTCCCATAACCCCACATATCTACCCTGTTAATTCCCCTGATATAGGGTCAAGTTAGCATGGCCAATCAATGTAACCTGCACATCTTCGGATTGTGGAAGGAAATTGGAGCACCTGGAGGAAACCCACACAGAATGAACAAACTCCACACAGAAGCCGAATTGAACTTGGGTTCCTGGCGCTGTGAGGCATCACTGCTAACAATTGTGCCACCATGCCACCCCATGGTTGACTTTCAACTGCCTTATGAAATGGCCATTCAGTACACTTAGACATGGGCAATAAATGGGGGAGGGCAGGCAGCAATATCCATATCCCAAAAATGAGTTGTGGCAAAGCCAAAGCTCCACTTTATCCTCAACCAACACTCACACACAAGCAGTTCCAGCAAAGGATGGTGATTGATAACAATTGATATCCAGCCTTATTTTATTTTTTTTTCTCCTAATCAGGGATGAGTTGGAATCAGTCTCACCCCTCTGTCTAAAAGCTATAATTTCAAACTCCACTGCGGATACTTGGAGAACATAACCAAAGCTGACCCAGTGGTAAAGTCACGATGTGGAGATGCTGGCATTGGACTGGGGTAAACAGAGTAAAAAAATCTCACAACATGGGGTTAAATCCAACAGGTTTATGTTTTGCTACAAATAAACCTGTTGGACTTTAACCTGGTGTTGTGAGACTTCTTACTCCAGTGCAGAACAGAGGGAGTGCCACATTGTAAGGGGTGCCGTCTTTCAGATGAAATGTTAAACCGAAGCCCCATTCTCACTTTCGGGGATAATAGGATGTGGGGAATGATTCAGGGAGAGGAGGTGCCTTTGATGGGCCCACTAGGCCCCCAGAGGAAGTTAGCCCCATCCTTTCTCGACATCAGCAATTGCTGTTAAAGCTGTCTGTTTCCTGCAAGGCTCGAGCTCTTCACCCCCACGGATAAAATACCGACAGCGATGAGGTGAAACCCTCAAGAGGCTATTGATTGTCCACTTATGGGTCTCAATAGGCCCGGGGCAGATGGACAACCTGGTAACTCCCTGGTAAAATTTGAAATAAATTGCCTAAGGATGGGGTGGAGGGGCGCTTTAAAGCATCAGAAGGCAACCCACTGGATTTTACATGCTCCCCCCCTTCCTCTTCAAACCCGTGGGCAGGACAGGGCAGGTGGGTGGCCCCCTGGTGCCCTGACCAATATTTATCCCTCAACCATTATCACCAGAACAGATCATCTGGTCATTGATGTCTTTGGGAGCTTGCTGTGTACAATTTGGCTGCCATGTTTCCTAGCCCAGAAGGGGAAAATGAAACAGTTGAGTTTAAATATTCCAATTTCCCCATTTTACTGTTTTTTTTCCTGGGAGCTAAAGCAGTCAATTGCATGTAAAGTATTTTGTGACATTCTGAGGTCATGAAAGGTGCTATATAAATGCATTTCATTTATTTCATTCATTTTATTTCACAGATTCCCAATAGTGCAGAAGGAGGCCATCAGACCCATTGAGTCTGCACCTGCCACAATCCCATCCAGGCGCTATTCCTGTAACCCCACATATTTCTCCTGTTAATCCCCTGTTAATCATGACATTGAGGGGCAATTTAGAATGGCCAATGCACCCAATCTGCACATCTTTGGACTGTAGGAGGAAACTGGAGCACTAGAAGGAAACCCATGCAGACATGGGGAGAACATGCAGAGTCCACACAGACAGTGACCCGAGACTGGAATTGGGTCCCTGGCGCTGTGAGGCAGCAGTGCTCACTGTGCTGCCCTTTCTTTCCCTCCCTGTAACCCAGGTGCGGGGAGTGCAGCTAAGGCTAAATTTACTGTGCTGAATAGATTGGAAATCGCTCAGTATAAGTAAAAAAATAAAGTATATTTACTAGTCACAACACCGCAATGAAGTTACTGTGAAATTCCCCTAGTCGCCACACTCCGGCGCCTATTTGGGTACACTGAGGGAGCATTTAGCACGGCCAATGCACCGAATGTTGTCTATTTGGATTTTAGTAAGGCGTTTGACAAAGTCCCTCATGGGAGGTTAGTCGAGAAGGTCAAGGCAAATGGGATACAAGGACAGGTAGCTAGATGGATAAGTAACTGGCTTAGTAATAGGAGACAGAGAGTAATAGTGGAAGGGTGTTTTTCTAGCTGGAGGTCGGTCGCTAGTGGTGTGCCGCAGGGCTCGGTACTGGGACCTCTTCTATTTGTAATATATATAAATGACTTGGAAGAGGGAGTAAGTGGAGTGATCAGCAAGTTTTCAGACGATACAAAGATGGCTGGACTTGCGGATAGTGAGGAGCATTGTCAGGCGATGCAGCAGGACATAGATAGGCTGGTAGCTGGGCAGATAGATGGCAGATGGAATTCAATCCTGATAAATATGAGGTGATGCATTTCGGGAGAAAGAATGTAGGGGGAGGTATATGATAAAGGGTAGACCTATTAAGAGTATAGAAACGCAGAGGGACCTGGGGGTACAGGTGAACAAGTCTCTGAAGTGGCAGAGCAAGTGGAGAAGGTTGTGAAGAAAGCATATAGTATGTTAGCCTTTATAGGAAGGGGTATAGAGTACAAGAGCTGGCCTTTAATGTTGCAGTTGTATAAAATGCTGGTTCGACCTCTTTTGGAATACTGCGTCCAGTTCTGGTCGCCTTACTACCGGAAGGACGTGGAGACTCTGGAGAGAGTGCAGAGGAGGTTTACCAGGATGCTGCCTGGTTTGGAAAGTCTGAGTTATGAAGAGAGATTAGGCAAATTGGGACTGTTTTCCTTAGAAAGATGAAGACTTAGAGGAGATCCGATAGAGGTGTACAAGATTTTGAAGGGGATTGATAGAGTAAACAGGGTTAAGCTTTTTCCTAGGATGGACTCAAATAGCACGAGGGATCACAGGCTTAGGGTGAGGGGGATAAGGTATAATTTGGATGCTAGAGGGAGTTTTTTTACACAGAGGGTGGTGGGGGTATGGAATGCGCTGCCAAGTAAAGTGGTGGAGGCAGGTACTCTGGAGTTATTTAAGAAATACTTAGATGAGCACATGAACAGAATGGGAATGGAGGGGTATAGAAAAATGATTTAAAATAGGGATCATGAGCCTTGGGAGTCCTGGGAAGTGTGTAAATAGATGATGATATCGATGTACTTGTTTTTATCCTACAGGTGCTTTGGTCCACCTTGTTGTCTAACAAGGGGCATACACACAATGGGTCGTGAGAGGACTGCTCTTGGATCTTTTTCGAGATTATCCTACTGCTTCACGTTGTTAGTGTATGCTTGACCTGGACCATCTGATGGGCAACACGACAGCTCAGTGACTATCACTGTGCTGTGCAGATACATGGATTTGGGGCCTGTGTCTGTGGGAGTTTGCGCATTCTCCCCGTGATTGCGTGGGTTTTCTCCGGGTGCTCCGGTTTCCTCCCACATCCCAAAGATGTGCTCTTAGGCTAATTGGCAAAACAAATTCTCCTAAATTGTCTCAAATTTGGTTTTTAATCCATAGATCTATAAACATGGACAGGGATCGCGGGTAGAAGTGGGAACATCGGGGTGGCGGCACGGGCTCGTTGGGCCGAAGGGCCTGTTTCCCATGCTGTTTTGTTCTTTGTTCTTCTTTGTTCAAATCAGCACATCCTTCAGATTGTGGGAGGAAACCGAAGCACCCAGAGAAAACCCATGCAGACATGGGGATTTCAGACACAGACAGTGACCTAAGCTGGGGATCGAACCTGTGTCCCTGGGGATGTGAAGCAGTATTGTTAATCACTGTGCCACTGTGCCACTTATGAGGGATCAATCTGATGGAGCTGTTACAAACGATCAAAGAATTGAAGAGCATTGATGCACAGAAACTCTGGTGAAGAAACTAAGAGCGAAATTAGTGCTCGAACATTTAAGAGGGAAACCGAGAAACACTTTTTCACACAAATGGTCAGGAGGGTGGCACAGTGGTTAGCACTGCTGCCTCATAGCACCAGGGACACAGGTTCAATTCCGGCCTTGGGTCACTGTCTATGTGAAATTTGCACACTCTCCCCATGTCTGCGTGGATTTCCTCTGGGTGCTCTGGATTCCTCCGAGGGTCCAAAGATGTCTGGGTTGTGTTGATTGGCCACGATAAATTGACTCTTAGTGTCGGGGGATTAGCAGGATAAATACATGGGCTAACAGCTCAGGTGGGATTGCTGCCGGTGCAGTTTTGATGGGCCAAATGGCCTCCTTTTGCACTTTAGGGATTCTTTGATTCTATACATTATGGAATTCTCAAATGGTTGTGTTTGTTGGGACAACGCAAATGTATTAAAAAGATTGATAGATCTTTAATGTGTAAGAGTATCAATGAATCTTCAGCAGGGCGATTGGAATGGAGGTACAGAGTGGCCATGATCTAATTGAATGGGGTAGCAGGCTCCAGGGGCTGAATGGCCTAATTCTATTCCTCTGGATCCCTTTACATATCAATGTCATGATGATTTAATGCAAAATGAGACATAAAGAGAATACAAGAAAAGCTCCAGTCTAATGTGCGTAAGCAACTTCATAACTCATACAAGTTTCTGGGACAAACCTTCTCCACACGGGTTCTTGATTAGATTCTTAGGTCCAGGTGTACAAAAATAAAATGCATCCCAGTCTTCAGGTTTTATATCTGGATTTTGCTTTGGCAAACCTTCAATGGGAAATTGGAGGTTTAATCCGTCCACGAGCTCTTTCCACTGTTGACAGACTAGTCTACAAATCAAAACCAGCTCTTTTGGAGGGACGTAGGAGAGGATTTTGAGCAACACCTGCTCAGGTAAAAACTCCATGGTGGCCATATTTCAAAATGGTTTCCGGGCGTGATTCTGTTTGAGGCTGTGAAGAATATTTCAAAGAGATTGATTTAGATTTTGATAATAGGATGGGCATTGTGGCAAAATACATCAGCACAATTGTTTGACTTAAAATGTTTGGTTAAACAAATAGAATTACATATGTGAAGCACAGATGCAGGCCATTCAGTCCATCAGGCCCATAGCAGCCAATATGAGCCACCTGTCATACTTTTTTTATCCAATCCTATCAGGATATTATTCTATGCATGTCTCACTTACATGAATTTTCCTTTACTTTGTTTCCATCAACTACTCAATGCTGTAAAAAAAAATCTACTTTCTCAATGGTATAGAAGGAGGCCATTCAGCCCATTATGTCTGCACTGACTCTCCCATCTTTATCTGGGCTCACTTCTCATCCCCACCTTATACCTGTAACTCCACGTATCTTTGGAGCATGGGAGGAAAACAGAGCGCTCAAAGGAAACCCTCGCTGACACTAAGAGAATGTGCAGACTCCACAGACAGTCACCCAAGGCCAGCATTTAGCCCCAGTCTCTGGCACTGTGAAGAAGCAGTGCTACCCATCACCAGAAACCTAGAGGACTAAGGACTGGGTTCGAATCCCACCGCGGCAGATGGTGAAATTTGATTTCAGTAAAAGAATCTGGAATTAAAAGTCTAATGATGACCATGAAACCATTGTCGTAAAAAATCTATTTGGTTCACTGATACCTTTTAGGGAGGAAATTCTGCGAACTGCATGAATGCCCTCTGAATTGGTCCAGCAAGCCAAGTTCAAGGGCAATTAGGGATGGGCAATGAATGCTAGCCCAGGCAACGATGCCCACATCCCATGAAAGAATTTTTAAAAGAAATTCTGGGTAAAGAAGTTCTTGAGTTCCCTTTTGGATTTAATTAGTGGTGACTATTATATATAATGGCTCGCAGGCCAGGATTTTACAGTCCCTGCTGCCTGATTGGGGTCGGGGAGGGGAGCGGTGGACACCATGCCAGGACAGTAAAATCCTGGTCCATGTTTTAAATCTGCCCACATTTGGGAATGTTTTCTCCACGGCTGCCTCAACAGGAAGCTGGCAAGTTCTTACAGATCTTTAATGGGTTACCTTTCAGCTTTCCCTTTTCTGTAGCAACAAGACCCAATGAGTTTGACTTCAGGTTTGAAATGAAACTCAATTTCAGACGGAGCCTAAAAGAAATATTGGGAAAGGGGAAGGGTGTAAGTTTCCAACTTGCCACCCAGGCTTGGAACTGGAAGCATGAAATTACAGAGTGCTTTTGAATGGATTAAAATAGGCAGAAATGTGGTAGGTGGTTTTCAATATAGGCGAGTGTAAGATCAGTCACATTTGGACAAGGGAGCCAGAGAAAATGGAGGTCTAAAGAAATGTTGGTGGGGTGGGGTGGGGGAGGGGGGGGGGTGGTGGGATAGTGCAGGGGGAACAGGGGGCACAGTGAGGAGTTGGGGGAAGTGTCCTTATTTACAGATTGTTAAAACCTCATGGAAATATGGAGAAGCCAATCAAAAGGGCTGCACCAATATTACAATATTCCACCCATCGGATTGCCAGGGCTTACCCCTATAGCCAAGACCTGCCTCTATAGCAAAGGCTTATTTATATGCAAGGCCTGTCCGTATGACCAAAGCCTTCCCAAATATCCAAGGCTTGTCCGTATGGCCAAGGCCTGCCTGTATAGCCGAGGCCTATCTCTATAGCCAAAATCTGTCTGTATAGCCGAAGCCTGCCCAAATGCCCAAGGCCTGCCTGTATAGCTAAATCTTGCCCATATGCCCAAGGTCTGCCTGTATAGCCAAGGCCTATTTCATTGGCAAAGCTTGCCTATATAGTCCAGGCCTCCCTATGTAGCCAAGGCCTGCCTGTATGCCCTAGGCCTGCCCATATAGCCAAGGCTGCCTGTGTAGCCAAGGCCTGCCTGTATGCCCCAGGCCTGCCCATATAGCTAAGGCGTGTCAGTATGAATAGTGTGATATAGATCACTGCGATATGGCAGAAGGCTCTGATATTTCAGCATGATATAATGTCACAGGAGGAAGGGCTGGACAGACTGATCCCTGTGTCATTCCTACTGTGATGCCCAAAAGAATGTTTGAGGCTGACATTCCCCATGGTACTGCTCCTGTTGTCTTTATATTAAAACATTTTAATACATTACCCTACAATTATCACAGTATTGTACAGATGTTGTATTATCATGCATTATATACAGTTTGATGTGATATCTCACCAATTACACACTCAGTTCCTTCAATCAACACTCATCAAATAAATCTCTTTAAATTAATACTGGGCTTTCCGGTGATTGTACTTACATCACAGAAACAGCCGACTGAGTCTAACTCTGTGCTGGGGATTATGTTCCACGTAAGCCTCCTCCCACCCAACCTCACCTCCTTCCATCACCGTGTCCGCCTGTGTAGGTCGAGCGAGCTTTGCAGCGAGAAATCGATGAAATTATAAAAATGCTAACCACAGGGAGTCAAAGGTCCAACGTTTAAACTGTGGTTGAAAAGCGAGGCCAGACTTGTAACTGCGGTGCTGTAGCACTGGCAAGTCTCCAGCCCAGTCTGCATTGCAGGGTTTAAACACAGTCCAGTGTATAAATCCATAGTGTGACTCACATCACTGCAACCCTTTTCTATTTCTGAATATAGTGTAACCACTTTGTCTGCAGAAAACCTTCAGCTTTTTAATTTGAACTGGAAAGGCATAAAGCAATGAAAAAAATTATACCTCATCTCAAATCTGTCCCAGCAGGCATCTATTTTTGGAGCTAATTCTAACACTCCCTCACCTTTGTAAAGAAACTTAAACTCAGCATCAACAAATCACCAAATCTTTACTCCTTTCCTCTCATATACATTCCAATCTTGATGGAGTCCTTCATTAAGTGCCCTCAGTGCTTTATGGCTCCTTCCCGGCTGAAAGATAAAATTGCCCTTGTTTTCAATTACAAATCATGCCGTCTCCCGTGTCCCACTACTTACGGCCTGTTATCGGGGAGACTCACTCACAGCCTCCGGAGCCTCGGTCTGTCCCACTGTCACACTTGACAGCAATGACTTGCTGCACATGCTCTGTGAGGGCAGGAGCTTGCCATCGTCAGCAACTTTAACAGATGGGAAGTAATTGAAAGGCCAGCAATGTGTAAGCAGCCCGGTCTTCTAATGGAATTGGAGGTCGGTCTAGCTCAGTGCTCTCTCCTCACATCTATTTTTAGAGGCTTTATTGTTGGAACAACGCTGCAGATCCCCGTCAGCCTTCATTTCATTAACCTGCTGCAAACGAGACGTACGCCAATGTGTCAATTCATAGAATCCCTATGGTCCAGGAAGAGGACATTCGGCCCGTTGAGTCTGCACTAACCACAATCTCAGCCAGGCCCTATTCCCATAATCCCCAAGTATTTACCCTTCTAATCCCCTGACACTAAGGACCAATTTAGCATGGCCAATCCATCTAATCTGCTCATCTTTGGACTGTGGGAGGAAACCGGAGCATCCAGAGGAAACCCACACAGAGATGGATAGAATGTGCAACAGACAGCAACCCAAGCTGGGAATTGAACCCAGGTGCCTGGAGCAGTAAAGCTGCAATGCTAATCACTGTGCCACTCCAATTGGATCCAGAATGGATAATCGGAGTCTTTTCTTCAAAGTAGAAATGTCAATTTGAACCAGGTCATCTGCTTTGAGAAAGGTTTGGGGCATTGAAAGAACCCTTGACTCTTCTCCCTTGGTAGCCAGAGAGAAGATTCACCGCAGTTTAACATCTCACTCTAAGGGTTGGCAGTCTGAGGTACGAATAAGACTTGCAAATACTGGGGACAAAGGATCAGTTTACATCATCATTTCTATGAGAAGATGTTCTGTTCAAGCTTCCTCCAACTCATCCCAACCCAAGGAATTTCCAATGCAGTAACTAGAAACAGAGCTTGGATTCACCTGATTAACCTATTTGGTTTTGCTCAGCCCAGTGCTAAATGCCATTTCATATCACCTAACAGCTTCTCCTTTTCTTGTTGGCAAACTATTCAATCACCAGAGGCATCATAGGCAAACTGACTCCTGATTTTCTCGCTTTCCAGCCCGAATCACTGAGTGTGACCCAGACCAGGAATCCTGATGGATGCTTCTGTTCCTGCCAGGAATTGGCATCCAAATATGTCTTCACTGAATTTCCAACTTCTCTCCACCAATGTGTCCAACCGCACTCTGAGTCAATTCAGGTGGTCAGGGATTAAATTTAGACCTTCCTAGGCTTTCTCAGACTTAGGAAGTACGTGGCACAGTAGTTAGCACTGCTGCCTCACAGCGCCACAGACCCAGGTTTGATTCCTGGCTTGGGTCACTGTGTGTGTGAAGTTTGCACGTTCTCCACGTGTCTGTGTGGGTTTCCTCCGGGTGCTCCAGTTTCCTTCCACAATCTGAAAGATGTGCTAGTTAGGTGCATTGTCCATGCTAAGTTCTCCCTCAGTGTATCCGAACAGGCGCCAGTAACTTCATTGTAGTGTTAGCCTACTTTGTGACACTAATAAAAAAACTTTAAAACTTCCAGATTTGTGTGCTGTACTGCCCGGGTACTTATACAATCATCAGATCATTGGATGACAAAGCAGATACACCAGAAGCAAAACTGAACCTGAGACCGAGGATTGACTTTCTGAGCTGCAGTTACAGGCCAGTCCACTAGGTGAGGCTGCACACCAAGAAATTGGGCAAAAGCAAAATAATATGGAAGCTGTAATGTGAAACCCAAACAGAAAGTGCTGGAAAATCTCAGCAGGTTTGACAGCGTCTGTGGAGCGAGAATAGAGCCAACGTTTCGAATCTGGATGACACTTCATCAGAGGTAAAGGTGAAGGAAATCAGAAAAGATTTACACGAGAAGGGTGGATGGCTGTAATAGGACAAAAGGAATTTAAATGAGGATAAAGATGGCTGAGAGAGGTATTAAAAGTGTCCTTTGGAGATCGGAATGGCAGAAGATATACAGCTGGTTAAACACAGTTGTCCTGAAGTTGTGGAGGCGGTGGGAGGGAGGGGGTGGCAGTGTTGGAGGTGCAAGGAGTAGAAATGGCAAAATAGCAGAGAGAAAGAAGGATGATAAAATTAGATGAATAAGATGAAAAGAAGAAACAATGAAATAAAATAAATGGGAATGAGGCGAAGGCGGAGGAGAGAGAGTTCATCCTCTGAAGTTATTGAACTCAATGTTCAGTCCAGAAGGCTGTAAAGTGCCCAGTTGGGAGATGAAGTGCAGTTCCTCCAGTTTGCGTTGAGGTTCGCTAGAACATTGCAAAGACCAAGGGTGGACATGTAGACGGGTGTGGTGTGTTGAAATGGGAAGCGTCAACTTTAACAGGTTAACTGAAAATAGATACTACCAAATTTAGGAAAACATTAGCCAAGAAATATCCTGAATGTAGAATCTATCTTCTTGTTCTCTGAAGCATCCTTCAGGATACAAGACTCCTCACGATGGTTGGTTTTCTTGAGTTATCACTGCCAAACAAAGACTCACATGTCTCTTTATCCACAATTCTCCACTCGCTTCCAGAAGATTTCATTCAACCAATGAATTGATCAGAAACCCTAACTGCATGATTCGATTAAGCCAAGAGAGATTGAATAGACTGGGTCTGTGCTCATTAGAGTTTAGAAGGCTGAGGGGAGATCTTATAGAGACTTACAAGATAATGAAGGGGCTAGAAAGCATAGAGGTAGAGAGAATCTTCCCATTTAGAAAGGATAGCAGAAATAGAGGGCACAACCTCAAAATAAGAGTGGGGAGGCAGTTTAAAACAGAGTTGAGAAGGAACTTCTTCACTCAAAGGGTAGAGAACCTCTGGAATTCTCTGCCCATTGAAGTGATGGAAGCTACCTCCCTGAATACATTTAAGTCACGGGTAGATAGATTTCTGATAGACAAGGGAATTAAGGGTAAAGGGGAGAAAGCGGGAAAGTGGAACTGATCCACTTCAGATCAGCCATGATCTTATTGAACGGCGGGGCAGGCTCGAAGGGCTAGAAGGCCTACTCCTGCTCCTATTTCTTAAGTTCTTATAATTCAAATGTGGGTAGAACAGTGGCAGTAGTCACTTCAGGCTTATCAAACCTCGGCCTGTTAAGTGTATAATGTTTACATTCCAATGCCCAGATAATGAACACGGACTCCCATAAGAATTCATCCTTGCCAACGACAAGCTGTTACATCTGATATCTTCTGTCCTTTGACAAATTCCAGTCCACTGGATACAAGAAACCTCAGCACAGTGAAAAAAAAACTTCAACCAAAAAATCAGGTTTGATTGACTGAAGATCTTTCAGCTATTAAAGTTAAAACTCCATACAGCCACATCACGCATCCACAAAGTTCAGGTTCATGATAATGTAAGGCAAATAGACAATATGGAAAATTACTTCTTGGAAAATGCTGCCTGCTTAGTCTTGATCTTTCTGATTCTTGTTTGTATCCATTGGGAAGCGGTGAGAAGTCTAACCCTGTCCCTGCAGAGGCCACAACCAAATCCTCACCTGTGTCCTGTTCATCAGTAAATGGACAGCTGCCTCTACCAGCATGTCTGTCAGGACCAGCGATCCCCCATTCACTGCTGGTCCCGTTGACATGCATTGATCATTGATATCCCTTCCATCGTGCTGTCAGAATTATTCCTCGCCTTCACCGGGTGTCTGCTAACTCGCTTTGACGAGTTCATCGATTTAGTTTCTTCGATAAGAGGCATAAATGGCAGGAGTCGATCGTGACTCATTATCCCTGCTCTGTCACATCCACTTTTAAATCCAGCATCAATCAAATTCGTTTTCAATTGAATTTTTAATCATTTTACCCTGGAGATGATACAGAGAAATCCTTGCTGTCTAATAGACTCTCTCACCTTCAGCCTTCGAATTCTGTTCATTTCTGTTGCAAATACAAAGCTTGTAAGTTTGTTATGCTTCACGATTGTGTTTAATTTGTGGAACAGTTGAAGGGGGGGGGGGTTTAACCAGCTCTTATTGCTGCTTGACAACAAGCTTGAATGGTTTAGTTGCTAAGGGGAGGATGAGGTCCAGATTGTGCGAGATGGTCACACCTGTAGACAGTGCCGGAGAGAGCTATGGGGAACACACTTAGGCAGAAATATCCAGCACCCGTTTTTCGCATCACAGTTCTCTCAAATTCAGCCTCCAACCTCTCTTATCTTCAACTTTCACTTTTAGCCCCTGACCTTTCACCTCTGTTCTCTTTCCAATGCAATTGTTCTCGTTTCTCTGCATGTTGCTGATAAAACAATGCTTATTGCTTCTTTGATCTTCAATCCCTTGTTCTTCCTAAATGTGAAAATCCTCAATCTCCCCTTTCCTTGCACTTTCAAGGCTCCAAATTGTGGAATTTTTAAAAATACCACTCAATCTCCCTTTCCTCCTTATTTTCCTCTGCAAACAATTTAATGAACAGCTCAGGGCTTTTTTCCTTAGCCTTCAGAAAGCATTCAGTGAAATTGCTTGTCCTAACAACTCTGTGTTGACATTTCAGGAAGAGTTTTATATCAGTCTCTGACCTGCTTGTCAATTGGTTTTATAATTTAATCGATTGTTCAAAATTTTAAATGAGAACTTGTTAAAACATTTATTGATCCACACAGGGGAAAGCGCCTTCTGTGGTTGCTAAATTGACATGTCAGAATGTGCATTTGGCAAAATTAAAATGGTTCTTTATTGCATTATTGGCTGAACAGATTTAATTTGCTCTCTTGGACTTGCTGCTGTTCTTCACAAACCTTGATGAGGGCCAAGGTGTACAGGGTTGGATCAAATTGAGCTTGCAAATAGCAGGGTCAAGTATGTGTTAAATCAAGATGTCTTGCTTAATAGAGAAGAAATACTTGCATTCATAATGTGCTATGTACTCAGAATATCTCAAAGTGCATCATAGCCAAGAAAAAACCTTTGGAATCTAGCCACTTACTCTCAAGGGATGTGGGCATTGCTGGTTAGGCCAGCATTTGTTGCCCATCCCAATTACCCCTTAAGAAGGTCGTGGTGAGCTGCCTTCTTGAAACTTCTGCAGTCCGTGTGATGAAGGTCCACCCAGCAGAATGTGGAAGTGCCAGCATTGGACTAGGGTAGGCACAATAAGGAGTCTCATGAGACCAGATTAAAGACTGACAGGTTTATTTGGTAGCAAGAGATTTCAGAGCGCTACCCCTTCATCAGATGTGTGACTCACCTGATCTTCTTACTGATCAATAAGCAGGTTATTGCTAAGTGAGTGCCAATTGATAACACTGTTGATGACTGTTCCACTCCATCACTTTACTAATGGCTGCTCTCTCCTAAATGGTATTGAGAATCTTGAGTGTTGTTGGAGACACACCAATCCAGGCGAGTGGGGAATATTCCACCACATCCTGACTTGTGCCTCACAGATAGCGGACAGGCTCTGGAGAATCAGGAGATGAGTTCCTGAGTGCAGAATTCCCAGCCTCTGACCTGCTCTTGCAGCCACTTTATTCTTTGGTTGGCCCAGTTCAGTGGTGACTCCCAAGATGTTGACATTGGGGCATTCGGTGATGGTAATGTGTGAGCTACAAGACAAGATGGTTAGATTCCGTCTTGTTGGAGATGGCCATTGACTGGCACTTGTGAGGCACTGTTGCTGTTATTGGTGTGAAGGCCAACGTGGCACAGAAAGATCCAATAAACAGCAATGAAGGGCAGAATGGCACAGCAGTTAGCACTCCTGTCTCACAATGCCAGGGATCCAGGTTCGATTCCCAGCTCCATGTGGAATTTGCACATGCTTCAGGTGTCTGCGTCTGGGTTTCCTCCACATGCTCTGGTTTCTTCCCACACGTCGAATGACATGCTGGTTTGATGGATTGGCTGTGCTAAATTCTCCCTCAGTGTACACTGGAGTGAGGCGACTAGGAGATTTTCACAGTA
Organism: Sphyrna mokarran; assembly: GCA_024679065.1. Classification (NCBI taxonomy): domain Eukaryota; kingdom Metazoa; phylum Chordata; class Chondrichthyes; order Carcharhiniformes; family Carcharhinidae; genus Sphyrna; species Sphyrna mokarran. The sequence goes on from JAGIQG010000028.1 coordinate 28,489,681, forward strand.
ACTTCCTTGCAGTGTGAATGTAAGCCTACTTGTACACTGATAAATTAACTTCAAACTTTAAAAACATCAGGATTCTCCCATTTTAAGTGCGGTTGTGGGTAGTTCTGGTAGCATTTGTCCCTTTGATAGTAATAGTGGGATCTCGTGTCAGATTCTGCACTTGGAGCCTCATTAACTATGCACAGTAGATTTCCCCTCTGACCCTCCTGCTGGACAGACAGCTAATGGATCTGTCTGCCCTCCTGGAAGGTTCAAAGGTCTCGGCGCTGTATTTAAACACCAACGCAACACACACACATCACTCTCTCCCATCCAATTGTCTTTATCAGACCGTGCAGGGTATCAGCAGCCCAGAGAGAAAAGCCTCGCAGCCTCAGACCAAAGCCTGTTCCTCAATGTAACCAATGCCCACTCTGTGATCATCACCTGCGGGGTGCCCCTGCCCCCAGCTTGCTACTCCCGCCCACCATCTACACATGCCAGGCATCCTTATCATTTGTCCTGGCATGCATCCTGCTTACACTCTCTCCATGCAGGAAAAGTTGGCTCTCAACAAGAAGGGTGAGATTACAGACTGGCGGAGGGCAGACGGGGGAGAGGGATTTGCTGAAGGACCTCAGGGACTCTGAGGACAGAGCCCTCTGGCTGGTCGGAGAGGACGGCGACCTCTCCTATGCTGATGGGGAGGTCGTTGGTGATAAACTAAGCGAGAGAGACTTGGACAAGTTGCAGAGCTGGGCTGAGAGGTGGCAAATGGAGTTTAATGTGGAAAAGTGTGAGGTAATGCACTTTGGCAGGAATAATAAATGTGTAGAGTATAGGGCTAATGTTAGGATTCTTAATAGTGTTGATGAACAGAGGGATCTTGGTGTATTTGTGCATAGATCCCTGAAAGTAGGCAGTCAAGTCGATAAGGTTGTTAAGAAGGCATACGGAGTCTTAGCTTTTATTGGTAGGGGGATTGAATTTCGGAGCCGCAACGTCATGTTGCAACTGTACAAAACTCTAGTGCAGCTGCACTTGGAGTATTGTGTGCAGTTCTGGTCCCCACATTATAAGAAAGATGTGGAGGCATTGGAGAGGGTACAGAGGAGGTTTACCAGGATGTTGCCTGGTATGGAGGGCAGGTCTTATGAAGAGAGGCTGAGGGATTTGAGGTTGTTTTCGTTAGAAAGGAGGCGGCTAAGAGGGGACCTAATCGAAACATATAAGATGATTAGAGGTTTAGATAGGGTGAACAGTGATAGCCTTTTTCCTAGGATGGAGAAAGCTAGCACGAGGGGACACAGCTTTAAATTAAGGGGTGATAGTTATAGGACGGATATCAGAGGTAGGTTCTTTACCCAGAGGGTGGTTCGGGAGTGGAATGTCCTGCCTGCGGCAGTTGTAGATGTACCAAATTTGGTGGCGTTTAAGAGGTTAGTTGATAAGTTTATGGAAGAGAAGGGAATGGTTAGTTTGGAGGGTCATTGCTTTTTCCATAATTGGTCGGCACAACATCGAAGACCGAAGGGCCTGTTCTGCGCTGTAATGTTCTATGTTCTATGACCCAGTGCTGTGTTTAAGACAGCAATGCTGTGAGTGAGGTCCCTGCCATGTACCAATGAACTCTCCAACCCCGTATATGAGTAGAACCTCCAAATTGTGATGGCTGCCTGTCCCACACTCCCTTTCCCTCTGGAGACATTTCTGTGGTCCAGCAACAGAAGGCAACATCAGATACACTAATGTTCACACTTGCCCCCCCCACCCCCACTGCAGTTTCCCCGAGTTGACTTCCCCCAATCACCAAGTTATCAATGCCTGTTCTGCTCAGAGTCAACACCCTATCTCCCCCAGTCAACCCTCTAAATTTCCTCTGAGTCAACCCTCCCCCCCCCTTAACTATCTCCCCCCCTGCAACCCCCTCCCACCCCGTCAACCTCTCGACTCCCCCAAGTCTCCCTGCAGCCAATCCCCTGCTCTTTCTTGATCAGGCTCCCAGTACCATCCCCATGTCTCACCCAGTCAGAGTCATTACCCATGAATCAGCCTTTTTAATACACGGATCTGTTCCACAATCGCGGCGTACAGCTTTGAGCTCTGCTCAGAAAGGCTCTTACTAGACATATGCCTTTCAAAACCAGTTGTGATTCACGTTGCTCTGACGTGCTATGGCTGTAGACGGATTTTTTGAAGTGGGCCAGCCAGTGGGGTGGGAGTAGGGCCGGCGTTATGATTCTGGTGTATGGACCCAATAAAGAGATGCAAATAAATTGTAATGAGGAACTGCAGGAGATGCAATGCGCATGGCTGACGGACAGAAGGGACAAATGCAGCAAGTGGTCACGCTAACAATAACACACTGACTTTGGCCTCCTTGTGATATTTTCCTCTTCTGCGGCCTGATGCTGAGAGAGCTGCGAATGCTGGCCTGAATGTCACACGCCGAGTACCTACTGGCTGTCAGTGATGGCTGAGTCAATGCTGTGACCTTTACCCTGAACTCTGGCCCTGTAAAGCTGAACTCCGCTCTTTACTGTATGAATGCTGGTGAGATTTAATGGTCATATAGCAACCAATGGAGCACTTGCTTCTCTTGTTACCAACTAACTATTCAGCAAATCAGTTAAAGTTATTTATTAACGTCACAAGTAAGCTTACATTAACACTGCAATGAAGTTACTGTGAAAATCCTCTAGTCGCCACATGCCGGAGTCTGTTCAGATACATTGAGGGAGAATTTAGTATGACCAATGCACCTAGCCAGCATGTCTTTCCAACTGGAGCACCTGGAGGAAACCCATGCAGACATGAGGAGAACATGCCTGGCCCCTGACACTGTGAGGCAGCAGTGCTAACTGCTGTACCACTCGCTTGCTACAATTCTACAAGTACCAAAATCATAGAATCATAAAATCCTTACAGTGCAGCTGGACGCCATTTGGCCCATCGAGTGTGCACCAACCACAATCCCACCCAGGCCCTATTCCGTAACATGGACATTTAGCGTGCTAATTATCCTGACATTAAGGTAAGAGTTAAGCATGACCAATCAAACTAACCGCACATCTTTGGAATGTGTAAGGAAACCGGAGCACCCAGAAAAAACCCACTCAGACATGGGGAGAACGCGCAGACAGTGACCCAAGGCCAGAATTGAACCTGGGACACTGTGAGGCAGCAATGCTAACCACTGTGCCATTGTGCTGCCTGTAAAATGTCAAACTGTTTGTGGGAAAAAAAATAAGGAAGCTTGGAAAAATAATGGCCGTTCAACCCATTGAGCTCCTGCTTCAATCAGAAACTCCCTCAACTCAAAAGCTCGATTATCCCTCCATTGTTGCCCCACATAATCGGAAAGATTTGATCCTAAATCCCAAAAGTTCCAATCCCCTGACTGGCATTGACTGCAGTTCATTTTTAGAGGCAAGATGGAGAGAGGCTATCTTTTTTTCTGTAAATCTGTTCCACATTCACTGCCTGGAGGGAGAGGAAACTCATCCAGTGTATAATTCTGCTCGAGACCTGAGTATTCTGTAATCGTGCCCCTGAGCTTTGGCTTCCTTGTCCAAGGTAAGCAGCCAGCTTATCTCATCCGTGCCTTTCTTTAATGCTGCAGTCCTGTGGTGTGTCTCCTCTCAGCTTTTCTATCCCCCCCAGATAACGCCCAAGTTATCGTCTTGCACTGATGGAAAAAGTGAAACCTTTCAAGGGCGGGGGGATAATATCCTTGTTCCAGTTACTATGGGAGAGTGCAGGAAGAGGGTCAGAGGCCTTCTTTGCACAGGCTGATCCAACCAGTGTATGATCGACACTGAACTCTGTCAGGGCTCTTTCTGTCACACACCAAATGTCAAAATAGCTCATAATATCAAGATAGAAGGATTACAACGGGAAAGAATTGAGACTTTTCTGAAGCTAAAGGCCTAAAGGCCTGATAATCTGTTTGTGTAAATGTAAAGGCATTTGCATCTTCATTGGCTTGCTGCATAATTTATAAATCTCAGAGCGAGGCAGCAGTGACGCAAATTGCTCAGTGTGCCACAGGTTTATATACTGGAGTTTTTAAATATTTCTGCGGACATGAAATGTCTGCAAAATAACCCCTCAGAGGCCGGTGTCACTGCATCAAATTCCCTTATTCATAAACTCTGTTCCATTCCTTGGACGAGATCTTCCGTCTACCCTCTCCCTGAAACTGGAAAATCCTACCCGAGGTCAAGGAACATTTCCATGGTCTGCACCCCCCTCACCTCCCCTGTCCTGCCTGTCTATGATTCCCGGGATGTGAAAATTCGCCCCCTGGGAGTTTCTGGTGCGCAGTCGGAATCCACCATGCCAGCAGATCTGTCATTCCCATGTTTATACACAGGAGAGTTTCCCTAATTAGGCAAGCACTCATTACCTCAGGTTGGGGTGGCACAGTGGTTAGCACTGCTGCCTCACAGCACCAGGGATCCGGGTTTGATTCCCAGCTTGGGTCACTGTCTGCGTGGAGTCTGCACATTCTCCCCATGTCTGGGTTGCTTTCCTCCAGGTGCTCCGGTTTCCTCCCACAGTCTGAAAGTGCTGGTTAGATGCATTGGCCGTGCTAAATTCTCCCTCAGTGTACCCGAACAGATGCCAGAGTGTGACGACAAGGGGATTTTCACAATAACTTCATTGCAGCGTTAATGTAAGCCTTACTTGTGACCATTAAATAAATAAAAAGGCTGCTCCCAAATCAAGGGAATCAAGAGATAAGGGGGAGAGGGAGGGAAAACGGAGTGGGGGTCAGAGATCAGCCATGATCGTATTGAACGGTACAGCATGGCTCAAGGGGCTGAATGGCTTAGTCTGCTTCCACTTCTTTTCAATGATGCCTTCAGAAAAACTTCCAATAAAAGTTAGCAAAACTAATGTATAAGTACTCTCGGTAAGAACAGGCAAATGCTGAAATATCAGTAAGGCTGTCCATTTAGTTGGAATGTGATGTGGCCTGAAGCAAATCTGAAATGAATTCTGAAACCATCAGCGCTTAATGGACCGAGAGGATATTTTACTGCCCACACTGCAGACAAGCCACCTCAAAGTGCAAATTAAGGCTCACCAAGCAATGTTACAGCAGTGAAACAGCTTTCAGCATTACCCCCACTTGACTGAAATATTGATCCCGTGACAGTGAAATCGTTACTGAGTTAAAGAAATAGATTCTCTTTGCGTGTTCCGAGAAGGCACTGATCTCTGAATGGTTCTGGCGCTGTGACAATGAGTGTCATTATCAGTCAGTGATGCTATCTCAACTGACACTGAATGCTGTCCAGGAACCCCATTGGCCTGAAGCACTTCGTCAGGCAGTGGGATTCAGTTATATTGATGAGGTAGCCCAACTAATCCTGACCAGGGAATGGTCTTCAGACCCCGTGCCAGCCTCTACTCACTGAGGGGTCTCAGAAAGATTAACTGCCTAACAGTGGGGGGAATGCTGCCATTGTTCCTGAATGTTTCTTCAGAAGCAGGGGACCAACTCGCTCCATGGCAGCTGGAGAAAAGTCAATCCAATCAATCAAATCCACCCAGGGTAAAATGCTGATAATTAAGTCCCTTTAGGAGAGGAAATCTGCAGTCTGTACTCGGCCTAACTTATAGGAACAACCTGAAGTAGCCAAACAAGTCAGTCAGTTCCAGGTGGCTCCTGCTTTGTTCTCTGGAGACTAAGGAAATTCGGCATGTCCGCTGTGGCTCTCACCAATTTTTACAAGTGCACCATAGAAAACATTCTTCCTGGTTGTATCACACTTGGTTTGGCTCCTGCTCTGCCCAAGTCTGCAAGAAACTACAAGGTGTTGTGAATGAAGGCCAGTTGATCACGCAAACCAGCCTCCCATCCATTGACTCTGTCTACACTTCCTGCTGCCTTGACAAAGCAGCCAGCGTAATTGAGGACCCCACGCCCCCCGGACATTCTCTTTTCCACCTTCTTCCATCGGAGAAAAAGATACAAAACTCTGAGGTCACGTACCAACTGACTCAAGAACAGCTTCTTTCCCTGCTGCTGTCAGACTTTTGAATGGACGTACCTCATATTAAGCTGATCTTTCCCTGCACCCTAGCTACGACTGTAACAATACAATCTGCATCCTCACCTTTCCTTCTCCCTACTAATTGCCTACATATTTCATGAATGGTATGTTTTGTCTGTGTGGCACACAAAAAACACCACAAAGAACAAAGAACAAAACAGCACGGGAAACAGGCCCTTCGGCCCAACGAGCCCGCACCACCACCCCGATGTTCCCACCTCTACCCGCGATCCCTGTCCATGTTTACAGATTTATGGATTAAAAACCAATTTTGAGACAATTTAGGGAGAATTTGTTTTGCCAATTAGCTTAACAGCACATCTTTGGGATGTGGGAGGAAACCAGAGCACCCAGAGAAAACCCACGCAAGCACAGGGAGAATGCGCAAACTCCCACAGACACAGGCCCAAATCCATGTATCTACACAGCACAGCGATAGTCACTGAGCTGTCGTGTTGCCCATCAAATGGTCCAGGTCAAGCGTACACTAACGACGTGAAGCACTAGGATACTCTCGAAAAAAATCCAAGAGCAGCCCTCTCACGACCCATCGCGTGTATGCCCCTCGTTAGACAACAAGGTGGACCAAAGCACCTGTAGGATAAAAACAAGTACATCAATATCATCATCTATTTACACACTTCCCAGGGACTCCCAAGGCTCATGATCCCTATTTTAAATCAGTTTTCTATACCCCTCCATTCCCATTCTGTTCATGTGCCCATCTAAGTATTTCTTAAATAACTCCAGAGTACCTGCCTCCACCACTTTACTTGGCAGCGCATTCCATACCCCCACCACCCTCTGTGTGAAAAAACTCCCTCTAGCATCCAAATTATACCTTACCCCCTTCACCCTAAGCTCGTGACCCCTCATGCTATTCGAGTCCATCCTAGGAAAAAGCTTAACCCTGTTTACTCTATCTATACCCCTCATAATCTTGTACACCTCTATCAGATCTCCTCTAAGTCTACGTCTTTCTAAGGAAAACAGTCCCAATTTGCCTAACCTCTCCTCATAACTCAGACCTTCCATACCAGGCAGCATCCTGGTAAACCTCCTCTGCACTCTCTCCAGACTCCCAATATATGCGACAATAATAAATCAAATCAAATCAAATCAAATCAAATCATTACCTTCTCAAAGGGCAAATAAGGATGGATAATAAATTTCACTGACATCCCAGTGTTGTAAGATTGTGTGTAACCTCAAAAACCTTGCATAGTTGAACAGCAACTTTAATAATAGTAACAGAACTGCATGCATATACAGGATACAGTCCTACCTAGGTACTTGCCTCACGCCAACTTCTCCAGTCTTACTACCACACTCTGCTACTCTCTCTACATCACAATGTCGGTGATGGCCTACTGGTATTATTGCTAGACTATTAATCCAGAAACTCAGCTAATGTTCTGGGAACCCAAATTCGAATCCTGCCACTGCAGAATTTGAACTCAATAATAAAAAAAAAATCCAGTATTAAGAATCTACCGATGACAATGAAACCATCGTCAATTGTCGGAAAAAGCCATCTGGTTTGTAATGTCCTTTAGGGAAGGAAATCTGCCATCCTTATCTGGTCTGGCCTACGTGACTCCAGACGTACAATAATGTGACTGACTCTCAACTACCCTCGGGCAATTAGGGATGGGCAATAAATTTGCCCAGCCAGTGAGGCTCATGTCTCATGAATGAATACAAAAAAGTATCCCAGTCTCTTACATTAATCTTTACAGCCCCGGATGCCCTCACACTACACCAGCTCACCTAGCCATCAGTGTCAGTCTGTTTGTCTGTGTGACAGTCCATGCATTGGACTGTCCATCAATTCAATTGTCTCTCCACTGCCCTTCCTTCTATCTGACTGTCCATCCGTATCGACAAAGCTGGAGCAGCTTATCTGTTGGAGGGTTACAGCGGAGGAAAGCTGGAATGTCAGTATCAGAACCCTCACCCCACATCTCCCTGACTCATGCAGCGAAAGAAAAAGATTCCAACATCTCAGAGACGCAAGTGGAATGTTTCAAGTTCTGCATGGGCTGAGGTGACAAAAGCAGCGTGTAGCTCGTGAGCTGCACAGATGACTTTCCTCAATACGTTATGTGTATTTTGTGCAAATGAAAATGGAGGTATGGGTGGCCCATGCCGTCAGGCTGGTGGGGGCAGGTCTGGAAAGGACACCCTTTAAAAAGGGCATCCCAGTACCTGATGAAGAAGAAAACTGCTGTGTACACGGCAAACTTCCCATCGGATCCCCCGCTATGTGCCCCCCACCACTGACATGGGTAAATAACCCCCAATAGATAAGCGGAACCCACCCCCATGGTGTTCTTAGGAGGGGTATTCTAGCACTGGTCCTTCGCATTGCTCTCTGAGAGTAACTGCTCACCTTGGGTTCACTTCAAACTACTTGTAACCACCCCCCCTCTCCCCGCCATACTGCCTGGGTTTGCAAAATCCTACTAATTGCCTGGTTTGAGACAATTCACATCTCTTTAACCTATAATTATCCCTCTCTCCATGTACATGCTCTGCGCCTGTAAAAACTGTGAAGACTCTCAGTCCAACCATTCTTCACATTCCAATCTGTAATTATCTCGCAATTGTGTCTGCCTATATATGCCGCGTTTGTGAACTAACCTCAACTCACCTGACAAAGGAGCAGTGCTCTAGGACCTCATGACTCCAAATAGACCTGTTGGACTTTAACCTGGTGTTCTGAGACTGAGCGCTAGGTGGCAGTGCCAGGAGATGGGGGATGGGGCAACGCCAGTGCAATATATCATTGCCCAACGAAAGCTGTTCCAAACAGCTGGAGCAGCAGAACAGATTCACAGAATACTTCTACAGTGCAGAAGGCCCATCATTTGGTTCATCGAGCTTGTACCAACAATCCCACCCAGGTTCTATCCCCATAGCCCCACGTACATTCTGGTAGTCCCCCAACACGAAAGGGCAATTTACCATGGCCAATCCATCCAACCTAAATATCTTTAGAGTGTGGGAGAAAATTGGAGCACCTGGAGGAAACCTCTGCAAAGAGAGTGTGCAAACTCCGCATGAACAGTGACCCGAGGCTGGAATTGAACCCGAGTCGCTGGCGCCTTGAGGCAGCAGTGCTAACCACTGTGCCATTTCGGATCTTAAATAACAAACAGTGGCTTGATTTGCACCCCCTGCATGGTACCGGAGCTTTGGAATCAGACCAGTTACACACAGAGAATGCTTCAAAATCATCAGACTCTGGCAGGCAGAGAAGGAATCTTCAATTTTTACTTGACCTTCAACAGAATACAATCGTAAGCTGGGCTTCCCCAACTCGCCACAGGGTGGCGGTGCATGCCCATCGCTCTGCCATCAGCAGCCCATTGCTTGGCACAGTTCATTAATTTAGTTGAACTTTATCAAAATTAAAAGACCTTGTCTGCCTATCTACTCAGAATCAGTAATTCTTTCACTTGTGTTTATCTGTATTTACTTTCTTTCAAGTACATATCTCTGACGTACATTAAACAGGACAGAAAAGATCCAGAGGTAATGAGATTTTACACTGCTGGATAAACAGTTGACAAGATATCTGATTGTTGCATGGCGTGGTATAAATTAGCACTTTCCATGTGCTTCAAATCCATTACGAGCAAGAATAATTCATAAAAGGAACGAGAGAAAGTCGGAGCGGTACAGGGGGAAGCTGGAGAACAATTTTGTATCTATTTTGGTATCAAATATCAGCCGTTCGGAGGTTGCGAGTTTGTCAGATTCTCAGGCGTGAGGAGATAATCTAAGTTGACATTTGTGCACGGGGGACTGAGGGGAATGCTGTGCTGTCAGTGCTGATGTTAGTAAAGGCCTCAGCTGCCAGTCTGCTCAAGTTAGCTGTGGTTCTGTTGTTAGCATCCTCACCTCTGACAGGTCGTGAGTTCAAACCCCGTATTCCAGGAGGCTCGAGCACGCAAACCAAGGCTGGCACTCTAACGCAGCGGAGGAGCTGGTGCCTTTCAGATGCAAAGCGAAATGGAAGCCTGTCAGCTCTCGTGTAGATCTTGAATGTAGACCTCGCAGGCACAGTGGTTAGCACTGCTGCCTCACAGTGCCAGGGACCTGGGTTCGATTCCGGCCTCGGCCAAATATCTGTGTGGAGTTTACATGTTCTCCCTGCCTGGGTTTCCTCTGGGTATTCCTGTTTCCTCCCACAGTCTAAAGATGTGCAGCTTAGGTGGTAAATTGTCTTCTAGTGTCCCATGATGGGGGAATTAGCGGGTTAAATAAGTAGGGTTACGGGGATCTGTTTTCACATAGAAGACACAAACATTTACCAGAAATAGTGGGAAAATTAGTGTCTAATGAGAGTGAGGAAATCAAAAGTAATTAACGTCATCGAAGAAAATGTACTGGGACTAAAGGACATCAAATCTCCTGGGCCTGGCCTTCATCCATCCATTCGAAACAAGATAGTTGCCAAGATAATGGATATTTCAGTCTTTCAAAATTTCCTAGATTTTGGATCATAGAATCCCGACAGTGCAGAAGGAGGCCATTCGGCCCATGGAGTCTGTACTGACCCTTACAGGCCCTCTCCACCGTAAATCCATGTATTTAACCTGCTAATCCCCCCCTAACCGACACATCTTTGGACTGTGAGAAGAAACTGGGGCACCTGGAGGAAACCCACACAGATATGGGAAGAACGTGCAAACTGCACACAGTCACCCAAACTGGAAATTGAACCTGGGTCCCTGGCACTGTGAGGTAGTAGTGCAAACCACTGTGCCAGCGTGCCACCTCTGTGGATTGGAAGGGAGCAAATATAATTCCGTTACTCAAGGAGTGGAGAGAGAAAGCGAGCAGCTACAGACCAGTTAGGCTGATATCAGTCATTAGAAAATACTGGAATCTGTTATGAAGCAAATGTTAACAGAGCATTTAGATACATTTACACAGATTCAGCATTGCTTCAAAAAGGAAAATGGTGTTTGACAAATCTGATAAGAGTGTTTTGAGGATGCAACTAATCGTAGAATCCCTACAGTGCAGAAAGAGGTCATTCAGTCCATTGAGTCTGCACCAACGGTCCAATGGCATAGTGGTTAGCACTGCTGCCTTACAGCGCTGGAGGGCTGGGTTTGATTCCAAGCTTGGGTCACTGTCTGTGCGGAGTCTGCATGTTCTCCCCGTGTCTTGGTGAGTTTCCTCCGGGTGCTCCGGTTTCCTCCAACAGTCTGAAAGACATGCTGGTTAGTTGCATTGGCCATGCTAAATTCTCCCTGAACAGGCGCCGGTGTGCAGCAACTAGGGGATTTTCACAATAACTTCATTGCAGTGTTAATGTAAGCCTACCTGCAACACTAATAAATAAACTTTAAAAAATTTAAACCTCCCCATGTAATCTTTGACACCGTTAAATCAATAATCTATTGAAGTCAATCTTGAATATAATCAATGACCCAGCCTCCACTGTTCTCTGGAGAACAGAATTCTTAAGGTTAATGACCCTTTGAAAAACAAATCCTTCTTCGTTTCCATCTCAAAGTGGGAGACCTCCCCTTATTTTTAAATTGAGCCCTGAATTCAAGATTCCCCTAAAAGAGGGAATCATCCTCTCAGCTGTCTAGCCTGTCAAGCTCCCTCAGAAACTTTTAAATATCACTAAGATCACTTCTCATGCTTCTAAACTCCAATAATAATGGACCCAACCCCAGACCAACCCTTCTTCATAAGGCAACCCCCATCATCCTAGCAACCAGAGTAGTGAATCTTCTCTGAAGTGCTACAAATGTAAAGAGACCCTCCCTTAATACACTCATTCCACATTGGAAAAAATGTCTCATTCCTGGAATCAGTCTAATAAGTCTTCATTTTCCTTAGGCATGGGAACCGTAACTCTGCCCAGTTCTCCAGGTGCAATCTCATCAAAGCTAAACTCTACACATTTCAACAAGGCTTCCAAACTCTTGTGTTCCAAACCTTTGCAATATAAAACCACAACATCTGATTTCCTTGCTATATATCCATTTAATGTTTAAAAGTTTATTTGTTATCATCGTAAGCCAGCTTACATTAACACTGCAATGAAGTTACTGTGAAAATCCTCTAGTCGCCACATTCCGGCGCTGGTTCGGGCACACTGACAGAGACTTTGGCATAGCCAATGCACCGAACCAGCACATCTTTCAGACTGTGGGAGGAAACTGGAAAACCAGAGAAAACCCATGCAGACATGAAGAGAATGTGCAAACACCGCACAGTGACCTAAGCCAGGAATCGAACCTGGGTCCCTGGTGCTGTGAGGCAGCAGTGCTAATCATTGTGCCACCCCACGCCAACCCAATTCACTCTGAACCAACAATGTTTAATAGTTTCTCACCATTTAAAAATAAAATTCTGCATTTTTTATTTTTCTATAACTTCACATTTCTCCACATTATCCTCCCTCTGTCACTTCCTTGCTCATTCATTTATATCGATGTTCCTTTCCAAATCCTTTGAGTCATCTTCACAGTTTTGCTTCCCACACAGTATTGAATCATCAGCAGAGTTGGATAAGGTACTCTCTGTGTTTTCATCCAAGTCATCAATATAGATTATAAATACTCGAGGCCCCAGCATTCACTGTTTCCCTTGTGAGCACCTGCCAGCATGAAAATGCCCTGTTTATTCCTATTCTACATTCTCTCTCTTGAACTAATCCACATTGTTACCCACAACCCCATAAGACCTTATCATCCTCTAATAACCTTTCATTGTGTCAATGCCTTTTGAAAATCCAACTACCCCAAGTTCACCAATTCCCCTTTATCTACCCCATTAACTTCAACGGATTAGCCATGCTAAATGCGTAGGATTACTGGGAAAAGGGCAGGGCAGCAGACCTGGGTAAGATACTCTGTTAGGGAGTTAAGCTTTAAGTTTATTTATTAGTGTCACAAGTAGTCTTGCATTAACACCACAATGAAATTACTGCAAAAATCCCTTGTAGCGAGTGTTCCTGGTCCACTGTGTAGTGGACTGGAAGAATTGCCCCCCCCTCACCGATATTGCTGAAATAGTTAAGAGCCTGAGAAGGTTTGACAGGTCAGACAGTGAGGGATAGATTGCCCTTGATGGACAGGAATAACTTGGGGTGCAGTGTCAGGGCAGTGAATTGGCTGTTTAGGATGGAAATGAAGAGAAATTTCTTCACTCAGAGGGCTGCGAATCATTTAAGAAATCCCGAGCTCAGAGACTGTGGTTGTTCAGTCAGATATATCCAAGGCTGAGCTTTGATAAGATTTTTGAAGTGAAGTGAATCAAATCACACAGAGAATGGGCAAGAATGTGGTTTTGAGAGACTTATTGATTGACAATAGTGGCAGGAATAAATCAAAAGCCTCTCAAACCAGCTCTTTCTTATGCCATGGACAATCAGAAAGGAAGAGTTGCATTTAATGATGCCCAGCAGATATCTCAAAACACTTTACTGCCACTTTTGCAAAGGAGTCACCATTGCAAGACAGGAAACAGCAGCAACCAATTTGCACAGGCAGAGAATGGCTAGATCAGCTGTTCACGTGATGGTGATCGAAGGATAAATATTGGCCAGAAAACCAGAGACAACTGGCCTTTTCTTTCTTGAAATCGTGGGATCATTCACATCCATAGGGTCTCAGTTTACCACTCATCCCAAAGTGGGCAGAAACCAGGCCTGCAGGATTGGGATGCGAGGAGATGAAAGAGGTAAGTGCCAAGCGAGAATGGCCCTTGAGCATTGAGGAACTTTGCAAACACTGCTTTATTTTTAAATTAACCCTCAACTGCGGCAAAAAACAGAAGGACGACCGCACAAAGCAAGACGTAAATACATTCGCACCGGCACCAAGAACACAAGACTGAGCAAAGAATTGCAAACAAAGACACATTAGCAAAGCAGAGGCAGAAGATTTTAATCTGTCATTGTCTTACCTGAGCATTAAGGCAATTTATTGTCCGATACAGTCAGGGATACCTTTTCCTTTTAACTCGCTCGATTTCCTCATTTAAATTCTAAATCCACTTTGATAGGGAAAACAAAAATCCAAGGCGAGATTTTTCCAGCCACATGCGCCCCAAGATCAGAAAATCCCGCCTAAGGTCAACAGACTTTGACGTCACATTGGTTAGCATTGCTGCCTCACAGTGCCAAGGACCCGGGTTCGATGCCCAGCTTGGGTCAGTGTCTGCACAGAGTCTACACATTCTCCCATGTCTGCATGGGTTTCCTTCCATTGGCCCAAAAACATGCTGGTTAGGTGCGTTGGCCAAATTCTCCCTCGGTGTATCCAAACAGGTGCCAGAAGCAACTAGGGGATTTTCACAGTAATTTCATTGCAGTGTTGATGTAAGCCTACTTGTGACACTAATAAAATAAAACTTTAAAAGAATCTTTGCATGGTCCTGTCTCACCCATGACAATTCCCGTGGTGGGCGGACAGGATGGGAAAGTTCTGCCCTCAAAATGAGAGAAGTGTTAACGTCCCAAGGCACGTGGATGTCCTTGTTCATGAGTCACTGAAAGCTAACATGCAGGTGCAGGAAGTGATTAGGAAAGCACATGGTGTGTCAGTCTTGATTGCAAGAGGATTTGAATACAGAGTTGCTGCAATTGTACAGAGCCTTTCAAGATCACAGCTGGAGTATTGTGTACTGTTTGGTCTCCTTACCTATGGATATATTTGCCATAGAAGAAATGCAACTTTGGTTCACCAGATTCATTCCTGGCATGGCGGGACTGTTCTGTAAGGAGAGATTGGGTAGACTGGGCTTGTATTCTCTAAAGTTTAGAAGAATGAGAAGGAATCACATACAGCATTCTAATAAGGTTCAACAGGGTACATGCAGGGAGCCCTGGCTGAGGGAAGTGGGAGTGTCTGCAACCAGGGGAACACAGTCTCAGATTAAGGGATAGTCCATTTAGGATTGAGATGAGGAGAAATTTCTTCACTCAGAGAGCTGTGAATCTTTGGAATTCTCTGCCCCAGAGAGCTGTATCACAGCTTGGTATGGCTCCTGCTCCGACCAAGACCACAAGAAACTATAAAGGGTTGTGAACGAAGCCCGGTCCATCACACAAACCAGCCTCCGATCCATTCATGCTATTTACACTTCCCGCTGCCTCAGAAAAGCAGCCAGGATAATTAATGACCACATGCAACCCGGACATTCTCTCTTCCACCTTCTTCTGTTGGGAAAAAGATACAAAGGCCTAAGATCACATAGCAACTGATTCAAGAGCAGCTTCTTCCCTGCTGCCATCAGTTTTTTGAATGGACCTATCTCATATTAAGTTGATCTTTCTCTACTTCCAAACTGTGACTGTAACTCTACATTCTGCACCTTCTTTCCTTTTCTATGAGCGGTATGCTTTGTCTGTATAGCGTGCAAAAACAATAGCTTTCACTGTATGTTAATGCATGTGACGATAATAAAGCAAAGCAAATGAAAGCTGTGGAAGCTCAGTCATTGAGTACGTTCGAGATAGAGACCGATAGATTTCATAGTTAGTAAAGATAACAAGGGATTTGAGATTAGCGTGAAAAAAATGGCTTTGAGATCAGCCATGATCTAATTAAATGGCAGAACAGGTGTGAGGGGCCAAATGGACGACTCCTGCTCCCATGTTCCTATGTTCACATGAATGTCAAGTGGTATTAATATTCCACCAAACATCTTTAAACTCTAGGCTGGCGTTTGCTATCTTACTATAACCATAATATACCATTGTCAGTTTACTGGAGGGTTGGTGTTCTCACATTGCTATCTCCCTTTGGCAAACACAGATGGGTGGAGGGCAAGTAGGTTCACCTTTAGGCTGACTATATTTACTGCTGCTTAATTTCCAGAAATGTTAGCAAGCTACCTGTGCCTTTCTGTGGTCCAGCAGTTTTGTCTATTTATCCAGTAGCTATTTTCACCCTCTTAGGCCCTGGGACATGGGGCACAATTATAGAATATAGAACATAGAACATAGAACATTACAGCACAGAACAGGCCCTTCGGCCTTCGATGTTGCGCCGACCAATATAAAAAGCAATGCCCCTCCAAACTAAACCATTCCCTTCTCTTCCATATACTTATCAACTAACCTCTTAAACGCCACCAAACTTGGCGCATCTACAACTGCTGCAGGCAGGGCATTCCACTCCCGAACCACCCTTTGGGTAAAGAACCTGCCTCTGATATCCGTCCTATAACTATCACCCCTTAATTTAAAGCTGTGTCCCCTCGTGCTAGCTTTTTCCATCCTAGGAAAAAGGCTATCACTGTCCACCCTATCTAAACCTCTAATCATCTTATATGTTTCGATCAGGTCCCCTCTTAGCCTCTTCCTTTCTAACGAAAACAACCTCAAATCCCTCAGCCTCTCCTCATAAGACCTGCCCTCCATACCAGGCAACATCCTGGTAAACCTCCTCTGTACCCTCTCCAATGCCTCCACATCTTTCTTATAATGTGGGGACCAGAACTGCACACAATACTCCAAGTGCGGCCGCACTAGAGTTTTGTACAGTTGCAACATGACGTTGCGGTTCCGAAATTCAATCCCTCTACCAATAAAAGCCAAGACTCCATATGCCTTCCTAACAACCTTCTCGACCTGACTGCCTACTTTCAGGGATAATTATTTCCCCCCAAGGCCTGTTTTCCAGTGGCAAAAGCAGCTCACCATTAGCTGCCAGTAGGATCTTCCAGTCCCTCTGATGTCTTTTGCATGACTCACTTGTCCCACCGCCTGGAACCTGGAAGATCCCACCAATGGGAAATGCTGGAAAATCCCATTAATGGTTTCAACAGCCCCTTTGCTGCATCAGCCAGTTGCCCATTCTCCCTACTGGTTGGCCTCTGAGTGTGAATGTTGGCAGACAGTTTGGCATTTGGGGGCATCACAGATCACATGTGGCATCCACGTAGGTACTTGACAGTGACAGTTCGCTGGCTGACAAGTAGGGACAGGAATCCAGTCTGATTTCTTCCTCCCCCTAGACCAGGGACAGTGTAATTAAGAGGCTGGCTCTATTAGTAAAGGCTAAATTTACTGCAGCTTTTTTCTTAAAAAGGGGGAAGGCTTTAGGGGTGACCCAATAAAGATAATTAAAATGACAAAGAGTATTGAGAGGAATAGAAAAGAAGGTCGCATCTGATAACATTGTGTCTTCACTGGGCAGTCATTCACTGATGTATTTTCCTTTCAATGAATAGAAGGAACCAAAGGAAGTACTTGCTTGAGCTTGAGGTTCCTCGAGTAGTTAGTCCTCCTGGCAAGGGACTGGCTGGAAAGGTGATTAACACAAAGCACTGCATAATGTTTTAGTACTGACTGCAAGCAAATCTCATTATAATGGGAATGCCCAGGTGGCAAGGGTAGTGTGCATCCCTGAGCAGGTCCCTCAAGCACAGAGAAGCACTGAGAGAGAGGGGGGGAGGGAAAGACTAGGGGGCAAAGAAAAATAGGCCACTGAAGGGGATGTGACAGATGTTCATGAGGGAGGTGGGTGAAGAGATTGGCATGGAAAACGAAGGTGGTCAGTCTGCAGAGTGAATAGAAAGTGAATGTGCTATCTCCAGATGGTGGACTGGCAATGTTGTGGATGACTGTAACTGTCCCAAGAGGATACGGTTAATCCGTGTATCACGGTAGTGGAGATGGTGAGCTAAGAACAAAGAACAAAAAAAATTACAGCACAAGAACAGGCTCTACGGCCCTCCAAGCCTGCACCAACCATGCTGCCCGACTGAACTAAAAACCTCCAACCCTTCTGGGACCACATCCCTCTCTTCCCACCCTATTCATGTACTTGTCAAGACGCTCCTTAAAAGTCACTATTGTATCCACTTCCACTATCTCCCCTAGCAATGAGTTCCAGGTACTCATTACTCTTTATGTAAAAAGTCTGCCTCGTACATCTCCTTTTAACCTTGCCCTTCACACTTTAAACCAATGCGTCCTAGTAATTGATTCTTCCACCCTGGGAAAAAGCTTCTGACTATCCACTCTGACAATGCCCCTCATAATCTTCTATCAGGTCTCCCCTCAATCTCCATCGCTCTAGTGAGAACAAACCAAGTTTCTCCAATCCCTCCTTATAGCTAATGCGCAGACAACATCTTTTCTGCACCTTCTCTAAAGCCTCCACATCCTTCTGGTAATGTGGCAATGGAGTTGAACACTATATTCCAAGTGCAGCCTAACTAAGGTTCTATAAAGCTGCAACATGACTTGCCAATTTTTAAACTCTCCTGACAGCATTGGTGGGCAGCTCTGTGTTTCTGTGCCTCGTGTTCATTTTGGAGGCCCAATGAAGTCATATGTAGCATTTAATCAGCCATGTACCAGGAGGTGTCAGATGCTCAACATCTGTCTCATCCATGACCACCATCAATAGATCCAGTCGCTGTGTATTCATTACCCTGGGAGCACACACAATGCTTTTCTCCTACGGCATTCCCAGTCACACCGATGTTCCCTCCTCCCAGTTCCTAGCTGGAATGAATACTTGCTGGCAGGGTTGCAGAGAGAGGAAGGGCTGGTGACACCAGTAAGGAGCCCAAGGGGTGAGGAGAGGTAGTGCTGTAACCCCGCCCTGACCCAGCACTCAGAAAACCATTCTCTCTGAAATGAGAATCGTGTGTCTGGATCAATCAGATGGGGCATTTCAACATGTAGCCCAGGAGGACTATACCGGATAGGATTTACCCACCAGGTTTTGCACATCTGGGGTCACAGGGGGTGGGGGAAGTTGGGTTGCCAAAAGTGTGTTGGAAGCCTGAAGCAATCTCGAAGACAAAGAGGAACTGTAAATCCTGACACACATGGGGGGTGGTGGGGGTGAGGGGACAGGTTCTGCTGGAAAGCTGGACTTCCTCATCCACTAGCGCTTGGTGCTTTGGCAAAGTAGAATGGCATGTTTTATGCTGGTCAGCAGCACAGTCAACACTTGACACTCTTACACAGTCGCATGGCCAGCAGAGACTTTAATACACTACATCAAACACACATTACAATAATTGTGGCATGCATACAGAGACACCTATTTTGTATGAGTGCACATGAGATTCTATTCAGTAGGCAATCATACTTACTGGTTAAATAAATAAATGAAGACTCACCAATCATCTCCTTCTCCTGTCTAAAGTTTCTTTATTCATGTCATATGTAGGCTTCCATTAACACTGCAATGAAGTTACTATGAAAATCTCCTAGTCGCCACACTCTGGCACCAGTTCGGGTACACTGAGGGAGTATTTGGCCCATGCACGTAACCAAGCACATCTTTTGGACTGTGGGAGGAAACCCACGCAGACATGGGGAGAACATGCAAATTCCACACTGACAGTGACTCAAGCCGGGAATCAAACCCAAGTCCTTGGAATTGAGAAGCAGCAGTGCTAACCATTGTGCCACCCTATGTGAAACATTCTCTGCTGCTTACTGGCCAAAGGGATTTAGTTGGGTTTCAGTTCCTCAGTGTAGCCCTGGTGAGGGAAAAGGGAATGTTTTCGGAACAGAGGGAGCTAAAAATGAAAGGGGAAAAAAGTGAAACAACAGAAGGATAAAATGAGGAGAAGCAAAGTTATCTTCTGATCAGTCATGATATGGAATGTACTACTTGAAATGAAAGGGGAAGAAGATGAAATATCATTTTCAAGAGGGAATTGGATAAAAGGAAACATTTTACTTGTCTATGAGAAATGAGATGGGAGTGGGACTAATTGGATAGGTTTTCCACAAGCTGGCATAATGGGCACAGGGCCACCCTTCTTATCATTTTACGATTCTGAGGGTTGAATTTTCTGACCCTACCTGCTAACGGAATATTCCAGTCCTGCAGATGTGGGGGGTTCTGCAGTGGATGACTGGTGGATAACACAAAAGTCCATTTACATCAGCAGACTGGAAGATCCCACTACGAGCCAATGATGGAAAACATGATTTGAGGAGAGGAGGGTTTGAGGATTTTGGAAGGGGTGGTGGGAAGGGATGGGGAGTGGTGCGGGGGGGGGGGGGGGGGGTAGCCAGTGAGTTGCGGGGAGCAGAATTGAGTTTTAATTGATGGAGAGTAAAACACAACAATTCATAGATCCTGGAAAGTTCAGAATGCAAGATAATGCTTTGTTTTTTTTTACAGGTCTAAATCCAAGTCTGAACTCAGACAGCAGATACAACAAGGATAAAGAAGAGTACAGTACAGGAACAGGCCCTTTGGCCCTCCAAGTCTGTGCCGATCATATTGTCCTATCTAGACCAACAACCTGTTTCCCTCTATTCACTGCTGTTCATGTGTCTATCCAGATGAGTCTTAAATGTTGCCAAAGAATCTGCCTCAACCACCTCACTTGGCAATGCATTCCAGGCCCCCACCAACCTTTGTGTAAGAAACCTCCCCTGCACATCTCTACTGAACCTTTCCCCACTTACCTTGAACTTGTGCCCCTTTGTAATTATCATTTCTATCCTGGGATAAAACCTTCCAACTGTTCACCCTATCATACCGCTCATAATTTTATAAACTTCTATCAGGTCGCCCCTCAGCCTCCGTCTTTCCAGGGAGAACAATCCCAATTTATTCAATCTCTCCTCATAGCTAATACCTTCCAAACCAGGCAACATCCTGTTGAGCCTTTCCTGTACCCCCCCTCCAAAGCCTCCACATCCTTCTGGTGACCAGAATTGCATACAGTATTCCAAGTGTGGCCTAATCAACATTTTATACAATTGGAACATAATTTGCCAATTTTTACTCTCAATGAAGGCAAGCACAGCATATGTTTTCTTTGCCATCCTTTCTAACAGTGCTGCTACTTTTAAGGATCTGTGGACTTGCAAGCTGACTTGGATTAGAGTCTCTGACTATCTTATCCTGCCTGAACACACACAACAAACTTGAGATTCTTCGCCTGGAATTGAAAAGGATCACAATTTTGATGAACGGTGCATTATCGCTGGGACTTTGAATGGCTTCAGTGAGTCTGCAGTCTCACTGGAGTGTGGGGCGACTGTCTAAGGTCAGATTCACACTGGCATCGGTTTATTTGAGCACTGTCATCTGGCATTCTCCCCTGAGTATTTAAATACATTTTCTGTCGCTACAAAAAGTCTTTAGGTGAAATGCCTTGTTAGAAATAAAAGTCTCGGAACAGCAATCTCTGCCCTTCCAGCAGAAACACAATCCTCTGAACACCCAACCACAATAGTTGTGCTGCTTTGTTTGTACAATACATTTCTGATTTCATTTCATATCATTTCTTACGTTTCCTTGTGAAAAGTTGCCATGGCAAACATGCAATTTTACTTCTCAAGGTCTGTGAAGAAGGTTGAAGACGGGAATTTCTAGTGAGAGTTGACGTGGACAAAGATTAGAATGGGGCAGTCTGAGGATTGTAAAACAAATGAAAACAGTAAAGGTTTAAAGAAACTTGAGGTCCGAGTTTGGGGGCATGATGGCATAGTTGTTAGCACTGCTGCCTCACAGCGCCAGGGAACCAGGTTCAATTCTGGTCTTGGATCACTGTTTGTCCAGAGTTTGCATGTTCTCCCCGTGTCTGCATGGGTTTCCTCCCACAGTCCAAAAATGTTAGGTTGATTAGCCATGCTAAATTGACCCTAGTGTTAGGGGAATTACTCAGATAAATGTATGGATTTTCGGGAATAAGGTCTGGATGGGATTGTGATCGGCACAGACTTGATGGGCTAAATGGCCTACTTCTGTACTGTCGGGATTCTATGATTCTACACAAAAATCATTAAAGTGCCATGAACATGTACAGAATATAATCTGTACAGAGAGGGTATTGAATGCTGAGACTTTGGAAGGCTTAGAAGAATCATAGAAACATGGAACCCCTACAGGGCAGAAGGAGGCCATTCAGCTATCAAGGCTGCACCAACAACAATGCCACCTGTAATCTCATGCATTTACCCTGTCAGTTCCTCTGATACTAAGGGGCAATCAATCGTACCTGCACATCTTTGGACTGTGGGAGGAAATTGGAGCATCTTGAGGAAATCCATGCAGACACGGGGAGAAGGTACAAACTCCACACAGACAGTGACCCGAGGTTGGAATTGAACCCAGGTCCCTGGCGTTATGAGGCAGCAGTGATAACCATTGTGACACCATGGCACCCTACACAGAGGTAGAAGACACGCTTTAGCTGTGAAGATTCTTGTTTTGACCACACCTGGAGTACTGTGAGTAGTTCAGGGGACCTCAGCTAGCGGGTTGTACTTGGATTTTGGAAGGAATACAGTTTTCTGGAAGCATGGAAGCATTCTGGAAGCATTCTAATTTCATAAGAATGAAATTATGAAGACATTAAATTACACAAAATAGGATCATGTTCCCCAGAATGTGATAGGATGAGTTGACTGAAATCTCAAGATACTGAAGTAAACAGATAGGATGACAAGAGAGAAACTATGTCTTCAGAGTGGCAAATCTAGAACTCAGGTGGCATAGTCAAAAATTTAGATCTAGACCTGTCAGAAGTGAAATTAGGAAATGCTACGACACAGCTTTTTCTTATTTATTAGTGTCACAATAGGCTTACATTAACACTGCAATGAAGTTAGTGTGAAAATCCCCTAGTCGTCACACTCTGGCACCTATTCAGATACACTGAGGAAGAATTTAGCACTGCCAATCCACTTAATCAGCAAGTCTTTGGACTGTGGGAGGAAAGTAGAGTACCCGGAAGGAACCCACACAGACACAGGGAGAATGTACAATAGTGACCCAGATGGCAAACAAAGCTGGGAATTGAACAGGGTCCCAAGCATTGTGAGACAGCAGTGCTAACTACTGTGCCATTGCCAAAGAATGGTAGGTTGGAATCTGCTGCCACAAATGCTGGATCAATTATTGATTTTAAAACTGAGACTGATGGAACTTTGCTAATCAATGATGTTAAGGAATATGGGGTATATGGAATTAGACCACAGATCAGCCATGATCTCATTGAATGATAGAACAGGCTTGAAAATATGCCTATTCTAGTCTTATATTCCTGAAGCTTTTCCCTGGAATCCTGGCTAATATTTAATTCTGAATCCATATTATTAAAACAATATTACATTGCTATTTGTGAGAACCTGCAATCTCCATATTGGTTCTTACATTCCCTATCCTACAACAATGGTTACTTTTCAATAACTCCTAAATTAGCTGTAAACTTTGGGACATAGTAAAAGATGCCATATAAATGCAAGTGTTTCTAATATAATTGTGAAGGGCACTGTCTATTTATTTTACCAGAATGGGAATGAACTGACTGTGACCAAGAACAAGTGCTCCTTGGGAATTTGCTACAGGTAGGATATCTCTGGTAAGTTTTTCACAAGCAATATTTAGATTAACAGTCAGGTTCTGTCTTAAAACTTTAAGGGTGCAAAAAAGCCTAGCAGAACAGAAACTGTGTGGCAGTTGCCCGAATGGATTTGAATGACTACTGCAGCAGGAAGTTAATAGTTTCAACTTGGGTATGAGTCATTGGCCCACTATAAAAGCAGACAATGTTCTGACTACAAAGAGTGGGAGCACAGAATGGAGATAATGAGGACTGAGTGCTCAAAGAATTGAGTCTAACATGGGAGTTTGATGGAAATGCACTGGAGTAAGTATCCTTTTTTAGATTTTTTTTGTTCAGTCCCTGGTAGTTGGGAGAGCATTCAAAGTCATGAAATGGTTGAGGGAGAAGGATGATTCATTGTTGAATTTTAGGATTTGTTCCCTTTAGATAGTGCAGTAATTTAAAACAGTACTTTAGAGATACAAGTATTGAATTAAATTTAACTTGTTAAACTACTTAATGTAGCTACAGATAAGAGTTGAGTGTTATTTCTAAGCTTGAGATCTAATTAGTTAAATAAAACACAATACAGATGGCAGGAGAAGTGATGTGTTGCAGCTCTAGCAGGAACCAGTGTGATCCACGGCAACTACAGCAGCAGTAAGTATCTGCAGCTCAGGAAACTTTGATTCAGAGTTAATGAACTGGAGTTTGAGAATTGGACACTGTGGTGCATTAGGGAAAGGGAAAGTTATCTGGATATATTATTCCATGAGGAAGTCACATCCTTTAAGCTAAATCCTTTAGCTTTGGTCCACGGTCAAGGACAGCTAGGTGTGACTGTGAGTGAGGCTGGTCTGGGAACCCAGGAGGTAACAATGGAGGAGACTCAGCATCTGCAACTGATCAATAAGTTTGGACATCTTGTCACTTGTGTGGATCAGAACGAACAAACAAACTGACTATAACACTGTGGTACAGGGTGCCTTCAAGTGGAGAGAGTAAAAAAGAATGTTATTGTTGTGGGGACAATATAATTATGGAGATAGATAGGGTTTTCTACAGCCATGAGTCCTGTGAAGTGTTTTGTGTGTCTGGTGTTAGGGTTAAAGATATCTCTGGGCTGGGGAGTAACTTGCAGTGGGAGGGGCAAGATTCAGTTGTCGTGGTCCATATTAACAATGTAAGTAGGACTAAGGAAATGGTTCTACTGAGGGAATGACTAAGGTGAGCTAAATAGAAAAAAACAGGTTTTAGCTATTTACAATTAATAGCAGTAACTTGGATGAAAAGACAGAGGGCAGTATATCAAAGTTTGCTGACGATACAAAGCGACAGTGTTCATTTTGAGAAGGAAATAAAGAGGCTGCAAAGAGATATAGGCAGAATAAGAGAGCAGACAGATGGAGTACAATGTTAGGATGTGTGAAGTTTTCACTATGATCGTAAGAATAAAAAAGCAGATTTCTTTAAAGGCATGATACATGTGATATTCAGGGAGATTTGGATCCACATGTACAAGGAACACAATAAACTAGCACGCAGGTACGAGCAATTCGGAAAGGAAATGACATATTGGCCTTTATTTCAAGGGGATTCGATTAAGTGCAAATTTATTTACTAGTGTCACAAAGTAGGCTTACATTAAGACTGCAATGAAGTTACTAAGAAAATTCCCAAGTTGCCACACTCTGCCACTCAGGTACACTGAGGGAGAATTTAACATGGCCGTTGCATCTAATCAGACTGCGGGAGGAAACTGAAAGCACCCATAGAAAACCCATGCAGACATGGGGAGATCATGCAAACTCCACACAAATAGTGACCCAAACTGGCAATTGAACCTGGGTCCCTGGCACTGTGAGGCAGCAGTGCTATCCATTGTGTGCCATCCTGATATCTTAATCGGACCTACTGACTATGCGTAACGTGTAACAAAGAACACTGGACCTTAATCCAATTGCATGTTTGTAAGATCCATACTTTCACAGGTCTCTGTGGCTGAGAGTTGGAACATTGGGTTGTAGAGTTCAAATAGAGAGTCACACATCAGCAATCAGCTACATTCCTCCAATGTCAAAATATTTTGACATTTCACCCCAATTGCCAGTTCCTGCAGCTCAGGGCAAAAGCTTACTGCCTCACTCAGTCTCTTGAATTTTCAGCCATTTAATTCCAGCTATGGAGTGGTTGCAATCCTGTCAAGAAAATCAATTCCTTTTTTCAACAGCTACATCCTCACTGTTCTGTGCACAAATGTAAATGGCTTAATTATAAAATTAATAGCTGGCAAATTGCTCTCAATCCCCTTGCATTGTTTTCCAGTCAGCTGCACAAATAAAGATTTCACCTTTATGAAGAATACTTTCTGGATACAGGGACTGGAATGGCGCCATGGAAGCATCTTCAATGTTCTTTATTGTCTCTGTGTTTTATTAAGTCAAGATGGGCAGCTCGGTGGCACAGTGGGACCCAGTTCGATTCCTGGCGTGGGTCAATGGAGTTTGCACATTCTCCCCATGTCTGTGTGGGTTTCTTGTGGGTACTCTGGTTTCCTCCCACAGTCCAAAGATGTGTAGGTTAGTTGCATGGCCATGCTAAATTGTCCCTTAGTGGCTCAGGATGCATAGGTTAGGGGGATCAGTGAGGCAAGTATATGGGGATGGGACCCGGGTGAGATTGTGGTCGGTGCAGACCCGATGGAGTGGATGGTCTTCTTAGAACATAGAACATAGAACATTACAGCGCAGAACAGGCCCTTCGGCCTTCGATGTTGCGCCGACCAATTAGGAAAAAGCAATGACCCTCTAACCTAAGCCATTCCCTTTTCGTCCATAAACTTATCTACTAACTTCTTAAACACCACCAAACTTGGCGCATCTACAACTGCAGCAGGCAGGGCATTCCATACCCTTACCACCCTCTGGGTAAAGAACCTACCTCTGACATCCGTCCTATAACTACCACCCCTTAATTTAAAGCTATGTCCCCTCGTGCTAGCTTTCTCCATCCTAGGAAAAAGGCTATCACTGTCCACCCTATCTAAACCTCTAATCATCTTATATGTTTCAATAAGGTCTCCTCTTAGCCGCCTTCTTTCTAACGAAAACAACCTCAAATCCCTCAGCCTCTCTTCATAAGACCTGCCCTCCATACCAGGCAACATCCTGGTAAACCTCCTCTGTACCCTCTCCAATGCCTCCACATCTTTCTTATAATGTGGGGACCAGAACTGCACACAATACTCCAAGTGCGGCCGCACTAGAGTTTTGTACAGTTGCAACATGACGTTGCGGCTCCGAAATTCAATCTCCCTACCAATAAAAGCTAAGACTCCGTATGCCTTCTTAACAACCTTATCGACTTGATTGCCAACTTTCAGGGATCTATGCACACATACACCAAGATCCCTCTGTTCATCAACACTATTAAGAGTCCTACCATTAGCCCTATACTCTACACATTTGTTATTCCTGCCAAAGTGAATTACCTCACACTTTTCCACATTAAACTCCATTTGCCACCTCTCGGCCCAGCTCTGCAACTTGTCCAAGTCTCTCTGCAAACTATAACACCCCTCTTCACTATCTACCACTCCTCCGACTTTGGTGTCATCCGCAAATTTACTAATCCATCCTTCAATACCCTCATCCAGATCATTTATAAAAATTACAAACAGCAGGGGCCCCAAAACAGATCCCTGAGGTACACCACTTGTAACCAAACTCCACGATGAATAATTTCCATCAACCACCACCCTCTGTCTTCTATCAGCTAGCCAATTCCTAATCCAATTAGCTAAATCACCCTCAATCCCATACATCTGCATTTTCTGCAGAAGCCTTCCATGGGGCACCTTATCGAACGCCTTACTAAATTCCATATATATCACATCAACTGCCTTACTCCCATCCACCTCTTTGGTCACTTTTTCAAAAAACTCAATAAGGTTAGTACAATATGGTTAGTTCTTCTTCACAGAATGTTTCTATATCTATATTAAGGTGGTGTTCTGATCTCCAATTATTCCAGTACATTAGTGTAGCTCCCACAGCATTGCTCATTGAGTTGGAGGATGTGGTACGGTCGTTTTGGAGATGGGAAGTCTGCAATCTTAGGATGAAGTGGGAGGTGGGGAAGGGGGAATTGTCCGTTTATGTCCTTTAATTCAATTTGTATCAAAGAGAAAAGGAGCAAGAACATAAAATACTGGAAAATCTCAGCAGATCTGACAGCACCTATGAAGAGAGAATGGAGTCAACCTTTTGAATCAGGATGATCTTGTGTCAAAGAGAAAAGAAAGACTTGTGTTTACATGGCAGCTTCCACAAGATCTTGAAACAGACAGCATTCGGAGGGTAGTTACCACTGTAATGTGGAAAATGTGACAGTTAACGTGGACACAGTAAGATCCCACAAGTGATTAGTGTCTGGATGGTTTTGTTTCAATGATAGTTATCGACCAAGACAATGCCACAGGATCTTTTACACCTGAAAGAGTAATCACAGCCTCAATAAAATCTTAAATTGAATTGAATTGATTATTATTGCTACATGTATTGGAATACAATGAAAAGTATAGTTTCTTGCATTCTAATATAGACAAAGAATACCGTACATATACACATATATAGAATACATAGGGAAGAAGGAAAGGAGAGGATGCAAATATAGTGTTACAGTCACAGCTAGGGTTAGAGAAAGATCAGCTCAATACATGATAAGTCTATTTAACGTCTCCTTCACCGATTTTGGGCTCGAGTTATGGGAGTGGGGTTTAAACCCACAATTTTTGGCTCTGAGGTAAGTATACTGCCTACTGGTCCAGACCTTGACAAACAAAGTGATCCCCAGCTTCCCATCAATTCTATATGTTTCCAAAAAGTTTCAATTTATTTGTTTGCCTACAATATCTAGCACTTTGTTCATTGCCAGTTTTAGGTCAGATATAATTCTGTGGGGAGAGATTTTCTCAATTTTGTTTACGGTCTGGATTTATTGATAAACATCAAAATGAAAACAGACTCCAGATGGCAGATGTTGTAAAGCACTTTTTTGAAAAAATCTATTGTCACAAGGGAAAGAATGCAATATTGTCTGAATTGCAATAGACTTTATCCACAAGTGAGGATTTACATGGATTAAGGAAAGGAGGAAGAATTTTTTTTTTATTCATTCATGGGACATAGGTATCACAAGTTAGGCCAACATTTATTGCCCATCCCTAGTTGTCCTTGAACTGAGTGACTTGCTAAGTCACTCAATTGAGAGTCAACCACATTGCTGAGGCTCTGGAGTCACATATAGGCCAGATCAAGTAAGGAGAGTAGATTTCCTTCTCTAAAGGACATTAGTGAGTAAGTGGAGTCAGAGCAAAACTGGAACGTAGGAACAGAAAGAGGCCATTCAGCCCTGTCAGCCTGTCTCATCAATGAATTAGACCATGGCGTGAAAACAAGTGATTAGAAAGCTTGAGATAAGTATCAATTTGCAGTGTTGACAATGGATATTTCTCATCCCAATGATGGAATCAGACCAATCAACTCAAAAACAAACAGATTTTAAAATTTGAAGTATATTTTTGATTGGTAGATTCATCTGAAAAATTACTGAGATATTTTAATTCATTAGATCTTGCTCACTGTTTGAAGGTATACATTAAACTACTTTTTCCAGGTAGATACTGTGTTTGGAGGTAGAGCGTGGACAAAGGCAAATTCAATTGAATCATGTGCACTCATAGATCACAGAACCTTCTATCTATTTAAGCAATCAGGGGACAATTATTTAATGAGAAATCCCATTTTATTCATTCATTTCCATAGAACCTGATCATGTCATTGGGAAGGGCCTGGGGAACATCACGATCGGAATTCTTGCTGGTGCAAATCCCCATTCTGGCCTCTGTCAATATTTTGCAGCCTCCACAGGATTTGCGCCCGCAGCTCGGAAGCCCGTTAACCTCCGCCCCTGTCACAGATAGGTGGCCATTTGGGCCACTGGAATGTGTAGTGAGAGGACTGACACCTTTGGTCTTCCAAATAATGGGGTTGGGGACCCGTAGATTTCGTCACGTCCAGACTATCATGATGTAGAATTCTGTTTTAACTCTGGCAAGAATGTCCAGAGGTTTGTGAATGATGCAAAAACATGGTAGGCATGTTGTATGCAACAAGAGCCCACAAACAGAATATTAATGAATGAGCAGCCAATGTGATTTTTGCTGGGGTTTACAGGAGGGAGGTTGCCATGACACTATGAGGGAGGTTGCCATGACACTAGGAAGGAGCTAGCCATAACACTAGAAGGGAGGTTGCCCATGACTTAGGACGGAGGGTGGCCATGACACTAGGATGGAGGGCGAACATGACACTGGGAGGGAATTTGCCATGACACCAGAAGGAAGCTTGCCATGACACAGAGAAGGAGTTTGCCATGGCATTGTGAGGGAGGTTGCCATGACACAGAAGGGGTTTGCTATGGCACTGGGAAGGAATTTTCTGCTCCTCTTCAAATACAGCCAAACCATTTTTTAAAACTAACTGAGCAAGCAGGCAGACATTTGGCTGAAAGGATGGCCAGTGATTTAACCTTTCACCTGAAAGAGGGCACTTTCAGCAATGCAGCTCTCCCTCTGCACTGAAGTATCACTGATGATATGCTCGAGTCCATAGTGGGTTCCAAGTCAGCACCTATTGACTCTCTATCAAGTGATCCAAACTGACACACACGGTTGTATGTGAATGGTTTTTGCTGGTGATGTTTTCCACATTCAGTCGTGCCATTGAGTACAAATCCCTACAGGGATTTAGCTTTACACACATTCATAGCAAAGGCTTTATTCCTGCTGACAGCAAGATCAGAGTTTAATCTGTGCATTGTCGACCATGAAAGGGTTTTATAGCTTGTCAGTCTGCTATTGGAAATATAAACTATTTTGGTTTCTGTCCGGTATCTTTCACTGTCTTGCACACAGCAGTGGCAGTAGTGTTAATAGACTGAGAATGGGTGTTATTTAAGGAACATGTGTACACAAACAGGAGTGTCGAAAGTAGACTAAGTTCTGATGTCTCAAAAATCTATCCAAACTGGCCCAGTTTGATACACTTCAGAAGAATTGAATGTTGAAGGTCTGAATGGAAGAGTGGAAATTGTTGCTGATGTTAACAGGCAAGAAATTCATATTTTGAGCATAGGAGGATTTTTCAAACAATGGGGTTCCTAGCTGATAAGTCGACAGAATTTATCCTTGCTGCTGCTGGCTATGCCACAGCCAGTTCATGCTCTGCAGGATATGATTGCCACAGCTCCTGATTGTGTGTTCAATCTTAGAGCTGAACAACAGGGAGTCTTAAGCTGCATAGTGGGCCCTTACCTTACTTGATCCAAGGTGACGGGTCACATAACACCAGATTAGAGTCCAAAAGGTTTATTTGCAATCATAAGATTTCAGAGTGCTGCTCTTTTATCAGTTGAAGTGACTGTTGGACCATAACCTAGTGTGTTGTGAGACCTCTTATCTTGTCCACCCCAATCCAACATCTCCATATCTTGATCCACAGTGACACCAGACCAAGATTGTTCTACTAGAATCCCTACAGTGCAGAAGGAGGCCATTCGGCCATTAGGTCAACATGACTCTATGACACAGTATCTTACCCAACCCATGTCGCTGTAACCCCACTTATTTACTTCGCTAATTCTCCTAACCTACACATCTTGGGGGCAATTTAGCATGGTCATTCCAACTAACCTGCACACCCTTTGGTGTGTGGGAGGAAGACAGAGCACCCGGAGAAAACCACGTAGATACGGGGAAAAC
Source organism: Sphyrna mokarran (assembly GCA_024679065.1). Classification (NCBI taxonomy): domain Eukaryota; kingdom Metazoa; phylum Chordata; class Chondrichthyes; order Carcharhiniformes; family Carcharhinidae; genus Sphyrna; species Sphyrna mokarran. The sequence continues at coordinate 28,520,848 of JAGIQG010000028.1, forward strand.
GTGCAAGCTCCGCACAGTCACTCAAGGCCTGAATCGAAACCGGGTCCCTGGCAGCAATGCTAGTCACTGTGCCACATTGTTGCTGCTTTAATTCCAGAGTTAAACTCTAACTCTTTTTAAATAAACAGCAATAATTACACTGATCAGAAAAATCATGGCTTAAATGACTGAAATAACAAATCTTCCAGTTAACACAAAATTGCACAAATAATCAGAAATTTAATTAAGGGCTTCGCAACATCTCTGAATCTATTTTTCTCTCCAACCCAAACAGTTAACAGGGAAGCGACTCTGCAGGATCTAAAATAACAATGTTTATTTTGTTTAAATTATTAACTTTTAATGAAATACGACGGGTATTCTAGCAAGGGCTGCTGTTCCATGGAGGATCTGATTTCTTGGTTGCTAAGTGATCGGGAGTAAGGGGAGCAAGTGCTTACTGTTTGTGCAGAAGTCTCATTCACAGCCGGTGAAATTCAGGAATTCGTCAGCTCATTACTAGTTCATTAAAATGGATGCTCAGAGGGACAGCTGATGGCATCAATGGAGAGGATATATGGGTACTGTAAGGGTGGCACATTCCTGAGGCTGATGCTGAGAAACATGTTTGGAAAAGAGTAGTGAGAACATTTCCCCTCATCTGGCTGTGCTGTCTCTGATCTGGTGATGCGTGTTGCCAATGCTGGGTGTCTGATGAGTTCCACTCACCCTCACCTAGTATCCCTCACCTTTCTACCCCCCAAAAATTTAAAAACACCATTGCGATATTTTATTCTCTGTCATTTTTCTCCTGTCAATTAAACTCTGGAACCTGCATCATTGGAACGTGACTTAGGGCAGACAGTGGTGAGTTGTGGTGTAGATTGACTGCATTGTGAGATAGGATGGAGAGGCTGACTTGTCTATTCCTGCCTGCCATTTTCTTATAAATTTTATTTTATATGAAATTTATATTAAATATAAATTTTATGAATTTTATAAATTCATAAATTTAAAAAAAAATGTTCAAGGTCCATGAAAATTGAGGGTTGATTCAAAAAAGGGATGGCTGTTTGTACAGAGTCTCCATAAAATCCCTACAATGAAGGAAGAGGCCATTCAGCACATTGAGTCTGCACCTAATCTCTGAAAAAGCACTCTACGCAGGCATTTTTCTCCTGTTAAACTCTGGAACCTGCATCATTGGAACATGGCATAGGGTAGACATGCACCCTATCCCTGTAACTCTGTGCATTGATCATGGCTAATCCACCTAACTGGCACATCTTTAGACACTAAGGAGCAATTTCACTTGGTCAATCCATCTAACCTGCATATCTTTGGAGTGTGGGAGGAAACCAGAGCACCTGGTGGAAACCAACATAGACACGGGGAGAACATGCAAACTCCACAGAGTCACCCGAGGCTGGAATTGAACTCAGGCCCCTGGTGCTGTGAGACAGCAGTACTAACCACTGTGCTACCATGCTGCATTAGATGCAAACCTTAATCAGCAGCACCAACAATCAGAGGGGTGACTCCCTAGCACCTGCGAGTGATATAGGAAACATTGCCAACTTGGCCCACAATGCAGGGCACCATCTACAGTGAATAGAAGAGAGAGTACAATGCAATAAATTGAAGTAATGGAGAAGAGATGGTATTTTGAGGATTGAAAAGCTCTGAGAATGTAAAGGGAAAGGGGAGGTCAGGAGTTTCAACAGTTTGAAGGTTTTAAAATAAAAAGTGGATAAAAAGCTAAGGAACTTCATGGAGTGAGAGAGAGAAAATGAAACTTAATTGAAAGTATCATTCAAAGAAGTTTGAAAGAGAGACGGTTAATGAAAACATTGGTGTTCCGTCGTCTAAGTTTGATTTGAGTTGTTTTGGTGCCTAAGTTTGATTTTCTCGGCTTTATGCTGTGGCGATGACAGCACAGCAACTTAATAAGAGTTTTCAACTCGTAACTTTTCTACTTCATGCCTCTTGTTAGCATACTGTGGGAACTTGGTGTTGTGGCATGTTTACTCCAACTCACAGCCAGCAGTTTCGGAATAGAATTGCCAAGTTCCTGCTGCTTTGTACTTTACACTCCAGCTGGTTTGGAGGATCTTGATAGACACGTGAAGCTTGGAGAATGAAAACATGCTCCAGCTACATGCCCATTACCCCAAAGCTTTTCCTCTGGTGAATGAAACTCTTGGATACCTCAGTTCATCATTTCCACATTACTTTGCTTGGATCCAATGGGGCAGATGAGGAGGGGAATATGTTAGGACTGTACAATCTTTTATCTACAGCATGGAATCCCTACAGTGCAGAAGGAGGTCATTTGGCCCATCAAGACTGCACCTCCTCTCCAAAAGAGCACCTTACTGATGCCCTACCACTCCACGCTCCCTATCCCCGCAACCCTGTGCATTCATAAAGGCTAATCCATCTAACCTACACATCCCTGGACACACAGGGACAATTTACCACAACTAATCCATAGAGTGCACTGATCACAATCCCACCCAGACTCTATCCTATAACCCCATGCATTTATCCTAGCTAATCCCAGGCACTAAAAGACAATTTAGCATGGCCAATCTACCTAGCCCACACATCTTTGGACTGTGGGAGGAAATCAGAGTATTTGGATTCGGGCAGAATGAGACTGTAAAATCTCATCCAGTATTTATATGGCTAGTCACGTTCAGTCAGTGGTACCCCTGGATGTTGATAGTGGGGGCTTCAGCAATGATCATTCCATTGAATGAAAAGGGGCCAATGGTCAGGTACTCTCTTCTTGAAGATGGTCATTGCCTGGGATTTGTTTGGCTGAAATGTTCTCTGCCGTCAGCCCAAGGCTGAATATTGTCCAGATCTTGCTGCATTTGGACATTTGTTGCTTCAGTGCCTGAGGAGTTGCAAATAGTTCTAAATATTGTACAGTCATCAGCGAATATCCCCACTTCTGACCTCATGATGGAGGGAAGGTGACTGATGAAGCAGCTGATGGGCCTAGGACATTCCCTTGAGGAACATTTGCAGTGATGTCCTGGAGCTGAGATGATTGACCACCAATCATCACAACTAGATTCCTTTGAACCAAGTATAGCTCTAACTAGCGGAAGATTTTTCTCCAATTCTTTGATTGATTGATTCTAGTTTTGCGATATCACACTCGGTCAAATACTGCCTTAATTTCAAGGGCCGTCACTCTCACCTCACTCTGATATTCAGCTCTTTTGTCCATATTTGAACTAAGGCTGTAATGAGATCCGCATGAAGAGTTTCCATTTGCATCTTTAATCGGCCTAACCTCTTCCCTGGCAAGCCTCTTACACTTCACATGTTTATATGATATTTTAGGATTTAATGTCACTCTGCTAATCTTGTCTCATAACATCTCTTTGTCTTCCCAATTAATTTTCTCAATTCCCTCCAGTCCTTTCCATAATCTTTCTGGTTATTAACTGAATCTTGTCATAAACCTTCTATTTGAAAGTATTTATTTTCTTTGTCGTCACGAGCATATTAGCTTTAGATGTTGTACATTTGCCCTTCCAAAGAATATGCTTAGTTTTTATCTGAACTATTGCTTGCTCAGTTACTGCTTTAACCCTCAATGGTCATTTCCAATTTACCTGTGTGAGTCCCTTCTGAAATTAGCTCTTCTGATATTTTCTGGTTTCTTTCCAGAATTGTTTTAAAACAGGTTATGCTGTGATTGTTGATCTCCTACTGTAGCACACTCCACTTGCCCTACTCTGTTTCTTAGAACTAGATTCTACTCTGCTTCCTTTCTTAACAGACTGGAGACACATTGAGTGTCCAAAGTGCTCCATATGCAGATATCAATAATTCTCCTCCTTCCTTATACTTAGCACTCTATATGTCCCAGTCTATATTACGGTCCTTAAAGTCTCCTAATATATTACTGCCCTATTTTGGTTATACACCTTTGAAATTTGCCAACAGATTTACTCATCAATCTCCTAATCACTTTCTAAAACTCTATAAAAAAAACTCCCAATAATAAAACATTAGGCACAAAAGTCACATTACAGCCTTCCAGTTTCAACATCAAATTCAACAATTTCAGATGATTAGTCTACTCCATCTCAACCCTTTGTTTACATTTCACTTAAATTTTAACTGCTCCCTACTTTTCACTTCTTTATTGTCTTTCTTTTCCTCTACTTTAACCTCCCCCTTTTCAGCCGCTTTCCCCTTTTTCTCCAACCTCTCCCACCCATTCCCATTACCCCCCCCCCAACATCTTCATCTGTCACAGTTTACCCTCAGATTTTAGCTTCTCTGCCTTCTGTTCTCTCCATGGATTGCCTTTAGCAGGCTTTCCCCTTGTTTTTGTAACTGATTCACTTTTCATTCCCTCCCCCTGCAGTGTAAATATCTCCCACTTTCTATGCCTTTTAGCTTTGGCAAAGGGTCACCTAGACACGAAACGTCAGCTCTCTTTTCTCCCCTTACAGACGCTGCCAGATCTGCTGAGATTTTCCAGCATTTTCTGTTTTGGAATAAAATGGATCAACTTAACTCAAATCAAATCAAATAGCCTTAGGTGCGATCGTAGGAAAAATATTCTAAATACCGAACAAGTGTGAAAATGGGAGAGAATCGTATTGATTTTTTCTGTGGGCCACGAGTCCCAATCTTATGGAACTTAGTGCAAAAAAAGTGCCAGGATGCAATTCTTGCCAGCAGGGGGAGAGTGGGCTGGAGGGTGTGTGTGCGTGGGTGCTTGGAGCCAATTTTGCCACCGAGGCAGGGCCTGTACGATCGTGGGAGGAGAGAAACCATACACGCTTTTCGTTTTTCACCTCTCACTCTATCAACCACCTTGCCATGCTAAATGGCAGGTGGGATCGGGTCGAAAGATCACATCCTTAGCCCTAGAACCAGTACTGATAGGAGTGAGGACTGTAAAGTCCTTGTGGAGTCCTGTATTGACTTTGAGGATATCATTCATCACATTGTGTGGCATGCTAAATGGGATAGAGTCATAGAATCCCTAGAATGCAGAAGAGGCGATTTGGCCCATCGAGTCTGCACAGACTCTCTGGCAGAGTGACTCATCCAGGCCCTCTCCCCTGTCCTAACCTTGTAACCCCATACATTTACCATGGTTAGTCCACATAACCTACATTTCTTGAGACACTAAGAGGCAATTTAGTATGGCCAATCCACCTAGCCTACACATCTTTGTTCTGTGGGAGGAAACTGGAGTACCCAGAGGAAACCCACAGAGTTCAATTCTAGCCTCGGGTCACTGTCTGTATGGAGTTTGCACATTCTCCCCATGTCTATATGGGTTTCCTCTGGGTGTTCCAGTTTCCTCCCACATGGGTGGGTTAGGTTGATTGGCCATGCTAAACTGACTCAAGTGTCAGGGGGATTAACACGGTAAATATACAGGGTTACGGGAATAGATCCTGGGTGGGATTGTGGTTGGTACAGATTCGGTGAGCTGAATGGCTTCCTTCTTTACTGTAGGGATTCTATGATCTTCTATTCCCTGATCACAGGCCTGTTCCTCTCTAGTAGTTCCCCTTTCTTCAGCCAAATTACTTAAACCATCTCCAACTGCAGTACTCAATGAAAACATTGATCCCAGCTTTGCTCAAGTCCAACCTGTTCATCTTGCACTGATGCCTCTTAATCCTCCCATACCCTCCTCCTGCACCATTCTCCAGGCACATATTTACCTGCATTTCCTGTTACTGCACTCACCTGCATGTGGCACTGGGGGTACCTAAACAGATGCCAGAATGTGGCAACTAGGGGATTTTCACAGTAATTTCATCGCAGTGTTAATGTAAGTATACTTGTTAATAAATGTTAACTTATACTTAGAATCTTTTCTCGAAACATTGCCTGAAAGACTCCAACAAATTTTTCTATTGATGTCATTGGTTCCAAAGAACAAACAAAGAACAAAGAACAAAGAACAAAACAGTACGGGAAACAGGCCCTTCGGCCCAACGAGCCCGTGCCGCCATTTTAACATTCCCAGTTCCACCCATGACCCTTGTCTATGTTTACGGAAATCTGCATTGGAGCCAATTTGGGGAGACAATTTAGGGACAATTTGGGGAGACAATTTAGGGACAATTTGTTTCGCCAATCAGCTTAAGAACACATCTTTAGGTGTGGGAGGAAACCAGAGCACCCAGAGAAAACCCACGCAAGCATGGGGAGAATGCACAAATTCCCACAGATTCCGGCCCAAATATGAACCATGACTTTTCCTGCTCTCCTCACAGAATGTCCTGCACTTAATAATGTTCTTGATCCTGGGAGAGTGAGGTGATGTGCCATTTGTGAATTACAAATTGCCTATATCCCTTCCTATTGATTTCCCGATTATTACTGCATTTCTACTCTTTTTAACCCTATGTGCAGCCAAATGTCCTGTGGTGCTAGATATTTGATTCCTTCTGTATCCCTCCAAGGAGTTGTTACCCACCATGCTATTCAAAATGGAAAACCAGTTAGTGAGCGTCACTGATATGAGGGATTCTTTCTTTTATCTTGTTGATGGTCACCTCCTTGTTTCCTGCATATTCAGTATCTTCTGTAGCTGTGGGGCTACCACACCCTGGAAGGGGCATTCTAGCAAACTCTCACTCGCACAGATACACAGTAGTGACTCCAACAACTCCTCAAGTCAAGCATCCTGGCGTTCCCAAGAAAGACCAGGATGCACAGCCTTTCAGTCAATCCAATGACCTCTAAACCACTGAGTTCACCAAAATACTTAAAATAGATCTCAAAAAATCTAAAACACTGCCATCTATAACACTGACTGGAAGAAGAAGGGGTAGGGAATCCTCCTGGTGTTGTGGTCATGAACAGCTCTGGAAAAGAGACGTAACATGTCGGAATTTTACCGTCCTGCCCGGCAAAGAATCGGAGTGGATGAGGTATGGACAATAGAAACATCTGCTCACCTTGGACAGGAATGTTAGATCTCACTCGAGCAAGGCCATAAAATTCCATCGATGGATTTCAAACAAAGGCCGGGATTTTTCAGCCACTCACACCCTGCTGCTGCGGCAAGCTTGGGCAGAAAAATTGGTGCTCAGCCAAATCTCCGTTCACTGCAGTGGGACCAGAAAATCCCACTGGCTTGAATAGCTGGAGACCTCCGCCTATTTTAATTATATTTTTCCCTCTATAGCTGCTGCCAGGCCTGGTGGGTTTTTCTAGCGCTCTCTGTTATTATTATTGCCCTGTTGTTTGTGGGGGATTGATTACAATTTGGCTGCCCGTGCTTGCTTGCAGACAACAAAAGCTATGTCACTTGAAGTGTTGTGAATTGTTGAAAATTATATCCCAGAAGGTTGTGGATTCTCCATCATTGAATTGATTTAAGATTGGGATAGATAGATATTTGGTCTCCAAAGGATAGGGGAAGCAGGTGGCCAAGTGCAGTTGAAGTCCAGGATCATATTGCATGGTAGACTAGGCTCGATGGACTGTATGGCCTATTTCTGCTCCTATTTCCCGTGGTCTTAGGAATGCAGTTGTAATAATCCCTGTTCACCCCCGTTAGGTAAATAATGACTGCACCGTTAATTTGCACATAACCATAATGCAGAGGCTTGCAGCTTCTGTCAGTTTCAGAATCAAACTGGTACAAAAGCCTACACTTGCTAGGGTGATTCCCCACCCTGATTCCTGATTGTCTACTGGGATACCGGGACAGCGTGATCTTCCCTACCCCCAGCCCCCACTCCCGAGCAGATCACCCCTTAAAGGGGATAAACTCCATAGTAGTATAAGGGTCTGGCACATAAAGGATTAAGATGGGATTGAGAACAGTATCATCCATGCAGAGACCACATGACCTGCACCTAGATCTTTAGTCTCTCTGGAAATTAAAGGACACTGAGAAGCAGGCAGGAAAATGGAGTTGAAGCCCGAGGTCAGCCTTAACCATTTTGAATGACAGAGCAGGCTCGATGGGTTGAATGGCCTACTCCTGCTCCTATTTCTTAAGTCCTTGAAGACTATTCTTTAAAAAGTAAGTCATCGACTTTGGGAACTATTTTGGGATGACTGAGGGATGGAAGTAGGAATACATAAATGAATAAGCTGACATATTGAAATGGAAGAGTTCTCAGTGCCTTGCTAATGAACATTAAATATAACACATTTGGCTAAAGATGGGGAAAGAATTCAGCAGAATGGAATAAAAGGCTCCCTATGGTGATGAACTGAAACCAGAAGGTTCCATACTGTCTATATAAGCACAATAATATTGCAGAGGGATTTGGGAAAAGATATGTGCGAGCTGTACAATGACTTCATAACTGGCTCCTGAGGTTGTATTTGCAGTGCACCACAGGTACACATTGTCAAGTGGTGAACTGTAACCCTAGTGTATGCACAATAATATAAACCTCGGAAATATCAAACAGGCAGCCAGGCTGCGAATCACTGTTCAGTATAACAGTGGCCAAATAATATAACGTTCCTTTATCTACTATTTTAATGGAAGCACTAATTTTATTTCCTTAAATGGGTTAACAGTTCTGTCCAAAAGGAACAAGTGGCAGAATGTCAGAGCACATTAAACATTTGTCTGCTGCTCATCACCCAAAAGTGAACTATGTGTGTTTTTTTTTAGCTATTAATTTTGATGCATTTGTTTCGAAGCGCGGATATTATGTAAAGTTGTTGCCTGTGGAACACAGAGAGGAGCAACAGCATCAACTGAAATCCATGATGTTATTTCTAGCCCACCGAAAGCAGCTATCACTTAGAAGGAAGCTGTTCCCCGATAACATTAATCTACATCAAGACAGATACATGTCCCAATTCATCACAAAGCAGTAGACAGTTCATCTCTTGCAGTAATTTGACAATATTACAGTCAGTAAATGGGGCATAGACAGTTGTCATAGAGAGAGAATCACTCATGCGAAATTTATAATTTTGGGATATATCTGACTGCCTTTGAATTATGACAAAAAATGATGGAATGTACGAATGATACGCATCAGTCTGTCAATGTGTGCAATTTATTCCGTGAGTGTCCCCGAATCTTATAACCCCTGATCAACTTGAATAAGCTGCAACATTGAAATAGGAGAGTTCCCGGTGCCTTTCTAATAAATAGAATCTTCTTATAAGTGATTATGGTGACGTAAAGTTTTAGTTATGAAATTGTGGCCATTGTAATTACTTCGCAGTCAAACAAGGTGTGGTTAGAAGATTGAGACAGTGTGCAACAGCAGAGTGGGGACATGTTGACAAATGCTCAACCTTTGCACCTTAGAGGTTATATCCAGATTTGTGAAAGAACTGGATTTTGAGTAGTTTATTTCAAAAAATGAGATTAAGGAGATTTGGTGGGAGGGAGGGGGGTTATGTGTCACAATAAAGCCAGATTTTTAAAATTAATTTACAGGAATAAAGGACACAAATGAAATAGATGAATTTTTACGGCAATTGGCAATGGCTTCACGGTCATCATTAGACTTCTAATTGCAAACGTTGATTGAATTCAGATTCAAACCCAAGTCTCCGGAGCATTACATTGGGTCTCTGGATTTCTAATCTAGTGACAACACCACTATGCCAGCACCTTACCAGCTTGGGTTCTTCTCTCCCAAGACACATAACTGACTGCTAATTTGAGCAATGAATGCGGATTTGCTGAGAGAGCCAGACATATTTCTGTCTGGGATAAATCACCCAGTTCAGGAGAGACAGTGGACTGAACTTTTTCAAAATATGTTAAGGGAGTGATTCTCTGGCCTCCCAGCAAAGTGTTTCTCAATGGTGGGAGATGGCATGCCAGTCGATAGTGGCGGGATTCTCTTGTCCCCCCGCATGTCAACGCATGCCACCGCAAAACTCATGAGAGTGGATGTGCTGAACTGCCAGGCAATTCCCTCCTAACATTTCCTCTCAATGGTCCCCCCGCTTCATGACACCTGACAGGCCTTCCTTCATGCCCCACCCCTTCACAACCCCACTTCATGGCCTCGCCTGTACAACCTCCCTGTCATCATAGCTCCCCACCATCATGGCTCCCACTCAGGCCCCAAAGTAGTGGACTCGCCAACATTAAGGGCATTTAAATGGTCATTGGTTAAACATATAGATGATATTGGAATAGTGTAGGTTAGATGGACTTTAGATTGGTTTCACAGGTTGACGCAACATTGAGGGCCGTAGGGCGAGGTGTACTGCATTGTAATGTTCTATGTTCTATCCCTTCTGTATTGCCAGTATGCCAGGTGGGCACTGCCCAGCCATGTCTCTGACCGCTTCAATGAGGTGCTTCATTGGCCATGAAGTCCACTGGCATGGTCATCACGCCTGGCCTCTGCTAATTCTCTCACTATAATGATTCTCGCTGGGCTCGCACAGACCCTGGGAGTTGGGAGAATCCAACGTCAACGAGCTAAGCATATTTAAACCCTACTTTAAAAATGCTAATTGGCTCCGTGCCCTTTCTGGACATGGTCTGCTTTGTGCCAGTAGTATTAATGCCATCATCAGTAGTCATGAAGGGGCGAACCTGAAAGCTAGTGGCATTTACTACCAAATAAACCTATTGGACTTTAACCTGGTGTTGTGAGACTTCTTATTGTGTTATGCCAGTAGAACAGGACCTGAGATTGCAAACCATTTGGCGCTGGGTGCAAAACTTGTCTTTAGGTCCGCACGCTATTTTCTGGGATCGGTACGATCTGTGCCAGGCATGACAGGGCCAGAAAATCATCCCATTGTATGAAATTATCCAGGGTCACATCCTGAGTAATTTTTTCAATTGTTTAAAAGGTCAGAAGCATTTATCTCCATTTGCAATTGCTCTTGAATCTTGGATATCTGGACGGCTTGATTCAGAGTGAGCCAACTAATGATTCAATGACTGAAGAACAGCCTTTGTGAACATCTAGGCCCAAGGAGTTCAGAAAGCAAAGCAGCAAGTAAGAAAAAATGAACCATCAATAGGACTGAGCCAGTTGGATTTATGGGTGGGATTGCAAAGGGATAGGTTTTGCCTATTGCCTCTTCCTGAGGCACCTTAAATCGATATAATGGCAATTTGATCCCACCTTGGATACAATTCATTGTTAGATACCAACATGGGTTTAGTTGCATTACTCAGGCAAATTCACTCTGGATCAATCAATTTAAATGGGCAATTTTTTTGTTCTACAACTGATCCAGTTTTCACAGTGGGGATTACAATTTGCTACCTCTGGCTTTACAATTTAGAAACCTTGATAAACTGCCAAAGTTTAAAATGCGTTGAACCCATTCAATAGTGGGAGGATAATTTGAGAAGTATTGATTTCAATCTGAAGTTTTAAGAAGCTGCAGAGCCTCAGCTGGGAAAACCTAGGCAAGGTACTTACAGCTCTGAGAATCTGGGGAAGAAGGAGTCAGAAAATAAATTTTGATTTCAGCAGAGTGCTGATAGAGAAATAACAATGTGCAATATATACACAGATAAACATTATTACTGATAAATTACTTCATATATCTGGTATCAGTATATACCCGCTACTCACAATTTCCTAATTTGTACTCTATGTTCTTTGCATCTGAACTCTTCATTTTAATGAACAACTTGTCTGGATAAAGTTTGGCAGTTGTAACCTTGAAAATATCAAGGATCTTACCTTGACATCAGCATTTTTCCAGAGAACTGAATACCAACTTCTTTATTCTCTCCTCAGAACGGAGTCTCTGGTTCAGTTTACCTCCCTTGCCACTCACCGATTCTAATGTTGCTTAATAGCTGTCAGTGATCGATTCTGACTCCAAGCCTTGAAATATAAGCCAGGAACGGAAAAAGACCAAAGACAATGAGGAGGCTCCATCGGGAAGGTGTGTTTAGGCAGATGAGTTTCCATAGATTGCTGCCTGGTTCCTGACTGTCAGTGATAAAGATCCAAATGCAACCTCCAATTCCTCCTTCCTGCAGTTTTGATATTAAACCTGCACATAATACAGAATGAAATCTGCTGCTTATATTAGGAGACATTGTTCTGGGTTTGTTCTGGTCTTTTGGGGAGACTTATCAAATCGTGCAACCAGTCCAATTTTGGCATGTGCCGGGCAGCTAGTCAGTGGTTTAGGAGACAGGCTTGAATGAAACATTAAACATGGCAATGAAACTTCTCCACCACCCTCTCCCTCATTAGTTGAAGTTTGTTTATGAGTACATTTTTTAAGCCTTCCGTGTCAATAAATACCATGATATATAATTAATTAAGGGGTCTGATTTCAACACTGGCCCTGTTTATGTTGGATGGACAGTAGTAGAATTCATAGAATCCCTACAATGCATAAGGAGGTCATTTGGCCCAACGAGTCTGCACTGACACTCCGAAAGAGCACCTTATCCAGGCCCATCCTCCCACCCTATCCTTGTAACCCCACACATCTGTCATGGCCAATCCACCTAACCTGAACAGCTTTGGACTGTGAGAGGAAATTGGAGAACCCGGAGGAAGCTCACGCAGACACAGGGAGAATGTGCAGACTCCATTCCAGTCACCACTTACATAATATGTAAGTACTCACCCACATCTCCATTAATGATGCCAGGTTCTCTCCAGTGGTGGTTAGATCAGAATAGCTTTGTGGCAGGAGAGGTCCAACTCAGACTGTGAAAAAAAAAGGACGGGAGGAATATTTATTTCCCTGTCTCTCAGTTTTATTATATTGAGTGGAATTTTGAGTCTTAAATAAATTCAAATGTTCTCACAGTCATCTTTACTTTTTAGGTTAAGTCACACAGTTCTTAATTGTCAGCTTAGTATTACAATACAGTTCCTTTCAAGTTTATACACTAAATACATGTAATGTTAGAATGAACTGCGCTGCACTCAGAACAATAAGGTGACCTATCTTTTCCATTCACAAGGGATTTTCTAATATCTGTCCTGCTGGATAATAACTTTCATAGAACATAGAACATAGAACATACAACATTACAGCGCAGAACAGGCCCTTCGGCCTTCGATGTTGCGCCGACCAATTAGGAAAAAGCAATGACCCTCTAACCTAAACCATTCCCTTTCCGTCCATAAACTTATCTACTAACCTCTTAAACGCCACCAAACTTGGCGCATCTACAACTGCAGCAGGCAGGGCATTCCATACCTAACCACCCTCTGGGTAAAGAACCTACCTCTGATATCCGTCCTATAACTACCACCCCTTAATTTAAAGCTATGTCCCCTCGTGCTAGCTTTCTCCATCATAGGAAAAAGGCTATCACTGTCCACCCTATCTAAACCTCTAATCATCTTATATGTTTCAATAAGGTCTCCTCTTAGCCGCCTTCTTTCTAACGAAACAACCTCAAATCTCTCAGCCTCTCTTCATAAGACCTGCCTTCCATACCAGGCAACATCCTGGTAAACCTCCTCTGTACCCTCTCCAATGCCTCCACATCTTTCTTATAATGCCGGGACCAGAACTGCACACAATACTCCAAGTGCGGCCGCACTAGAGTTTTGTACAGTTGCAACATGATGTTGCGGCTCCGAAATTCAATCCCCCTACCAATAAAAGCTAAGACTCCGTATGCCTTCTTAACAACCTTATCGACTTGATCGCCAACTTTCAGGGATCTATGCATATATACACCAAGATCCCTCTGTTCATCAACACTATTAAGAGTCCTACCATTAGCCCTATACTCTACACATTTGTTATTCCTGCCAAAGTGAATTACCTCACACTTTTTCACATTAAACTCCATTTGCCACTTCTCGGCCCAGCTCTGCAACTTGTCCAAGTCTCTCTGCAAACTATAACACACCTCTTCACTATCTACCATTCCTCCGACTTTGGTGTCATCCGCAAATTTACTAATCCATCCTTCAATACCCTCATCCAGATCATTTATAAAAATTACAAACAGCAGGGGCCCCAAAACAGATCCTGAGGTACACCACTTGTAACCGAACTCCACGATGAATATCTTCCATCAACCACTACCCTCTGTCTTCTATCTGCTAGCCAATTCCTAATCCAATTAGCTAAATCACCCTCAATCCCATACATCTGCATTTTTTGCAGAAGCCTTCCATGGGGCACTTTATCGAATGCCTTACTAAAGTCCATATATACCACATCAACTGCCTTACCCCCATCCACCTCTTTGGTCACTTTTTCAAAAAACTCAATAAGGTTAGTAAGGCACGACCTACCCTTCACAAAACCATTCTGACTATCCCCAATCAATTCATTTCTCTCTAAATAACTATAAATCCTATCCCTAATAATTCTCTCCAATACTTTGTCCACAACAGAAGTAAGACTCACCGGCCTATAATTCCCCGGAAAGTCTCTATTCCCCTTCTTGAACAATGGGACCACATTCGCTATCCTCCAGTCTTCCGGCACTATACCCGTAACCAACGATGACCTGAAAATCCTCTGCTGGTTAGGATCATACTTGGTACAAAGGAAGACGTTTGCGGTGGTTGGAAGTCAACCATCTCAGTTCCAGGACATCACTGCAAGGTAGCATTCTCAGCCCAACCATCTTCACCTGTTTCATCAATGACCTTTCTCCCATCATAAGGTCAGAAGTGGGGATGTTTGCTGACAATTGCACAATGTTCAATACCATTCATGACTCCTCAGCTACTGAACCAGTCCATGTCCAAATGCAGCAAGACTGGACAATATCCATGCTTGGACTGACCAGTGGAAAGTAACTTTTTCACCACATAACTGATAGACAATGGCCATCTCCAACAAGATAGAATTGAACTATATCCCCTTCATATTCAATGGCCATCACTGAACCCTTTATTATCAACATCCAGGGGGTAACCATCAATCGGGGCAATTCAAGGGCAGCAAACATGTGGGAATGTCACCACTTGGAGGTTCCCCTCAAACTATTCATCATCCTGATTTGGAAATATATCACCATTCCTTCATTGTCGCTGGGTCAATGTTTGCACGTTCTCCCCGTGTCTGTGTGGGTTTCCTCTGGGTGCTCTGGTTTCCTCCCACAGTCTAAAGATGTGCAGGTTAGATTGATTGGCCCTACTAAAATTGCCCCTTAAAGTCCTGAAATGTGCGAGTTACGTGGATTAGCGGGTAAATATGTAAGGATATGTAAGGGTTGGTGGTCGGTGCAGACTCGATGGGCTGAATGACCTCTTTTTGTATTGTAGGGTTTTTACGATTCTATGAAAATCCTGGAACACCCTAACAGCACTGTGGGTGTATCTACACCACACAGACTGCAGCAGTTCAAGAAGGCAATTCACCATCTCCTTCTCAAAGGCAATTAGGGATGGGCAATAAATGCTGGCTTAGTGAGTGACACCACATACAAAGAACAAACAAAGAACAAAGAAAAACACAGCACGGGAAACAGGCCTTTCGGCCCAACATGCCCGCGCCGCCGTCCTAACGTCTTAATGACATATAGAGACCAATATAGGGACAACTTGTTACCCAATCAGCCTAAGAGCACATTTTTGGGATGTGGGAGGAAACCGGAGCACCCGGAGAAAAAGCTTACCACCATTTACTCTATCTATACCCCTCATAATCTTATATACCTCTAATAGATCCCCTCTCAGCCGACGTCTTTCAAGGGAAAACAACCCCAGTGCGTTCAATCTTTCCTCGTAAGGCAGCCCTTCCATACCAGGCAGCATCCTGGTAAATCTCCTCTGCACTCTCTCCAGGGACTCCACATCCTTCCGGTAGTACGGCGACCAGAATTGGACGCATTACTCCAAGTGAGGCCTAACCAACGTTCTATACACTTGCAACATCAGACTCCTACTCTTGTATTCTATACCCCTTCCTATGAAGGCTAACACACCATACGCTTTCTTTATCACATTCTCCACCTGTACTGACACCTTCAGAGACTTGTGAACCTGCACCCCCAGGTCTCTCTGCGTCTCTATACTCCTGATAGTTTTACCTTTTATCCTATAACTCCCCTCTACATTATTCCGGCCAAAATGCATCACCTCGCATTTATCCGGATTAAATTCCATTTGCCATCTATCTCCCCAATCTACCAGCCTATCTATGTCATGTTGTATTGCCTGGCACTGCTCCTCAGTCCCCACCAATCCAAGTATCTTAGTGTCATCAGCAAATTTGCTGATCACACCACCTACCCCCCTCTTCCAAGTCATTTATATAAATCACAAATAGAAGAGGTCCTAGTACTGAGCCCTGTGGCACACCACTAGTGACTGACCTCCAGTTGGAAAAAGAGCCTTCCACTAATACCCGCTGTCTCCTCCTTCCAAGCCAGTTCTCAACCCATCTACATACCTGGCCCTGTATCCCATGCGCCTTCACCTTTTTTATCAGCCTACCATGGGGAACCTTGTCAAACGCCTTACTGAAATCCATGTAGACGACATCAACGGCTTGTGTCCTGTAAAAACACATCCTGTAAATGAAAAGAAAATCACAATTTCAACACTTCAATCAAAAAAACGCACTGCACCATTCTGTTGTTCCCTTCTTTCAAGACACATTGGCCAGAATTCTATCACCTGGCCCACTGTGGAATTGGAGCGGACGAAGGTCCGACAACAGAGATTTCTATTGACGTGACTGGGAATTTCCGGTCTCGTCCAAGTGAGGTCATAAAACCGTGCTCGTCATGTCAACCGTTCAAGAGTTAACCTTTTTGGGTTCCTTCTAGTCCTGATACACTCCTTCACTGGGTTAGATGGTGGACAATTCACTGCTGCTTCCACATTAAGCCACTTGGTAAAAATGGGTCCTGATTACATCCTGGAGGACCAATATGGATACATTATAATGGACCTCCAGGATTATTTGAAAGTGTTGCCACATATTCATTTCATCCATGGGGAAGCTCGTATTCTTCACTGACCCTGGCCTGGGGCAATTTGTTCGGCCTACCCACCAGGTTTCTCTTAGGGAGGTGGCAATACAACACTGTCAGAATCAGTCATTCCAACAAAGGAAGCTGTTTGACCTCTCATTTCTGTCCAGATGTTGGTTCTGCACCAGAATTATTGGCAGAGTTTTCTGACTGTTGCCAACAGCAAGATCAGAAGATTCCTGCCACCCCCCCACCCCACCCCACCCATCCACCACATCCACCACAGGTTCCCCGGCACTGGAGAGTGCAAAACAAAAGGAATCCCCTTTGACAGCAGTGGGGCTACTGTCTTGCCACAGACCAATGGTGGGTAACTTCTGCTGCTGGAAAACATGGGAGGTATTGCGGGATTGGGGTGAGGGCATAAAATCCCATTCATTGATTCTAATCTGATTTTTCTGCTTTTTGCGCCCCCCGACTTTTAATGTATTTCATCATCAACCATTTAACTAATTTTCTGTTGTAACATGGGATTTAGGCTCACAGACTGCAATAAAAGTAAATTTTATTATTTCACTGGCATCAGAGCTGTATAAACTCTCAATGCAAACATTAACTTTAAGGAGAACAGCTATTTACAAAGAATATTCATGGTGATTATTCTAATTCTCTGACCTGTTCACAGTCTCAGCTCTGCAATGCAGTGACACACCAGCCTTGAACTGCTGCTCCAGCTCCTGGCTGCGGTCCTGTTCTCTCCATGAGATTTCGCAGTCTCAGGGATGTCGTCTGTTGGTCTTCCTTTGTGGCTCTTTAGCCACCCTCAGGAGATTCAGGCTGTCCTAGGCTCTTGTCACACATAAGACCTAGACTTGTCCTTGCTGCCATACGCCTTCCCTCATGGCATTTGGCTTCACTCCTCAGCTTGTAAAAGAGGGGCCCACAGATGCTCACCAACGCACGGTGTCCCCAACATTGCCACCTCCTACTGGAGGCCAATCTGCACACATACCTGCCATCCCAGTAACAAGTGTCCTTTAGGGAAGCAAATCTACCATCTTTTGCTGGTCTGGCCTACACCTGACTCCAGATCTACAACAATGAGGTTAACTCTCTGAAAAGAATGGCTTAGTAAGTCAGTTCAAGGGCAATTAGGGATGGACAATAAATGCCCAATAAATGTGCCCAATTCCCATCCTATGACAAAGTCTGAATGTCCAGAAGGTTCTTCTGGAGCAATTTATATCGGCAGTTTGCTTCATTTAAATCGGAGTGGGTGGGATACTCAAGGGATCCTGGAAATATTCTATGAGCTCCTCATTTGGGCCACAATACAATTCTATATGTAGATTAAAATCTTCCATGATTAAAGCCTGTCTGACAAGCTCTAATTAGTTCTTCCTTTATGCTCCATCCCTTCATATGTTCATTGTTAGGGGCCCATACACAATTCCCACAAACGGCTTCTTTCCGTGGCATTTCTCTTCTCCATCAAATCACTTCCAGATCCGGTATCCTGAACTTAGATCAACCCCTTAGCTGTTGTGCTAATACAGAGTTAAGTTATGATAGTTAGGTTATGTAGACGGCAGGATTGGAAGACCCTCCTAAATATCCTGTACTCTTCAATACTCAGGTCCTAATCCTTGTCCTCCTGCAGCCACGTCTCCATAATGGTTATTACATCATATTTACTTATTTCTATGTGCAATCTCAGTTAATTTGATATGTTGAGTGTCATGTGTGTTCCGATACCAAGCTTTAAGTTTTGTCCTTGCATTCCTTTTATAATCTCTGGTCTCACCACGCTAATAAATCTGTATTCTCAATCCATCCCTTCATGATCTGTTTTTCATTTCCCGTAATAATACCATTCTCTTTTAGCTAGTCTCTGTCATTTGATTCATCACATTCTCTCAAATTTGGTTCCTTGCCTCAACTACTTAGTTTAAAAGAAAAAACAAAGAAAATTACAGCAGAGGAACAGTTCCTTCAGCCCTCCAAGCCTGCAATGACCATGCTGTCCGACTAAAACCATTACCCTTCTGGGGACCCTATCCCTCTATTCCCATCCTATTCACATATTTGTCAAGGTGACCCTTAAAGTCACTACCGTATCTGGTTCCATTACCTCCCCCAGCAGCAAGTTCTAGGCACCCACTACTCTCTGTGTAAAAAACTTAAATTGTACATCTCCATTAAACCTTGCCCCTCACACCTTAAACCTATGCCCCTAGTAATTGACTCTTCCAACCCGGGAAAAAGCCTCTGACTATCCTCCCTGTCCATACCACTCATAATCTTGTAGAAATCTATCAGATCACCTCTCAACCTCCATCGTTTCAGTGAGAACAGACCAAATTTCTCCAACCTCTCCTTATAGCTAATGCCCTCCGTTAATCCCTCTGAAATTCTTACAGGAAAAGAGAGAATTGATAAGAGAGCTCTGCAGAACCATTCATGTAGATATTTGGGAACTCTTATGATTGTCCCTGTAACTAGTCCATCCTCACTGATCGCCACAAAATTCACTTACAAATATCTTTCAGTGCATTTTCTAATTTCTTCAAAATGCTTTTATTGTTTGGAATAGATGTTTTATTTGCAAGCTATTAATATGTCAGAAGAACACGAGAATTTCCATTACAAAAGCATTGCAACAAGTAGATGTGAGAGCTTCCCTACAATTAGATCCTAGTAAACAATTGTATATCTTGTCAAGCAAGGAATCATACCGAGATCACAAATTCTATTCACTGAGCACATTGTAGCTTCAACTCATTTCATTTTCTGTGCTGCTGAATCGAAGTTATAGCAATCTATTCACACACTTGTAACAGTATAAAATAAGATGCTGCTTCGCTAGATATTCTCAGTGGGCTGAGAGATGAAACAGAGAAAACATGGAAAATGCGGAAAATGGGAGCAGGTAGAGGCCATTCGGCCCTTCGAGTCTGCTCCTGCGTTCATTATGATCATGGCTGATCATCCAACTCAATAGCCTGATTCCTCCTTCCCCTTCATATCCTTTGTTCCCCTTCGCTTCAAGTGCTATATCTAATTGCTTCTTGAAAATATTCAGATTGAAATGTTGTGGCTGTTTTGCCAATGGGACTTTTCCATTCTGCTGGAGATTTGTCTGGGTGCTAAATTCTCCAATTTCACTCCAGCAGGATTGTGGCATAAATGGCCAGTATAAGATTAAGCTCTCAATGTTTCGGCCTCGATACTTTCGGTAGTAGCGAATTCTGAGGTTGACCCACTCTCTGGTTGAAAGCATTTCATGTCATCTCTGTTCTAACCAGTGTACTCAGTATTCTCAGACTGTGACCCCTGATTCTGGGCATCCTCACCATCGGGAACATCCTTCCTGCATCTACCCTGTCTAGTCATGTTAGAATTTTATAGGTTTCTATGAGATCTCCTTCCTCATTCTTCTGAATGAAGGTGAAAGCAATCCTAACAACTCAATCTCTCCTCATGCTTCAGTCCTGCCTTCCCAGGAATCAGTCCCATCCAGTAAACCTTCTCTGCACCTCCTTTAGAGCAAGAACAACTTTCCTCAGATAAGGAGACTAAAACCGCAAACAATATTCTTGATGTGGCCTTACTAATGACCTGTGTAATTGCAGCAAGACATTCCTGTTCCTGTTTTCGAATCCCCTCGCTATAAAGACCAACATATCATGAAGCTATTCAGTTTGAAACATTTTGGGCTGTTCCTGACATTGAAATAAAATGTGAGTGCTGGATACTCACTTGCCAGTGATCCACTTAGTGGAATCATTGTTCTTGGAGTGGCACGGTGGCACAGTGGTTAGCACTGTTGCCTCATAGTGCCAGGGACTCAGGTTTGATTCCTGGCTTGGGTCATGCCTGTATGGAGTTTGTACGTTCTCCCCGTATCTGCATGGGCTTCCCCTGGTTTCCTCCCACATACACAAAGATGTATGGGTTAAGTGGTTTGGCCATGCTAAATGACCCTTAGTTTCAGGGGGACTAGCTAGGGTAAATAAAAGGAGTTATTTACTCCTGAGTGGGATTGTGGTTGATGCAGACTCGATGAGCTGAATGGCCTCCTACTGCACTGTAGGATTCTATGAAGCCTCCTACTTGGCAGAGGTGATGCTATTGAGGAATGTAAGAGATCCAGCAGCTGGTCAGGTAAGTTTAAAAAAAAAATCATGGGGTACAGGTTCTCCAAGATGCTGCCTGGCCTGCTGAGTATTTCCAGTGTTTCTACAATTCAAATTTCCAGCATCTGCAGTATTTTGCTATTTGCAAATAATCTAGGGGTTGGATAAGGTTCATGGGTAAGCCTTTTATAAATCGCAGCTTAAGGTATTGATCTTGGGGATATAAAAATAGCAGGTGGCTTCTATTGGAAATGGTAACAAACGTAACTCTCTTTTTATTATGAGTGTTTTTCAGAGATATTGGATTCAGTTTTAAATTGTACTTCATTGCAACCTTCAAACTCATTAAACACGCTCACCGTGGAGAAAGAGACAACAAAGAGTAACAGAAGAAATGGCTGATGTAAGCATTTATGGAATCATGTTGCAATAAGGTGGGGAAGAGAGAGAACTTTTTAGGTAATAACAGAAATAGGATTCAATGGCTGTGGAATACTGCAATAAGTCCTAAACTGCAACATTGATCATGAGGACAAATCTATTTCAGAATGACCGTAGACTCAAGTTAGTCATCAATGTCTTCCAACATTGCCTGTGTCCACAATGCCCATTTAAGGGCTTCATCACATTGTCATGGCAATGGGCAGGAGACTCACCAGGTGGGAAGCATAAAAAACAAAATCTATCAGGGCTGCTCGTGGGCTTTCGGGGGTGGGTGGGAGAGGGGGGGACATTGATTTGGTCAAAGGATCAGACATCAGGAAAGGGAGGGGTGGCAACTCTAAGAGCCGCACCCCTGCCATTGCTGACAAACTAGCCCTTTCCTACCACCCTCATTCCTATGATTCCCCTTTTCTCACTTACTACCCCTACACCCACCCCATCCACTCTTCTATTCCTAACCCATCACTAACGCTTTACTCTTACACCCCCAACCCACCACCCTTAACCCTAATCCTTACCCCATCCAACCCCCAGCCCTACACCTCCCTCATACACACCCACACCCAACCCCTCCACATACCCGCTCATCCACCACCCTAACCCCTCCACCCCCACCATTCCAATGCCCATCCACCACCACTAACCCTTACTCTTACCACACACCCACCATGCCCACATTTCCCATGCCCAGCTTCTACTGCATCTGCCCCACCACCCCACCTCTACCCCCTCACCCATCACCCTACCACCCCTTCCAGCCCCACCCACCACCCCTTCTACCCATTCCGTCTACCCATTTAGTCTTTGATGCCCAGGGAAAGCTGTCACTGCCCAGTTAATGCCTGAGTGGTACTTGATCTGGAGGACCCATGAGAAAAGAGGAGGGAAAGCATTGATGAGAATCGATCCTGGATGCTGTGTGCAATTGGAAAAGATGTAGAGACCGGGCTTGTTTCTATTTGGGTTCAGAAGAGTGAGATGTGACTTTATTAAAATCTCCTGAATGGTCTTGACAAGGTAAATGTGGAAAAGATCATAGAATCACTGAACACCTACACTGCAGAAGAGGCTATTCAGCCCATCAAGTTGGTACCAACCCTCTTGATAGCCTGGGTAAGATGCTCTATCTCACCACCCTGTCCCCTGTAATTCCATAGATTTAATACCCTGAATCCCAACTATACGTCTTGGGGCAATTTAAGAGGCAATTCAGCATGGATAATCCATTTAACTCTCACATCTTTGGACTTCAGGCGGAAATTGGAGAACCCAGAGGAAACCCATACAGCCACAGGGAGAATATGCACACTGACAGTAACCTAAATCATGAATTGAACCCAATGCCTGGAGCTGTGAGGCAACAGTATTAACCACTGTGCCACCATGCTACAATATGTTTCCTCTTGTGATTGAGTCCTGAACTGGGGGACACTGTTTTAAAATTAGGTGTGATCCTTTTTGGACAGAGGTGAGGAGAGTCGTTTTTCCTCAGAGGGTTGTGTGACTTTGGAACTCACTGCCTCAGAAGGCGGTGTAGAGTGGGGTCATTGAATATTTTTAAGGCAGAAGTAAATAGGTTCTTGCAAGGGAATCGTAGGTTATGGGGAGTAGATGGGAATGTGGATTTTTTTTATATTCAATTATGGGTTGTGGGCATCGCTAGCTGGCCAGCTTTTATTGGCCTAGTTACCCTCGAGACAATGGTGGTGAACTGCCTTCTTGAAATGTTGCAGTCCAGATACTGTAGGTTGACCCACAATGCCATCTTTCTAGGCCATTATAGAGGATATTTAAGAGTTCACTGCTGTGCTCTGAAGTCACACGAAGGCCAGACCAGGTAAGGGCAGCAGATTTCCTTCCCTGAAGGGCGTTAGTGAACCAGATGGATTTTTTCAACATTTGACAATGGTTTCATGTTCATTCCTCATTCTAGATTTTTTTTAACATAATTCAAATTCCACCTTCTGCAGTGGTTGAATTCGAACCCGGATCCCCAGAACATTACCTATTGTAATTTCTGGATCAATAGTCTGGCAATAATACTATCAGGCCATCGTGTTCCCCTGTCTGAAACACAAAGGGATCAGCTATGATCGTATTAAGTGGTGGGGCCGATTGGAGGGGCTGAATGGCCTACTCCTGCTTCTGAATGCCCACATGACATGACAGCCTTGTTGGCCTCCAGCCGGCAGGTGAGGCTCCATCGCCTTCCATTAAAATTTCCACCTATGATTCTGCACTTTTCAATGCCTTCCCCAACATTACTACCCCTACTTTAAAGCCTGCCCACTATATTGGCTGTAAAACAAGATGGAATAGCTGGCAGTCCTATAAAGCCCTCTTTAACTCTAAGTCTTTCTTTGCGGCTAACACATGATGCCTGAGATAGAAATCAAAATGATCACTCACCTTGATAAATGCAGAGCAAGGCAGAACAAACATTTCAGGAGCCTAACTCAGATGGAGAGGCAATTCCACATAACCAAACCTGCTGAAGGCATTAGAAACGAACAACAAATTAAAAAGAAAATTCCACCAGCACCACTAATAAAAAGCACATTCATTTATTTGCAAATTGACACAGCTATTATAAAATTAGATACAACAGGGATTAAAAGGACAATGGCCAGCCTTGAGTACAGGTCACACAGCACAGCAAGTTATTAAAATCTCCTCTGAGTGCTTAATTAGTGTTTCCATTTGCTATGCTGCAGAGACAAGTGAGCGGAGTCACACTAAATTCACAGCAAGTGCAATCAGTACTTTTTGTCTCCAACAGGGAATTCAGCATAATTTCTAATGACAATGTTTTTTATCACTGCTGCTTTCCCCAGGCTCCCTACTTCCTGGATAACTCTCCCTATAAATCTCCATAAGGTGCAATTGCTGCGGTAATTATACACCAGTGTCATTACTAGCACCTAATTAAATTCCGAAAGTTCACAATCTGAGATTCATACGCCAACTCAAAGTAAGACTTGATAAATGTAAAGGAATTGTTTTTAAAAATAAACTCTGGAACTGGATCTGGGCAGATTGTTAGCCCCAATTTGAATATTCTACACTTTCGTTTGTTTCTCTTAATCCAATTTCCTCTCTTCCTTCCCATTTCGGCACTAGTTGCTGACTAATACTTCGCTTGAGTGGCAGCTTCTATGTAGAATTATATACAATGAAACAGACCATTTGAGCTGGATCTCTGCTTGGGTTTATTCTCCATGTTATCCTCTGCTCACATCTCCTAATCCTATCAGTATGACCTATGGGTTTCCTCAGGGTGCTCCAGTTTTCTCCTACAGTCCAAAAGACACGCTGGTTAGGTGCATTGACCTTGCTAAATTCTCCATCAGTGTACCTGAACAGATGCCTACTTGTGACGCTAATAATAAATAAACTTTCCGCTTTATCTAACCCCTCCTCTTCATATAGAATTATCCTACAGTGCAGAAAGAGGCCATTCAGTCTGCACCAATACTTACCCAAGGCCCATCCCATAGCCCTATCCCTATATGTGGAGTAAACACTAATGTCCCTGATGTATATAAATCTTGGGACACTAAGGGACAATTTTGTATGGCCTATCTATCTTTGGACTGTGGAAGGAAACCCATGCAGACACAGGGAGAATGTGCATACTCCACACAGACAGCTACCCAAGCTGTGAATCGAACCCAGGTCCTTGGCACTGTGAGACAGCAGTGCTAATCACTGTGCCACAGTGCTTAAGTTATGATGATAAATCACATAAACCCAGCTTGTGTTTTCTTGGATATTGAAGATTGAGGGGAGGAGTCTGAATGATGTGTCAGACAGAATTTATATATTAGAGAGAAATTGTTTTGAGAA
Source organism: Sphyrna mokarran (assembly GCA_024679065.1). Classification (NCBI taxonomy): domain Eukaryota; kingdom Metazoa; phylum Chordata; class Chondrichthyes; order Carcharhiniformes; family Carcharhinidae; genus Sphyrna; species Sphyrna mokarran. The sequence continues at coordinate 28,546,087 of JAGIQG010000028.1, forward strand.
TAAAACAGATTCAAAGAAACTACAGTTGAAACATCTCTTTGTTCTTGGCAGATGTCCTTTACCTAGGCCTAGGGGAATTAACTTATAAAATGATCGTTTCTTTCTGAATGAGCAGGAGATCGCCAAGGTGGGATTAGAGTTATCTTCTGATTATTCATGGAGTTTTCTATCTGTCCTGTAGGCAGGAAAGATTAATTGGTATAAAGATATCTAAATTGGGAAAGTTATGACAGATCCCATTAGATTTTTAACCCTGAGCTGAACTCTTCCTACAAGAGTTCAGAATATCGAGTAAGCAGTCTGCTTATTCCAGCCCCAAACAGGAGCTGAGAGATAAGCTCACAGCTTGAATTCTGAGCTCTATTCTTTTGCTGACACCTCAGCAGAAACATATCAAACCAATGCTTTTGCATCACAAGACTCTGCAATAGGTAAAGACTGAATTAATAAACTACCTTGTTGTGTCTCCGTAACATCACCCAAATCTGACTCTACTGCTGAAACTCTCACTCTTGCCTTTATTACCTGTAGAGTTGACCATTCCAATTCCCTCCTGGACAACTTCCTACCCTCCACCTTCAGAACTCTGTCACCCATAGCTTAATCATCTCTCTTTTCATTGTGCTCTTACTGACTTACAGTGGTACCCAGTACAACACTTCAATTTGAAAATCCTCATTTGCCCTTGGTGGTCTTGCCCTTCCCTAAGTATTTTTTATTCATTCATTTGATGCGGAGATCACATGGTAGCGTGTTTGAGAGAGTTATAGAACAAAGAATCTAAGGATACATGTTCATGGCTCCTTGAAAGTGAAGTGACGGTGGACAGAGTGGTGAAGAAGACATTCTACGTGCTTGGTTTCATTGATCAGAACATTGAACACAGGAGTTAAGATGTCTTGTTGAAGTTGTACAAGACATTGGTGAGGCCACACTTGGAATACTGTGTACAGTTTTGGTCACACTATTATTAAACCAGAAAGAGTGCAGAAAAGATTTATTAGGATGTTACCGGGACTTGATGCTTGAGTTATAAGGAGAGGCTGGATAAACTGGGACTTCTTCCCCCTGGAATGTAGGAGACTTAGAGGTGAACTTATAGAGGTTTATCAAATAATGAAGGGCATAGTTCAGTTAGATAGTCAACATAGAACATAGAACAATACAGCACAAACAGGCCCTTCGGCCCACGGGTTGCGCCGATCACATCTACCAATCCACAGACCTATCTACAACCCCCTATCCTATTCTTTTCCATATACTCATCCAGACGTCTTTTAAAAGACCCCAGTGAGTTTGCCTCAACAACCTCCGACGGCAGTCGGTTCCATTCACTCACCACCCTCTGAGTGAAAAACCTACTCCTGACATCTCCTTTGTATTTGCTTCCCTGCACCTTAAATCTGTGTCCTCTCATAGTGACCATTTCAGCTCGGGGAAATAGTCTCTGAGTGTCCACCCTATCTATTCCTCTCAACATTTTATAAACCTCTATCAGGTCGCCTCTCAACCTACATCTCTCCAGTGAGAAGAGTCCCAGCTCCCTCAACCTATCTTCATAAGGCCTGCCTCCCAATCCAAGCAGCATCCTTGTAAATCTCCTCTGCACTCTCAATAGCCTCTACATCCTTCCTATAATGAGGTGACCAGAACTGTGCACAATACTCCAAGTGGGGTCTGACAAGAGTCTTATAGAGCTGCATCATTACCTCCTGACTCCTAAACTCTATTCCTCAATTAATGAAGGCCAGTAAACCATACGCCTTCTTGACCACTTTCTCCACCTGCGAGGCCAATTTAAGAGTCCTATGGACCCGGACCCCGAGATCCTTCTGCTCTACAACACAGCTAAGACTCCTACCCCTTATATTGTACTCCTTCATCCCATTATTCCTGCCAAAATGGATCACTACACATTTATCTGTGTTGAAGTCCATCTGCCACTTCTCCGCCCAGTCTTGCATCCTGTCTATGTCCCGCTGCAACTTTTGGCATCCCTCCAGACTATCCACAACACCACCGACCTTTGTATCATTGGCGAACTTACGAACCCATCCCTCCACTTCCTCATCCAGATCATTTATGAAAATGACAAACAGCAGGGATCCCAGAACAGATCCCTGGGGCACTCCACTGGTTACCGACCTCCATGCAGAACAAGACCCATCCACAACCATTCTTTGCCTTCTGCCGGCAAGCCAGTTCTGGATCCACGAGGCCAAAGCCCCTTGGATCCCATGCCTTCTCACCTTCTCCAGAAGCCTTGCATGTGGGACCTTATCAAACGCCTTACTAAAGTCCATGTACACTACGTCCACCGCCCTTCTTTCATCAATGTGTTCAGTCACATTTTCGAAGAACTCAACTAGGCTCGTAAGGCATGACCTGTCCTTGACAAAACCATGCTGACTATTTCTAATCAGTCCAAACTTCTCCAAATGTTTATATATATCTTATCCGTCAGAAGCCTCTCCATCAGCTTACTAATCACTGAAGTCAGACTCACCGGTCGGTAATTTCCTGGACTATCCCTGTTCCCTTTCTTAAAGATAGGAACCACATCCGCAATCCTCCAATCCTCCGGAACCTCTCCTGTTTCCATGGATGACGCAAATATCATCACTGGGGCTCTGCAACCACTTCCCTCACCTCCCACAATAACCTGGGATACATCCCATCCGGTCCCGGCGACTTGTCTATCTTGATAGAATTTAACAGGTCTAACACATCCTCTTTCCCAACATCCACATACTCAGTCTTTTCCGTATGCCTCAAACCTGCAGTGCAATCTCCCAGTTCACTTTCCATAGCTAGGGGAATCTAAAATTACAAGGCATAGGTTTAAGGTGAAAGGAGAGAGATACAAAAAGGTCCAGAGGGGCAATCTTTTCACACAGAGGATGGTGAGTGGCTGAAACAAGTTACCAGAGGTAGTAGAAAAGGAGGTACCAGGTTTGTCTTTTAAAAAGCAGTTAGATAGTTACATCGGTAAGATGGGTATAGAATCTACAGTGCAGGAGGCTGCCATTCAGTCCATCAATCCCATACAAGTCCTATTCCTGCAACTCCACATATTTACCCTCCAAATCTCCCTGACACTGATGGGCAATTGAACATGGCCAATCAACCTAACCTGCACATTTTTGGAGTGTGGGAGGAAACCCAAGCACCTGGAGAAAACCCAGGCAGACACAGAGAGAACATGCAAACTTCACACAGTGAAGACCCAAGGCCAGAATTGAATCCGGCCCTTGGCACTGTGAGGCAGTAGTGCTAACTACTGTGCCACCACGTTGCCCTACATTTAGAGGGATATGGGCCAAACGCAGGCAATTGGGACTAGCTTAGGGGTTTAAAAAAAAGGTGGCATGGACAAGTTGGGCCAAAGGGCCTGTTTCCAAACTGTAAACCTCTATGACGCATCTGGGCCAGCACCAAAGGCATTTAAAAGTCAACTACATCTACTAATGTTGGATTCGAACACAGGTCTCCATAGAATTTCCCTGGGTCCCTGGATTAATCGTCTAGTGATAAGACTACCACACCATGGCTTTTTATGAATTCTGCAATCTCCTTCAGCCCTAAGAGCTTTTGAGATCTCTGAGTTCTGGAATTCCTTTCTTCCACTTCCCTGCCATACCACTTTCCTCTCTTCCTTTGAGAATCTCCCCCAGGCTTTGGATCATGTTTGTTTGCTCCTCCTGTAGTTCAGTGTTTATTGATGAGCTTTTAATAATGGCCTTGGAGCAATTCTTCAAGGTAAAGGCTACATATAAATGCAAGCAGGTGTAGTTTTAGTGTTTTATTTTGAAGGTGGTGTAGAAGCCCTGAGTTCACACAATCAGATCACTGAAGGCATATCCCCTCTTACATTTATCCAACATACCCATGAGGAAAGCAGACTGAGTATATCTTGGAGATATAAAACAGAGATAAAAGGCAACTGAGAAACACCAGCAAGGATCTCTCACAGTAGCCAGAACAAAGAGTGAGACGGTCAGATAGTCTACTTTGTCCACTCAGTGTAATGTCTAATGGCACAATGTAATTGTAGATTAAAATGTCCTTGTTACTAAGCCATGCCCGAGAATAATGTCTTTGCTGACTAGATCTCCAGCGAACTCAGGGATATTAACGAGGAATAAAAATGTATAAATATTAATGTTCTTGTAATACCTCCACACAAATTGATGTTCATGCAATAAAGTTTTAAAGAATCTTTTCCCCCACTGGTTTACAACTTGAGGACTTATAGACGTAATAATTTCAATCGCAGTTATCAAGCTCAGGTTATCATCAATTCGCCTTGTCAACTGTTTAATGAGGCACATTATTAAGTGACTTTCCCTTGATATCCTGTGTCACCACCAAATTCATTGCTAATATTATTTCAATTCTGTAGGATAAGGAAGACTCACGCATGATTCGAGCATCCAAAAACCATTTAATAACCTCCAATGATTAGGTTATGATCATTTGGCTTTGAACCGTGCTGGAATTAAATAAAGAGGATGCAAGGTCCTTACATCCACCTGCTGCTTCACAATTTGCTCTATTAATTCCGAGCAAATGGGAATTGAGAACTGGGTCAACAGTGATTTCCCAGCCGCTGAGACGGTGAGCTTTCTGTTCAGTTCCTGGACCTGAGATGTTGGCACTGGAAGAAAGAAGGCAAAAGTGCTCTGCACAAGCAACCCATCCCTAAATCCTGCACCCTGACCCCATAGCTCCCTGACCCCACAGCTCCCCTGGAAAAGGCACAGCCCATAGGATGAGAAAAATCCCACCTTCAATCACTAGACTGTGCTGGTTGAGTTGATTACAGCAGGATGCCCTATAGGTGCCCCCTGTGGACTAGCAACAAATACAAGTGTGTGTGTGTGGTTCAAAATTCATGTGTGGGGTGTGTGTATGTATGTGCGTGTGGGCATGTGGTATAGGATGTGTGCCTATAAGGTGACTGTGTGTATGTGCGTGGGTGTATGCATGTGTGGTGTGTGCATAGTAGTGTTTTTGTGCATATATGGTGTGTGTGTGTGTGTGTGTGTGTGGTGTATGTGAAGGGGTGTGTGTGCATGTAAGATGGGTATTTGTCTTTGAGTGTTTTGTATGGACATGTGTTGCCCTAATGTTCCCAGCAACTGTTTGGAGTGATCTTGCCAAAAAGATTCTAAGTAACAAATGAGTGTGAAAACAAGAGAGAATCATGCCCATTTTTTGGGCAAACTCTGACATGATTCTGTACCACTTAGTGCAAACAAAGAGATAAAGTGTGATTCACGCCACTAGGGGGAGTGGACAGCTGCTGACTGCAAGGAATGCTATTTCATATATGTCTTCATCTCTCAGTGTTCTATGTAGACCACCTCTCAGACATCACCCTGTCACCCAACTCTGCTGAACACACCTGCCCTGATCATTGGCCTCTCTGGTTGATCGCCAAGCCAAATCCCCCCCCTCCGGCTGAACACTGCCCTGAGTCCCCACCTCCTCCCAACAATTGCTGCCCTGATACCTACCCTACCAGCTCGGACGTGAGATTGATTACACTGGCAATTCAGTGTGCTAGTAAGATTACGAGAGGTGAGAAACTATGCATGAACCCAATTTTTCTCACAATCTTACCAGCTCACCACACCGATAGACCAGCAATAGGAAAGTCTTGCTAAGACTACAAGGCACCAGCTAGATCACATCTGGAATATTGTGAACAATTTTGGTCTCTTTATCTAAGGATAGATATATTGCACTGGAAGCACTCCAGAAAAGGTTGATTCCAGACATGGAGGGATTTTCTTAAGAGAGGTTGAGTAGGTGGGGTTAGTCATTGGAGTTTAGAAGAATGAGAAGCCATCTTATGGACCCATATAGGATTCTCAGGGGGCTTGACAGGGTAGATGAGGAGAGAGGTTATTTCCCATTGTAGAGAAGTTTAGGATCAGAGACCATAACCTCAGAGCAAGAGAGAGATGAGAAGGGATTTCTTCTCTCAGAGGGTAGCAAATTTGTGGAATTCACTACTGCAAGGTATGTGGAGGTTGGGTCATCAGCTATGTTCAAGGCTGAGATAGACAAGTCTTTAGTCAATAAAGGAATCAGGGTTATGGGATAATCAGGGTTATGGATGTCAGAGGTAGGTTCTTTACTCAGAGGATAGTAAGGTCACGGAATGCCCTGCCTGCAGCAGTAATGACTCGTCAACTTTAAGGGCATTCAAATGATCATTGGATAATATTGGAATAGTTTAGGTTGGAGGGTCTATAGATTGGTTTTACTGGTCGGCGCAACATCGAGGAACGAAGGGCGTGTACTGTGCTGTAATGTTCTATGTTCGAAGACAGGAAAGTGGGGTTAAGGAATATCATATCAGATCAGAGGGTAGCAGTGGAAGGGTGTGTTTCTTAATGAAGAACTGTGACAAATGGCATTTCTCAGGGATCAGTGATAGGACCTTTGCTCTTCGTAATATATAAATGATTTGGAGGAAAATGTAACTGGTTTGATTAATATGTTTGCAAACAAAGGTTGGTAGATTTGTGGATAGTGATGAGAACCATCAGAAGATACAGATCAGCCAGAGACTTGAGCAGAGAGATGGCAGATGGAGTTATTCCGGACAAATGTGATGTAATGCATTTTGGAAGGTCTAATACAGATAGGAAATATAGAGTAAATGTCAGAACCCTTAAGAATAGGGATCTGGGTGTACAGGTACATAGATCACTGAAATTGGCAATGCAGGTGGAAAAGATAATGAAGAAGGCATACGGCATGCCTTTATTGGCTGGAGCATTGAGTTTAAAAATTGGTAAGTCATGTTACAGCTTTATAGAACCTTAGTTAGGCTGCACTTTTAGAACATAGTGTTCAATTCTGGTCACCACACTATCAGAAAAATGTAGAGACTTTGGAGAAGGTAACAAAAAGGATTTACCAGATTGTTACCTGGTATGGAGGACATTAGCTATGAAGAGAGTTGGAGAACCTTGGTTTGTTCTCATTGGAATGACGGAGGTTGAGGGACGACCTGATAGAAAGTCTACAAAATTATGAGAGGCATGGGCAGAGCAGATAGTCAGAAGTTTTTCCCCAGGGTGGACGAGTCAATTACTAGAGGGCATAGGTTTAAGTTGAGAGAGACAAGGTTTAAAGGAGATGTATGAGACAAGTTTTTTTACACAGAGTGTGGTGGGTGTCTGGAATTTGCTGCTGGGGAAGATAGTGGAAGCAGACATGATCGTGACTTTTAAAGGGCACCTGGACAAATACATGAATAGGATAGGAATGGAGGGATATGGTCACTGGAAGAGTAGGACATCCTAGTTCAATCAGGCAGCATGGTTGGTGCAGGCTTGGAGGGCTGAAGGGCCTGTTCCTGAGCTGTAATTTTCTTTGTTCTTTGTTCTTATCAGTCATGATCTCATTGGATGGTAGAGCAGACTCAATAGGCCGAATGGCCTACTCCTGCTCCTATGCCCTATGGTCAGTTCCATAAGATCTCAGCTGTGGAGTATCTCCTTTCTGTTGTTCTTGCATCCACACTCTCTCCTTGGGCTGTACCACTTTCTTGTCGTGTGCTTTGTTCCTGAAGTTGAAATTATGAGTTTGATTTTGTTGTTCCTCGCACTGTCTAATGTTTTCATCATCATCTGAGGTAATGTTTGGTAGTAGTGTTGTTGTAGAACTGAAAGTTACATTTGTGATCATCTTTCCATCAATAGTTCTGCTGGGACAGCAGTGAGGTTCTGTAGCGAGGAAGGGTTAAGTTATTGCCTTTGTTGCTTTTCATCAATTCCTTGATTTCCAAACTCCTTTTTCTGCTTCTCATCCAAGTGAGGATATCTCGGTGAACGTGCAGGAAACGATTTTCCAATGAAAAGTTGTGGAATATTAGCATACTGTGGACCATTGTGTGATACCACCACATCCAGGATGCCATGTGTCACAAAGATTCTTCTTAGAGGTGTTACAATTGCCTCCATCATGATACTGTGGAATTGACTTACATCAAACTATTTGGATTGGTAATCAATGACAAGCTTTAAATTAAGGGGTGATAGTTATAGGACGGATATCAGAGGTAGGTTCTTTACCCAGAGGGTGGTTCGGGAGTGGAATGCCGTGCCTGCAGCAGTTGTAGATGCGCCAAGTTTGGTGGCGTTTAAGAGGTTAGTTGGTAAGTATATGGAAGAGAAGGGAATGGTTTAGTTTGGAGGGTCATTGCTTTTTATATTGGTCGGCGCAACATCGAAGGCCGAAGGGCCTGTTCTGTGCTGTAATGTTCTATGTTCTATGTTCTAACTGTTGTCTTTGAACTCAAATGGCCTCTGCATTTCCCCTTCAAGTTTTTATCTAATTCACGGCGAGGAATGGTGTTTCAAAGCTAGATTTTAGAAATTGATGAGTAAGCTGCCACAAAAACAGAAAGTGATGAATCTTAGCAGGTCTGACAGCATCTCTGGAGAGAATGGAGCCAACATTTTGAGTCTGGATGATCCATCATCAGAGCTCTCATCTTGCTAGAGAGATCAGCAGCATAGAGTTGAGTGGGCCATGGCGCATGTGCAGATCTGTCAGTGGGGAGATTGGCATATGCATAATGCCCTTCCTCCTTTCTGTTACTAGTCTCCCTGAATCCCCCTGCCCTCCAGCCTCCATTGATTGCTGGCCACCCCGACCAGCCCACTGATCACCAGTTTCCCAAACATTTCCCCGATTGCAGGTCTACCTGACTCCCCTCCCAGTCCCAATCACCAGCTTCCCCCCCCCCCCACCTCTTGGCCAGTCATGACCCTCCTCCCATGTGCAGCCCCAAACTCCCCTCACCCCATATGCAGCTCTGATCGCCCTCCTCCCTCCAAAGCCAACAATCCCATTGCAAAATGTGTAGTCAGTCCCTTCACCTCCATTGATCGCTCCCGCCCATCCTCCCAGTATGTCCTCCTGGCCGCCCCTCATTGGCACTGCCCAGTAACTGGTAGTTAATGCCAAGGTGGTGCTACCAGGGTGAATGGTTGGCACTGCCAGGGTGCCAGGCTTAAACATTAATCCTGGTTCCCTCTGACTTTACAACGCCTTTCTCTGCACTTTCACTCACCTGGGTCATTTCTACGTATTTTTCCAATGAAACTTTAGTTTCAGCCCACAGCTTTTTATGTATTGAGAGGCTGTTGTCCCACAGACCAAACAGTCTCCCAACATCTCTGCAAAGCTGGACCAAATTCCCTGTGCTCTGCTAAACATCACAGTCTGGCCATGAACCCACAGACTGTCTCCCCTGGATCCCTCATGGCAGAATGAAACTTATACCTCAGCATGATAATTGGAGGACAGGGGTTAAAACAGTCTTTGGCCAATCCCACTATTTGATCAAAAGGCTTTGTGTCCAGAGCTTCAGGTGATGTTGGGCTTCTCAGCAGGCTGTAAGTTTGTCAGCTACAGACTATGAGTAGTATCACCTATTGTTTTTCCTGTGATTTTGTTAGACATGGGGGATTAACACAACCTTTCGATATATTGTCCCCAGCTTTTGACTTCTGGGTCAAATGACTTTACCTTCCCAATTAAAGGCATCTTAATGGTGTCTGTACCTTTTTCTTCTTGCTTTTAATGATCATTTTTCTTCCCCTCTACCTACACACTGCAATCTTTTGACAACTGACGTGGTTTTTACTTGTCGCCAGTGTAATAACTAAAGGCAACTCAATGTGGTTCCAGTACCAAAAGGGGTTATTTAGCTGTGATATCTATTTACACCATAGTGTCTAAGAAACATCGCACGTCTGCTCTCTCCTCCTCCCTGACTCCAATTTAACTCGTCCCAGTCACCAGCCCTCGCTCCTGATTGGCCTGGCTTCCTGTTCTTCCACTCCATAGCGTCTGGCCCGATCATGTGGCCTACAAAAGATTGCCCTTAAAGGGGCCATGTTATTACACATGCCCTTTCTGATTTGCTCGTCTTCAAGCACTCTGGTCTGCAAAGACGACTTTCAATGCGTTGACTTCAATTCCAGTCAGCTTGAAGTCTCATTTCAGACATCCCTGTATCACAGATGTTAAACTAGATTCCAAGCTGATTTGTGAGGATGTGGGTTATCAGTCGCAGGGAGCAAGAAATGTTGTCAACAATCAAGATCTGAGAGGTTGATGAAGGAAAATCAGGTTTAGATGGGTCACGGAACAACCTAGGTGTACCAGAATAATGCTGTTTGCTCACTTGGAGAGTAAAGGTTGACAGAAACTGTTTGGGCTGAATGGTTTATTTCCACATGCTAATTTCTATGCATTTTAATCTGATCATTCGCATAGCAAAACTGAATGAGAAAAGTTGACACAGAAATTTACAAAAAGTATTAACAAAAATACAACCAAAAATTGTAGTGATTGACAGTAAAATCTCTGGACAGGAAGTGTGCATTAATCAATTTATTAAAAGAGTCTAAATTGAGGGACTTTTATACTGCAAAAGATGATCTTTTAATGAGGTATTAGTGTCTGTGAGATGGCTGATGTGTTGGACTGACAAAATTGCAGTGAGCGATGGGAGTATAAATAATTGAGAAATGTTTTAGATTACCATCGTACATTTAAATCTTGTTCTTGCTTCCTTGTTCCTTCCTGTGTGGTCTCTGCATTAAAATTTAATAGGAGATGGAGTAAGGGTAAATAGAGTGCTGCTGTGCTCCCATCATTGAATTAAACTCGAGGCCGATGATGAAGGGAATAGATTGTGTTTCAGTTGACTTAGTTACTATTAAATAGGTTAAAGAGGAAGCTCCGATGTGAGGAGGCAGTTTGCTAGAGAGTGCTGTTGGCATTGCAGTAACGTTTCTGAAGTAGTCATTCGGGGATCTGGGTTAATGCTTTAGAAACGTGAGTTCAAATCCCACTCTAGCAACTTGGGGAATTTCAATTCCATCTTTACATAAAGTAAATATTTGTTTGTTTATTGGAAAATTCAGCCAAGGTGCTTGGGCCAATCTCAACGAAATCTGGTGGGATGATACTTTGGAGTAAGGGGTATGTCTTAGGAGAGTTGATGTTTAACCATCCCCACTGTCAGCCTCTCAGCAGGGGATTGCATTGTCCTGACAACTCTGTGTCATTTCAGACACCATATTTTAACTGTGCATGCCTAGAAAGAATGCCATGAGGTGGAGATGCTGGTATTGGACTGGGGTGGGAACAGTAAGAAGTCTCAGAACACTAGGTGAATGTCCAACGGGTTTACACTAACTGGATGAAGGAAGAGTGCTCCGAAAGCGTGTGATTCCAAATAAACCTGGTGGACTTTAACCTGGTGTTGTGAGACAGAAAAAATGCAACAAATTTACATTGTGAATTCCAGACCTTCTTTCATGTTTCAATTGTTTCTTTCTGATGTTTTATTTGTTTTGTGTAAGTTATCTTCTGAGACAGTGCACATTATTAAATAGTAAGGAAAAGTGACAGAGTCAGCAACTTGAGCCAGGGAAGATGAAGAGACTGGAGTTAAAAGCAAAGCATAAAAGTTGTCAGAATGCAAGAGCCAGTGCTGCAAGTAAGAGATCAAGGTTCTTTAAGGAAGCTTTAATCTTCATCATCAATTATGAGTCAGAATGTGATATTGACAGCAGATCTGTGAATATTCTGGTGCAACCAAGTGGAAAAAAGAGTTCAATGTGTTCCACAAATGGTGAATTGTAACTGTGACCTATCACTGACCCACTGAATATTCTGATTTGAACAAACTCAAAATGTTTCAGGAAGAACATCAGAAAATCTAACAGCCGAGTGAATCACCAAGACATCTCTTCGTTTTGGCTGGAGAAGGAAGAAATTCTCTCATGAAATATTTCATAGCCTAAATGTTTCCAGTCCCTGAATGGTCAGAGACCAGACTTTTGCCCCAAGATGCAAGATGCCAGGATCCCGCAAAAGTCCCAATTTCATAGAACCCCTATGAAAAAGGATGCCATTCGGCCCATTGAACCTGAACCAATAACAATCCCACCGAGGCCCTATTCCTGCAACCCCACGGCATTTATTCTGCTAACCCCCGACACTAAAACTCAATTTAGTACAGCCAATCCACCTAAATGCCACATCTTTGAACAAGTGGAGAAAACAAGAGCGCTTAGAGGAAACTCACACAGACACGGGGAGAATGTGCAGACTCTTGAATTGAATGCAGGTCTCTGATGCTGTAAGACAGCAGTGCTAACTACTGTGCCACCTTACCATCCTGTTGGCTTCTGTGGAAGTTGCCTGGGAAGTTTCAATTTCAAAGAATGATTCATCTGTCTCCAATTCTGAGTTCAGAAAGTATTGATGTCCTCCCTGTAAAGTTACGCAGGAGATATTAGACAGATATCCCCACCTAACCTAATGCCTGAATAACTAAACAATATACCCATCAGCCACCTTATCCACCTAACAGCTCACCTACCCAACCTGCTTACATTATTCACCTATTTACACATTCATTCATTTATCCACTTGCTCATTCACCCACTCACTAATATTCACACTGAGTGTTTAAACTTACCATCTGGTAGCTACTTCCCCATCTTCCCCCTGACTTTACAGCGTAATGGTGGAGCTCTTGAAAGCAGAGCATGCAGTGCATTTTTGACAAAGCTGGGTTTGGAGGGACAAGCAAGAAATGTGGAGCAGTGTCCAAATATTTGAGTGGAGCGGCATTCGGATGATTATTGCCTTCTGTGGAAGATCTGGGACAATATTTTAACAAGTACTGAAAATGTCAGGAGTGATACTACAGATATTGGAGGGAATTCTACCATCCTGCCTGCCATGGAAATCGTAGTGGGTAGAGGGGCATAGGCCACGCAAAGATCCATTGACCTCAGATGGGATTCGCTAGTTTTGGGATGATCTTGGCCAGAGAATCCCACTCATTGGCTTTGACATTGATGATATCAACAATATTGGATCACATGTAGGCCTGACCAAGTAACGATAGCAGGTTTCCTTTCCTAAAGGACTTTAGTGAACCAAGTGGGTATTTAACAACAATTGGCAATAGCTGTTTTGATCACTAATTCTGAGACTGACTCTATATTCCTGATTTATTAGTGGAATTTAAATCCCACCAACTTCCATGGTGGGATTTGAACCCAGGTTTCCAGAGCATTAGCCTAGGCTTCTGATTTACAGGTCCAGTGACACTACCATGACACCACTACCTTCCCCTACGATTTTTTAAACGGAAAATTTGATGCTATGGTCACAGAGCGATCAATGTTTAATGTTGCAGAAGCTTTCATAAAGCACATTTTAAAAATCACATTTTGCAGAACTCTGAATATCCATTGAAGTGACTAAAATAATGAAGCAACATGATAGAGTAGACAGGGAAAGATTTTCACCTATGCTACTCAGTCACTGACAGTGATCATGACCCTGCTATGCCACTTCTATTTCCTCTGGATCCTCCTTTGTTTCTTCATTCCGGTCAATTGGCTTGCATAAAAGTTTACTTTTCAGTGTCATATTTTGGTGCTTACATTAACATTATAAGATACATAAAAATCCCTAATCACCACTCTCTGGCTATGGATGCAAGACAGGAAGATGAAATTAACAAAGCACAGGTCAGCTGTGATCAAAGGCATATCTGTTTAGACTTATAAACAGACAGGGAATAGAGGGATACAGGTCTTGATAGGACAATATGGATTGGCGCAGGCTTGGAGGGCCTGTTCCTGTGCTGTATTGTTCTTTGTTTGTCTTGAATAGCAGAACAGTCTCGAAGGGCTGAATGACCTACACCCATTCCAATGTTTCTAACTCTCTCTTTTCTTTCTCAGTTCCAATAATAATCAAGAGCAGCTGGTATAAAGACAAAAACATGCTGGAAAAACTCAGCAGGTCTGGCAGCTTCTGTGAGTTAACGTTCTGAGACTAGGCGCTGGCGCAGGAATTTGTTACCCTGACTGACAGAAATCAGCCTTACAACAATCACACAAGCACAGAATTTTCTTGGTCACTATTGATGTGGAGTCTGCACATTCTCCCTGTAGCTGCGTGCGTTTCCTCTCACAATATGAAACATGTTAGGTGTATTGGCCATGCTAAATTCTCCTTCAGTGTACCCGAACAGGTGCCAGAGTGTGATGACTAGGAGATTTTCACAGTAATTTCATTGCAGTGTTAATGTAAGCCTAGTTATAATACTAAGAAATAAACTTAAAACCTTCCAATTCAATTATATAAAGAGGAGGGAATTGGACAAATGAACATTAACCCATCACATTTAGTCAGAATTGTTTTTGTAAATATTTTGGTGCCAGAAGGGTTAACGTTAGATCTTCCTGACATAATAAATCTGGCCCAGAATCCACCTTGTTGCAGAATAAACAACAAATATTTAAATGATATTAAAGCAGTATGCCGTACACTTCATTGTCATTTTGTTTCTCATTGTTTGTTGACAGCTTCGTTTTGCGCAAAATCTCTGAAGGATCTTAATTATGATAAATTTTATGTGACGAGCTTTCTAAATATTCGGAGTTTTAAATCTGGATCAAATTCCACAATATGTTTCAGGATAATGGTGACAAGTACAATTTAGATCTCATCGGAATTTAGTGGGAACCGTTGATGAATATAATTAGTCCCATACTTGTGGCAGGTGGTACTAATTAAATATCACCATTAGCAACTGGATGATGCAAACTCCTTTAATTGGTTCAAGATCCTTAGTTGGGATAAAGAAAGCTATCTATTATTCCTGTTAGATCATTCCAAGGTGTTGCTTTGACAAAAGCGATGATTACTCACTCACTCACCCACATATATGTGGGAGGAAATGCCATTGGCAGTACAAATGGATCTTAGAGGAAAAATATTGTAACTTGTCTTTTTCAACATTTTTCTCCTCAGACTCAGCAGGAATTCATCCAAAAAGACAGACTTTGCCTTGAAGTATTCCCTTGTCATTTCCTCAAAGAACCCCATAGCGCTTCCCTTTTCCAAGGGTTACTTTCTGAAAGGAGCTTCTCATTGTGTGAGTTACAGGTACCTGTGGAACACCAGACAGCAACTGTGGGATTTTACGGCCCTCTCCTGTCCCAAAACTGTAAAATCCTGCCTGAGGTCAATGGGCTTTTCTGTTGTCCATCTCTTGCCTACACCGATTCCCATTGTGGGCGGCACAGTAAAATTCCAGCCCAAAAGTTAATGGATTCAAAAGAAGATGGGAAACACTCTGGAGGAAGCTCTTCTTTCCTCCGTCCAATGTGCCCAGGAATAGTGTGGGAAGTACCCAAGGGAAAGAATAAACCCTGGAGTTACGTTTTTTTCAATGAGCAAATTGGAGCACCATCAGTAGACTATCTTTTAATTGCTGTGCACATGTTGAGCACAATATTATTGGCATGGTAGGATTCACTCTCATTCTCAAGATTGTCCATTGAACTCTCTAGATTTTGAATCCAAAGATGTAATCATTGTGGAGCCACGCTCTTCACAAGTTACATTGCTGAGTGACAGATGATTAATGCAGAGTCCATACTAATTGTAATAGCAGGGATCAAAGTTTCCATTACCCACTCCTTTGGATTGTGCCAATAAATGAAGCAGCCTTTTCCAATTACTTAGTTTCATCAAGTTCATTAGTGCACCAATCCTGCAAGCAATCGTATCCCTTCTTATCCTGGAAGTGAT
The DNA here is from genome assembly GCA_024679065.1 of Sphyrna mokarran. NCBI lineage: Eukaryota > Metazoa > Chordata > Chondrichthyes > Carcharhiniformes > Carcharhinidae > Sphyrna > Sphyrna mokarran. The sequence continues at coordinate 28,561,753 of JAGIQG010000028.1, forward strand.
TTGCTATTGGCCCTTGTGTCATAATGCTATACTCTTTTTAAAAATACCTTTAAATTTCTTTCACTTCTTGGAACACGATGTGGCTTTATTAAATCATACAGGTCCAGCAAGGATCAGAGCAACACACTCGATTAGGACATGGTCCCCTGGGGACTTGCGTACCAATCTAGTCGAAACTGATGAGGTGAAAGTCTGCTTTCTGTGTCAGCAGGAAAGGTTAGAAGTGAAGTTCACCAGGTTCCCAGCAAGTGCAAACCTCCAGTAAAAAGACAATTGGCTGTAATTTGGAACAAATTGATTCTAAATTGGCTATTTCAGTCAGGCAGGCTGGAAGAGTGGCTGATGTAGTCAAGGTTTTTTTTTAACTGTTCAGAATACAAAGAGCATAGAAAGGCGATTTTACCAATTCTTTCTTTCTTTCTTTCTTGGATCTCGACAAAGATGTATGAATCAAGCTGGGTGTGGAGTGTTCTGGGAACGGAAGGCAGGTTATTCGCAGACCACTCATTCATTGAGATTTTGAGTGAAGTTACCCAGACTCATGTGAATAATAAAGTTTTGCCAGCAGCAGAGAAAAAGATACCCAAACTGGAGACAATGAGAAGTGGGTGGCACAAGATCTCAGAATCTGAAGTCGTTCAACAAAGGAATGTTCAATACCATGGTTCAAAATCACATAGAAATTTGATTTATTCACAAACAATTCATTCACTGGATGTGGCATCACAGGCGAGGCTAGTAATAAGTGTCAATCTCTAATTGCCCTTGAGAAGACGGTGGTGAGCTGCCTTCTTGAACTGCTGCAGTCCATGAGTACATCCAAAGTACTACTAGGGAGCTCGCTCCGGGATTGTAAGATCTGGGTGGGATTGTGGTTGGTGTGGACTTGATGGGCCGAATGGTCTCCTTCTATGATTTTGACCCAATGACAGTGAAGGAACAGTGATACACTTGGGCAATATTAAGTTTTGTGTTTATTTATTTATTAGTTTCACGAGTAGATTTACATTAACACCGCAGTGAAGTTACTGTGAAAATTCTTTAGTTGCCACACTCCGGCGCATGTTCAGGTACACTAAGGGAGAATTTAACATGGCCAGTGCATCTAACCAGCATGTCTTTCAGACTGTGGGAGGAAACTGGAGCACCTGGAGGAAAACCCACACAGACACAGAAAGAACGTGCTGACTCTGCACAGACAGTGACCCAAGCCAGGAATTGAACTCTGGTTCCTGGTGCTGTGAGGCAGGAATGCTAACCACTGTGCCACCCTTTTATACATTGCTGGAGAGATTCCAATGTTGTAGATGTATAAAACAGCTTAGCCAGGTCCATAGTTTTCATAATAACCAATGCCATTAACCATTTCTCAATATCATGTGGAGTGAAATGAATCAGTTGAAGGTTGGCATCTGTGATGCTGGAGACTTCCATGGGAGGATGAGGTGGATCACCTACTTGACACTTCTGCTGAAAATGTTGTAAATGCTTTAGATTTATCTTGTGCATGGACGTGCTGAGCTCCCCTTTCACTAAGGATATGAATATTCAGGGAGCCTCCATCTCCAGTTAGAGGTTTAATTGTCCATTACCATTCGTGCCTGGATCTGCCAGGACTGTGAAGCTTAGAACTGATCCATCGCTTTGTGCAGTCTATTGAATGCTGGCTACACTGTTTGCCGTGCAAATGTATTGGAACTTTACGAAGCTAACATCTCATTTTTGGGTGTTGCTGGTAGTATGCCCAACAGCATGCTTCACTGAACTACGGTTGATCCACCAGCTTGCTGATAATAGTAAGAGTGAGGGATACACTGGGTCATGAGATTACGGATTGTGGTTGAGTACAATTCTGCTGCTGCTGGTGGCCTACAGTGCCTCATGAATGTGCAATTTTGACTTACTAAACTTGCTCAAAATCCACCCCATTTAGGTCAGTGGTGATACCACATAACATAATGGTGGGTATGCTCAATGTGAAAGTGGTACTTTTTCTCCAAAAGACTGTGCTGTGGCCCTTCCTACTGAGACTGTCATTTTTCCAACATTATGAGTGGTTACACTTTCTAAGGACTTCACTGATGGTGAAATGCTTTGAGATATTCAGTACCAGAGAAAAACATTATATTAATGCAAATTTCTTTCTTCTTTTTGGCAAATATGGGAAAACAATTGCCATTGCTTGGCAGGAGGATAATGCAAGGGGCATTATTACAGTGAAGAGGTTAAAGTTATTTTTAGTGAAGATATCATTCGGATATGAAATGTTGCACCAGAAACAATGAGGGTACTATTATCGTTATTGGCCCAGATTTTGCCATCAGTAGAAAGTGAATAGTGCCAGCTGATGCCACTCACACATGTCCACAGAATTTCCTGCTGGAGTTGCAGAAACTAAAGGTCGAAATAAGGACAGCTCCTTCTCCTGGGAAGTTTTGGGTTTGCGTCAAAATGGCAAATGATCATTAATCTTCTTAACCAATCGGATTGAATTATCCTCACTGAAGTATGCAGAGTTAAAACCGATCTAAATTAAAATATTTAATTATAGAATCATATAACCCTACAACATAGGAGACCATCAGCCAATCGAGTCTGACCATTAGAGCAATCTAACCCCATGTATTTATCCACTAATCCATCTATTCCACACGCCCTGGGATGCTAACGTGCATATTAGCATGGCCAATCCACTTACCCTGCACATCCTTGGACACTAAGGATCAATTTAGCAAGGATAATTCACCGAACCTGCACATCTTTGAACTGTGGGAGGAAATCAGAACAGCCAGGGGAAACCCACATAGACACGGGAAGAGTAGGCAACTTCACACAAACAGTTACTCAAATCTGGAATTGAATCCAGTTCCCTGGCACCATGGGGCAGTAGTGCCACTGTGCCACCCGATAAAATTATGATGTGGAAATGCCAGGGTTGGACTGGGATGGGCACAGTCAGAAGTCTCAAAACATCAGGTTAAAGTCCAACAGGTTTGTTTAGTAGCATGAGCTTTTGGAGTCTTGCTCCTTCATCAGGTAAGTGGAGAGTTAGGTTCACAAACAGGGCATATGTAGAGATGGACTCAATTGCAAAGTAATGGTTGGAATGCAAGTCTTCACAAGCAATCAAGTCTTTACAGTACAGCAACTGCGAGTGGAGAGAGGGAAAATGATAGGTAAAGAGGTGTGAATTATCTCAAGCCAGAGTAGTTAGTGGGATTTTGCAAGCCCAGGCTAAATGGTGGGGGTTACATGTAGTGTGCCATGAACCCAAGATCCCAGCCTGGGATCATGTCATGTCACACTTCATACCAGAATTATAGGGAGGGGATAGCTTGATCTTGGAATTGGACATAGCTCGGCACAATATTGAGAGCCGAAGGGCCTGTACTGCGCTGTAATCTTCTATGTTCTATGTTACCTACCTTCATAAAACGTACTTTTACTACATAACATTGGCATGAAGGCAAGTAGTGAAAAACAACCATTAAAGAAATGAAACAATAATGTTTTCACCTCCACTGGATATAAGTTATTTTCGTCAATGGGTCTTTATCTTCTAATATAGAAAGTTTGCTGGAATAAGGGTTTACACATGTAAAAGTTATTTTTTATTGCCTGAGAGGTGATAAAGATTCAAACCTTTAGAAATCTTCTTAGGCAGGAATGAATAGGTCCTAACTTCTTCTTATGTCTTTAATGGGCAAAGGGCCAAATAACTTCAAAAAAAACATAACAGCTGGAAGAAAAATAGAAGAGGTGGAGAGAACCACTTCTAAAGCAAGATGCAGAAATGAATAAAGAGAATGATTTTCATACAGAAATAACTTCTGAATCAGAAGAACAGATGAATCACAGATTCTGGCCCAAGAGAACTCCCACTCACCTGACAAAGGAACAGCCAGTTCCGAAAGCTAGTGGCGTTTGATACAAATAAACCGGTTGGACTTTAACCTGGTGTTGTGAGACTTCTTACCAAGAGGACTGTGCAGAAATCATTGAAGGTATCCTTCAGGTAACATGCAGGTAAAGGCAGAAAGAACACACTGGGTCAGTTTTAAACACGTTAACTACAAATGACATTTCCTGGCAAAGACTCTTATCATCACAGTTTAAAACATAGTAACTACCCAGGGCATATTTTGGTGAAGACTCTTACTGTCACAGGGCAGAAGTGATGAAAGGTGCCCAGGAAGCATGACCACATTTTTATTGCCCATGACTGGGCAAAGTGATGCAAAATGAAATTGCTCCTCCTAAATGAAGACACTCTTCAAAGACTTTGTTTTTCTGGAAGGAAATGGCAGCAAAATGAGGTGAATCATACAGATTGCTGTAAATTTTCGGAAATTTTCCATATATAACTCTCATTTATTTATCAAGGCTATCTTTCTTTCTGTTTCTTTTTTTACTTTGTAATAATATTCAATTATTTTGTTCTTTTCAATGATAGCCCTTTACTTTAATATGTTTGGAAATTTTCTTTTATTTCAACTTTTGTTTGTTTCACTCTGAACTGCAATTTTATATGAAAAATGTTGATCTGAAAGTTGCAGCTCATCAATCTTATTTTAGTTTTTCCTTTGTACATGAACTACTCATTCACAATCTGAATCTGTTCTTCACCAGTCAGTCCTTTCCCATCCTGTACCACGAAATGTTACTGTATACCTGACGCATCAATGTTTATATAATGTATATGTAATAAGTCCTCGAAGGCAGAAGTCCCTTCATTAAAATCTGCCAACAGCATACCGAGTGATTTCAGTTTGCAGTCTGGACTCAGAGTGCCAGAGGAACTGACATGTCTGGTTAAATACAAAGCAAGAAGGTCCCTGACTGGCCCATCAATTTGGCCCTTAATCAGGGATTTCATATGCTAATAGGTACACCTCAACTGCTTGATTAAAATCATTATAGTATAACTTGTGGATCGACTTATTATGAGTTATCCAGGATGAAATGTGTTCTTTCACTTTTTGGGTGAATCATTTTACAATTGACTTTGCTGACTCAGTTGAGAACAGTGATTCACTCTTTTGTCCTTTCTATTTACCAGGTGAATTTAGAAATGTCTTTAAAAATTACTAGTTTAGTCTACTTCCTTTAAACTCAGGTAGTTTAGTTAAAAGGTTTGAAGCTTTCCGTGAATTATTGTCAATCCTTGTTGTTATTCCCTGTTCATTGTTGTGGCTATAACAAAAACCAGACTGAATAACCATTCACTTCCTTTATTTAATACAGCAATTTAAATTAATTTTCATGGATATCGCTTACTGGGCCAGCATTAACTGTCCATTCCTAATTGTATTTGAGGAGGCATTTAAGAATCAACCACATTGCTATGGTTCTGGAGTCACATGTAAGCCAGAGGTGGCATATTTCCTTCCCTAAAGGACATTAGTGAACCAACGGGTCTTTATGACAATCCAGTATGGTTTCATGGTCGTCATCAGACTTTTAATTCCAGATTTTTTACTCAGTTCAAATTTCACCATCTGCCGTGGCATGACTTGAACTTGGATATCTGGGTTACTAATCCAGTGACAATATGTCACTGACTACCCATTATTTATTCTTGAATATTTGCAAATTAAGAAAATGCAAGAGGCAGAGGAGAATCCATACATATTCAAGTACATGTCCTTTATTAAAATTTACTTATTAGTGTCACACAAGTAGACTTATATTAATACTGCAATGAAGTTACTATGAAAATATGGGCCAAACATAGACAAATGGAACTAGTTCAGTTTAGGAAACCTGGTCAGCATGGACAAGCTGAGCTGAAGGGCCTGTTTCCGTGCCGCATATCTCCATGGCTAAGACAAAATACTCTACTGAGCAGCACGGTGGTACAGTGGTTAGCACTGCTGCCTCACAGTACCAGGGACCCGGGTTCAATTCCCAGCCTGGGTCACTGTGTGTAGTTTGCACGTTCTCCCTATGTCTGCTCCGGGTGCTGCAGTTTTCTTCCAAAGTCCAAATTCTGAGGCAGAATTTAGCACTGGCCATGCTAAATTCTGCCTCAATGTACCCAAACAGGTGCCGGACTGTTGCAACTAGGAGATTTTCACAGTAACTTCATTGTAATGTAAACTTGTGACAATAATAAATTAACTTCAAACTTTTATTAAGAAACCGTGAATTATTTTGAAATATTAAGATTAATTCAGAAAAAAACATAAACTCCACAAGTTAAACTTAATTGACCCAAAGACATCTGATGTGCAAAAATGTAAAACAACATGAAAATAAGCTCACAAACTTATCAAGGAAACTCTATTTTTCATATAAATTCAAAAAATCCAAAGATTAATAGATCAGAAAATGAAAATCTCTAAATAATGTACAGAGCAAGTAACAGCTTCAACTACAACAAAAATCCACACATAAAGATAGTTTTTGACAATCCTAAATATAGTGGTCACAGTTTTAAATAGCTATTTCATAAATATTGGACGTGAGCAAACCTCCAAAATACCAGAGAGTGCAAAATATTTTAAACATTATCGAGTCTTGTCCTGATAATTCTGAGGTGAAATTGTGTAAATCGTTAATTTGCTAAAGACAAGCTATTCTGCTGCTTATGGTGAAGTGTTAGGACATAGAGATAGTTTAACTAATTTATGTTTATATTGTGTATATTAGAAATAAGGGGAAATCATAATGGGGAATAAAGAAATAGCGAGGAACTAAATTTATACTTTGCTTCCGTCTTCACAAAGGAAGACATGAATACTGTACCAGAAGTTCTGAGAAACATAAGTTTTAGTGAGGAACTGAAGGAAAAGTATTAGTAGAGAAATGGTTTTGGAAAATTACAGATAAATCTTCAGGGCCTGATAATCTTCATCCAGAGTATTTAAGGAAGAGGCCTTAGAAATAGTAGATTCATTGGTGATCATTTTCGTAAATTCTTTGGACTCTTGAAGGGTTCCTACAAATTGGAGGGTAGCTAATATAAACCCAGTACTTAGAAAAGGAAGCAGAGAGAAAACAGGAAACTATAGACCAGTGAACCTAATGTCAATAGGAGAGAAGTTGCTAAGATATATCAAGCTAGGTTTCACTCTAGGATCTGACTTGTCCAGAAGTAACATCAGTTGGGATTATAACTGTTGTGGAGCAGATTATTATCCAAAATAATCTCAGGAGAGCCAATACAGAATGATCATTGATTAGCCAATGTGTTGGGAGAGCATAATTTCAGACAGGGTCTCTGGGGCACTCTCCCCAACTGAAGAATTATGCAATATTTGTACATTGTAAATCATGTAGACAAGGCATTATTTACATTCCAACATTATTTGGTTTAGGTTTTACGTTGGAGAATATGCAGATGTTCACAAGGCAGAGTATCTACTACCCCAAGAACAATCTGTTTCTCTTATCCCCCTCGGGCTCTTGTACTCTTTCTCCCAGCGCTTGTTGCTACTAATCTTGGCCTTGCACTGCTAGCTTTGACTGTTAATCTAGGGCATCTAAGTATTACAGAAGTAATAGGCATACGAGCTAAAATCTCACCCCCCTAAGTGGTATTTGTTTATAGCACCATGTTCTTTTCCCCGACTGTGGAATTTTACTTAAAGTTTTTAATAGTTTTACATCGATTCCCTACTTCCTTGTGATGAGATATTTAATCTTTATTGAGATCTTGTAATAACCCATACTGGGCACTTGCCATAAGAAATTATTGTAATAAACCATATCCATTATTTCCCTCTAGCAATAATTTAATGAAAAGTATTACTATAAATATTCTTGATCTTTTTGCTCATATTTTCTATCTTTCATTGTCAGCTGGAGCTTTTCTTTCTTATAGGAACATTTGAAAGTCACAACAATTTATAAAAAGACATTAACTAACACTAAAATGTCCACATTGTTGAGCTTTTCAAAATATGAGAATGCATTGTTCATAATAGACTATATTCTTTCTTTATGATACCAAAATCAGTTGAATTGAAATCAATATGGTTCCAAACACTCACTCCACTGATTTAACACTCTGACATTTTTATAGGATATAAACTCCTTAATACAGAAAGAACACATTGTCAGGATATTCAGGAATCTCAGTAAAATCTTTGATACATTGGGCCATTCTGTTTTATTTTTGAAGTTGCAATATTACTGAGGTTAGAGGAATTGTTCTTTCATGGATCCATAGCTATATTACAGACATGAATCTATTCACATGTTTTAGTTCAATTTGTTCTGATAGAGTTATAAGGCGGAACTTTCTGGCCTCACGCATCCTGAAATCGTAAAATCCCATCCGATGTCAATGGACCTTTCCATGGTCCTCCCCTGACCCACTCTGATGATGGGCGGGAAGGTAAAATTCTAGCCCTAGAGTCATAGGCTATATAACATGGAAACAGGCCATTTGACCTAATTCATCCATGCCAACCAAGTTTCCTAAACTGAATTAGTCCCATTTGCTTGTATTTGGCCCATATCCCTCTAAACCTTCCCTATTCATTTATCTTTTCCAAATGTATTTTATAGGTTCAGAGAGCAGGGGGATGATAGGGATCTAGAGGAGGAAAAGGTGTGTAGAAGGGAACTTAAAAAGGAAATTAGGAGAGCCAGAAGGGGTCATGAGAAGGCCTTGGCAGGTAAGATTAAGGAGAATCCCAAGGCCTTCTACAAATATGTGAAAAGTAAAAGGTTGAGAAGAGAAGGGATAGGGCCTATAAAAGGTGAAGGGGGAAAAGGTCTGTGTGAATCCGGAAGAAATGGCAGAGGTGCTTAACGAATACTTTGCCTCGGTATTCACAGTGGAAAGTGAACTGGGAGATTGCACTGCAGGTTTGCGGCATACGGAAAAGATTGAGTATGTGGATGTTAGGAAAGAGGATATGTTAGACCTGTTAAATTCTATCAAGACAGACAAGTTGCCGGGACCGGATGGGATGTACCCCACGTTATTGTGGGAGGTGAAGGAAGTGGTTGCAGAGCCCCTGGCGATGATCTTTGCGTCATCCATGGAAACGGGAGAGGTTCTGGAGGATTGGAGGATTGCAGATGTGGTTCCTATCTTTAAGGAAGGGAACAGGTATAGTCCAGGAAATTACCGACCGGTGAGTTTGACTTCAGTGGTTGGTAAGCTGATGGAGAGGCTTCTGAGGGATAAGATATATGAACATTTGGAGAAGTTTGGACTGATTAGAAATAGTCAGCATGGTTTTGTCAAGGGCAGGTCATGCCTTACGAGCCTAGTTGAGTTCTTCGAAAATGTGACTGAACACATTGATGAAGGAAGGGCAGTGGACGTAGTGTACATGGACTTTAGTAAGGCATTTGATAAGGTCCCACATGCAAGGCTTCTGGAGAAGGTGAGAGGGCATGGGATCCAAGGGGCTTTGGCCTCGTGGATCCAGAACTGGCTTGCCGACAGAAGGCAGAGAGTGGTTGTGGATGGGTCTTGTTCTGCATGGAGGTTGGTAACCAGTGGAGTGCCCCAGGGATCTGTTCTGGGACCCCTGCTGTTTGTCATTTTCATAAATGACCTGGATGAGGAAGTGGAGGGATGGGTTAGCAAGTTCGCCAACGGTACAAAGATCGGTGGTGTTGTGGATGGTCTGGAGGGATGCCAAAAGTTTCAGCGGGACATAGACAGGATGCAAGACTGGGCGGAGAAGTGGCAGATGGACTTCAATGCAGATAAATGTGTAGTGGTCCATTTTGGCAGGAGTAATGGGATGAAGGAGTACAATATAAGGGGCAGGAGTCTTAGCTGTGTTGTAGAGCAGAAGGATCTCGGGGTCCAGTCGGTGTACTGGCCTTCATTAATCGAGGAATAGAGTTTAGGAGTCAGGAGGTAATGATGCAGCTCTATAAGACTCTTGTCAGACCCCAGTTGGAGTATTGTGCGCAATTCTGGTCGCCTCATTATAGGAAGAATGTAGAGGCTATTGAGAGGGTTCAGAGGAGATTTACAAGGATGCTGCCTGGATTGGGAGGCAGGCCTTATGAAGATAGGTTGAGGGAGCTGGGACTCTTCTCACTGGAGAGACATAGGTTGAGAGGCGACCTGATAGAGGTTTATAAATGTTGAGAGGAATAGATAGGGTGGACTCTCAGAGACTATTTCCCTGAGCGGAAATGGTCACTACGAGAGGACACAGATTTAAGGTGCAGGGAAGCAAATACAAAGGAGATGTCAGGGGTAGGTTTTTCACTCAGAGGGTGGTGAGTGACTGGAACCGACTGCCATCGGAGGTTGTTGAGGCAAACTCACTGGGGTCTTTTAAAAGACTTCTGGATGAGTATATGGAAAAGAATAGGATAGGAGGTTATAGATAGGTCTGTGGATTGGTAGATGTGATCGGCGCAACTCGTGGGCCGAAGGGCCTGTTTGTGCTGTATTGTTCTATGTTCTATGTAGTAACTGTACCCACCCCATTACCTCCTCTGGCAGCTCATTCCACATACGCACCACCCTCTAGTGAAGAGGTTGCCCCTCAGGTCCCTTTCAAATCTTTTTCCTCTCACCTTAAACCTATGCCCTCTAACTTTGGACTCTGGGGAAAAGACCTTGGTTATTCACCTTATCTTTGCCCCTATGATTTTATGAATCTCTATAAAATCATCCCCTCATCCTTCTACACTCTAGGGAAAAAAAAAATCCCAGCCTATCCAGCTTCTCCTTATAATTCAAACCTTCCAGCTCCGGTAACGTCCTTATAAATCTTTTTTTGTATCCTTTCCAGTTGAATAACATCCTTCCTATAGCAGAGTGACCAAAATTCGGATGCAGTATTTCAAATATGGCCTTACCAATGTCGTAATATATGTCTGATACAGTGAATATTAATTGTGAAGAACTGCAGGATTGGTTTATCATCAAAACAACCTTTTAAGGTATGATGCGTGAAGGCATCGAGAGACAGACCATACTTGAGCTCCATTCACCACTTAAGTGCATTAGTGACAGAGTAAATGTTTCTTCTATCCTAGGCTACATTCTCGTTGTTGATGTCACCAATAAATTTTACTCACGTTTCAGCGTGCTGGAACTCTTCTTCAATTTACATTGTGAGCTGCCAAAATTATCTACATGGTAGAAACATGTTATCCCTAAATTTATAAGAGACAACTTCTATTTGCCTCAAATCTAAGAAAAATCACCACTGAATGATTCGCCATTTGAAATTAAGATAGATGGAGTAGATATTGAGGAAGAGTCCTAGCACTTTTGATTGACGAGTTTATAAATTGGAATGAACAAACAACAAAAGTGCCAAAAATATGTTTCTTGTTTCACAGGAATACTGTGTAAATTGAGAAAGCACATGCTAGTTCAAATATATTTACTGTAACTAATATTCTTTTCTAACATGCTGTATTAGTATGCTGGAGTATATTGCATTAGTAGGGTAAATGTGTGGGGTTATAGGGATAGGGCCTGGGAGGGAGTGTTGTCAGTATAGACTCAATGGGTTGAATAGCCTCCTTCTGCACTGTAGGGATTCTATGATTGCAACAGTAGGCAGAATTTCATTGTGGCACTGTGGCTCCCAGCATAAAGTCAACAGGGCAGCGGTAATCTAATGGGAATCTCTTATGACTTGCTAAACATGATCACATGTTGGCCAGCTAATTAACGAAATGACACAGGATGCCTGTGCAATCAGGCTGCCAGAACTGGGAGTCCCATAGAGAACCTGATACAGGTACCAGCTTGGCATCAACTTTGACAGGCAGCCACATCAGGTTATTCCATTTGAACAATAGGAGGTTCAATCTGGATGGCATTTCAGTTGCTCAATTCCTCCCGCAGAGGAACAGGCAGGCCCGGCAAGATGAAGTGAGTTGACCAAAATTCCTGCAGTACCAGTGACCGTCAACACACCTAAATCTGTGTGGGTTCTGATGTGCCACATATGCCAGAACCTCATCATGGGAGGTGTGAGGTCAGATAGTTGTTAAGACAATGGCTTTCACACATGGAAATCAATAACAGAGTCCTCTGACTTCTAGTAATGAAACCATCCAGGCTTGCTGCAGAGCTAACTGCAGGACAGCCATATTCAGTTACCCTTAATTTAAAGCTACAGTCGTAACATTTAACAACCTTACAAACTTTATAATTGTAACTGGATATGAACGGGATAAGCCCATATATAAGGGGGTACACAAGGTTGATTTGAGGAAGCTAGCACTACTTGGACTATCATACAAAGCAGACATGCCTGCTAACAGGCAATCATTTCTGTTGTCACTAATCTTAATGCTTGCTTAGTTTCAGTGTCCTAGTGCTGTACATTGGGGCTCTTTATGTTTTTTTCTTTACGTCACCTATCTCCGTAAAACATATTTTTACAATATAATGTTGGCATGAAGACAAGTTGTGAAAAACAATCATTGAAGAAATGAAAGAATAATGTTTTCATCTTCGCCGGATTTCTCAATTATTTTCGTCAATGGGTCTTTATCTTCTAAATCTATTTTAATATAGATTTGATTGCTTGTTAGTAACACACGGCAACAATAGAAACTTCGTTAAGATGCAGGAGGGCTAAGAGCAACTGGTTAACAAGGGATTCTCAATTGGGGAATGCCAACAGAAGAATAATGGAATAAGCCATTTCTCCACACCCAGGGTTACAGAAGGTCAAACACATCCCACAAGTGGTTGTCAAGGCAGAAATTATAATATCAGTTAAAATGAAAAGTTGTAAAAAGGGAACACGTAGGAAGAGATGGAAAGGACAGGAAATGAGATAATGGCAGGTTCCTCTCCATCATCAAGGCTATTTATTTCCCTCTCTGTAACATTTCCCAACTCTGTCCCTGCCTCAGCTATTCTATCTCTGAAACCCTCAATGATTACCCTCTCCACTTGCACAATCTGCAAATTTCATTCATTCAAAATTCTGTGGCCCGTAACCTAACTAGCACGAGTTCTGTCAACTCATCAGCCCTGTATTTGACTCCTTCTGTGCAGTGTCATAGAATCCCTACAGTGCAGGAGGCCATTCAGCCCATCAAGTTTGCACCAACCACAATTTCACCTAGGCCCTATCCCCATAACCCCATACATTTACTCTCCTAGTCCTCTTGATACTAATGGGGCAATTAACATGGTCAATCCACTAACTTGCATACCTTTGGATTGTAGGAGGAAACTGGAGCACCCAGAGGAAACCCATGTAGACACAGAGAATGTGCAAACTCCACATGGACAATCACCCAAGCCGGGTGCTAATCACTGTGTCCCTGTGCCACCCGCGTATCAATCACCGACTGTTACGTAGTTCCCTTAGAGGCAGAAATTGAGGGAAATGGAACACTCATATTGGCCCTGCCCAGCTGACACTACTTACATGATGAGACTGATTGGTGATCTTATCAATATAAACTGGGGCAGTTTTCACCCTGACATTACTCTGAGCTGAGCTGTCCTCCTATGTGCACTCTATATCGGTGAAGTATCTGGCTCAGCATATTGTTGCATTTTAAGTTCTAAGTTCATTTTATTTTTTAGTGTCACAAGTAGGCTTACGTCAACACTGCAATAAAGTTAGTGTGAAAGTCCCCTAGTTGCCACACTCTGGTGCCTGTTCAGGCACACTGAGGGAGAATTTAACATGACCAATGCACCCAACCACCACATCTTTTAGGCCATGGGAGGAAATAGGAGGAAGCCATGCAGACACAGAGAGAATGTGCAAACCCCACACAGACAGTGGGCGAAGCTGGGAATCAAACTCAAGTCCTTAGCACTGTGAGGCAGCAGTGCTAACCACTGTGCTCGCCCACTTTGCTGGTAACTTAGTTTTAACACACTCGGGACGTGGTCAATTTACGAGAAGATGTATAGAATAAAGATGTGTGCCCCACACATTGCCAGTTAACAACAAAAAAAAAACATTATTCAATACAGCGATTGTGAGGAATTTCCCCTTTTCTCAAGGTATTTAACAGTTTTTACTGAGAAACCGAACACGATGGCACAGGGAGCAGAATCTCCCAAACCTGCCCTCACTGCCGACAGCTGGCGTGAGAGGCATGCATGTGGAATGAATGGGACCCACGACATTTGGAAAACCGGCTATTTCATAGGTCAAAATTAACAAGTTGTTGTTCCTGCATTTACCAGAGATCGGAGCTTGCTCACCTGACATCAGCATCTGTCATCTCACACAGGAAACCTCGACTGAATGTCTCAAAAATGTCAATGAAATTTGCTGCTGCTCTCTTAGATGAGTCTAATTTAAGCAGATTAATGCTGGTGTGACCTTTATGGGGCGAGGCACGACATAACATCTGGTGTAGCTGCATGCACGTTCCACCTTTTCATTCAGGGAAGAGAACCAGGATAGCATGCTGATTTACCTTGTAAGCCTTCAGACTCAATTTTTAACCTGGCCTGCCCACTGGGAAAGGATTAGGTGGGAAGTTAAAATCCCAACTAGGGATAGCTGCCCATAGCTGTTCCTGCCCTTTCCATTATACTCATCGGTTTCTGGATGCATATTCGGCACCATCTCCAAGGACTCAAGACTCTAATTCAAAGGTCGAAGTCACATTCTGATAGCATAATTCTACTGTATTCTTTAAATCTCTCAGCCTCACACCCCCTCCCTATAAAAACTAACAAGACTAGGAATCTGATAAGTGTCTACAAGTAGTCTCTTGGCTTTAGATTATTAGATTACAGCATCATCTGCAGTCTGCTCCCCCATGAGCAGTTCCAGCCTCCAGACTGATACTTCTACACTTGTTTCCTGACAACTTTTCATTTGTGTTTCTCTACTTGTTATGGGAGCTGTTTTTACTGCTTTAATCTGTATGGAGGAGGAGAAGTTGCAGCCTTGGTAACCATTGCCACCAGCGTCTGAGCATCACAGTGGATGAGTGAGGGCAGACTACTCATGGGGGAGGTGGGGAACTCTATCCAGTACAGAGGCACTGCAGACCTAGAATAATCCTTTTGAACCAGATTACGGAGCTGTGTTGGAGGAGGCTGTGCTTCTCCATATCAGAACCTTTGTGGAAAACCAGTGACTTCCTTTAGCCAGTAGTTTACAGCATGAATTAAAAGAATGGCACGACTCATAGAAACATAGATACCAGAAGCAGAAGTGGCCCTTTGAGCCTGCTCTGTCATTCATTTTGATCATAGCTGATCATCAAATTCAATATCCTTATCTCACCTTCTCCCCATATTCCTTGATCTCTAGCCCCAAGGACAATGTCTAATTTCTTCTTGAAAGCAGACAATATTTTGGCCTCACTTACATTCTGTGGTTGTGAATTCCACACATTCACCACCCTCTGGATGAAGATATTTCTCCTCACCTCAGTTCTAAAAGGTTTACCCCTTATCCTCAAACTATGACCCTTAGTTCTGGACTCCCCCACCACTGGGGATATTCTTTCTGATTCTATCCTGTCTAACCCTGTTAGAATTTTATAAGTTTCTATGCGATCCTTTTCCATTCTTCTAAACTGTATTTGGTGAATATAATCCTCACTGACTTAGTTTCTCCTCAGATGACAGACTTGTCATCCCAGGAATCAGCCTGGTAATACTTCGCTTAGTTCCCCTATAGCAAGGGCATCCTGCCTCAAACGAGGACACCAAAACTGTATGCAATACTCCAGCGGTGGCCTCACCAACGCCTTGTACAATTGCAATAAAATATCTCTGTCTCTATACTCAGATCCTCTCATTATGAAGGCCAACATACCATTTGCCTTCTTTACTGCCTGCTGACTCAGCAGTCTATCACCTCCCCACTGAGCTCAGAAGACAACAGGACAGATTTCTTGGCCATATGGCAATTCCCATGCACTCAGGGCCTAATTGACTGGACACACATTGCCAACAGGAAGACGAGCCAGTAATATTTTAAGAAAAGGATGCTACTCCCTTAACAAACAGGCAATGGCCTGTCAAGGAACAATCCATCATCTGGCAGCTCTGGATGACATCTCCCCAGCTTACTCATCAGAGCAAACCTGAATTTAAAACATAGAACGTAGAAAAACTACAGCACAAACAGGCCCTTCGGCCCACAAGTTGCACTGATGATATCCATAGCTACTAGGTTTATCTATAATGCTCAATTCTATTAAATTCCATGTACTCATCCAGAAGTCTCTTAAAAGACCCTATCGAATTTGCCTCCACCACCACTCATGGCAGCCGATTCCAGTTATCCACCACCCTCTGAGTGAAAAACTTACCCCTGACATTTCCTCTGTATCTACTCCCCAGCACTTTGAACATGTGTCCTGGAAGCTATTCCAAAAGCGTGAGAATTTCCACCAATTTTAACAAGCTTCCTGAACCTAAACCCACACTGTGGCTGACATTTTCTGTCCTCATCTACAGCTGGGATTTTCCAGTGCCCTGATAGTGAACAGAGTTTTAGCTGGAATTTCAAATGTTTCATTCTCGTTCACGACAAGTTCTGCCACGGACGAGACCAGAGAAACCTGCCAAATCTTTGCAATTAGTATTTTCCTCCATACATGCTTTCCATTGGTGAATGCCAAGTATGCAGAACTGCCAAAAGAAACTACTGAAAGGCTGCTATTTCACTGTCGGGACGCTTGAGCAGTTTATGCTGTGTGACTTCTCGATCCTGAGAGCCTGGCTGGAGGCTGCGGCTGAGTTTTTGGCCTGACAACGGACATCAACTGATAGTGACAAATGCATTGACATCCTGAGAGAGAGGTCAACATGCCCATTGCGTCCCTGGGCTGGGCTCATCATTTCCACTGATCTACAGAGGTAGCAGGCGGTAGAAAATGATCAAATCCCACAAAGCGCCTTTCCAATCCATCAGCTGGATTATATTCATTGACAAAGGGTTGTCTGAACTCAAAACGGCAGCTCTCTTTTCTCTCCTTACAGATGCTGCCAGACCCGCTGAGATTTTCCAGCATTTTCTCTTTTGGTTTATTGGAGCTTAGAAGCGAGGGGAGGTCGTTGAAAATTATAAAATTCCAACAGGGTTAGGCAGGGTAGATTCAGAAAGAATGTTCCTGATGTTGGGGGAATCCAGAATTAGGGGTCGTAGCCTGAGGATAAGGATGAGATTTCTCCTCATCTCACTTTTTAAAACTGAGATGAGGAGAAATTTCTTCACCCTGATGGTGGTGAATGTATGGAATTTGCTATCATGGAAACATTTGATTTCAAAAAGATATTAAATATAGCCTGTGGGACTAAAGGGTTCAAGGGATGTGAGATCAAGATACTGAATTTGATGATCAGCCACGATCATAGTGAATGGCAGCAGAGCAGACACAAAGGGCCGAATGGCCTGCTCCGGCTTCTAGCTCCTATGTTTCCGAGAAAGGTGGCACTGAGTACAGCAGACAATAGTGACAGACTTTAACGTGGGTGAGGATAAAGAAGCCTGGGTCTGCTGAGTGCTTTTTTAGTATGTCAGTGGCAACAACATTCAAGGATATTGTGCGGTTCCAGACAGAGTACACAGAATTAGAACCGAGACTTTGAAATACCTGGGGTATTATAAATACTTTGCAGGATAATAATTTTAAAGAGCAGAAGTGCAGTAAATGCATGGAAGTGGGAATACAAGCTTAATTTACCTTGATGCAGTGCCTCCAGTGTAACAGCCATTCAGCTTGTGTAAGAATTCACAACACAATGTGAGCTTTTACATTGGTGAATATTTTCCAATTGCAGTTTTGCGATGCTGCAAGTCATCCGTTAGGTAAAGTGAATGGGTGACACTGTTTGAAAAATACATCTTGCTGTCAGAAACTTTCCTGAGGGAAATGTAATGCAAATATAAAAGTTGATTAGAAAACAAGCTCTTTACACAGAGGGTGGGTGGAATATGAAACTTTTGTCACAAATTGTTGTTGATACAGAATCCATAAATTGATTTTTCAGAAAAAGGAAAGTCAATTTGGGAAAAAGTTGAAGTATGTGGGAAGGGAGTGGGAATTAAACTAGATGTGTAGAAATATACTGAACAGACTTGATAGCTAGAACGTTCCCTCTTACCAGGAATGTGGCATTGAGCTGGCACTGTGCCTGCTTTGATTCCAGCCAATTGATGGGGACAAACTGCCCAGTATCCCTTTCCTTAGTGGGCAAGCTCCCAGAGATGTTTCTGCCTGAGTTTGGTTAGTAATGATGGTGGAAAGGGGGGAGGATAAGGGGTTGTGGGGTGAGTATTTCCTGCTGCGAGAAAGAGGCCTGAAGCACCATAGAATCCTTACATTGCAGAAAGAGGCTATTTGGCCCTCTGCACCAAATCTTTGACAGAGTATTTTACCCCAGATCAACCCCAGACCTGTAACCTCACACACTTACCCTATTAATGCCCCAACTTGCACGTCTTGGGACACGAAGGTGAAATTTAGCATGACCAGTTCACCTAGCCTTGCACAGCTTAGGGCCGTGGAAAGAAACCACAGCACTCGGAGGAAACCCACGCAGACATGGGGAGAACGTACAAACTCTACACAGACAGTGATTTGAGGTTGGAATCAAACCCAGGTCTTTGGCGCTGTGAGGCAGCAGTGCTAACCACTGTGCCATCATGTGCCACGCTTAGAGAGCTCAGGCAGCCTCGCATTTTATAACAACGAATTTGGAAATTCAGTATGGAATGATGGTTTCTTTTGTGAAACGCTGCCTCTTTTGGTCTTATGCCATGTTGCATACTTTTAATTTTGGTATCAGAAAGAACAGTCCAATTTGTATCATTCCCTGCACTCGTCCCCTGTCCCACTCCCAGCTACTGACTCTTTCCCCATAGCTCTGGTCTTCAGGTATGGATCCAATCTCCTGTTGAAAATTACCATTCAATCTGTTTCCACCACCCTTCCAGGCAGTATATTCCATATCATAGCAACTCGCTACTTAAAAACAATCTCTTCATTTTCACTTTGGTTCTGTTGTGGACAATCTTAACTCAGTCAACAAATCGGGCAGTTGACCCTCCTACCAAGTGAAAACAATTTCTTCCCATTGACTGTCAAAACCCCTCAAACTCATCACTATCTCTACTGAGTTTTCCTTTGATCTTATCTACTCTGAGGAGCGCTAACACAGCCTATGAATTCTTCTCCACATCACTAATCTGAATGCGATGTCCACCATCATTTTAGTGGAAAAAAAAACGCAAAAAAATTGATGAAGATTAGGAATAACTGGTCCTTGGGCAGTTTTATACCTCTGCTCCCTCACAGGCCACCCACCTCGCCACCCCACCATCACCGCCACCCCCCTCACTACTCACTCACACCATTTCCAGAAAGCTTGTTAAGCCTAGTAGCCTCTTTCTATGCAGTGGTTGCTATGATTCTAAGACCTTGGGGGCCATTTTGATCTCCAAAAATGAAAGATTAACAAAAACGGACTCCCACTATAACCTGAACCCACCTTCACATTTAATTTTAGCAGAGCCAGGATAAGGTACGGGCAATCAGTCTGCTTGCAGGATACAGTTCTGAGATTGAAACCTTGCAAGGAGTTTTCATTGTAACCGCAATTCAATTCAATCAAAGTCAGACAGCTTTCCTGAATCTTGAGAAGCTCAGCGGGTGAAAGGAAACAAAAAGGACTTGGTCAGCATGGTTAGTGCCTTCACAGCACTGCTTGTGGCAGATGTATTTCCTCTAGTTCCAACAAACTAATCCTGTGCCAACCTTGCAGCCTTGATCTGTCTGCCTGCCCTGTGTCCATAGTAGGACCTGACTCACAACCATCGTTCTTTAATGTTTATTTATTATCATAAGTCAGCTTACAGTAACACTGCAATGAAGTTACTGTGAAAATCTCCTAGTTGCCGTACTCTGGCATCCGTTCGGATACAAGGAGGGAGAATTTAGCACAGCCAATGCACCTAATCAGCACATCTTCACTCCCCCCCACCCCTATCCCCTCCGCCTATCACCCACTTCTCTCCCCTCCAGCCCCCCCCCCCCCCCAGCCCCGCCATTCCTCCCGGCCCTGCTCTTTCCCTTGACCAGCATCCATTTCTCTTCCCCCATGGATAAATTCCCCTGCCCCTATCCACCCCATCTTGAAGAACAAAGAGCAAAAAAAAATTACAGCCCCGGAGCGGCCCTTCGGCCCTCCAAGCCTGCACTGACCATGCTGCCTGACTGAACTAAAACCCCTTACGCTTCCAGGGACCATATCTCTCTATTCCCACGAGATCTTGATCACCATCTCTTTCATGATCGGAGATCCTCACCACAATCCTCTTCCATGTTACCACTTGACAATCAGGCAATTGGGACGGAAGCCTGGAGGGAAAAAAAAATCAAAGATTTCCTGCAGGAATTCAGGAAAACCTTATGTCCAATTCCTTTTCATCCCAAACTCCTCAATAATCAATGGGATACTATTGACATGTTTCCGTGTCAATGCTGTGGCTGTTGTGTCTAGTACAGTATACATGTGTTATGCAGTATATTTAGCAAGTGTAAACTACTCCAAAATTCTTCTGCTTCTCCTTATTCCTCTTTTCTAGTCATTAACATCAGTATAGTCATTGAGTTCAAACCTTTTGGATGTTATTAAATTGTGCAAAGATGAGGTTACTTTATGTAATTGGTTAATCAGAAGCTTGGGTGTGAAACCTGCCTAATGGTTATTGCAGTAAAAAGGTTCAATGGAATAGAATCAGAAAAATTGCATAAAATAGATGTCAGCTCAGGTTGGAGCACAAACAAATTAAATGAATGAAGACATTCATTATACTTCAATTGTATTATATCAAACTTTTGTTAAGTTTAATTTCAATGCTTCCTTACTCACCATGTCAAACCTATAGAATGTATCACCTTTCTCAGCTTCCACACTCCTGCAAGACAACTTGGTACCATCTTTCGGTTACATGTTGGTAACCTTGGTGATGTCCTGCACAGTGGATTTCCATTCTTTATGGGGATGGCTTCTGAATGGCAAATGGATAAAACATTTGAAACATCCATTGAATTTGTCTAACTTCCCGTTGCCTCGGCAAAGCAGCTAGCATAAACAAGGACTCCATGCACCCCAGACATTCTCTCTTCCGTCTTCTCCCATCAGAAAAAAAGATACAAAAATCTGAGGTCATATACCAACCCACTCAAGAACAGCTCTTTCCCTGCTGCTGTCAGATTTTTGAATGGACCTACCTTGCATTAAGTTGATCTTTCTTTACACCCTAGCTATGGTTGTAACACTACATTCTGCACTGTTTCCTTCAATGAAGGGCATGCTTTGTCTGTATAGCACGCAAGAAACAATACTTTTCACTGAATACTTATACATGTGACAATAATAAATTAAATCAAATAAAAAAAAAATCAAAAGTTTCTTCCCTGCAATTAATTGCCTCAGATCCCCAAGGATAATTATCCAGCCTGGCTGAAAGTATTGGTTAATAACATCAATTTCTCCATGGTCTTTGTGAACACACTTCTGCAACTGACTAGCATGTCGCTGGGTGATGACCAACCTCCATTAATTTATCTCATATGAAGAAGGGCACTGGACATAGAACTAGTAAGCTGTCCCTTTGCCGCTGAGTCAATCCCGCCTACTCAATCATCTTACCATTCACATGTTCCCTTTTCTAAAATTCCCCTTAAACTTATTTATCTTTTCCACTTTAAAGGTCCTTTCTGGTAAGGGTCTATTATTCTTTTAGTGAAGAAACAGTGTTAAAAAGAAATTCTGCCTGACTCATAGAATACCTACAATACAGGAGGAGGTCATTAGGCCCATTGAGCTTGCACTGACAACAGTCCCATCCAGGACCAATCCCAATAAACCCACGTATTTATCCTGCTAGTATCCCTGGCACTAAGGGACAATTTATCATAGTCAATTAACCGAACCCATACATCTTCTTGTAGTGTGGATAGAAACTGGAACACCCAAAGGAAATCCACGCACAGCAGCTGGAATTTTACCACCCTGCCCACCACGGGAATCGGACAATGGGAGGGCCAATTGACCTCCGGCAGGATTTTACAGTTTCAGGATAAGTGAAACCATAAAACCCTGCCTCACAGTGCCAAGGACTTGAGTTTGATTCCCTTCTGTGTGGAAGTTGCATGTTCTCCCTGTGTCTGCACGGGTTTCCTCCGGGTGCTCCAATTTCCTCCCACAGTCTGAGAAACGTGCTGGATTGTGGAGACGAGGGGAATTTCACTGTAACTTCATTGCAGTGTTAATGTAAACCTAGTTGTGACTAACAAATAAACTTACTTGCTTACTTATATGCAAACTTCACATAGTCACTCAACATCAGAATTGAACCCGGGTCCCTGGTGCTGTGAAACAACATGCTAATCACTGTGCCAACACTTGCCGCTTTCTCTTAGTTTTGCAAGTCTTATTCAGGCCTTTGGTGCCGAAACCTTCTGTCACACATACCCAAAAACTTGAAGCTCTCGATCCTTTCTATTTCATCCCCATTGATGTGGACAGGAGCATGTTCTCCTCTATGCTTCCTAAAGCCAATGACAATTTCCTTCGTTTTGTTGACATTGAGGGAGGGATTATTGTTGCCGCACCAGTTCACCAGATTCTCTACCTCATTCTTGTACTCTGTCTCATCATTGTTTGAGATCCAACCCACTATGGTGGTGTCGTCAGCAAACTTGAAAATCAAGTTGGTGGGGAATTTGGCCACACAGTCATAAGTGTATCAGGAGTATAATAGGTGCTGAGAACACAGCCTCGTGGGGCACCAGTATTGAGGATGATCATAAAGGAA
This sequence comes from Sphyrna mokarran, assembly GCA_024679065.1. Taxonomy (NCBI): domain Eukaryota; kingdom Metazoa; phylum Chordata; class Chondrichthyes; order Carcharhiniformes; family Carcharhinidae; genus Sphyrna; species Sphyrna mokarran. Next base: position 28,584,477 of record JAGIQG010000028.1, read on the forward strand.
GTATTGTTGCCTAAACCTACTGATTGTGGTCTGTGATTTAGGAATTTCAGGATCCAGTCACAGAGGGAGATGTCGAGGCCTAGGCAACAGATTTTGGAGATGAGTTTGGATCAAAAGCTAGACCCAATCATATTGAACGATGGCCACGGGCATCCCCCGCATTGCTCAGACCATGGCGGGTCTCCAGGACTCCAGGACTAGATGACACCAAGGCATCTGGATCTCACTCCAGCTGCCCCTCCATCCTATGGAGCGACCCAGGGACCACCAGGCAGCCTGAAGGAGAGAGGAGGAAGTGCTGGAATATAGCCTGGAGGTTTCTACCAGGGAGATTTTCGCATTCTGCACTTCAGAAATCTTGAAGCCCTTCTGCCCTTCAACGCTTCTGAAGCCCTGCTCCCCCTGTTCCACCTGACACCAGCGCATCTAGTGGGAATCAGGAAGGAATTTGATATCAACATGACATCCAATAGTTTGCCAAGCCCCTCCAAATCCAAGCCCACCAGACGCCACCTGCCAAGGACATCACAGACCAGAATGTGTGGAAAATAAAGTAGGCTGCCTCCACTTTCAATCTACAGTCTAGGGAAGAGCAAGTATGGGGAGGGGTTGCTGTGGGGGCGGGAGGAGAGACACGAAAAACTAAGAAGTTGCAGGAGCACTGATTTGGCACAGGTGAAGTATAAACATATTAGTTATGCAGAAGGAGGCACCAAATCTACACTTTCACAATTAAAACTTGTTTCACTTTAAGTTAAAATAGGCTTTCACTTTGTGTAGTCACCCTTTTCAGTGGGGAGCGATGGGATGGGGGTGGTCAGCTCTTCTACCTCCAGCACAGAACTCATCATCTCACAGGAATGACAGACTGATCTTCAAGTAGAAAGCCATGTGAGCCAGAGTTATTCATCCTGGTTCACAACTATATCAAACTATCTGCCGAAAACCCTCTTCCTCGCTCAGCTGCCAGATCTCTCATAAGGAATAGCTCAGCTTTCCTCATCGTGAGTTGTCGCTATTCTTCTGCCTTGCAACCAGACTGCCTACCCAGTCCATCACCCTGCCATGATGTTACAGTGACCCTGAGAGAGGGGGAGGGGGAGCATATAAAGGGATAGGGGAGGGACAAGGGTGGAGTGCAAGAGTTGGGTGTTTCAGAGAAAGGAGGTTGGGGAGAGTGTAAACCCCATGGAAGGTATGTGGATAAGATGAGTGGTGAGGATGGAGTTGCCAGACATGACTCCCGGGAGGTGGCAAATCTGGAGGCAATGAGAATCTCCCTATCCTCTTGGCCAGTCGCACTCTGGCCATCAACTGCCTGCCCAGTGTCCACCTTGGCATCTTCCTGATCCTCCTCCTCATAATCCTCCTCAGAGACTGCCTGTTGCTCTTCCTCCTCTTCCACCATTTTGTTTCGCTGCTGTGCCGGATTCTGGAGGACTCAGCAAGCAACCATAATCTTTGCAATCATCTCCGGGTTATATTGCAGAGCCGCACCAGAATTGTCCAGATATCTGACAGCATCTTGAGAAGTCTATGCAGTGCTCGCTAACATTCCTGGTGGGACAGTGGGCCTAATCGTAATGGATCTCAGCCTCAATCTGAGGCCTCCGCACAGGCAGCATTAGTTACAATCTCAGTGGGTAACCTTTGTCTCTCACTTGCCAACCCTGGAGCGGAGTGTGATCATCAAAAGCACCAGGTAGTTCCAAATTTGCCAGGATGTAGGCATTATGCGTGCTCCCAGGATAACGTGCACTGACCTACATGATATTCAGTTGGCTGCATACCCAACTGGATGTTTAGGAAGTGAAACTCCTTCCTGTTGGCAAAGGGCACTCCACAATGAGATGGTTCTCATAGGGCAACCTGGATCTGGGGCAGCCTGGCATGGCATTGAATCCTGTAGCCCAGGCATCCTGATGGCCTAGTCCAGGTTAAAACTGATATAATTTGATGCCTGGAATTTAGGGTATCCATGATCTGTGCACAAGTGACTGTGAAATCCTGCTTGAATCCTGGAAAGATCCTGTGATCTTTACAACTACCAGGAGTGGGCGTTTTCCTCTACCCTTTGACGCCAGGTGACCCTAGAACCTGGAATAGCTGCCACGCTGTCTCCCTTTGCAGGCACAGTTTTCTGTGGATATGTAGTAAGTAAGGCAACTCCTCAAAAGATCAGCATCTCCTGTAGACCCAAGGTCGATGGTATCACTATTTTCTTGCTCCCTCCTCAGCCTGATGAGTGATCGCTAGGAGCATCTACAACAACTGCCTGATCCTCCGAGTCTTCTGTGGTGCAGGGTCAGACCTGGGCTAATGTTGGCACTTTTTCAGCCTTCTGCGTGCCTTGGCTCCAACAATCAGTACCATACCATTGCAATATGGAATGGCTTCCATCTGAAACCCATCTTCAGTCTGCGAGGACACGGGACAGAGACAGACAGAATGTTAGCAATGTTCTCCATCTTTTCACTGCCCCATTTCTATGTGGCAGGAGGATGATCGAACCTCAACATTCCCCTTGGACAGCAATGCATTCCAGCAGTGATTGCATAACCGATCAAACACAAAGGACGGTTGTGCATCAGAAGATGAGATATAGCCCACTCATCCTCAGCACTGCCAGTGACTGTGAAAGCCACAAAAGCTCATCATTCCTTTGTGAATATTTCCAAAAGGCCACTGGTGACATCAATCACATCAATCAACCGGCAAGGCTTGAAGTTATTAATAAAAGCTGCAACTTGCATCAATTTTACCTCATCTTTTTTGATTTTCTTTATTCTTTCATTGGATGTGGGTATCATTGGCAAGGCCAGCATCTGGTGCCAATCCTCTAATTGCCTTGAAATTTAATGGCTTGTGGGCCATTTCAGAGGGCAGTTAAGAGTCAACCACACTGGTGTCACATATAGACTAGACCAGGTAAGAATATCAGATTTCCTTCCCTAAAGACATTTGTAAATTAAATGGGTCTTTACAAGTGATGATAGTTGTCATTGTCATGGTCGCCATTATTGAGAGTAGGGGGTATATAATCCAGAATTTTATTGGTTAAGTTTTAATTTGATCTCCTCAAAACGTTGTTTGGTATCTTGCTGTTCAGGGAAGCCATTAAGATCACAATCATTTGCTGAAATCTTATACACATCACCAGTTGTGACAGAAGGTTCAGCAGGAGGGGTTTGGGCAGTTTGAATAGGCTGTGGAAGAGAAACCATCTCTGGGTACTGCTTCAGATGAGGTGTTAAACTGAGGCCCAATTCACTCCCTCAGGTAGCTGATTCTGAAGAAGAGTAACCCCAGATACCCCCGCAAATATTTACTGCCGAACCAACATCAACAAGTTATGCCAATATCACATTTCTGTTTGGAGTGAGTGCGAGTGACAATGTGTTGGTCACTTTGGGTGAGTTACAGCTGTTTGAGGGGCTGTGTAAGAACTAAAATCAAGAAGGGAATATATCCTGTAATGAATTGGGTGAATAAGCTGCATAGCCACTTCTTGGACGATAACCTCCAGAGAAGGGATGGGGTGGGAGGGAGGGAGAAATGGTGGAGATATGGGGGACAGTGGTGGGAGTTTGCAGGGGGCATTGATGGGGTAATGGGAAAACTTTCCACAAACCATTGAACATAATTCTGAAGCTGCCATCCAGCAACCTAATGATCGGTAGCACCTTCAGCTATCCTTCACACTGCTGAGGGGTTCCAGTTAAAGACCGAGGTGAACAGTTGGTGAGGAGTTTGGCACAATCTGTACTCAAATGTGTTGAAGTCTGCAGCGAATTGTTATACACCGGGCAAACTCATTTTAATTACGTTCACAATCATATGGGCTGCTAGCTACTGAGTCATAGTGAGAGCTGGTGGAAACAGGATATACTGCAGATGGTGTAGGTTTAATGTGTAACCCAGTGGAAGGCAATGCAAGTAATTACATACCTGCCATGTGTCATTTGAAGTGGGTATAATGTACTGCATAATTTTTAAATTAACAAACTGCAGCCTTGCCTTTAGCTGCCAAGGCCCTAAGTTCCGAAACTTCCTCCCTACACGTCTCTGTCTGTCTCTCTCTCTCTCTATGCTTCATTAAAACTCTTCTAAAAACTTTTAAATCTTTGTCCAAGGTTTTGATCACCTATCCTAATATCAAGTTATGCGGCTCAGTCTTATATTTTATTTGACACGTATTTAAGACACAGGGCACAAGAACCAAAGGCAACTTGGGGAGACATTTCTTCTGCACTGGGCGACATTGTGGTTAGCACTGCTACCTCACAGCACCAGGGACCCAGGTTCAATTCCCAGCTGGAGTCACTGACTGTATGGACAGTGCACATTCTCCTAGTATCTGTGTGGGTTTCCTCTGGTTTCCTCCCACACTCCAAAAATGTGCAAGTCAGGTGGACTGGCCATGGTAAATTGTTTTTCAGTGTCCAACGATATGAAGATTAGATGGATTGGCCATGCTGTATGTGTGGGGTTATGAGGATAGGGTGGGAATGTGCTTGGGTGAGATGCTCTTTCAGTGCAGACTTGATGGGCTAAGTGGCCTCCTGCACTGTAGTGATTTTTTAAAAATTAAGTTGCAGCCCAGCAACACAGTAGTTAGCATTGCTGCCTGACAGCATCAGGGACCCAGGTTCAATTCTGGCCTCGGCTGACTGTGTGGAGTTTGCAGTCTCCCCATATCTGCATGGGTTTCCTCCAGATGCTCTGGTTTTCTCCTACATCGGAAGATGTGTAGATTAGGCAGGTTGGCCATGGTAAATTACCCCTTAGTGTCAGGAGATTAGTAGGATAAACGCATGGAGATAGGGCCTGGATAGGATTGTTGTTGGTATAGACTCGATGGGCTAAATGGCCTCCTTCAGCACTGTAGGGATCCAGTGAATCTTCTACATGCCTGGAAGGCTGGATAAGGCACATCCAATGGTATTGGTCAAGGGGGATTTCTAATTTCATTGCTCTAAGAGATAGTATGGGCAGGATTACCTGAATAGCCTCCTCTGTGTTGTGAAATTCTATGCTTCTCCAGCCCATGTTCCAATTGGCTGCATAGTTGGTCAGAAAATTGAAGTTGTCGCTCCTCCAGCCCAGTACAAAGAAATAAAAATGCTGAAAAATACAAAGCAGTTTCAGCAGCACCAGTGAGATGGAAGATACGCGTTTATAGATTATCTTATTATGTCTTGTGAAAACGCTTCACGTTCAACGAATTACCTCAAAGTGCAATGACAGTTGTTGTGCAGATAAAAACATTGTCGGATCCCATAAAGGGCAATATAGTTGACCTGTTAGTTCTGTAACCCAGCGATGAATGTTAAACCACCACAAGAATTATAGACAGTTCAAGATTTTGATTGGAGACTCTCCACTTGAGTCACTAACCTGTCTTTTCTCTTTCAAGCGTTGATGGGCTCACTGTTTATTTTCAATAATCCTCTTTCAGATTTTATCCTTGCTGTTTCTAAGCTGTTCCCAGAAGGAGAGCCTGACATACACGTAGCAACAATCTTTGAAGCAGTATTGCAATGTTACAGCTAGCAGTAAGCACAGCAAAACAATAAACCGGGACAGCGGAATTTACAATATGACAAACATTATCAGCTATTAACCTATTATCATGTTATATTTTAGATCTGGAGGGGATTTAGGCTCTGTGCAGACAATCTGACCAAACAGAAAACTATCAGAACAGTGCTAATAGAAACAAGGGTAATTCACATGTTTATCTTGAGCCTGCTTTTGCCATGCAATAAGGTCCGATCTGATCTTCTGAATTAACCCCAATCCCTCAGATCTCATCGAGGCCAAGCTTGAGTATATCCATTGAGAGAGTGCCCACCATCCTTTGGAATATCCCAAATTTGCACCACGCTTCTAAGTGAAGACGTTTCTCCCAATTTCAGGGGCCTCAGCCCTAAATAGCCAGCCCCCTATCCTGAGCCCATGAGCTATAACTCTCGTCTCATGAACCAGACTGTCAGCATCCAAAAATGTCAAAACTTTCAAAGAGATCTCACTTCTCATTCTTCTGAATTCTACAGAATATCCAAAAGTGTGCGGGTTAGGTGGGTTGGCCATGATAAATTGCCCTTTTGGGTGAGGGGGATTGGCAGGTTAAATATGTGGTGTTAAGGGATAGGGTCTGAGTGGGATTGGTGGGCTGAATGGCCTCCTTCTGTACAGAAGGGACTGTATGATTCTATAATATGGGTGGAATTTTACAGCCTTGCTCATCCTGAAACAGTAAAATTCCGCCTGAGGTCAACAAATCTTTTCATGGTCTGCCCCCCACTTGCTCCGATTCCTGCGGTGGGCAGGGCGGTAAAATTCCAGCCTGTGTGTTCGGTTTTACTCTCCAACAGTCCCCATATCCCAAGAATTAATCCGGCAAAGCTCTATCAGACACCAAAGTCTTAACATGGTATTCCAGGTCAGGCCTCACTGAAGCTTCAGGCTTATCCAATTTTACAGTCCCAGGTTGTATTGCAGCCTCAAGGCCTTTGGAACACCCTGCTAAACTTGTTGAACATTCAATTGACTCACATTTGAAAAATACTGTCAAGCTTCTCGGCCAATCACATACAGGTTCCCCAAATAAGTACTTAAAGTGTTCATGTGAGACCTTATACCTTATTATCTTAATTCAGGAGGTAATCGCTTAAAATAAATGGGATGCTGCCTTTATTAAAATTATAGGAAAAGGCACCCCAGAGTTAAGTACATTAGTATTCAGTCTGCCTTCAAGGCAAATAAAAATCACTGCATTGTCACTTGGCTTGGTGGGATTCCCCCTGCCCATCGTGTGTTTTGCAGCAATAGAGACAGCTTGTCCAGCTCCAAACTTTATTTCTGAGCTACCATTGTCATCCCATTCCTTGGCAATGGTCTGAGATTAAGCAGGTCTGTTAACATGATGACACGTTACACCGTAAGCTGAGTTTCCAATCTCATATTCGCATAATCACTAAAATCACTTCAGTAGCATTGTCCAATCTCACGTACCTCAGCTTAACTGCTGGCTGCTGAAATCCTCATTCATGTCTCTGGTCCCAATTATCCAGCCCACTTCTGGTCTCCCATATTCTACCTTCCGTAAACATGAAACCACCCAAAACTCTGCCGCTCGTGTCTGAGCTCCTGTTTCTGTATCACTCTTGTGCTCACTGACATATGTTGGCTCCCAGTCAGTCAAGTTTTGATTTTAAAGTTCTCATCCTTGTTTCCGGATCCTTCCATGGCCTTACTTCTCCCACTTTGTGTAATCTCCACAGCCCTCCGAAATACCTGTGCTCCTCAAACTCTGGCCGCTTGTGCGTTTCCAATTTCAATTGATGCACCATGGTGGCCATGCCTTCAGTTGTGTAGACCCTTAACTGTGGAATGCCCTCCTTATTGCTCTCCAACTCTGTTTCCTGCTTTAAAGCATTCCTTATACCTACCTTTTTGACCAAAGTTTTGGTTGCCTGTGGCTCAGTATCATGCTTTATAATGCTCCTGTGAAGCTCTTTGGGATTTTTCATTACGTTAAAGATAATATGTAAGTTGTCCTTCCTCACATTATATTCCAACGATCACATTCTTGTCTAAATACCTAACTGGTCTACATCATTTCACAGCCTTTTTACATCGTCCTCACAGCTTATGTTCGTAGAATCATACAATGCAGAAGAGAACGTTCAGCCCATTAAGGCTCTGCCAGCACATAGGAAATACCTAAACTCCTACCTAATCCCATCTACCAGCACTTGATCCAAAGCCTTAAATATTCTGACATGCCAAGTGCACATCCAGGTACTTTTTAAAGGATGTGAGGCATCCCACCTTTACCACCTTCCCGGGCAGTGCAATCTAGACCATCGCTATCCTTTGGATAAAACTGTTTTTCCTCAAAACTCCCCATGAACCTCCTGCAACTCATCTTGAACTTATGTCCCCTCATGACTGACCGTTCAACTAAGAGGAACAGCTGCACCTTACCCACTCTGTCTGTGCCCTTCATAATCTTGTATACCTCACTCAGGTCACCCCTTAATCTTCTCTGCTCCACAGAAAACAGTTCCAGTTTATTCAATCTCTCTTCATAACTTAACTGTTCCATCCCAGGCAGCATCCTGGTGAATCTCCTTTTCACCTCCTCCGGTGCAATCACATCCTTCTGATAACGGACCAGAATTGTACACAGTACTCTAGCTATGGCCTCACCAATGTTAGCAAACAGAGGAAGATTGTCGTGAATCCCCTCATATAAGTTATTGATATTGATTGTGAATAGCTGAGACCCAAATAATGATCAGCCACAATTGTGATGAGTGGCGGAACAGACTCAAAGAGTCATACGGCCTCCTCCTGCTCCTATCTACTGTGTTTCTCTTTCTTATAGCACTCCACCAGTTAGATCATGCCATTCTTAACATATATTCCCCCTCTCTGATTTCTGACCATTAGGTAATCCCCTCAATCGTGTCAATATTACACCTGGTCTCATCAGCCCTGTATTAGTAACAGCCAGAATGCTCACTGCAAAACCGTTAACTTCTGCAGATCTCACTCAGTTGCAGAGAGCATAGAATCCGATAGTGCAGAAGGAGGCCATTCGGCCTATTGAGTCTGCATCAATCACAATCCCATCCAGTCCTATCCCCATAACCCCGTGCATTTACCCTAGCTAATCGCCCTGACACTAAATGCAATTTAGCATGGCCAATCCACCTAACCTGCACATTTTTGGACTGTGGGAGGAAATTGGAGCACCTGGAGGAAACCCACGCAGACTTGAAGAGAATGTGCAAACCCTACACAGACGATGGCCCAAGATCAGAATTGAACCCTGGTCCCAGGCACTATGAGGCAGCAGTGCTAACTACTGTGCCACTGTGCCGTGCCGCATTCACCTCATTCACCTGACAAAGGCCATAGAGTTGAAAGCCTGTGAGTTTACTATCAAATGAATCGGTTGGATTTATAGCTGGTGTTGTCAGACGTCTTACTGTGTTTACCCCAGTCCAACGCCGGCATCTCTACATCATCACTGTACTGCCCCAGATATCATTAAATCAGCGCTGTGCTGAAACAAGGATGTGCTTCCACCATACACAGCTTTCTTTTTTATCCTTGAAATCTAGTGAAGACACAAGGCCCATAATGGGAACACCACAAACCTTGGAAGTAACAGAATGGAAACTACAATATATCAGTCATAGAACAGGATCACTGAATCCCGATAGTACAGAAGGAGGCTATTTGGCCCATCGATCCTGCACCGACAACAATCTCATCCAGGCCCTATCCCCATAACCTCACATATTTACCCGATCAATCGGCTGACATTTACCACGGCCAATTAACTTGACTCGCACATCTTTGAACTGTGGGAGGAAATCGGAACAGCCAGAGGAAACCCACGCAGACACAGGAAGAAGGTGTAAACTCCACACAGACAGCCACTCAAGACCAAATCTGAACTTGGGGTCCCTGGTGCTGTGAGGCAGCAGTGCCACCACAACATTTACATTTTAAAGAACAGAGACTGTAGGAGGAAGTGAAAAATAAAGAAAGGGAAAGCATTTTAAACCTTCTATCTAAAAGAATGAGTTGGAGGAGGATGTATTATGATGCTGGACATGGGCGTGCAGCAGTTGATTGGCACTAGGGACACAACAGTTTTATTATTGTCCAGTTGTCAGTAACATTGGGAGCTATCAGCTGCACATACTCAGAGATAGGGAAGCCTCTTTTGCATATTTAAATCATGTTGAACCTTTATTCAATGAATATTCGAGTGGCATGTGATGCCAAAAATGTAATTATCCAGTCTGAGGCATGACTAAGTTCTGACTCAGTTATCTGTGAATAAGATGCCTGCAGAGAAACGGATAACTTCAAATCAGCTCATGGGCAACAATGGCTTTGGGCTGAAGACATGGTTAATGACTTCTAATTTCACTCGCAAAGTCTTCTGTGCAAAACATCTATTCATCATTACAGATTGATCCGTTGTGCTTTTTTTTGTTGAACGGGGGTGTCTACATTTCTGCAGCTCAGGGGCACACTCATCTGTAAGAAATCCCAAAAGATGTTTGGAGTATATTGAATGTGGCAGAAAATAGAATTACCATCCAAATGGATCATTCTCAGGAGATCTTCAGTTTTTGGCAAGTAAGATTCAAGTAATTCAGAGAACACGCAGCTCAGATTTGGCTACCGTGGTATAGGAGTCTGACATTGTCTTGGGATAACTATCTTGCCATTAAGCTTGTTGATTATTAGCATATAAATGCTGAAAGTGTTCATGTGAGACTTTGTAGCTTGCTATCTTAATTCAGGAGGTAGCTCGCTTAAAATAAATGAAATGCTGCCTTTATTAAAATAACAGTAAAAGGCACTCCAGACAAAGTTAAATACATGAATATTCAGTCTGACTTCAAGACAAAAGAATATAGCTGCACTGTCACTTGGCTCAGTGGGATTCCCACCGCCGTGTGCCCCCCTCCCCCCCCAGTATGTGCCATGTATATTGCAGCAGTGGAGACAGTCCATCATTGGCTACAGCAGGATTTTCTGCTCCACTGCTGTAAACAGGATTTCCCACTGTTCACACCTTCTGCCCTTGGGGTGCCCACGGCAGGGGGTTGCTGACCTTGGGCCCGGGAGATCCTGCCAGCCAAAATGTTCTGCCCATAATCCTTGATTAGATTTGATTTGAATTGATTGATTTATTATTGTTATGTGTATCAGTATACAGTGAAAAGTATTGTTTCTTGCACGCTATACAAAGCATACTGTTCATAGAAAAGGAAGCAAGGGAGTGCAGAATGTAATGTTACAGTCATAGCTAGGGTATTGAGAAAAGTCAACTTAATGTGAGATAGGTCCATTCAAAAGTCTGATGGCAACAGGGAAGAAGCTGTTCTTGAGTCAGTTGGTGCATGACTCAGGCTTTTGTATCTTTTTCCTGACGGAAGAAGGTGAAAGAGAGAATATCTGGGGTGCATGGGTCCTTAATTACAGAGGCAGCAGGAAGTGGAGACAGGGTCAATGGATGGGAAGTTAGTTTGCGTGATGGATTGGGCTCCATTCACGACTTTTTGCAGTTCCTTGCTATCTTGGGCAGAGCAGGAGCCCTACCAATCTTTTTACCCCATTCATATTCCTTTCTGAAGATGCTGCCATTGCCATAGAACCATAGAAAGGTTAAAGCATAGAAGGAGGCTATTCAGCCCCTCTTGTTCATGTCAGCCCAATTACATGCAGATGCCCTTCCTAATCCCACCTCCCATACCCAGCCCATAGCCCTCGAGATTCCAGCATTTAAGATTACCTTTTAAAAAAAAAGCTTAAGGTGTCTGCCTCCACCACCAACTCAGGCAGTGGACTCCTGACACCCACCACCTTCTGCATAAAAACATTCTTCCTCCTGTGCCCTGTACATTTACTGCCATTTATCTTGAATCTACATGCCTGGTTCTAGAATTCTCCACCAAGGGAAACAATTTTATCCAGCCCACTCCATCTCTTTTCTTTATCATTTCTACATCTTTACCAAGTTACTCCTCAGCCTTCTTTTTCCCAAGAAAAATAATCCCAATCTCTCCTCATAGCTTTACTTTTCTAGGCCTGGCAACATTCTTGCAAACTTCCTCTATGCTCTCTCCACAACAATTGTGTAATGTAGTGACCAGAAATGTACGTAATATCTCAGCTGTGGCTTCACTGGGGGAATGGGGTTTATAACTACCAGCACCGTAAAATACGATAGATTAGATCTTGACCGTACATTAATGGAAAGTAAGTGGTAGAATCCAATGAAACGAAGACTGCCAATGTACTTTCCACTATCTACACAAGGTCAAGATCTAGCCCGTTCTCTACAGCCCTTCTGCATACAGGAGATAAAACGGTTGGATATTTGACTATGATAGGCTGCACACTTGATAGAAATACACTCTATATCAAGGTAGTAATGAAAAACAAGAGTAAATTGGGATTCTATTCTTTCCTCTACTTCCAAACTCATACTATCAATTTCTCTAACATCATTGTACAGAGGTCAATGAATTCAAGACAGGAATAAAAGATGGGGAGATCTTGATCTTTCACTTGAGCTAATTTCACAACAGATGATATTACTGCCCATTAAAGAAATTTCTTTCAACCGTTGTCCAAATTCCTGGGCTGGAACTTTTCGGCTGTTCACACCCTGCTGTTGCTGCCAGAGAGAATGGAGAATTTGGCGCTCAGTCAAATCTCCATTCACTGCCATGGGACAAGGAGATGAGAGATCTTGTTGAAGACTTCTGAAAGTATAAGTAAACCACATCTATTGGTTGTCCTCAGTTAACACTGCTAGTTACATCCTCAAAAAATTTCAATAGATCTGTCAAGCATGATTTCTCAAAATCCATGCTAACTTTGTCTGATTATACCACTGTTTTCCAAATGCCAAGTTATGAAACTTTTAATAAGAGATTCTAGCAACTTCCCAGTACCGACAATGCGCTGTTGCACTCACTGATTCATGGCTCCCTGTTTTCTCTCTATCTCTATCTTTTGAATAGTGGATTTACATTAGCTATTCTCCAATCTGAATTATTCCAGAGTTCCTACGGATTCGGAGAATCCCATCTAAGATATCAGCAAAACACCAGCCCTCTGCAACTGAACAACTTCATCCTGGTTCCTTCCTCAGAAACTGGGGCCTGCGTTCGCCTCCAAAATAAGGGAATAAAGTTAAAGGATGATGTTTTGTTGTGCGGTAGGGGCTTAGACGGAGTTTAGGGATTCTGTATGTAATGACTTCAGTCAGACATTTGAGGTTGGCCTATTGGAATAAGAACTTCCTGATTAAGGAGTCAATTAATGGGCCAATCAGGGAGTCTTTTCCCTGCATTTAATTGGGACTGTCAGTTCCTCTGGAATTTCCAAAAGTAGACTGCTGACTGATAGCACTCTGTGTGCCGCTGTGGGAATTGTAAATAAAGGGAATGTGGTGAAAGGTCTAATCTCCCTGTGTTCCATAGTTCTTAACCAGAACAATTCATGTATATTTTTATACACTTGGACTTCCACATCTCTCATGTCAGCCATATGTGATCAGACATCATTATATCAGCATCATATATGCTTCTGATGTTAACCCTTTAAAGAATTCAAATGCCACATGCTGATTCACAGGTGCCAGTCTCTCCAATTCTGACCTAGACATGTGTCAGTATACTTGCATAGAACATGGTCAGAAACGAGAGCAGCAAACAGACTCCGAAATACATTTTTTTTTCATTAATTCTTGGGATATAGAATCCATAATGAGGGCAACATTTATTTCTTATCTGTTACTGTGCTTGGGTATTGAACCTCCTGCAGAATTCTAACGTACAGAGGGATCTGAGCATCCAAAGTTTAGCATGCAGGTATAGCAAATGATTAGCAAGGGAAATAAAATGTTATCATTTGTTGCAAGGCAATCAAGATGTAAAATAGGGACAGAGCAGTGATGAGACCTTGGGAGCGATTTTCCAACCTCGCTGCGCCTGGCACAGAATGCCGATCCTGGAAAATAGTGTGCGGGCCTAAGAATTGGTTCCACGCCTGACGTCAAACAGTTTGCAATGGTTCCGGTCCTTTACTAATGGCGGTCAGAAAGGCTGCAAGGCATATTAGCATAATTAAAGTAGTATTAAAAATGCTTAGCCTGTTCGACACCCGATTTTGTCAGCTTCTGGGATCTTCCTATCTTTGGACGCCACGCAAATCCAGCAAGAATCACTACTAGCCTCCACTAGCAGGGGCCAGGCATACTGGGGGACTAAGAGACCTTTGAAGCCCCTGAGTGGTCAGGAACATGGCTGGGCAGTGCCCATCAGGCTCAGTGAATGGGCAAAGTCCTAGCAAATGGAACATAATATGGAAAAGTTTGAAATGGAGATGCAAAATAAAAAGGAAGCATGTTATCCAAATGGTGAGTGATTGCAGACTGTATCTGCACAGAGAGATAGAGAGGGATCTACGTGCCCTAGTCCATGAATCATAAAAGGCTAATATGCAAGTGTGGTATGGTGATTTGTGGTGATTGTCCCTTTAAGCGGCAACACAGCAGAGTAAGGATCATCTAGCTTGGGGGTCCAATTGGGACACAGAATGGGTAATCACTAGATGAGTTGAAGTCCTCTCTCAAGCAGAAGACATGCAGGGAAAAAGAGCAATCGGGTGGCTGCTGTAGAGTTATTCTTGTTAAGAAATCTCTTTTGTGTTTCTAATGAAGTCTTGAAAGTGCATCATTACATACAGCAAGTAATTAGGAAAGCTAATAGAATGTTATCATTTATTGGAGAGGAATTACATGCACAAGTATATGGTTATGCTTCAGTTGTGCAGGGCATTGGTGAAATCACATTTGGTGTTCTGTATACGACATTGATGTCCTTGTTTAAGGAAGGATGTAAATACTTTGGAAGCAATTCACAGAAGCTTAGATTGCCTTCTGAGGAAAGGCTGGTCGGACTAGGTTTGTATGTTTAGAAGAGTAAGAGACGACTTAATTGAAAGATCCTGAAGGGATCTCGACAGGGTGGATGTGGAGAGAATGGTTCCTCTTGTGGGAGAATTTAGTACTAGGGGGTCACTATTTAAATTAATGGGTTGTCCATTTGAGGGAGCAATTAATGGAATTATTTTCCCTCAGAGGGTTGCAAGTCTTTGGAATTCTCTTCTCCAAGAAACAGTGGAAACAAAGGCCAAATATTTCCTATCCCACCCACCTCATAACAACTTAAAATTCCACGGAGTCGAGCTTGTATGGGAATTTACGTTCTTGGGATGTGGGCGGCTGGAGAATCCTGCCCAGAGATTTTGAATATTTTTAAGGCAGAATTAGATAGATCTTTGATAAGCAAGGGGGCGAAAGGTTATCCGGGGTCGGCAGGAATGTGGAGTTGTGGTTAAAACCAGGTCAGCCGTGATGGAGCAGGCTTGAAAGGCAGAGTGGCCTACTCCTGCTTGTAATTTGTGTGTCTCTATGTCAGTTTTGCAAAATCCCTTATCATCGTATCGGTACCGGATACCATGGCTGCAATTCACCTGCGTCGGCTCAAAGTGTCCACACCAGCAGGAAAACTAGGATATATCCCATGGGTGTTGGCAGCTGTGAGGTAGGATTCACCCACCTTAACTATTTAATTTGATGTAGAGTGTGAAAAACCCTTGCCAGCCTAGCTGTTCAGAGATTGGGACACCTTAATCTCCATGTCTTCATGTTTACAGAGAGGCTCTCCTCCCCCCTACAATGGTAATGATGATCCTCCTGTTGACCTGTACTCAGTGCCCCAGCTGTTGAAGGCAAGCATGCCAAAAGCCTTCTTAATCACCTTGGCCACTTGTATTGCCATTTTTAGGGAACTGTGGACCTGCACACCCAGATCCCTCTGTATGTTAATGTTCCTAAGAATTCTGCTATTTACAATATAATTCACACCAAAATTTGATCTTCCAAAATGTATCACCTCACATTTGTCCAGATTTAACTTCATCTGCCATTTGTGTGCCCAAATCCCCAATCTATTTATATTCTGTTGTATCTTCTGACAATCTTCAGTACTATCAGCAACTCTACCAACCTTTGTGTCATCTGCAAATTTACTAATCATACCACCCACATTTTCCTCCAGATCATTTATATACACTACAAACTCACCTAATGAAGGAACCATGCTCTGTAAGTTCATGCTACCAAATAAATCTGTTGGACTTTAACCTAGTGTTGTGAGACTACTTACTGTGCCTATCCCAATATTGGCAACTCCATATCACTTATGCTACAAACATCAAAGGTCTCTGCACTGATCCCTGCAGAATACCACTGCCTATGGATCTCCATTCTGAAAAACACTCTTCCACCACTACTCTCTGTCTTCTATAACGAAGCCATTTCTGTATCCATCCAACTAGCCCACCCCGAATCCCATGTGATTTTAGTTTTTGTACCAATCTGCCACGTTGGACCTATCAAAATCCTTATTAAATCCATATAAACTACATCCACAACCCTTCCCTCATCAATTATCTTTGTCACCTCTGTTAAAGCCGTGTTAAAGATATCTGTTAATGCTGTGTTAAAAGAATGGGAAGAGTGAGCAATCATGAAAAAGGGAATTCCCCTGACCAAGTGAAAGTGACTGGCTTCTTTCAGTCAGAGGACTTGAAAGGTGTCTTCTTATATCTGCAGTTTCTTAAAGAGAGAAAGGGGAATTCCCTCTGCAGAATGCAGTGGTACTGGATTTGGAAGCCTGCCAGATGTCCAGGGGGGATGGAGATTAAGTGACCAGATCACTTTAAAGTTTTCACAGTCTACAGAAAGAAGACTTTGATCAGAGGGAAGCCTGAAATCACCATGCCAAGAGTGATGTCCAGGTTTCCCAAGACTAGAAGGGACAGACTAGACATTGGAGCCCGATCCCAGGGGAGAATGCTGAGGTCATCCCTTAGGACTTTGGTGGGGGGGATCCTTCCCTCTATAGCTTGGCAGTAGCAGAAGGGAACATGGGCACTGCACTGACCGCCATGACCCTCTCAGGGTCCAACACAGCAGGTGCACGATGCTCATGAACAGTCACAAAGCCCGCCTGGTGCAGATGCTGCTGGGGAGGCGGCTGAATGACAGCAGGGCTTTGAGCTAGCTAATTACATTAAAATGAGCTGCTTTGAATAATCAGTGGGTTTCTGCAGAGTCCGGGCGAGAAACTGATCGAGGCCGGGGAGATGGGCTGGGTGAACGACAATGGGATTGACGGATATCAGGAATTCCATTTTAATCTCGCCACATATTCAGTGAGATGCTGAGATTGTCGCCAGCGATGAATGAGGCCAATGAATTCTCCCCCTCCTCTCATTCGATGCACCAGGAAAGCCTCATCACTTGAACTCACCAGGAGTAAACCAGGGTTCCTGAACAAATGAACACTTTTAAGGAGGCGATATCTTGTCAAGTTCCTACTTGAAACAGATACTGCTGTTTTTTTCTGGGTTGTGGGAGGAAACAAAGCAAGCAAGAAAAGAACAACAGTCATAGAGGTTAATGAGAAAACTGTAGAGTAATTTGCCTCAAGTAGTTTCCATGCTATTTAACGATTTACTCTGAAGTTCCCTATGATAACGTTATTTACACATTTGAAGGGTGTCAGACTAAATCAGAATAACATGCATTCACAGCACTGTAATACATGACTAAATAATGAGTCACAACCGAGCCAGCAAAAATATCAATCATTGCAAAGTAACAGATCCTGAGGAAAATGCACTTGACCTTTGTTCATGTTATTAAAACCAGGCTTTGGCTTTCAGAACGGTCCCTCAGGGAAGAAATAGAAAACAATATGGATCATCCCACATTTCTTTTCTAATTTTCTCCTGAAGGTGTCAATACTTATTGGAGTAAGCTCCATGGACTGTTCTCTGATATCTTTTACAAATGTGCAGTTATGATATTATAGATTTTGCAAAATGGCTAATCTTTCTTTCAAATGGACACAAGGAGACTAAAAGATGGCTGCCAGAGTCACCTGACCTTTTACAACTCCAGTGTCTGTTAAGCTTCTGGAAGGCTTTCAGGTGGATTGGAAGCACACACGCAAACACTTGAAATTCAAGACACATTACCAGAAGGGTAAGCAGAAACTAATTAACAATGGCTTCCATGGAGGAGTGAATAGCTTTTTCCTATCTTACCAAACTTGGAAGAACGGGAGCATTTCAAAGGTTAATTACCTCAGCTAAAAGGCAATGGATGGGACTATGGCTACCCATTACCTAATATGGAAGCATGATTCAACAGTCTGGGAAAGCGACTATTTTGCATTCTTCAATTGCATAAAGAAGGCGGTAAGAAGCTATTTTATGTGACAGGAACAATAACAGCATACAATTTTCAGCTGAACCAGTCCTGAGCGACATGAGAGCTGCGGCTCCCTAACATTGGGAATGACAGAGTAAGGCCTCCAGAAAACCATCCCTGGTCAGCTGAGAAGAAACCAGACGACCTTCAAGTGTCATTACCTACAGTTTCCAGTAAGGAAAAGAGTCTTTACTCTCCACCAGCATTTACTCTTTACCTATTGAGTTCACCCAGAAAAGAAAACTCTACTCGACTTCAAAAGCCATTGCAGTTGCTAAACTCAATGACGGAGTGTGAGCAATGGGCCCACAGCAATATCTCAGAGACTGACTTGAAATCTCATCTTTAAGTATCTTTTTCCTTTGTCTGTATTTTAATGGGGAGGTAATAGCCTAGCAGTATTATCGCTAGATTATTAATCCAGAAACTCAGCTAATGTTCTGGGACCTGGGTTCGAACCTCATCATGGCAGATAGTGGAATTTGAATTTGATTTAAAAAAAATCTAAGTGACTATGAAACAATTGTCAATTGTTGGAAAAACCCATCTGGTTCACTAATGTCCTTTAGGGAAGGAAGTCTGTTGTCCTTACCTGGTGTGAACTACATGTGATTCCAGAGCTACGGCAATATAACTGACTTTCAATTGCTGTCAGACAACCAGGGATAGGAAATAAGTGCTGACCAGCCAGTGATATCCATATCTCACAAATGAATAAAGAAAAAGAAATCTTTGTACTAGTATTTTAACAAACAAATTTTGCTTAAGTAGCTTTCAGCAGCAGTTTTGCGAGAAACTATCCTATATCCTGTTTAGGAATAAAGCTAGGTCACTTTTAAATGGAACCACTCAAAATTAAAAGGTCACCGCACGCACGCACACACATACACATGCACACACACACACACACACACGCATTCTTAAATCACAAGTTACCTTTTACAAAGTCATGACAGCATGTAAACTCATGGACGAATGGTGACATCTTGGATGCAGTTATTGACTAATGGTGCCTAAAGCACTACATGGTAGTCTCCGTTTTTTGAACACTGGGGAGCTCTTTATTATTGGTGTACACTGTTCCGCAATCAGATCTCAGACTGCACAACCGGGTCCCACACTGGGAGGAGCTAATGCCCAGAGAGGTCACCAGACCCACACTCCTAAATGGCAATACACATCCCAAACCCTGATATATAGTTATATAGATATATCACTGCTACTTTCATTAATTCCTATTTATTTACACACATGCCAGCACATTCACTCACACACCCACTCATCTTCCATCTTGAGTGATTAAATAGCAATCGGGAGCGGGATTCCTGAATGACATCCCCCTCCATCCTTACCCAGGAATCTAAGGGAAAACATTGCTTTGCAATTGGGTTCAGAAGATGAATCATGCGACACTTAAAAAATTTCAGTTTGAAATGTCTTTATATGCTCTCCAAACAGAGGCACTTAACAGTTTAAAATCATCGGCTTGACACTTTCATCAAAAACAGTGGGATAAAGAATGCCATCTGAGCACTTAAGTAGCTGGACATTGAAGAAGCCAGTTTCAAGGAAATCTGTTCAGAATGTTAAGTAAGCAAAAACTGGAATTCAAATCTGGGACTGAACAATTCAACCTTATTGCCACAAGTACTTATTGATTTAGTGGAATAAACCATAACTTATTAAAATCATACTTAATCTGTTCACATGGGACTCTGTCGGCTATTGTTTCAGTGTAGACTTTTGAATGATATACATTCAAATAGCAGAATGTCATAGGACCAGGTTAATTTGTCCTTGTCAATTTGTCCTTGTCAAACAAAACATTCATTTCCAGACTATAATTAGGTTACAGTCTGAATGTGGCTAAGTGCAGAGAAAGGGTTTCATTCGCACGTTGATGACTCGGCCTAGGACAAAGTCGACAAACACTAAATAAGGAAACGGTTTAACTTCTTAACAGAATTGAAATGAGTTAAAATGAGAATATTTTCCCTTCAGATCAAACACGGTGCTGTGACAGAATTGGCCGATGATTTGGAGATAACTGGGCCGCCTGGCAGATTGGAACAGAACCACATTCCTCGTCACCTGAGGGAAGAATAGACTATCATTTGATATGTGACACCCTCACTCAGCTTCATATGTAACCTTGATCTAATTCCATTTCGGTGACCATGCTATAAGCTGCAGTACGTTCTATTAGTGACATCCAGCAACACACTGTACTCAAGGTGACTCAGGCATCCAGTTCAAAGTTTGATGAAAGCTCCTGTGAGCTGAAAGAACATTGGGGCAGCTCATCTGGACAAGGTGAATTCCATTGATGAATGATATTTACATCTTTGCAATATAAATATCTGCTCCAGGCACCTTAATTCCCAAGTACAACTGGTTATATATTCTCCCCCTACACTCCTCCTTCCTGTCTGAGCGGTGCTGAATTCATGCTTGCGTATGGAGTTTCACCAATCCAATGCCTCAGCTCAGACTCCATCCTCACCGAACACTAGCAGAAAATTCAAACCGCGTGAAGCATCACAGCTCATTTCAATCCAGAGAGGTGATGACCGAGTGGTATTGTTGCTAGGCTATTAACCCAGAAACTCAGCCAAAGTTCTGAGGACCCGGGTTTGAATCCCACCATGGCAGATGGTGAAATTTGAATTCAATAAGGAAAAGAATATCTGAAATTAAGAATCTACTGATGACCATAAAAACATTGTTGAAAACTGTTCATTAATGCCTTTTAGGGAAGGAAATCCACTGCTCTTATCTGGCTTGGCCTACATATGACTCCAGAGTCACAGAAATGTGATTGACTCTCAACTGCTCTCAGGCAACTAGGGATGGGCAATGAATGCTGGCCAGTCAATGTTGCCCGTATCCCACAAATGAATCTTTTAAAAATTGTATCTGATGTTCATACAAAGGGATTAATATTGACTTTCTGCAAAGGTCTGTAGAGCAATGCCAATGAACCAGCAGCAGCTTTTAAATCTCTCCCGAGTTTTCTGATAATTCAATTTAAAAAAGGAAGACCTTTACAACAAATTAGTACATTTTTTTGAAGTGTAGTCACAGTTGTAATGTAGGAAACACAATGGCCAATTTGCACACAAAGCTCCCACATGCAGCAATGTGATAATGAACTGATAATCGCCTGTAGTGATGTTGTTTAACGGATAATTATTGGCCAGGATACCTCCCCTGCTCTTATATATATATAGACACACAGAATCGTAGAATCCTTACTGTGTAGAAGGCAGCCATTTGGCCCACTGAGTCTGCACTGATTCAGCATCTCACCAAGCCTATCCCTGCTTTATCCCATAATCCCATGTATTTACTCCACTAATCTCCCTAATTTACACATTTGAGGTACTAAGAGACAATTTAGCAGGGTCAATCCATGCAACCAGTATATTTTTGAACTCTGGGTGGAAAGCAGAGCATCTGGAGCAAACACATGCAGCCATGGGGAGAACATAAAAACTCCAGACAGTCCCTTAAGGCTGGAATTGAACCCAGGTACCTGATGCTGTGAGGCAACAGTGCTAGCCACTATGCCGCACTTGCATACAGTGTCTAAAAAGGACTGGGCTTTGGTTTAATATTTCTCCTGAAAGACCACACTTTCCACCCACACAAGTTTTGCACTGGAGTGTTAGCTCAGGGCTGAGCTTGATCCCACAACTTTCTGACTCAGGCAATAATGTTCCAACTGAATTACAGTGAGCACTTTGAAATAAAAAGCAGGCAGCATGTCAAATAGAATGGTGCGTCATCCAATATTGCTCCAAGTTACAATTATCGCTATAATTTGTTTACATTGCGGGGTTACCAAATAGCAAGCAGGGAAAGGAACCCTAGATGTAATCCTTTCCATTTGAGCCCAAAATACCATCTTAGTAGTGTGTGTGGGGTACAATCTTGCTAGTGTGTAATGCTTAGTGTCACACCTTTAGTTGCTCTGCCAAAAGTTAGCAGATTAAGACAAGGGAATCCAGGACAAGCTTGCAAGCACAACCAAGAATAACATCCAGTAATGACAATCTCGCAAGTCACTGTTAGCAAGCAAAGGACACACCAAACTAAATTCCCACAACAAGATCTCGGCATACCATCAAAGTAGCTCTGTGCTACTGAGACTTAGATTCATCAGTTCTATACACTAAAGGGTGGCATGGACAAGTTGGGCCATTTCCATGCTGTAAACCTCTATGACTCTATGACATTTATGGCATGGTAACAAAACCTGAACACGTACTGCAAATCATTATACTTCATTGGAAGGGTGAAAATACCTTTGAAAAGAAGGGGAGGGGGGATGTTGTAATATACCTTTAAGGAATAACTGCATGACATCATGAGAAGGGCAATGTGTCATATGATCCAGCCTCCGTTTCACTCCAGTTTGTGAGCAGAGTACATGGCACACAGCACTGCTGCTGGTGTCTTAAAGCGCTCTATCCATTGTACGTATGTTCTCATCTTCCTAATTTAAATAAATGAACCCACAACACTTTTATCCAATCTCTTCAGTAATTGGTGCCTTTACATCTTTAGAAAAGAATGACGTACACTGGGATGTTCTGGTGTTTAACAGGAAGCTGTTGACATCCATGTCAATAAACAAGTTGACAGTAAATTATACCAAAATTTCCCCTCACAAGTATTTATGAATGATGGATGTAATGGAGAGTTCCAGTTTGTGATATATGAGAAAGCATGAGTGATAACAACATCTCTCCAAAAAACAGAGTTGTATTTCCCAGTTGTCAGTGATGTTAGAGAATTGTTTTAGTATTTGTAAGGAATTAAGAAGTGTATCACATGATCCAGTCTCAGTTCCTTTTGCCTGTAAGCAGAATACAGCATACAGCTCTGCTGCTGATGCCTTCATGTTTTCTAACCATGTACATGTGTGCCTAAGTTTAAATAAATGAACCCACAACATGTTTGCACAATCCCTTAAGAGTCACTGGTGTTTCTATATTATTATAAAAAAAAATAGGGTCAATCTTTCCAGAAAAATTCTAAGTGCCGAACGAGTATGAAAATTGAAGAGATGCCAGATGCAATTGTACAGCACTTAGGAAAAAAAGGAGCCCAAGTTTGATGCTCACCAGCAGAGGGAGTGAGCAGAGTTTATTCATGCCAGGAACTGGCTCCTGAGATCGAGGGGACACCACCCCTTTGATCACCATCACAACTGATCCCCACCACCTCCCTCCCCGCCCCCCAACCCTGCCTTGCTTTATTGATTGATGCCCCAACCAATTCCCATCCCTCCCCAACCATTGCTCTGGCCAGTTGCTGCTCCCACTCACCGATCACCGTCTGCCCGATGCAGCACATGCTCCTCCACACAGAGTTCCCCCAATTCCCTGTCGTGCCTCCCCCCCACCCCGCCTTCAGTTACCACCTACTCTCCCTCAGGCCTTATTGCACTGACACGGTCCAATGCATGATGGGTTCTGACAAGCTGACAGTCTGGCAGTGTCAGAGTGCCTGGTGGGCACTACCAGGCTGGCATGGTCCAAAAGGCACTGCCTGGCCCAGCCCTTGAACATCTGGGGGCTTCATAGTTTCTAATCCCCCGGCAAAGCCATCATGTCTTGTTCCTGTTGTTGGGGATCATATGATTGTGTCCGGGACTCACTAATTACTTAAATGACCTCATAAATATTCAGAACAGCTTTTCACCCTTTATGAGTGCAAGACTGATTTTGCCAGCAAAATGGGGCCATAACATTATGAGAGGCGAAAAACCAGGCAAGAGTCAATTTTTCATTCTTTGCCCAGTCTTATTGGGTCACCACACTAATCAACAGGCAGGATGAATCAACAAGATTTCTCCCAACAGGTATAACCACCAGAAAGAGAAAGATAACTGAATGAGCAGGAATGACACTGGATTGAATGTTATATAGTTAATATTTGCAAGTATAGCTCAGTGTTTTGATTAAGAGTTGAATTAATTAGCTGGAAAGAGATGCAAGCCTGCCTCAGTCTAATCAGAATTCCTCTTTGGAAAGCCTTTAATGTGAAAGGGCCAACTTCAAAATTGGCTTAATTCATTCAAAGGGGGAATAAATTATGTCATCCAGATGGGAATTAACCTTTTTAATGAACTGGTTCATTGATTATTTTAATTGGGGCAAAAAAATACATTCTATTGAGATGAACATAATATGGAGCAGTAAGCTTCATCAATAGGACAAGACCTTTTGTCTGCCAGCATCATTAGTGACTCCTGACGGAAGAATTTTGGGCAATGAAGTGGAAGCTGAAATGTGTTTTCAAAGAGAAAAGCTCTATTAGACATGCTGTCGCAGTTTTATATGGAAAGAAAGAGCTTGCTATTCTGTTGTGAGCAAACTCATTCAGATATTTCATCGTTATTTCCCCACACTTTCAGATATCCTAGATTTCTTCATGCAGACCATTAACTTGATATCAATGAACGTGACAGTTTGCGATTGCTGCCTCTCATTTTGCTTGGTCTCCTTTATTGGCAATATAGTTAATCGCACTGTGTGATATAGCCGCAAGTCAAAAGTTCAATTCTTGGGTCATGCTGACTTCAGGGACAATTACATTTGAAGTGTACATTTTTTTTAGTAATAGTTTTATCAAAATTCAGGAAACACATTTGCTACCCAAATTATTGAATTGCGGAGTAGTTTACATTGATTCATATAAAGGCAAAGTAATCAGGTTAAAATCATACAAAAACAAGAAACAAAAGTATAAAAAATTCAGCAGGAAGCAAGGACGTGTTGCATGAGATATTAAAATGGTAAAACTAAATTTTAAATTGTTTATGTTTTTTTTTCATTATTCATTCAAGGGACATAGATGTCACTGGCCAGCCAGCAAATACTGTCCATCTCCAGTTGAGAGCCAATCATATTTCTATTAGCTCTGGATTCACATGTGGGCCAGACCAGGTAAAGATGGAAGATTTCCTTCCCTAAAGGACATTAGTGAACTAGATGGGTTTTTCCGACAATCAACAGTGGTTTCATGGTCAGTAGATTCTCAATTCCAGATTTTTTTATTGAATTCAAATTCTACCGTCTGTCATGGCAGGATTCAACCTGGGTCCCCAGAACATTAGATGAGTATCTGGATTAATAGCTGAGCGTTAATATCATTCAGCCATCAACTCGTCTTAAAATGGCTTCTTACCGCCTCCTTTATGCAGTTCAAGAAAGCAAAATGGCTGCTATCCAAAACTGTTGAATTATAATCATAGAACCCTGCAGTGCAGAAGGAGACCATTCAACCCATTAAGTCTGCACCGACCACAATCCCACCCAGCTCCCATCTCCATAACCCCACGCATTTGCCTTAGCTTGTCCTCTTGACACTCAGGGGCAATTTAGCATGGCCAATCCACCTAACTCACATATCTTTGGACTGTGGGAGGAAACCAGAGTATCCAGAGGAAACCCACGCAGAAACAGGGAGAATGTGTAAACCATACACAGATCAAGCCGAGAATTGAATCTGGATCCTGGTGCTGTGAGGCAACAATGCTAGCAACAGTCCATCACATCACATAATCAATTACAAATCAATGCTCCATATGTTACAAGTGTTGAAGAACAAATAAACTTCATAATTTTTTGATCTTGGTGACAACCCAAACCGTGTAAGGATTAAGGTTCCTTCAGTAGATCTGTGTAGCAGGAAATGTGACAAGCTTTTTGCATAAAACATAATCCCACAGATAGCAACGTTGAGTGACTATTTAATGTACCGTTAGTGGTTATTTCCGAAATGAGGTTCATTAGCCAGGACATCAGGGATAGTTGCTCCACATCTGATTCATTGCAGAGTGATTTAAAGTTTCATCTGACAACTCAGAAGATGCAGATCCTCTAATGTCACACCATTTGGGACAGAGTTTGAATGTTCCAACTGTCTCAGTGTTGCTGTCCAAGGGAAACCCTTTCTTGAAGGCTAGAAGTGAGAAGCACAAATGTTAAGTGATTGTTGGTTCAAGCTCTGCTATGATATCTCCCAAGTCAAATAGGCTGGCAATACTCATTAAAGAGACTTGAGTGTTATTTCATAGAATCCCTACAGTGCAGAAGAGATCATTCCATCAACTGTGCGCCCATTCTCTGAAAAAGTATCTTACTCAGGCCCTTCCCCCATCCCAATTTAGCATTGCCGATCTACTAAACCTGCACATTTCTGGATTGTGGGAGGAAACCCAATCCAAGTTCATTTTACTGCCATCTTCTCAGTGGATTAATTCCTCAGATCTGGAATCTTATACCCCAGAAGTTGTATGCTTTTCATAACCTGTCCTTGCAAACCAGCTTAACCAAGCCATTGACAATTACTCCTTTGTTTTTGAACACAAGGAAACAAATACCTTTATTTACAAATCAGCAGTGCTGCTGGTGAGCCACTCTTGATGGTGGCCATTGAAATTCCCCACCCAGAGTACCTTCTGTATCCTTGCCACCCTCAGTCCTTCCTCAAAAGATGGAGGAGTACTGATTCATCAGCCAAGGGAGGCAGTACGTGGTAACCAGGAAGAACATGTTTAACCTGAAGACATGAGAATTCATAGTATCCTGAGTCAATGTTGAGTATTCCCAGGGAAACTTCTCCTGACTGTACACCACTGTGCTGCCACCTTTGTTGAACCTGTCTTGCTGGTGGGACAGGACATATCCTGGGAGGATAATAGTGGTGCTTGGCTTCGTTCCCTGCCTTCGCCTTTCTTCCTTTTGTTTCCGGCTTTCTTCCTGTGCCTGATGCAGCACTGAAGCTTTTTCTTCCTTTCTGTGAGGAACAGATGGAATCATGGGTTTAACAGGAGAGCTCTGTTTGTGGATTTTGGGAAGGGAGTAGAAGCAGTCTGTGTGAAGTATTGTGTGCAGTTTTGCTGTCTTTATCGGAGGAAGCATGTGATTGCTAAGACGGAGTACAGCCAAGGTTTATCAGGCTGATTCCTGGATGCCAGGTCTGTCAAATGGGAGAGACGAAATTGGATAGGATTGTATTCATTAGAGTTTAGAAGAGTGAGAGGGGATCTCATAGAAACTTATGCAATTCTAATAGGATTAGGCAGAGTAGATTCAGAAAGAATGTTCCCAATAGTGTGCGAGTTTAGAACTAGGGGTCATAATTTGAGGATGCGGGGTAAACCTTTTAGGACTGAGGTGAGAAGAAATTTCTTCACCCAGAAGGTGATGAATGTATGGAATTCACTAGCACAGAAAGTAGTTGAGGCCAAAATATTGTGTGATTTCAAGAAGAAATTAGAAATAATTCTTGGGAATAATGGGATCAAGGGATATAGGTAAGAAGACCAGATTGGGATATTGAATTTGATGATCAAAGTGGATGGCGGAGCAGGCTTGACAGGCCAAATGGGCTACTCCTGCTTCTAGTTTCTATGTGTGGTTTGGGTACTATGAGGTTGGAATCTACGGATAGAATAGGGGAGATGAGGCCGGGGACAGTCCTGTAATCAACGGCTTAACTCTCATTGGTGGAGTCATAGTTCAAAAGGCTGCAGAGAGAAGTGTCTGCGAGTTGGTACCCAACCTCTGCAAGATAGAGGTTGGTACACCAGGTAACAACAGCACCACTCTCAGCAATGATTGGATAGCAAAGTCAGAGTTAGACTTGAGAAAACAGAGTGCAGCAAATTCAGAAGCAGACAAGGAAGTGAGAGAATGAAAAGAGCAGAAAAATGAAGATGGCCATTTTCACACCATAAGATCTCAATAAAAGATCAAGAGCAGGTAAAGAAGCTGGAGAGAGGGGTCCAGATAGAGGAAAAGTACTGGAGCGGGAGAAAGATTCCATTGTTTAAGGGGAGGAATCCTGCTTAGAGAAGCGAATACAGAAATAAAAACAGTTGAAGAAGAGGGAGCTACGGTGGCATGGTGGTTAGTACAGTGCCAGGGACCCGAGTTTGCTTCCAGCCTTCTGTGACTGTGTGGAGTCTGCATATTCTCCCAGCGTGGGTTTCCTCCAGGTGCTCCAGTTTCTTCCCACAGTTTAAGATTGTGTCAGAGGATTGGATATGCTAAATTGTCCCTTTGGATCCCAAGGTGTAAAGGTTAGATGAATTAGCCATGGTAAATGCACAGGGTTAGTGGGATAGGATGGGGACAGGACTTGGATAGGATGTTGTTTCTGAGAGTCATGATGGGCCAAATGGCCTCTTTAGGGATTCTAAATTCAATAAAGTGCTGAGCCTGCAAGTTATTGGGGTTGGTGGGGGGGGGGGGGTTTAAAGGGATAAAACTGAGTCCCTTGCTGTGCACAGGTCATTCAACATCAAGGAAGGGATAATCAGAGGTGTAATGAGTACATGCTGAGGACTGGGATTAGGAGGAGAAATGGGGTCAGGGGAAAGGGAAGGGGTGGAATGAACCTTAGGGGCACTGGTATCAGTAAGTTACTGGAGTTTGGTGTCCTTAACACCTGAAAGCAAGAAAAATGTTCCTTATTAAGGCAATGGATAAGACTATAGTAAGGTACTGGGCATGTTTTGGTAGGTTTTGTAAGGTGTTATTAAGTCATAGATAGTCCAATAATAAGTACTAACTATAAGAAACTATCTACATAGATCCTATAAATGTCCATGGCTGTTTCCACTCTTACTTTTGCACAAGGCTCTGTCCAGCACCACACTGACCCCTAGGTATGGATCACGTATTCTCTTATAACACTGTATGGGTGGGACTATACCCACATTAATGCTTTGTATGCAGGAACTTTATACAATAGAAATGCAAGATGAAATGTAATTGGGAACAAGGGTAGCTTTGAGATAGGGTGAGATGGTGATTTGGACAAGTGTGTAAATATGACAGTGTATGACACTAAGTTTGGATCTCAGAATGCAATGGGAATAGCAGCCTATGAATGTGGTGTGCCTCAGAGAAACCTGTAATCTTGAATGGATTCAGATTTCATTCATCCCCGTGTTATCCTGTATCTTGTCCTTATGTTTTACTTTCACACAGCGCTGGCCCCTTTTTTCTGCTATTAACACAATCAGCTATTTTGCTTTCAGACAATGCTGACCTTTAATCTGCTATTAACATGTACTCTGGACCAAAGCTTTCATTTTTGTACTACAATTATCACACCCTTTATCTTTTGTTACACAACATCTTTATCACTTATTTCTGCCCTCCTCTAACCTATCCCTGGCCTTCTATTTTGCTCCATCTGCCCACCCACTTTTTAGGAGAATAAAACCCATCACATTTTTACCTCTTTCCAGGCTCAAAGAATCACAATGGAATCGAATTGTCAATGTTTTCTCTCTCCACTAAAAATACAATCTTTTGATAATACTGCCCCTCCCTTTCACTGAGAGTTCCACAAATCGTAAATGCCCATAACATATTGATACTCATCCAATTCTGTTCTCGTATGTATCCCTGATTTTAATTACTCTAAAGATGGAGGCCATGCTTTCAGTTGCCTTGAATTAAGCTCCGAATTCATTCCCTCTTCTCTCCTTGAAGGCACCTCTTAAAATCCATCTCTTTGATCAAGTCTCTGCCAACCTGCCCTAATATCTCCTTATTCCAATCCCAAATGGATGCTGCAGATAAAATGGTGACCTACCCAAACCAGATTGTGGAGGGCAACAATGGTCGCATTAATTCTGCTTTATATAGTGCATTTCATGTAATGAATGATCTTAATATAATTAATCTTAGATGGAGCTGGGTATAGAAGGACATAAAAAGCCAGGAATATTCCAATGAATGAGAAATACATCACTAAGTAAAAAAAAATCATATTCATTAAATATTCCTTGAAAATGCAATTATGAATAAGAGATAACAAATGAATTAATAAGTGCCTAACATTTTATTATTTAACCAATGGCTGTTACAGCAAGGAGAATTTCTTAAATCTGCCTTGAGAAGTAATTGGACTTCGTTGGAAGCATTTTCCAAAAGGAGACAGCCAATTTCATAGAGCTACATTCCGCTTCATGAAGCTACTTAAAATACATCCAATCTCACACGGGCTATATAATTTTTCAGATGTTTTTAGTAACCACCTAATAAAAGGCAGCAGTGTCCTTGAATTTGTTAGCGCATCAGTGGTTAGCACTGTTGCCTCACAGCGCCAGGGACCCGGGTTCAATTCCAGCCTCAGGTTACTGTCTGTGTGGAGTTTGCATGTTCTTGTCCCATCAGCATGGATTCCCTCCGGTCGCTCCAGTTTCCTCCCACACTCCAGTTCAGTGGATTGGCCGTGCTAAATTGCACTTTGGTGTCCCAAGATGTGTAGATTACGGAGATTAACGATGGTAAATGTGTGGGCTTACAAGGATCGGGTGGGGGAAAGGGCATGGGTAGGAGGCTGTTTTGGATAGTCAGTGCAGACTTGACGGGCTGAATGGCCTGCTTCTGCACTTCGGGGATTCTATGGCTCATGAAAAGCCTTAACTTCAGCTGATGACCCACATTTTCTGAAAATGGCTTGACTTTAGCAGAACAGGGAGTAGCAGAAATAGATTCAATAGTGATTTTTAAGGGGCGTCTTGACAAATGCACGAATAGGATGGGAATAGAAGGATATGGTCCCCAGAAAGGGAAATACTCTATTAGTTGGTGCAGGCTTGGAGGGCCGAAAAGCCTGTTCCTATGCTGTAATGTTTTTTGTTCTTTGTTCAGATACTGAAAGTGGACTCAAAGATATGAGCAAGCTGCCACTGAAGGTATGGCAGATGCCAGTGGTTTGTCATAGTTATCCAGGTGGTTGAGGCTTCTCCAATTTTACAGGCAGCATGGTGGCACAGTGGTTAGCAATGTGGCCTCACCACACCAGGGATCCGGGTTCAATTCCTGGTTTGGGTGACTTGGGTACAAAGTATGCACATTCTCCCTGTATCTGCGTGGGTTTCCTCCAGATGTTCCAGTTTCCTCCCACAGTCTGAAAGCCGTCTTGATTAGGTGCATTGACCATGCTAAATTCTTGTACCCAAACAAGCACTAGACCATGGTGACTAGAGGATTTTCACACTAATTTCATTAGTGTTAATGTAAGCCTACTTGTGACACTAATAAATAAAAGTTAAAAAAAAATAATGATGTCTATTCAAGTCCTGGGATCGCTCCCTATATTTGTACATGCTGCTTTAGTGACTCAAACAAATTTTTACACCCCACTTCCCCTGCCCCAATACACAGCCAGCCCAACTTGATGCCTTGATTAAAGAATGAGTTCTCAGCTGCCAGCATTCCTGTCTTTGTGTAAGAAATTTCTGGTTCCCAGCCCATCGCCAAAGTTCTAGATTTCAGCTGAGTTACTAAACTGAGGTTCTAAAATGGGACGACATTGAAGTTAACCCAAGCTGTCACTGCTTGGGTTAACGTTTATTGTCCACAGCTAATTGTCCCTTGAGAGGGTGGTGATTTGCCTTCTTGAAATGCTTTACTCCATGTCCTGTAGATACACCCACGGTGCAGTTAGGGAGGGAGTTCTAGAATTCCATAGCTAATTGCCCCTTGTGAGGGTGGAGATTTGCCTTCTTGAAATGCCGTACTCCATGTCCTGTAGATACACCCACGGTGCAGTTAGGGAAGGGACGGTGATCTATTTCCAAGTCAGGATAATGAATGATTTGGAGGGTAGTTTTAGGTGGTGGTGTTCCTATGTATCTGCTGTCCTTGTCCTTCTAGATGGAAGTAGGCATTGATTTGGAAGGTGGTGTTTAAGGAGTCTTGATGAGTTCCTGCAGTGCACCCTTGTAGACGGTACACACTATTGCTAATGTGCATTGCTGGTGGAGGTAGTGAATGTTTGTGGAAGGAGTGTCAATCCTGCTTTGTCCTGAATGATGTCCTGCTTCTTGAGTGTTTTTGGAACTGCTCTTATTCAGGGAGAGTACTTCACCACACTCCCGACTTGTGCCTTGTAGATAGTGGACAGACTTTGGGGAGTCAGGAAATGAATTACTCACCACAGGATTCCTCGCCTCGTAGCCACAGTATTTATATGGCAAGTCCAGTTCAGTTTCTGGTCAATGGTAACCCACCAAATGTTGTTAGTGAGGGATTCAGTGGTGGTGATGCCATTGAATGTCAAAGGGAGATGGTTAGATTTTCTCTTGTTGTCATTGCCTGGCATTTGTGCGCTACAAATGAAAATTGCCCCTTGTCAGCCAAAGCCTGGGTATTATCCAAATCTTTCTGCATTTGGATACGGACTCACTCATGACATGACAGTCCTGATGCCATAAGATCTTCAGAATCTCTTTAAACAGTCTGGTGGGCTTTGACACTCTTCAACAAGAACAATAGGTATTGTCTAAATTCCAATTCCTCCCCATCTTCAGTGTTCTGTTCTTTTCATCTATATAACACACAATAACACATTCTCTGGTTTATTTTCAGAGTCCAACTTCAATACTAGGATCTGCCTGAAGACTACAAAAAAGAAAACTGTTGCATCTGAGGAGAGTGTTGGTCTCTTTATTCCAATCCTAGTCTTTTGAACTGCCAAACAGAAAATTATGCTGACAATTCACAGTGCAGTTAGCTTTCAATTTACCCTTTGCTCCTTAACTGTTCAGTGCATGGCAACCCCAGCTCAAATGGGCATTTCCTGGAATATAATGCAATCATTATCTGGAAACCAATTAACCTTCTTTCAAAATGCTTCTTAGCACCTTGGAGTCTTAAAGAGAAATTACAGAAAAAGAATTGCCAAACCACTGGGGTGATCACAATTCTAAAACAGTAAATGGCATCTAACAATCTAAGGGAAGTCCTTCAGTAATTGAGTTTCAAACACATGTCTAATTACACCATTAAATGGTGATTCACTACAGTGATTAATTTCTTTATTATATAAACTATCCAGCAAAAACTATAATTAACAATTTGAGAAACCTTCAGTAATGATCTCAATGCCATTAATCTTTCTGTTTGAGATTGTCACATGTCAGTATCGCAAGCACACTGACAGCACGAGACTATTAAAAATACTGACCATCTGCACACATCCTGAATCTAATCATAACAGCATATATGGTCAAAAGTAATTGCAGTTCCAATGTGACATCATTTAATTGCAGAGATTTTTCTATTGACTGATAAAATGCTTTTATATTGATGCTGGCTGCAATTGCAAGCTCTCCAGGACAATGCCAGAACGTCCAAGATTAAAAATTAATCCCCGGGAGACCACAAAACCTGAGAGAAAAATCATCAGGGCATTAAAAAAGCAATTGGACTTTATCTTGAAGTCTTTCACTTATTGTTTATAAAAGTGCTGGAGACGGGAGGATAAACTTGGTGGCGCAGCGGTAAGGGCAGTATGGTGGCACAGTGGTTAGCACTAGTGCCTCACAATGCCAAGGTTTAATTCTAGCCTCAGTTCACTGTTTGCACGTGTGTGTGTGTGGGTTTCTTCCGGGTGCTCCTGTTTCCCCTTATAGTCCAAAGATGTTATTAGCCATGCTAAATTGGGCCTTAGTGTCAGGTGGGTTTGCAGGGTAAATACATGGGGTTACAAGGATAAGGCCTAGGTTGAATTGGTGTTAGTGCAAGTTCAATGGGCCAAATGGCTTTCTCTGCACTGTCGGGATTCTATGATTGACCATCAACAACCATAATGAAGAATGTATTCATTCTGGTTGCTGTGAAAAAATGGTTGCGGGCTCCAGGAGTTGGGGGTGGAGCAGTTGAAGACAGTCAGTCATGTGATGGTGTCTCCATGGTTACACCCAATGAAAAATGGCAATGCATAGTTGAGGCTCTCAACCATAGACAGTCATAGAACATAGAACATTACAGCGCAGAACAGGCCCTTCGGCCTTCGATGTTGCACCGACCAATTAGGAAAAAAGCAATGATCCTCTATCCTAAACCATTCCCTTTTCGTCCATAAACTTATCTACTAACCTCTTAAACGCCACCAAACTTGGCACATCTACAACTGCAGCAGGCAGGGCATTCCATACCCTTACCACCTCTGGGTAAAGAACCTACCTCTGACATCCGTTCTATAACTACCACCCCTTAATTTAAAGCTATGTCCCCTCATGCTAGCTTTCT
Organism: Sphyrna mokarran; assembly: GCA_024679065.1. Classification (NCBI taxonomy): domain Eukaryota; kingdom Metazoa; phylum Chordata; class Chondrichthyes; order Carcharhiniformes; family Carcharhinidae; genus Sphyrna; species Sphyrna mokarran. The sequence continues at coordinate 28,618,449 of JAGIQG010000028.1, forward strand.
CCATCCTAGGAAAAAGGCTACCACTGTCCACCCTATCTAAACCTCTAATCATCTTATATGTTTCAATAAGGTCTCCTCTTAGCCGCCTTCTTTCTAACGAAAACAACCTCAAATCCTCAGCCTCTCTTTATAAGACCTGCCTTCCATACCAGGCAACATCCTGGTAAACCTCCTCTGTACCCTCTCCAATGCCTCCAACATCTTTCTTATAATGTGGGGACCAGAACTGCACACAATACTCCAAGTGCGGCCGCACTAGAGTTTTGTACAGTTGCAACATGACGTTGCGGCTCCGAAATTCAATCCCCCTACCCATAAAAGCTAAGACTCCATATGCCTTCTTAACAACTTTATCCACTTGACTGCCTACTTTCAGGGATCTATTGACACATACACCAAGATCCTTCTGTTCCTCAACACTATTAAGAGCCCTACCATTAGCCCTATACTCCTACACATTTATTGTTCCTGCCAAAGTGCATTACCTCACACTTTTCCACATTAAACTCCATTTGCCACCTCTCGGCCCAGCTCTGCAACTTGTCCCAAGTCTCTCTGCAAACTATAACACCCCTCTTCACTATCTACCACTCCTCCGTCTTTGGTGTCATCTGCAAATTTACTAATTCATCCTTCTATACCCCCATCCAGATCATTTATAAAAATTACAAACAGCAGGGGCCCCAAAACAGATCCCTGAGGTACACCACTTGTAACCGAACTCCATGATGAATAATTTCCATCAACCACCACCCTCTGTCTTCGATCAGCTAGCCAATTCCTAATCCAATTAGCTAAATCACCCTCAATCCCATACATCTGCATTTTCTGCAGAAGCCTTCCATGTGCCACCTTATCGAACGCCTTACTAAAGTCCATATATACCACATCAACTGCCTTACCTCCATCCACCTCTTTGGTCACTTTTTCAAAAAACTCAATAAGGTTAGTAAGGCACAACCTACCCTTCACAAAACTATGCTGACTATCCCCAATCAATTCATTTCTCTCTAAAATAACTATAAATCCTATCCCTAATAATTCTCTCCAATACTTTGCCTACAACAGAAGTAAGACTCACTGGCCTATAATTCCCTGGAAAGTCTCTCTTCCCCTTCTTGAACAATGGGACCACATTCGCTATCCTCCAATCTTCCGGCACTATACCCGTAACCAACGACGACCTGAAGATCAGAGCCAGAGGCTCTGCAATCGCTTCTCTCGCCTCCCAGAGAATCCTAGGGTAAATCCCGTCTGGCCCAGGGGACTTATCTAACTTCAAACCCTCAAGAATATCTAGCACATCCTCCTTATCTACTTCAATACTTTCCCGTTTGCAACCCTGTATCCCAGTGTTCTCCACAACTACATTTACATCTTCCTGCGTGAATACCGAAGAGAAATATTTGTTCAGTGCCTCTCCAATCTCTTCAGGCTCCACGCACAACTTCCCACTGCTGTCTATGACTGGCCCTAATCTTGCCCTAACCAATCTTCTATTCGTAACATATCGAAAGAAAGCTTTAGGATTCTCCTTAATCCTATCAGCCAACATCTTCTTGTGTCCCCTCTTAGCTCTCCTCAATTCACTTTTTACCTCCTTCCTGGCTAATCTATAGCTATCCATTGCACTAACCGAGCCTTCAAGCCTCATCCTGACATAAGCTTCTTTTTTCCTTTTAACCAGTGAATTAACTTTTTTAGTACACCATGGTTCCTTTACTCGACCATTTCCTCCTTGCCTGACATGGACATACTTATCAAGGACTCGCAGTAGCTGCTCCTTGAATAAGCTCCACATTTCAGATGTTCCCAGTCCCTGTAGTTTCCTAGTTCAACCTATGCACCCTAATTCCCTCCTTATGGCCTCATAATTACCATTCCCCCAGCTATAACTACTGCCCCCAGCTTCATGCCTATCCCTATCCATCACTAAGGTGAACGTAACCGAATTGTGGTCACTATCACCAAAATGTTCAACAACTTCCAAGTCTAACACCTGGTCTGGCTCATTGCCCAGCACCAAATCCAATGTAGCCTCACCTCTAGTTGGCCTATCTACATACTGAGTCAAAAAACTTTCCTGCACACTTTGCATAAAAACTGACCCCTCTAACGAGCTAGAGCTATAGCTATTCCAATCAATATTAGTAAAGTTAAAGACCCCCATAACAATTACTAACAGTCACTCGAGACTGACAGACTTCCACTGGCCTGAATTTTATGCACTTCCCGATGGGATTTGAAGTGGAAGGGAACATGAAACTGCATGGACAGGATTCTCTCCTGCATGCCCCACCCAATCTGTTTGGGATTTAACAGTGGGATGGATAAGGCTTCAACAGGGAGTCTGTCCTTGCCCCAGTTAAGGTCCTTAAGAGGCCACTTAATGGGCACTTATGGACCTTTACCTGTTTAGCATCAATTTTTATGTTGGTGGGCTCCAGACTGATTAGAGAGAAATAAAAAATATCAACTCCTAAACCTCTGGTGGGCAGGTGATGTGGGAGGGAGGGGCAACTTCATCAGAAACCCTCTCCTGAATGGAGAGGCCCTCTCTTCATAGGAATAGATGCCTCTGGACCTTCCTCCCTCCTTTCCAGTCTATCCCCTGATACCACAATCACTCTGTGGTGATCTCTCCCCCAGACCCCTGCCATTCATCTGGGTTTGACACTTAGTCCCAGGCACCCTGCTGTGATACCTCTTCCAGCCACTGCAATACTATGCTTGGAGAACCAATTCGAATGGTTGACAGTTCTACAAGATGGTAGTTTATGTAGTCCAAATGAGAATGAAGTTTTCCAAATGAATGCTCAATAAGTTCGCAATAGGCCCATCAGAATTGGCAGGGATGTGATTCCCACAGTCTCTCTGGCTGGTATGTGTTGCATACCCGCCATCTTAAAAGCCTACTGTCTGCCAATGTACTGTCAGGCCTTTCAGTGGCCAATTAGAATCATAGAATCTACAGTGCAGATAGAGGCCATTTGGCCCATCGAGACTGCACCCATTCAGGTCCTATCCCTATAACTCCACATACTTACCCTCTTAATCCCCCTTACACTGAGGAGCAATTTATCACAACCAAATCAACCTAACCTGCACATCTTTGGACTGTGGGAGGAAATTGGTGCATCTGGAGGAAATCCATACAGACATGGGAGAATGTGCAAACTCCTCACAGGCATTGACTGAAGGCCGGAATCGAACCTGGGTCACTGGTGCTGTGAGGCACCACTGTGCCACCATATCTACCAGAAGGTGATCTCCAGTGGATTCTCTCAGGAGCCTTACAAAAGACAGATCCCAATTCCTATTGGATTGCGGAGGTTGTATCCTAGGCATTGACAGTGTGCTGGCAAACCTGGAGTTTTCTTTTGACTTTTTGGAAATGAATTAACCATCAGTGAGCTGTTGCTGTGAAACTTAATTAATTATTTGAAATGCCAGTGTGCCCTTTTATTAATTCATTTACTTGTTTGCAATTGTAGAACTCCTGCCTTCTCACAATACTGGGGAAGATATCCTCTGTGCAAACAATAAAATGAAAAGACAAATCTTAAGACTCTGGGGAAAGGGTGAGGCAATGGGGTTTCCTCCAGGTGCTCCGATTTCCTCCCACGTCCAAAAATGTGCAGGTTAGGTTGATTAATTGCCTCTTAGTGTCAGGGGGATTTGGAGGGTAAGTACGTGGGGTTATAGTGATAGGACCTGAATGGGACTGTTGTCGGTGCAGGCTCGATGGGCCAAATGGTCCCCTTCTGCACTGTAGATTCTATGATTCCATTGAGCCAGAACAGATGTGGTGGCCTGAACAGCCTTCTCTTGTGCTGGAACATCCGAGTGCCAGGAATATTCTCAGAACTGTGCTCATCAGTAATTTCTGGAAAATCTGCAACATCTGTGGTGTTCTGCTGGATTTCCAACAATGTATGATTTATTATTGTATTGGTATTGCAGGGCAGCACGGTGGCACAGAGAGGCACTGCACGTTCTCACCATGTCTGCGTGCGTTTCCTCCGGGTGCTCTGGTTTCCTCCCACAGTCCAAAGTGGATTGGCCATGTTAAATTGCCCCTTAGTCTCAGGGGAACTAACTAGGTAAGTGCATAAGGTTACAAGGGTAGGGACTAGGTGGGATTGTGGTCGGTGCTGACTTGATGAGCTGAATGGTCATCTTCTGTACTTTAGGGATTCTATGGTACACAGTGAAAAGTATTATTTCTTGCTATACAGGCAAAGCATACCGTTCATAGAGAAGGAAAGGAGCGAGTACAGAAAGTAGTATTACAGTCATAGTTAGGATATAAAGAAAGATCAACTCAGTGTGAAATTGCTCCATTCAAAAGTCTGATAGCAGCAGGAAAGAAGCTGTTCTTGATTGGGTTGGTATGTGACTTCAGACTTCTGTATCTTTTTATTATCATGATGATGGAGTGGCAGAAAGGAATTTCATGACTTCTGATTCAAAGGACGAAAACTTCTGTGGGTCCCAAAAGAGTTTTCATGTCTATATTCCTGACATATGCTTTGAGCACAAGGAGAACCACACTGAGAAAGCAAATACATGAAATCTACTCTTGCCTGGATAGAGAGGGGGGCTGGGACTCAAATATCAGCATAGGATGACGATTACAATGTCAGGAGTGGTAATGCTTGACAAACAGAGAGATCTGGGACTACAGGTCCACAGATCCTTAGAAGTGGCAGCACAGGTGGAAAAGGTAGTGAAGAAAGCATATGGCATTCTTCCCTTCATCAGCCAGGGCATCGAATATAAAAGTTGGCAAATTATGTTACAGTTATATAAAACGTTGGTTTGGCCATATTTGGAATATTGTGTCCAGTTCTGGTTGCCACACTATCAGAACGAGGCTTTGGAGGGAGTACAGAAAAGTTTTACCAAGAAGTTGTCTGGTATGGGCGAAATTTGATAATAATAATCAAGAAACTTGATTCGTTCTCTGTGGAAAGACTGAAGGGCGATCTGGTAGAAGTTTATAAAATTATGAGGGGCATAGAGAAGGTGAACAGTAGGAAGCTTTTTCCCAGGGCAGAAATGACAATTACAAGAGGGTACAAGTTCAAGGTAAGGGGGGAAGGGTTCAGTGGAAATGTACAGGGGAAGTTTTATTTTTTACACAGAGGATGGTGGGGGCCTGGAATGCAGTGTCAAGTGAGGTGAGATACATTAGTGACATTTTAAAAATTATTTGGATAGACCCATGAACAGGCGGCGAACAGAAAGATACATGCGGCTGGTCTAGAAAGGGCAATATGATTGGCACAGACTTGGTGGGCCGTAGGGCCAGTTCCTGTGTACTGTTCTTTTGTCTTTGTACTTGACCTAGATGAAAACTAGGCATTTCCTTGCAACAATCGTGCCTGAGTAAGTTTGCAAATTATCCACAATATCTGATTTTACATGTAACTATTCCATCTAATTGCAGTTTATTTGCACCTAAGAGATACCTTCACCAAGAAGATTTTCTGCAAATGTGCACAAAATGGATAATTAAATAAGCTTCTGATTTGTATCTCCCTGTGTAATTCAAACAGCATTAGTACCAGAACATTGATTTTGGTTCTATTGTATCCCCTCAGTTCTCTGCTTCACCTATTCTGTCTATTTTTACACAGCACTGCTTCGATTAAGGGATAAAGTGCTGGAAGCTAAGATCAGCTGTAGCATGAAATAGGTTACAGGTTGCAGGTGGGATCACTTACAGCAACGCGATCAAGGTCATTTCAGGTGGGCATTACAGCCTGCAGACACAACGCGTGATCCATAACTGATTGTTTTCTAAGTCTGGCTTTCCTTTCTAACTTTGTGTTTTTTTTCCCCTTCGCATCTGGTTGGCATCCAGAAAAGGGAGAGAAATGTTTAGACTTACAAAACACTGTTCACAACCTCAGGATGTCCCAAAAGCATTTCACTGTCAATGAAACATATTTTAAATTTAGTCAGTGTTGCAATGTAGGGAATGCAGCAGCCCATTCACATTCAGAAAGCACTCACATCATTTATTAATCAGCAAATTTTAAGCCGTGTTGATTGAGGAATAAATATATTGGCAGGATATCAGAGATAACTCTGCTGCTCTTCTTTTAAATTTATTTTTATGGGACACGTGGCTGTTTGGGCCAGTATTTGTCTGCCCCTTCTGCTCTCCATCAAATCCCGACAGTGTAGAAAGAGGCCATTCGGCCCATCAAGACTGCACCAAACACAACCTCATTCCTGTAGCCCCACAGGCATACCCTGCTAACCTCCCTGATGATGTCGAGATGCTGGCGTTGGATATATGTGACCATACAACCCCGCCACAGCAATCTCTGCAAGATGTGCTGGATCATCCACACGGGTGCCATCATCTCACGTGAAAACACCATCTACCAAGTACATGGTAAATTCTGTTGCTACTCGGCTAATGTTGTCTACCTGATATGCTGCAGGAAAGGATGTCTCGAGGCATACTATACTGGGGAGACCATGCAGATGCTATGATAACGGATGAACGAACATCACTTGACAATCATCAGGCAAGACTGTTCCCTTCCTGTTGGAGAACACTTCAGTGGTGACAGGCATTTGACCTCTGATCTTCGCGTAAGCGTTCTTCAAGGCAGCCTTCACGACATACGACTACGCAGAGTAGTTGAGCAGATTCTGGTAGCCAAATTTCGCACACGAGGACAGCCTCAATCGGGATTTTGAGTTCATTTCACACTATCTGTAACCCCTACAACTTGTTTGGGTTTGCAAAATCTCACTAACTGTCCTGTCTGGAGACAATACACATCTCTAACCTGTGCTTAACGTTCTCTCCACTCACATTGCCTGTACCTTTAAGACTTGTTACCTGTAAAGATTTGCATTCCAACCGTTATTTTGTAAATTGAATTTGTGTCTTTATATATCCTGTTTCTTAACAGAACTCCTACTACCTGATGAAGGATCAGTGTTCCAAAAGCTAGTGGATTTTGCTACCAAATAAACCTGTTCGAATTTAACCTGGTGTTGTGAGATTTCTCACTATGAATCCCCCTGATACCAGGGTCAATTTAGCATGGCCAATTCACCTAACCTGCACATCTTTGGACTATAGAAGGAAACCAGAGCACTCAGAGGAAACCCCACGCAGACATGGGGAGAATGTGCAAACTCTATCCAAGGTGACTTGAAGCCGGATTTGAATCCGGGTTGCTGATGCTATGAGGTAGTAGTGCGAACCACTGTGCCATCATTCCACTCCATTTCAGATGGCATTTCAAAATCAACCACATTCAAAATTGTGCTAAGAGATCTTTTTTGTGTTCACGTGACTTGGTTTGATGTATCATCAGAAAGATGTCAGGAGCGATTCTCCCAGCAGCCAGAAGTCAGTGCAGATCTGATTTGAATCTGAATTTTGATTTCAATACCATTAAGGCGTACAGTGTATTAGCTTTTATTGGTAGAGGAATTGAATGTCGGAGCTATGAGGTCATGTTGCTGCTGTACAAAAGTCTGGTGCAGCTGCACTTGGAATACTGCATGACGTTCTGATCGCTGCATTATAGGAAGGATGTGGAAGCATTGGAAAGGGTGCAGAGGAGATTTACTAAGATGCTGCCTGCTATGGTCTTATGAGGAAAGGCTGAGGGACTGAGACTGTTTTTGTTAGAGAGAAGAAGGTTAAGAGGTGACTTAATAGAAGCATATTAGATGGGGTGGACAGCGAGAGCCTTTCTCCTTGGATGGAGATGGCTAGCACGAGAGGACATAGCTTTAAATTGAGGGATGATAAATATAGGACAGATGTCAGAGGTAGATTCTTTACTCAGAGTATTAAAGGTGTGGAATGCCTGCAACATAGTGGACTCCCCAACATTAAGGGCATTTTAATGGTCATTGGATAAATAAATAGATGATATTGGAGTAGTGTAGATTAGTTGGGCTTTAGATTGGTTTCAAAGGTCGGCGCAACGTCAACGGCCGAAGGATCAGTACTGCGCAGTAATGTTCTATGTTCTATTAGCGGGCCTGGGACCACAGCTAGTGTAATGGAAAATTTCCCATGCTAGTGTATCTGATGCTTCTCCTCACTGACTTGCCACTTGCCTGAGGGTCTCAGATGGGAGGCAGCCACAGTATAATTCAAGTGATGTTTTGAGTGTCAGAATCTTCCAGCCCTCACAGCCTCCAGAATGATCACTGCCCACTTTGTGCACCCCTCCAATTTCTTTCCCCAAGTTAAAATTGACCCCACAGCGGTTGCACAATAAAGTATGGAATAAAGCATGGAAGAAGATCAATAAATTTGCAGAACGTCTATGTAATTGGCAAATTAATTTGTGAGATGGTACATGTTGTTAGGAAGAATAAGGAGGTCAGAAGCTGTTTGACATGTAAGTTTCTAAATTAGTTGAGAATTGGCTGTGGTTTACGAAGGACCATATTGTTATCTTGGTTTCTGAGAGAGACAAGTGTTATGGCTTGAGGGACACCACATCACCATGGCTGACCAGAAATATCTGTCATAGAATCACAGAACCCCTCAGTGTAGAAAGAGGCCATTTGGTCCATCAAACTTGCACCAAGAACAATCCCACTCAGGCCCCATCCCCGTAATCCCATCCAGTATTTACCGGATTAATCTTCCTGAAACTAAGGAACAATTTAATATAACTATCAACCTCACCCACACATCTTTGAGGAAACTAGAGGGGAAACTGGAGACTCAGAGGGATCTCACGCAGACACGGGGAGAATACGCAAATTTCGCATAGACAAAGACCCGAGGCTGGTTTTGATCCCAGCTTCCCTGGCACAGTGAGGCAGCAGTGCTAACCACTGAGGCACGATGCTTTCCCCCTCCTACTGCATGCTGTTGGTGTGTTGGAAGGATTAGTGTGTTCATAACCAATCTGTTTGGCCTTCTCACGAGTGCTCCTTCTAAATCCTGAAGTGGGACTTGAACCAAGGGATTTTTGTTCAAAGACAGGGGTGATGCTAATCGCTAAGCTACATGATCTATCCCTGATCTGTAGGGACAGATATACAAATCGCTAAAAGTAGGAATGCATCTAACAAAATCGTGGAAAAGCAAACAAAGCTCAGGAATTTCATTCTTGAGGGATAGAGGGAAAAGCAGGGACTTTTTGTTAAACATAGTTACAATGTGTTTGGACCAAGCAAGGGACCAACTAGCTTATTCCTGTATCTGAGGTTAAGTGGATCGGCCATGCTAAATTACACCTTAGTGTCAGGGCAACTAGGGTAAGTGCATGGGGATAGGGCCTCGTTTGGATTGTGGCCAATGCAAATGCTTATAAAACCATAAGACATAGGAGTAGAACTGGCCACTCGAGTCTGCTCTGCCATTCAATTATGGCTGATATTTTTCTCATCCCCATTCTCCTACCTTTTCCTCATAACCCCTGATCCCTTTATTAATCAAGAACCTATCTCTGTCTTAAAGACACTCAATGACCTGGTCTCCACAGCCTTCTGCAGCAAAGAGTTCCATAGATTCACCACTCCCTGGCTGAAGAAATTCCTCCTCATCTCTGTTCTAAATGATTGTCCCTTTAGCTTGAGGTTGTGCCCCCTAATTCTAATTTTTCCTACTAATGGAAATATCCTCTCCACGTCCACTCTATCCAGGCCTCGCAATATCCTATAAGTTTCAATAAGATCCCCCCTCATTCTCCTAAACTCAATGAGTACAAACCCAAAATCCTCAACCGTTCCTTATATGACAAGCTTTTCATTCCAGGGATCATTCTGCATTGTAGGATTTTATGTTGACAGTTGGGTTATTCTCGACAGTTCTGGTTTCCAAAATAGTAAAATGATAGAGGCACAAAGATGCAATAGAGGATTTATTCAAATGATACCAGAGTTATGAGTTTTACCAATGAGGAGTGTTTGAGCAGACTCAAGCTCTAAGAGATGACTAAGGGGTGAAAATGTTTGATAGAATACTTATATCGATGTAAAGACGATGGCTGCGATTTTCCAGCCCTGTCCACTGCTGGGATCTTCTGGTCCCACTGAAAGCCAATGGACTTTTAGCTGGCCCATTACAGCAGGACTGGAATATCCCAGGCAAAGGTTGCACTTGTTGGGAAGACTGGAATTAGGGATCATAAACACATAGTATCAATAAACCAAATTAGGAATTCAGGAACAACTTCTTTATCAAGAGTGTAGTGAGAACGTGCAACTTACTATCATACAGAGTAGTTGAGGTGACCGGTAAGGGGAAGTTAGATAAATGTATGAGGAGAGATAGATAGAAGGCGGTGTTGAAAGGTAAAGTGAAAGAAAGCGGGAGGAAATTAGTGTGGTACATAAATACTGGCATGGACCAGTTGAGCTTTAATGGTCTGTTTTCGTGCAGTAAATGCAATGTAATATGTACTATACCAGACTCAGATGTACCACATATTGACACCAAACCCTAAAGATTGAGTAGGTTTTATCTCTGGCACAACATTCCTCAAATTCACAGTAGATTTTCAACAGGAAAAGAAACAATTGGTTGCAGAGTTAGTACAGTTCCCCAAATCCCAAAACCTTCCACATCAGCAAAATGTGTAGCGATAATATAAATCTCTCAGCGCTCACTATTAGATTTAATTAGCAGTGCTATATCTTTTAATGATCCTGGATCAATTCACTGATGGCCAGGGGATAGAATGTGCAGCTAAAGTAAGTCTTTACGTGAAGGACATAACAGATTTATCATCACACCCGCCTATTGGAGGAGACATTTCTTTTAGGAGCTGATTACAGCCCAATTGTTTGATTATGATTTAAGATTTGCAATCATTCGTTCACTATTGCATTCTATTTCTGCTGGTAAGATCACTGAACTGACTGAATCGATTGGATTCAGGCTATAGGCTCAGTGACCCAACTAAAGTACACCCTTTCCTGGTTAGCACAATGGATAAATGTATGAATATAAAGGCCAGGCTCGGGGGCAGCATGCTGGCACAGCGGTCAGCCCTGCAGCCTCACAGCTCTACTGACACAGGTTCAATTCTGGCTTTGGGTCACTGTCTGTGTGGAGTTTGCACATTCTCCCTGTCTCTGCATGGGTTTCCTTTGGATACTCTGGTTCCTTCCCACACTTCAAAGATGTGCAGTTAAGTGGATTGGGCATACTAAATTGTCCCTTAGTGTCAAAAGATGTACAAATTGGATAGATTAACCATGGGGTTACAGGGCTAAAGTTGGGGAAGGGGCCTGGGTAAGATACTCAATCAGGGAATCCATGCAGGCTCAATGGGCAAATGGCCTCTTTTTACGCTATAAGATTCTATGATTCTATGAAATATTTGAGATTCAAATCTCACTCTTGGCTAAGATTGTTGATCTCTTCCTGAGTAATAGCATGTGGGGTGGATAGCTTCAACAACAACCTCTATTTACATAGTACCTTTAAAATGTCCGAGGTGTTTCATGACAGTCTTATCATGCACAATTTCACACCAAGCTGAGATATATGGAGACATTAGGGCAGGGGGTCCAAAATTTATCGAGGCTGATATTACCAAGAGAGTGAGCAACTGTCTCTCAATCCCTTTGCTCTCCTGAATAAAAGATCCTATGGCACTATATAATGAAAATATAAAATAAAATGAGGTCCAAGGGTATGATCTAAAATTGCTGAACAGAGTGTTGAGTCCAGAAGTCTTTATAGTGACCAGTTGAATAGTGAAGTGTTGGCCTTGGGGCTTGTATTAATTAATATTCACTGCAGCAGGATAAGGATAGAGAGGTCAGAGTGGGAGCAAGGTCAAAAATCAAAATGACACAGGAAGCCACAGGCTTAATTTTGCAGATTAGATTGAAGCATTCTGCAAAGCAGGAACCTAGTTTGTATTTGGTCTCCCCAAGGTAGAGGAGTTAATATCAAGAGCAACAAATTCACTATAGTAAATTGAAAGAAGTATGAGCAGTTCATTGGAAGGAGTATTTGGAGCCTTAGCCCATGAGAAAGGAGGAGGTAAAAGGGTCGTTGTTGCGTGCCTTGTGCATGCATGGAAAGCTTCTATAAGAGAGGGAGGAGATATTGGGGATGACTGTGAAGGGTGCCCCTTAGAAGAGTCCCTTTGGAACACTGAAAGAGGAGAGGAGGATCTGTTTTTTGGTGCCAAAATGCTGGATCTGGTGTGAACATGTGATCCATTGAATAGAGAAGTTGGTGACATGGATGGTGTAGACAAGGGGAATCCAATTGTGGATCTGGGAGGGAAGAGAAAGGCTGAGAGTAGAAATGTGTTATGTAAAAATGGATCTGAGGCAGCAAGTGTTGGTCTTCCCGCAGATGTTGCCTCTTGAGGTTCAAAGTGAGGTGACAGATTAGCTAAGAGTACAGCCAGCTCCTGGAGAAGGACTTGAAATTATACTTTTGCCAGGAACCTATGTTCAGCTTCAAAAGTGATGGACAATGTTTGCTGCTGGATTGTCAGAAACTAATTAATTGAAGTTAATTATTTTCCCCTCATTCTGTCTCAGCGGCTAAATGTTTATAAATGGATGGAGTTGAAAAGATGCAGGATTCTCACATTGTGGAACGGAACGCTTTCTGTTCTGATATCTATGTGTCAATGTGAAATGTCCCAAGAAGGTGAAAGTACAGCTGGAGGCATAATAAAGCTTCTCTCAAATTTGTCCCAAAAATGTTCCTCAGCTCCAATCTCAGGAGATCAGACTGTATTGTATGAAATACCTCTTTCCCACATAATTACTTCATGATCGGTCTGAATAAGACTGTCATCTTTGTGCTGAGTTGCAGCTAGATTCGAGCTGAGGGCTCCTGGCTACGATAAATCTGATTGAGCCTGCTGAGTTAGAGATGATTTTACAGCAAGCTACAACAAATAGGATCACGTGCACATCTCCCTGTAAAGAAATAACTCACATTTATATAGTGAATTTTATGATCTCACCTAAATTCTATACAGCTAATAAACTCCATTGCGAGCAGTCACTTCTATGATGTAGGTAACATAAAAGTCAATTTATACATATGTGGGAGAGGAGACTGAACTCAGCAGGGTGTTGGTTGAGGGACAGGGAAAGGAAAATCAGCACATCAGCAACAGCACCCTCACTGTAGACTGACGGTCTCTACATATAGATGAAATAGACAGCACAGATAAAGGGTGAATGTTTCACTATATCTAACAGCAGGACACAGCAGAATGTCCTTGCTAACAGCACAAAAACTGTAATAAAGACATGATTAAGTGAGTATTGTCTGAATGGACATTCCATCCATCTACCGCTAAAGATTATAACATTACTGATGGGATGCGATTAAAGAACTGTTGTATTGGGCCTATCTCTTTGTATCTTTTGTAAAAATTTAGCGATTTATGTGGCTAGAAACAATTGTCTTTACCAGAAGTTGTGAGAAATGCCTACAAAAAAAGCTGAGCAGGGTAATCTGAAGAAGCCTTAGGGATTCTTCAGTTCTCTCCTTATCGATAAGGCGGCAGCAAAGAATCCATCACTTGCAAACGCTGTGTCCGAATATCCTTTGAGCACCGAAAAGCAATAATGTTATTTTTAGTATTAATTGTAGGATAAACCTTGACCAGGATGCCCGATCTCCTGTTCTTCTTCGAACAATACCATTACGTCTTTTACATCCACCTGAAAGCAGCAAAAGGGGCCTGTGTTTAACCGTTCTTATGAAAGATGGCACCTCTGACAATACAGCACTTCTTCTGTATTATAGTGAAGTAACAGCGTAGATTTTATAATCAAGTGCCCAGAGTGTGCCTTCAACTCATAGCTCTCTGACAATCTAGTCAGAGGCAAGATGCTGTCAAATGAGCCACAGCTGACAGAACTAGAATCTTGCTGCTACATCACAGTGGTATAGATTTATTAATGCACTGAAACAAGATAGCTAAGAATGCAGTTGGGCATATTGGGATAGATTTTCACTTTTACTGATTCAAAGCCGAGCTTACTTGGACAAATCATCAATCATTACATTTTGCTCTCCCCAATGAAACCCATGTAGTTTTGATTTTACTTACATTCTTTTCAGAGGAAGGAAATTGAGGTAAGCTGAGTTACAGGCACATAATCTCCCTGTGCAGCATCCCAGTGCTGCTTACTGCCCAAGTGTTGAAGACAAAACTCTGTTTTTGAGAGGTTTTGAACACCTTTATCAGAAATTTTTATCATTACCTTATCTTTATCTTTGAAATCTTATTTGAAAAGCTATACAGACAAGCCATTACAAGCACAAATGGCATAAAATATCCTAAGAGTCAGAAAAGGAGAATTTCACACAGGCAAGATCACATTTTCTGGTTTTCCTTATCCCTTGTCAGTAATGCAACAGGGACCCTGCCCAGAAAGATCAGGGACCTCATTTCAATCAATGAGTATCTTAGAGCTTCCCAGCATAAACCAATTCCCACCCCTGCCACCTCACATCAGGAAATTCCCCCCTCCACCCTTTGCCAGTGCGGCATTTTGTCAGTGATGTCTACAACTGGTTTTGCAATAATGAACCAGCCAAAGAGAACATGAAAGGGGCACACAGGTAAGTGTAGCCCTTGGTTAGAAAGGGATATACCTAAGTGGTTCCCTGGCACTGCTCCTGCACTGACATGGCCAGACTGCCAGCAGTGCTGAGGGAGGGAGCTTCCTGCGGGGAACTCCATTGGGGCAATCCCTTTATTGATGGGGAGACTTTCCTTGTGCAAGTAAGGGACAGGGAAGTTGGCAGAGGCGAGGGGGTGGGGGCGAGTTCCTGTGTCAGTGGAGGGTTCTATGTGTCCATGAAGGTCCGTGAGGGTGGGGGGTAGGGGAAATTCTTCATTTCTTATTAGAGATTGGGACATCCCTTAAAAATGATATCAGAATTTTGGCATTCCCAGCGTTGTCCATTTTTTCTAGCCCGTCCTGCCAGCGTGATAACGTGGGCCAGGCCTGCAGATATTTCTGCACAGGGTCTAGAGCAATATGGCAGGCAAAGCAGCTACAGAGCTATACACTGGTTTTCTCATCTCAGTTGGCACTCTTAGTCTGAATATTCCACCTTAGAAAAGGGGGAAGGAACAGTGGCAGAAGAAAGGCGAGACAGGTAAATATCAGGCACTGTACATGGGAAACAAGTTGAACTGACATATGCAGTAAATTAATGATGTTGAAATATCTGTTGATGCTGAGGAAAGAGATGCAAACTTGACATTTGAATGAACGAAACTCTCATATCTGGCAATGAGACATGACTGCAGCAAATCCAGGCCTGGTATCTCATTGCAAAGATAAGGATATGTGGAATGGGCCATTTGGGAGGATATTGGATATATAACCTTTGTTATATGCAATGCTCTTACAATTTTATAACGCATGGCAAATATCTGCTCAGTCAATCATTCTATTCAACCATTAGATATATGAGTAGAAGTAGACCATTCGGCCCATTGAATCTGCTCCACCATTCAATGACTTCATGATTGACCTTATTTGTTAATTCTGAAATCTACTTTTCTTTATAACCCTTGATTCCCTTACTGATGAAAACTCTATTTCAGCCTTACACAAACTTAAAGACACAGCCTCCAAAGCCCTCTGCAGTAAAATATTCCACAGATTTGCTACTCTTTGAGAGAAGAAAATCTTCCTCATCTCTGTCTTAAACTGGCAACCCCTTTACTCGAAGATTATGACCTCTGGTTCCCCACAAGGAGAAACAACCTCTCAGTATTTATCCTGTCAAACCCTCTGAAAATCCTGCGTCTCTTAATAAGGTTGCCTCTCACTCTTCTAAACTTCAGTGAGTACAGGCTCAACCTACT
The DNA here is from genome assembly GCA_024679065.1 of Sphyrna mokarran. Lineage (NCBI taxonomy): Eukaryota > Metazoa > Chordata > Chondrichthyes > Carcharhiniformes > Carcharhinidae > Sphyrna > Sphyrna mokarran. The sequence goes on from JAGIQG010000028.1 coordinate 28,634,276, forward strand.
CAACTCCAAACTCGGGATCTACCCAACATCAACCTAGTGAACTGTCTCAGGATTGTCTCCAAAGCCAGTAGATTGGGTCGGCATAGTAGCACAGTGGTTAGCACTGCTGCTTCACAGTGCCAGGAACCTGGGTTCAATTCCCGGCTTGGGTCACTGGCTGTGTAGAATTTGCATCTTCTCCCCATCTCTGCGAGTGTTTCCTCTGGGTGCTCCAGCTTCCTCCCACAGTTTGAAAGGCGTGCTGGTTAGATGCATTGACCTGAAAAGGTATCGGAATGTGGTGACTCAGGGAATTTTATAGTAACTTCATTGTAGTGTTAATGTAAGCCTTAGTTCTGACTAATAAGTAAACTTTATATCTTTCCTTAGATAAAGGGAGTCAAAGCTGTCCATAGTGTTTCAGGTAATAGTCTATCTAATGGAATGCTCATCTCAGGTAAGTACTAAAAATGCTGCAACACAAAAAAGCAGGGAGTACTTTCCTCTTTTAGCCAACTTTGTGAAAATAAGATCAATCACTTCTGTCATTGTAGTACCTTATTGTGCATACAATGACTGTAACAGCTCCATATTACCTACAGCACAGAAATAGGTTATTCAGTCCATGAAAGCTAAGCCAGCATTTATGCTACACAAAAACCTCCTCCCACTACACTTATACACCTTATCACCATATTTTTCTATTAGTTTCTCCTTCATGTTCTTATTTAGCTTCATCCAGATTTAAAAATAGCTCACAAGCTGTGAAGTACTTTGGGAATGTTTTGAGGATGTGACAAGTTTGCTTTTCACAAAATTTGTATATTCATGCTGGATATTCTGTGGTACTTGGTGTCATCAGTCACTCCTGTTAAAGGGCACTCCCAGGTGTTAGTAGCTCAGAATCACCTTGCAGGTCTTATGTGTGCCCTTGATTCTGAATTAGTGAATAAGAAAGAGAAAGCGTGAAACAGGTGGGTATCTAGGCCAACCATGTCGAGGTCTTCCAAAATGGAACCAGGAAGGGGCAGTTAATCAATTATCTGAACATTATTGTCCCGCTGTTATCTAATGAAGACTTCAGAAACCCCAGAAATGTTATCGCACACAATAAATGCAAATTAGTCCTTTGGCCCTGGTTCCTTTTCTTCCATCTTTCATACCATTTTATTTTTTTTCTAATTGATTCCATCCTTCCTTCCCATTCTAATCTGCTCTTTTCTTCTAACTATAATATTCTACTACTACAGGAGAAGTAAAGCATGTTGGGGCAGAAAGGGTGTAGGAAACTACCTTCTTGTTCTGACCTTGATTAAACCAAAGAATAATCTACTTGATATTTCCTTTCCATAGTCAATAATCACAGTGCACACTCTGGAGTAGCCTTCTCCTGTGACAGCAGTAACAGGAGGACATTTCTCAATGCTCCATCTGTAAAAAGTGTGATTTCAAATCAATGGAAGATCAGATCCAGGACCACTGGCCCCAGAAAATTAAACTGTGTAGGCTCTACATTCTACGTTTGAAGGCTGTTTCTCGCCATAATATATTGGCTCGGAAGGGCTCTCTGAAAGGCGCTATACAAATTCTTCTGATCACTGTCTGATGTTTCCAAGAGGTATAGTAAAAAAGTAAAGTTAATGAGTTGAGATCATAGAATCTTACTGTACAGAAAGAGGCCATTCAGCCCATTAAGTCTGCATCGACCACAAACCTAGGCCCTATCTCCGCAGCAGGCTGGAATTGAGACAGAGAGCTGTCATCACTGGTGGTTTTGTTCCCTTCAGTTGCATCCAATGACATCACTACCAACAAAACTAATTAAAGGTGATCACAGAATTACTGTCACAACATTCCCACTTGTGCTGCTAATGAATTACTTCATTCTACATTTTTCTCAAGTGCAGAGTTGTTTCCCTGACACTGCAGCTGAGGAACAAATGCCATCAAAGCAATTTCGAACTGCGAATAATGATCCCAAGTTTGGGATCCAGGTGCAAATGCTTGACATTTACTGAGCACCTCGAGCTTGGGGAATGGGGAGGTGGGAGGAGAGTGGTGAAGAGAGGCAGAATTTGTCCATCATTGATCTTAATTACAAAATGCTGAACATCTTCACGGGAAGGTTCCTTTTTCATTCGCTTTGAAATGCAGCTATCAGAAGTGCGACGGGTACATTCAGTGTTTTTTGCACAGCAGGGGAAGAGTTCCTTAAAACAAAAAGCAATCTCCATCCAAGTGAATGTTTTAACTGTTCGACAACTCCTTTGTGGAACTTTATGATCACACAGCCATCTGCCGCACTTCAAGTTCTTCTGGCTGGTTTGCAGAGGAGGCCATCAATATAAGGCAGCCACCTTGTGTCTATGGGGAATTCAGAAGTACATCTTTGCCCAGGAGAGCAGTGAAAATGTGGAACCCCCTACCACAGGGAGTAATTAGATAAGATGAATAGTACAGATGTATTTCAGGGGAAGTTGGCTAAGTGTTTCAGGGAAAGGAGATTAGAGAGCTATGTTTCCAGGGTTGGATAAGATGGATGAGGAGGAGATACAAGTGGAGCATAAATGCCAGCATGGATTGGATGATCTAGCTGTTTGCAGGCTCTTCATCCTATGTTTGAAGGCTGTTTCTCGCCATATATTGGCTCAAAAGGACTCTGAGAATGGTGCTATACAAATTTTTCTGATCACTATTATTGCAATGGTTCACACTCTGGAGTAGTCTTTTCCTGTGACTGCAGTGGCAGGAGAACATTTCTCAGTGCTCCACCTATAAAGAGTATGACTTCAAATCAACGGGAGACCAGATCCAGGGCCCCAGGAAATTAAACCTCAGGCTAGAATTGAGACAGAGAGCTGTCATCACTGGTGGTTTTGTTCCCTTCAGTTGCATCTAATGACATCGCTACCAACAAAACTAATTAAAGATGATCACAGAATTACTGTCACAACATTCCCACTTGAGCTGATGTTTCCAAGAGGTGGAGAAGAAAGGTAAAATTAACGTCTTAGGATAATAGAATCTTACTGTACAGAAAGAGGCCATTCAGCCCATTGAATCTGCGTCTACCACAAACCTAGGCTCTATCTCCACAACCCCACGCATTTACCCAGCTAGTTCCCCTGACACCAAGGGATAATTTAGCATGGCCAATCCACCAAACCTGCCAGAGCCTCAAACTCTGAAAGGATGAGAAAATTCCATCCATCCTTTCAGGTGAATGAACTGGTGAAAAGTTAGTGAAAGAAAAATTTGCATTTACATTGCACTTTACAAAAATCACCAGATATTGCAAAGCATTTTACAGCCAACAAAGTATTTTTGAAGTATATTCATTGTTGTAATGTCAGAAACATGACAGCCAATTTACACACAGTAGCTCCTGTAACCAGCAATGTGGTCAGCCAATCGAATCTTTGTTAAGAATAAATATTGGCCAGGATACCAGGAATATCTCCACTGGTCTTCGACAGAATATGTCACAGGATCTTTTACATTGACCTAAGCAGGCAGATAGGGCATTGGTTTAACATCTCACCCAAAAAGAACAGCACCTCCAACAGAGCAGCACTCTCTCAGTGCTTGAATGCAGAATTTTGCATCTCAGAGCTCAGAGTATTATTACCTGAGCCACAGTTACTACTGAGGTGTAACAGATTTTAGATTAAGTACATAGGCAGAAAAACCAAAAGGGAAGTTCCATAGTAGATGGAAAAGAAGGCAAGATTTAATGTCAGAAGTGCTGAAAGAAAAAGGGAATGGCAATAGGATAAGAACAAGGGTGGCATGGTAGCATAGTGGTTGGCATTGCTGTTTCACAGCTGCAGGGAGCTGGGTTCAATTCCTGGCTTGGGCATTGTCTATGTGAAGTTTGTACATTCTCCTTGTGTCTGCATGGGTTTCTCCGGTTTTCTCCCACAGTCCAAAAATATGCAAGCCAGATTGATTGGCCATACTAAAATTGCCCCTTAGTGTCCCGAGATGCTTAGGTTAGAGGGATTAGTGGATAAAATATTTAGGGATTTGGAGGTAGGGCCTAAGTGGAATTGTGGTTAGTGCAGACTCAATGGGCCGAATGGTCTCTTTCCTTACTGTAGGATTTCTACGATGCTATGGACCAAAAGATAGGTGTGCAGGAGCTGGGAATAGCCGAAGAGTCATCACCATTTAAAAAACTGAGAGCAGAAGTTATGATTTGAAATTGTGGAACTCAAAGTGTAAACCAGAATAACCAAAAGATGAGTGCAACTAGGAAGGAGGGCTAAGATGTGACAAGAAGAGTAATAAAAGAACAGGAGCTGCACTTCCATGAATGCACTAGGCCCAGGAACATGAGTGTTAGAAAGTGGATACAAAGACATTGGAGAGGGTGCAGAACAGAATGATAGGAATTGTCCCAGGAATGAGAGGTTGCAGTTCATTAGATAGATTAAAGAGAGGAGATTTGATATAGTCATTGGGCAGAGGAGATGGAGAAAAACTGTTCCCATTATGGAAGACTCACCAGGACACAGATTAAGGTCTTTGGTAAAAGTACCTGGGTGATATGAATTGGGATCTGGCTAGTCTAATCAACCATAGCTTTTAAAAGAGAATTGGATAATATCTGAAGGAAAAATATTTGTAGTGTTTTGGAGAAAAAGATGGAGAAGCTGGATTAGCTGAATAGCTTTTCTAGGGAGTCAACATGTATATGATCGGCTAAACTGTCTTCTTAAGTGCTGTAGTCATTCAATGATTTGATCATAGAATCCTACAGCGCAGAAGGAGATTGTTAGGCCCATCGCGTCTACACTGACCACAATCCCACCAGTCCCTATCCCCATTACTCCATGCTTTTACCCTCACAAGTCCCCCCCGATACGAAAGGGCAATTTAGTATAGCCAATCCACTTAACCCGCACATCTTTGGATTATGGGATGAAACCAGACCACCTGGAAGAAACCCACATAGACACAGGGAGAATGTACAAACTCCACACAGACAGTATCCCAAGCCAGGAATTGAACCCGGGTCCCTGGCGCTGTGAGGTAGCAGTGCTAATCACTGATGATTCTATGATAATCTGTCTTCAGAGGCATGGCTCACATTTTAGATCATGGGTGAGTTTATTCAACTTTTTAAACAGGTTAAGCAGCTGGTGTTTGGATGTCAGAACATTTCATATCAAAGGTTGTCTATTGTTATTTTAAGGACAGAACTTAAGGGCAAGTAGAACCATTCTATTACAAAGTGCTGTCGACACTGCCAAGACAACTGGGGAAGGGAGAGAAAGCAAGGAACATTGTTAATTTATTAACTTTTAAAATTCTATTATCAATATGCCATACTGAATATCTGAGCATGGAAAAGATGTGTGCAAATTGGTGGAGTGAAATGGTATACAATGTGCCCAGGCAAATTCAATTTGTTCTGGTACAATTCCAGAGTGCAAACAGTAGTGTTAGATCTCACCAATGTAGACATCTTTTACATTTGAGTTAAGCACCACAAGTCTGCTGCACCACAAGGCTGTCACATGATTAATCCTCATGTCTCTGCAGGAATCCGTGCTAGGACGCCAACTGTTCACATCATATATTAATGATTTGGAAGAGGGAACTGAATGTATTATCTCCAAATTTGCAGATGATACAAAGTCAGGTGGGAGGGTGAGCTGTGAGGAGGGTGCTGCAGCATGATTTGGACAGACTGTATGTCTGGGCACATGCATGGTAGATGCAGTATAATGTGGATTAATGTGAGATTATCCACTTTGGTAGCAATAATAGAAAGACAGATTACTACCTGAATAAATTAAATTAAGACAGGTGGATACCCAGCGAGATCTTGGTGTCCTCATGCATCAGTCACTGAAAGTACGCAGATACATCAGGCAGTAAAAAAGGCAAATGGTATGTGGACCTTCATAGGAGAGGATTTGAAAATAGGGATAGGGATGTTTCGCTGCAATTGTGTGGGGCATTGGTGAGGTCATGCCTGGAATATTGTTACAGTTTTGGTGTCCTTATTTGAGGAAGGATGTCCTTACTATAGAGTGAAGGCTTATCAGGCTGATTGCTGGGATGACAGGTCTGTCACATGACACTAAATCAGTTAGGATTATATTCACTGGAGTTTAGAAGAAAGGGGATCACAGAGAAACTTATAAAATTCTGACAAGATTAGACAGGATAGATTCAGAAAGAATGTTCCCCCAATGTGATGGAGTCCAGAACTAAGGGTCATAAGTTTGAGGATAAAGAATAAATTTTTCAGAATTGAGGTGAGGAGAAATTTCTTCACCCAGTGGGTGATGAATGTATGGAATTCAGTTCCACAGAAGGTAATTGAAGACAAAACGTTGTGTGATATCAAGAAGAAATTAAATACAGCTCTTGCGGTTAAAGGATCAATGGATATGAGAGTAGGGCAATCAGGATATTGGATTTGATGATCAGTCATGTTCATAATTAATTGGTGGAGTAAGCTCAAAGGGCCAAATAGCCTATTCCTGCTTGTAGTTTCTAGGTTTCTATGTTTCTTTGTGCACCCTCCAATGCAATTTGTTGGTTAGTGCTCAGGAGGAGGAATTTGGTTGAATTTGTTCTAGCCCTTTCTCAGACACCAGAGTGTGTCTCACATAATAGATAATAGTAAGCTTCAGTCAGCAGCACTCTGAACTGGACAATGTACGATACAATATTCTGATGCAATTATTGCAGGAATGAAAGCCCTTTCTCTTTCTCAATTGCCAAACCACAGATCACGCTACAGTGTGGGTCGCAAGTAGATGCCAAATTTCTCAGCAAATGCTACAGGTGAGGAGCTTGCCCAGTAGGTTTGGATATTGTTGGAGTAGGAATCATGGAGGTACAGACTCCAAATCCCTGAGAGGCTTCCAGTTAGCAGTGTGGACCATTCCAATTCATTTACATCTTGGAGATGGTAGCACAGTGGTTATGTTACTGGATGAGCAATCCAGAGGCTGAGAGTTCAAATCCCAGCTTGAGAATTTGATTTCAGTTTAAAAGAAATGAGATTAGGAAATAAAAAGCTGGCACTGATAAAGCCAACCATTTAATGGTCAGAGAATGCTAAAAACTCTATGGCTGGAATTTTACCATCCCACTTGCCACAGGAATCAGAGTGGGTGAGGGGTGGACTATGGAAAAGTCTGTTGACCTTGGGTGGGATTTTATGGTTTTGGGATGAGCAAGGCTGTTAAAATCCCACTCTAACTCTTTTACAAGGAAGGAAATCTGCTGTGTATACCTATACTGGTCTATGTGTGACTTCAGTTTAAACAAATGACACTGACTCTTAACTGCCTTGTGAATTGGATTAGCAAGCCACTCGAATCTTAACTTGTGATTACTAGAGAATCATAGAATCCTATGGTGTAGGAGGAAGCCATTTGGCCCATCGAGTCTGCACCAACCATAATCCCATGCAGACCCTGTCCCTGTCGCTAGTTCCTTGACATTATGAGCAACTTAGCATGGCCAATTCACTTTGGACTGTGGGAGGAAACCGGAGCACTCAGAGAAAATGCATGCAGATGCAGGGAGAATGCGCAAACTCCACACAGACAGTAACGCAAGCCTGGAATCAAACCCGCATCTCTGGTGCTGTGAGGCAGCAGCACTAGCCACTGTGCCACCCCTGAACAGCTACTATCTTGTGTTCCATTTTGGCTTTTACCATTGATTGAGACAACAGCACTAGGAACAACACTTGCTAAACCTCCAGATCAAAAAACTTACAAAAAATTCACTCCAGAAAATTAGAAACGTAAGTACATTAATGGAATCATGTTCTAATCATAAAATATTAATGACAGAAGCACCTGATACTTATGCAATGCCTGGTGCAGTGTCACATGACTAAAAGGCCACAATTTGATGGTGAACAGCAGTACAGCCTTGTGTAGAGTATTGCTATAATCTGCAAATAAACTGTGATGACTTCAGCTGGGCTAACGAGGCTGACTTGCTAGTGTGTGAATTATTCTAATTGATGGTATCAATAGGCAGCGGGTGATTAATAGCATCATCCATCCCAACTGTCTGCTCCCCTACTGTGGCTATATTCGTGGCCAGGTGTCCCTGGAGAGAGAGCACACGGTGTCCATGGGCGCAGTTGATGCCTTCCGCACCCACCGAGCACCGCAGGGCTTGAGGTGCATTATAGACCCTGATGATCACATTTTGATTTGATGTTTTAAGTTTCCTTTGCACTTTGGTTCTGTTCGGGCTGTTTCCCCTCCTTTTAGGGGGCTGCCCCTGAGTTAATTTGAGTTGGTTTATTTGGTTTACCCTAAAAGACAAAAAAAAACCTCATTAGCCTGGCTGAAGTCGTCACATAAATGAGAATTTTTTTTTTTGCAAATAACTGTTTATGGCAGCAATCTTAGGGAAATAGACAACCCTAAGAATCTCCAACTGTGACCAAACACAGGATGAAACATTGTGCCAGCACACAGAGTATCTCCAAGTGAAGACTGCAAACCTGAATAAGGCATGGACAGAAAAAAAGGTTGAAGACTCACTGAACAGAGCATCATGGATGCTGCAGACACACACCATACTCAGAGTCCAAATAGCAGTAAGTACAGATCACATTTCATTTATGGGATGCGAGTGTTGCTGGATGCATTTATTGCCCCTCCCTAACAGCCCTCCATTTCAGAGAATATTTTAGAGTTAGTGACATTGCCGAGAGTCTGGAGTCCCATGTAAGTAAGGATGGCAGATATCTTTCCCTAAAGGACATTAGTCTGAAGCTGAAAACAGAATATCACATTAGTGGACCAGATGGGTTTTTACAGCAAGCACTTCATAGTCATCATTGGACTTTTAATTGGAGATTTTTATTGAATTCAAATCTCACCATCTGCCATGGTGAGATTTAAACCTGAGTCTCCAGATCCAGTTCTGAGTCTCTGAATTACTAGTCCAGCAGCAATATCACCACGCCACTACTTCCGCTTAAGATAAATCTACAAGCCAAATTCCTGAAGCAGCAAAAGGTCCAGACGTTGGGAGAAGCATGGAATCTACATTGCAACATTCCAAAGCATGTAAGTCTCAAACGGACTCAAAAACATTCTCCAGGTACAGAAAAGCTTCAGGTTTGCACAAGAAGCAATAGAGGATCAGGTCAGTACTTTACTCTCTGCAGTAAGGACATAGCAGATGATATTATAGAGGCATTGAGCCTTCAACCTCAAAGGATTTGATTTGTATTTCATGGTTTGAAAAACTTGATCATTGAGTGAGTGAAATTTAATAAGAGGCAGCAAAAATCTGGTGAGGCCATGGTTTCATTTATAAATATTCTTGGCATAAGTACAAAAAATTGCAGATATGGGATCCTCAAAAATAAAATAATAAGGAATCATATCATAGCTGGGAGTCTTGGATGAAAGCTTCAAAAATTTTGCAAATAAGATTTAACACTTACAACGGTAGTAAAAATAATGCCAAAGTCAGAAATTAGGAAGCTAAAGAGAAGGGTTATTTAAAGGGTAAATGACATGCCTTTGAAATAAGAGTGAAGCCATTCAATATGTCAGACAGAAAAAAAGAGTAAGCATGGGGAAACAAAAGCCCACATGTTCAGCAGGGTTGGTGAAAGGGAGGGGGGAAGGTCACCAACCATCATTTTGAGATGCTTCTGGTGTGGCAGGAAGCCCTACACAAATGAGGAGAATGCCCAGCAGCCAGGACTGAGCATCAGAATTGTGAAGATATTTGAAAACAGTTTGCAGGTCCAAAGTTGCTATAGCTCACAGGAATAATGAACTTACAATAAAACCAAGTGAAACCTAAAAAGCAGATGAAGACATCACATTAGAGCGATCCTCTGTCCAAGTTACAGGGTCCAGAAGGGACTACATTAAAAGTAATGACCAACACCTGGCTAGATTAGAATACAAGGATAAAGAAGTTGCTGAAGCTTTTTTATGTAGTAAAGAATCAGGAGTCATTATTATTGAATAGAAAAGCAAGTTTGCAGCTGAGGCTCATTTACAAGGTGTATGAAATTGCTAATGAGCAGTCTAATGAGGTATTCAGAAATGAAATTCCACATTGTCATGCTTAGGAAAGCTGAAAACAGAAAAAAATCTCATTGCCCTTAGGACAGATACTAAGTCTATATGTTTTTTCACAGTCAGGAAGGTCACTCAGCCATCCTTAGACAAAGAGTGAGCTTGAACACGTTACAATAAGAGGACATCTCTCTGGTAATTATATCAGTGAAGTGATGTTCTGGAGTGGTTTTAATACCGAAGTCTATTGGTTCAATTGGTATCTATGTGGACTTAATTGAATTGAACAAGTCAACAGAGCACAAGATTCATCTGGCAGCATTCTTGGTTGGAAATCTTACCAAATTATCACAAAGCACTCTCCTCACAAAATCCAAACAGTGGGTCTTGGTACCTGCTTCTGGCCAAAGAATTCAGATTATAAACTGCTTTTATCACTGCATTTGGAGGTTATTGTTTTTACAGATTCACATTCAGAACTGTTCTGCACCCTGAACACGAGATGAAACACTCGTCAGGGCTGGCAGGGATCACAAACATTGCATCATGAGCTTTTTAATTTGAGCATCCCTTTATAAATGAAAGCAATGATATGGCAGGGAACTCAGAATACCATAGAAGAAAAATATCCATTCAATCAAGCCAGAGGCACAAATACACTCCATTTTTCTTTTGAGCATATATTTTATAGTTGAACATGCTATACTTTTAATCAACCTACGATTGAGGTTCGTAGCACAATGATTAACGTTGCTGCCTCTCAGCGCAGAGATCTGGGTTTAATTCCAGCCTTGAGTGAGTGTATGGAATTTGCACATTCTCCCCTTGTCTGCATGGGTTTCTTCCAGGTGCTCTGATTTCCTCCCACAGTCCAAAGATGTGTGGGATAGGTTGAATGGCCATGATAAATTGCCCCTTATTGTCAGAGGGATAAGCAGGGTAAATATATGGAATTACGGGGATGGGACCTGGGTGGGATTGTTGTAGATGCAGCTATGATGGGCCGAATGGCCTCTTTCTGCATGTTGATTCAATGAGATCCTGCCTGTTGTTCAGGTGAACATTAAAGAAGTTGGATTAGATCTTGCAGGTTACTTAATGTCTGCCATTTGCTAGTCTTGCCTTTTTATAATTCAACTCAAAACATTTTTGCTGACAATTTGCTGAAAGGATGAAAACAAGGCATCTTGGACACAAATAGACTGACAGCCTATTGTGTATCTATTTTTAATTAGTTCATGGGACATGGGAGTTGCTAACCGGCCAGCATTCATTGCTCATTCCTGGTTGCCCTTTCTCAGAGGGTAGTTGAGAGTCGACCACATTGCTGTGGTTCTGAAGTCAGATGTAGGTCAGACCAGGTGAGGATGGCAGATTTCCTCCCCTAAAGTACTTTAATGAACTAGGTAGGTTTTTCCCGACATCAACAGTGGTTTCATGGTCATCTTAATTCCAGATTTTTATTATTGGATTCAAATTCCTTTACAAGATGAGCAGGATTCAAACGTGGTGTTTCTGGATTACTATTCTAACGATAATACCACTAGGCCATCACCTCCCATTATTTCTTCATAAGCAATAAAATTTAAGGAGTTCTAGTAAACAGTGCAGGGAGTGAGGAGAAGTCAGAATAATCAAGGGTAAGCTTCAACAACATGTCTGGTGCAGAAGAGAGCTAAAGGACAAGAAATAAGAGATTAAGAAATGGAGGAAAAAGACAAATGAAGAGAAAGAGAAGTCCCCAAAAAATTTAACACTTGAAGGAATGAAAGTCCATACTTGTTATAGTTAATTTTTAGTGCCAGGCATGTTGTAAGAAGAGTATTTATTTTACTAATTACGACCTCTAAATATCTGCAGCAAGTTTAGTTTATTATTTACTGAACAAAAACAGCAATGTCAGAACAGTCAGTATATTTCAATGGCAGAAAGACGTCGTTTTTGTGAAACTAATGGCAGAGCAGTTCATTCTAGAAGCAGCATTTGGATATTTGCATTTAATCACACATCTGCTTCTCATCTGAAGTTGCCGTACGATTTACAGATAAATAACAGTGAGTGCAATTAGCCTCCCCATCATTTTAAGAGTGAAATCTCGTCCCCTCGCTCACTGTTCCAAAGAGGGGGAGTCCAAGCCAAGATTCATTTTTCAAAACAGCATCAGAAAGTAAAATTAACTGGCTACTTATCATTTTACTGCTTGTGGGAACAGAATGGCTGCCAGTTGCTTACATTGCACTCCAAAGCTCACACATTGTACAAGACATGTTGGAATGGTTTAGCCTGCTCTGCAAGTGCAGCTGTTAGACCATAGCTGTTTCTCAACGTCCACCAATGATCCAGTTTTTGCCTTCCAACTATATCTGATTCCGGTCGAAGACTTCTGCCAATGCAGTTCTACTGAGTGTGGCATTTTACTGAAAATAGTCAAGTCCAAAAACTTATGATCGTAAAAATTCTATTGACTGCACTTGACTTCCATCAGGGGCATGAGGCCTTCCTCAACCAGATACTGGAAACAGCATTTTAATTTGATAAGCTTCTTTTAAAGGTTTTTATTTTTGTCACAGTAACACTAAAATGCCCCTTTTAAAAGAGATTGATCATTTAATCAGATCTCTAAAGTGCAGGAAGTCGTTTGGCCCATTGGGTCTGCATCGATTCTCATCTTACTTATCCCACCCTATCCCTATAACGTTATGTATTTATCCCACTAATTCTCCTAACCGACACAATTTGAAACACTAAGGGGCAATTTAGTAAGGCCAATCCACCTAATGCGTACATCTTGATTGTGGGAAGAAACCAAAGTTCAAAAGAGAGACTTCAGGGACACTGCTGGTTATGGAGGCGATTGGCATTTGTAATTCAACTAAAACTAGTACAAGAAAGAAAACTTCCACACAGCTTGGACTTCTTGCCTTTGGATCCCATATGTGCATAGTGCCCTTTTAATTTAAATAATATCATATGTTCAAGAGGTCCCTTTATTAAGTGAGCGAATTGCATTTGATAGCATTATATAATATGATAATGCTTTTCAAACTATGCTCACAATGCATTTGTGAAAGTGCGAACAATGTAAGATGACACGCAAAGAAAGGCTTTTAGTGTCGGCTGTTATCACAAAGTGTGAAATGTTTATAATGAATTCAATTTCCTTGACTGAGTGCACTGTGCAGATCCCCATTGAATTCATAAGCTTGACAACTAGCACTTTGGGAGATGCATAGGTGATTTTTTTTGTGAAAATGACTGTATTCAAGATCAGCGGTGAATTGCATTCAGAAATGGAAATGATCAGACTATATGGGGTTTCTTTTTTTCCCCTTCTTCCAATTATTCCCTCTCCTAAAGATGCTGACAATTGCAACAGTCCATTACCTCGCTTCACCTCCAGTGGATATTATGTACCTAGGCAGTGAACATCAGCAGGCATTCCAATTCTGACTACCCTTCAAAAGTACTAAAGATTTGCAGTCATGAAAGAACAGCTTAAGTACCATCCTGCATGATCCCAGGACATTCCAAAACTCTTTGCAGCCAGTTAAGTACTTTTAAAGTACAGTCGCTGTTGCAATGTAGAAAAAAATCGGCAGCTAATCTACACATGGCATGGCAAGCTCCCACAAATGATCGTGTGGGTAAAGTAGAAACTAGAAGTAGCCCTTTGTACCTGCACCAGCTTTCATTTTGAACATGGATGATCACCAATATCCTGATCCCTCTTCCTCTCCATATCCTGTGATCCCTTTTGCCCCAAGAGCTATATCTAATTTCTTCTCAAAATCAGATGACATTTTGGCCTCAACTACTCTCTGTGGTAGTGAATTCCAAACATTCACCACCCTCTGGTGAAGAAATTTCTCCTCGCCTCAGTTCTAAAAGCTTTACTCCTTATCCTCAAACTATGACCTCTAGTTCTGGACTCCCCCTTGATTTCAGAAAGAACATTCCCACTTACCCTATCTAATCCTGTTAGAATTTTTAAGTTTCCATGAGATCCCCCCTCACACTTCTAAACTCAAGTGAATATAATCCTAATCGACTTGGTCTCTCCTTATATGACAGACCTCCCTGGGAAATCTTCACTATACTCCCTCTACAGCAAAAACATCCTTCCTCAGATAAGGACACCAAAACTACACATAATATTCCAAATGTGGCCTCAGCAACGCCCTATACAATTGCAACAATTCATCCCTATCTTATACTCAAAATCTCTCGCTATGAAGGTCAACATATTATTTGCCTTCTTTACTGCCTGCTGTACCTGCGTGCTTACTTTCAGTGACTGATGCAAAAGGATTCCATGGTTTTGTTGAGTATCTAACTCTCTCAATTTACACCATTCAAGTAATAATCTATCTTCCTGCTATTGTTATCAAAGTGGATAACCTCACATTTATCCACATTATACTGCATCTGCCATGTAGATGCCTACACACAGAGCCTGTCCAAACCACACTGAAGTAGCTCTGCATCCTCCTCACAGCTCACCCTCCCACTCAACTACCACATCTGCAAATTTGGAGATAATATATTCAATCCCTCATTCAAATCATTAATATATAATGTGAACATTTGGGGTCCTACTACAGGTTCCTGTGGAACCCCACTAATTACTGACTGCCAATCAGAAAAAGACCCAGTTGTGCCAACTCTTTGTTTCCTATCTGATAACCAGTTTGCTCTCCAAGTCAAGACATTACCTGCAATCCTATGTGTTTTAACTTTACATAATAGTCTGTTATATGAAATCTTGTTGAAAGCCTTCTGAAAGTCTAAATAAACACACCCACTGGCTCTCCTCAGTCAACTCTAATAGTTACATCCTCACAGAATTCCAATAGATTCATCAAGCCTGATTTCCCTTTTGTAAATCCATGCTGACTTTGTCTGATTATACCAGTGCCTTCCAAATGCCAAGTTATGAAATCCTTGATAACAGAATTCTCCAGTACTGACGTTAGACTTATCACCTTCAATTCTATCAATTTCCCCAAAACTATTTCTCTACTAATGCTGATTTCCTTCAGCTCCTCATTAAAACATGTTTCTCTCAGCACTTCTGGTACATTATTCATGTCTTCCTTTGTGAAGACTGAAGCAGAGCACAAATATAATTCCTCAGCCATTTCTTTATTCCTATAGTGTCTTTGCCTCTGAGTTAGTGGCTCTGGGTTTGAATCTCACCCTAGGACTTAATGTCCAAGGTGACAACAGGCTTGCAAACTGTCCCATGAGATTTTAGCTACGGGAACAAACATGAGTATGTGCTCTGTCTGCCTCACGTGTCTGTAGGCACTGAAAAGGTGATAGATTGAAGCTCCCATAAAGAGTGGGACAACGGCCAGAATTTTACTGACCTGCCCTCCATGGGAATTGGAGCATGGGAAAGTCCATTGACTTTGGGCTGGATTTCAGAATTTTGGGAAGTGCAAGGCCATAAAATCTTGCCTAATGGATTTGTGTGTTTTTTTCATGGTATCTTTCCTTCAATGAAAGGTGTTCGACATGCAGAAAACAAATCCATTTCAGATGCAGTGTTTCCATTTAGTGCACCTTTGTTGACAGAATCATAGAAACCCCTACAATGCAGAAAAAGGCCATTTGGCCCATCGAGTCTGCACTGACCACAATCCCACTCAGTCCCTATCTCCATATCCTCACAAATTTACCTGGCTAATCCCTCTAACCTACGCATGCCAGGTCACCAAGGGGCAATTTAACATGGCCAATTAACCTAACCCACACATCTTTGGATTGTGGGAGGAAACCCATGCAGACACAAAAAGAACGTGCAAACTCTATACAGACAGTGACTCATACCAGGAATCGAACCCTGGAGCTGTGAAGCAGCAGTGCTAACCACTGTGCTACCGTGCAGCCCACTGAGGATGGTCAATCCACCTAACCTGCACATCTTTGGATGGTTGAAGAGGCCAATTTTTAAGAAGCACTTTCTTCTATAAATGCTTCACACAAAGCTACCAAGTGTCATCGAGGGTTGTTGCTCTCAGTGTTGGCATCTAACCAAACCAGTGATCATCATGGTGGTGCACACCAGCCCACAGGAACTGTCCCCATTTTCATAGAACATAGAACAGGTCCTTCGGCTCTCAATGTTGTGCCCAACTATTCTAATCCCAAGATCAAGCTATCCCACTCTCTCTAATTCTGGTGTGTTCCATGTGCCTATCTAATAACTGCTTCAAGCTTCCTGAAGTATCTGACTCTACTATCACAGCAGGTAGTGTATTCCACATCTCAATCATTCTCTGAGTAAAGAATCTTTTTCGGACATCCCTCCTATATCTCCCACAATGAACCTTATAGTTATGCCCCCTAGTAACAGCTGTTCACTGTTAACAATTAATTATCACATCTGGGGGTCACTAAATCAGGACTTCATGTCATTCTTGCAAAGTGTGAGTTGATGGATAATTACTGGACAGGGAACCAGAGAAACCTTCCCTGTTCCCGATCGTATAATGGGATCTTTTCTGTCTGCCTGACAGAGCAAGTGGATGTTTGGCTTAACATAACATCCTAAAGATGTCACTTGAACATCATTGGGCAGCACGGTGACTAGCATTGCTACCTCACAGTGCCAGAGACCCAGGTTAGATTCTGGCCTCAGGTGACTATGTGGAGTTTGCATGTTCTTCCCGTGTTACTGTGGGTTCCCTTCAAGCACTCTGGTTTTCCTCTCATACTCCAAAAATGTGCAAGTTAGGTTGATTGACTGTGCTAAATTGCCTCTTTAGTGTCAGAATCAGAGGAATTAGCAGAGTAAATACCTGGGGTTACAGAGATAAAGCCTGGGTGGGATAGTTGTCAGTGCAGACTCAATGGGCGAATGGCCTCCTATGATCACAGCAGTCCCTCAGTACTGCACTAGAGTGCTGGTATGGATTTTAGACTCAAGTGTCTGGAAACGAACTTGACCCCAGAACCTTCAGATGTGTGAGGAAAGATTGCTACCCACTAAGCCAAAACTAAAAAATGTCACCCAGTTGGTGTGTAAGCCCAACCAGTGCATTAACAAGTCTGATAACTCCACACAACATCCAGTGTTATTTTATTTTAGCTTTAATTGGGCTGTTTTGACTTGCTTTGATGATTTTTTTCTTCTTATATTAAGGATCCAAAGCCAGAGCCATGAGTGACTTGGAATCAACTGTATGTGCCCAGACACACGCACAGACCACCAGCCTCAACAGATGGTGCAGAATGATTTAAACACAACATAAAATCACTCCTGGAAGTGACAGCTTGCAAACTCCAGGATGACAATGTCCACACATACCAGATGTTTTCATCAACCCTATCTCACTTCTCTGCAAGATATTCATAAGCTGTAAATCTGCTCTAATTTATCAAAAGGCCTGTCACTGTTATCACCCTCTCATGTTTGCCTTCAACTTATGACCAGAACGGAGATGGTCAACGCCATCTGTTCACACCTCTGTCAAGAGTCTCCATTCTCCCGTTACCAGGATTGATGCTTCTGGACTGTTTATCTGGAGAAGATGGTTTGTTGCCAATATACAGGCCACACATAACCAGCTGCATCCTGAAGGTCAATTTGTCAGTATTTGCTGTGATAGATATCTGGGATGACAAGCTATAAGAGTCTAAATGAACCACAGCAACATTTAGTCTTGATTAACAATTGGCTTCAGTACACTTGCATGGTGGCATAATGGTACAGTGGTTAGCACTGCTTCCTCACAGCGTCAGGGTCCCGGTTTTGATTCTGGCTTCGGGTCATTGTCTGTATGGAGTTTGCACATTCTCCCCATGTCTGAATATATTTCCTCTGGCTGCTCCAGTTTCGTCCCACAATCCAAAGATATGTGGATTAGGTTGATAGGCCACGCGAAATTGACCCTAGTGTCAAGGAGATTGCAGAGTAAATGCATGGGATTACAGGAATAGGGGCTGGATGAGATTATTGTTGGTACAGACTTGATGGGATGAATGGCCTCCTTTTGTATTGTAGGGATTCTATGAATAGAAAAGCAATTGATAGGAACCTGTATTCTACAGACAGATTAGAAAGAGGCCTGTAATACTCTACACTTACAGTTTGGAATGAACTTAAATGAGGCTTCATAAAATTGTGGATGTTTACAGCACAAAAGGAGGACCATTCTGCCATTGTGCTGATGCAGGCTCTTTGAAAGAGCAGTCATGCTTAGTTCCATATCTCTGCTTTTTGTCTATCACTTCCTCATCCTTAAGTAGTTGAGCAACTCCCTCATAATGTTAGTTGTAGAATCGTTCACCATCACCTTTTTCAGATGCCAATATTTCAGTGAAAACAATTCTCCTCATCTCTCCTCCAGATTTTCAGCCAACAATCATAAATTTATAACCTCTAGTTATTGATTCACTCCTTTTATTTACACCAATAAAATCTCTCATTGTCACAAAAACTTTATCCCTTATCTTACACTTTTTTGTTCTGAGAACTTTTTCAACTGTCCCTCATTATTGAAAATCCTCAAGCCTACATCCTGGGAAACCTCCCCTGTACCATTTTGTGAGCTTTTACATCTTTCTTGTGCTGTTCAGGATTTCTCGCAATACTCCAGCTGAGGTCTATCAATGATTTCACAAGGTTTCTCAGTAATAAAGTGATTATCTTTAGTACTTGCATCAGTTGTGCATTAAATCAGATCATGTATCCCATGAACAGTGCGATCTTGGAATTTGTGTTGATTTTGGGAAGTGGGAAGGAATTCCCGAGATATTTTTCTTAAATTGGCCTTAGGTGTTCTCTGGATTTTTTTTTGCTTCTCCCAGAAGATTGTGTGACTATCACTAGGTGTGTGCTGATGGAAGTCACAGTGCACTATTGCACCAAAATGATATGGAATTGGGTCAATTGACCAACTGCTCTTTACCTGCCTACCGATTTTGACAGATTGCAAGCAAAATTAGATGTGGTGATGATGAATCTGCCCATTGATTAGAGAACCAACGGAAGTTCTGCATTACCTTTGTATGGAAAGCCTGATACTATCTTAACTGGATAGCATCAGACTAACCACTGAATCAAGAATCTACTGGCCAGTCAGAGACTTGCAGCTCTGCAGTACTGGGCCCAGAAATGTTGGCTACTCTTGGTTTGTACAGGGGCATAGGCAGATGTTTGGTGACGTATCATCCAGAGTAGGGAACATGTGGTGGGATGAGGTTCCAGAGAGAGGATCCCAGTTGGGAGGACAGGGGGACAATAGGAAGGGTAGAGGATGGCTTCCTCTAGGTCCTGCCTTCCTATTATCATATTCCTCAGACACAGAGTGAATTGGAACTCCTTCCCAGGAGGCCTCAGGAAAATGTGATAGGTTTTGCCAATTTAAGAAAAATATCTGGGGAATTCCTTCCCACTCCCCAGAATGAACACAAGTTCCAAGATTGCACTGGTCATGGGATACATGATCTAATTTAATGCACAACTGATGCAAGTACTAAAGGTAATCACTTTATTACTGACAAATCCCCAACCGCTGTTGGTTGAATGCCAGTGGTTTTGGGATCGCTGACATCTGGGCAGGAGAACCAGCTGTAAGCCCTCCCGATCAGTAGAGTCTCCAACTTGACCACATAGTCCCCTTGTCTCTGAACCCTCTCCTGGTGTGACATTATATTCTGGTTCCACTTGTTTGCTTCAACAAGCTCCAGCTCTGGATCCTATTCTCACCAAAATGCTGACCATATAATTCCTTTCATGGCTCCCATCTTAATTGATATTGTTAACAGTCCTTATGGACTGATCCCACTCTTTTGAATCTGGCATCATAGTTCTCTCATTAAAAAAAGACTACTGCTACTCCATTGTTGACTTTCTTCTTCAATGTTATTGAATATGTTGTCACCTCTCAAATCCACACTTCCTTTTCCTAGAAACTGATGGGTGAATTCATTCCATCAGTTTTTCACACCTGTCGCAGTACTGAAATGACTCTCAAAAATCAAAAACAACATCATATGTAACAGTGACAAAGGTAAATGATCACTTCTTAATCTGTCTGCAGCCATTGACATAATTGATCACATCATTCTCTTCCCATGTCTTTCTGTTGCAGTCAAGCTGTGATGTGATTGCATTCACTGGATTTCATTCTTATCTATCTGCTATCACCTGAACAGGCGCCGGAGAGTGGTGACTAAGGGAATTTCACAGTAACTTCATTGAAGTGTTGATGTTACCCTACTAACTACAATCCTGGAGGAGACCAAAGCATTTTTAATTAATAGCTGACAAGCTTCACACATTTTACATTTTAAAACTTTACTGTAATAAATGAGCAAACACTATTTTCTATTCGTCGACAACATTAAACCGCACAAAGAAATGTCCGCAGTACACAGTCACTCCCAGCTTCCAATGGATTCTCATTTCACACAGTAATAACTTTGAGTGACCAACTCCAGGTGCTTCTCTTAGCAAACTCTCTGAAAACTAAATCCACTACCAAAAGTAAAGCCTGCCAGATCTGGCTACACCAGCAACCCCCCCGATGGGAGGTTGCTCTTGAACAAAGAAGCTGTCTTCCTCCCACAAACAGCTGTGGTTCCGTTTGGAAATCCAGTGGCTTCTTTCCCTATTTGTCATAGCAAATAGGCTTACATTAACAAGGCAACGAGACAGATTACAGGAATGAGATAAAGAATCTGATGAACTGTTGCGGCAACAATAATCTCTCCCTCAATGTCAACTAAACAAGGGATTGTCTTCGACTGCAGGAAGAGTAAAGGAGAACATACCCCTGTTTACATCAATGGGGATGAAATAGAAAGGGTTGAGAGTTTCAAGTTTGTAGGTGTCCAGATCACCAATAACCGGTGCTGGTCCTCCGTCCATGCTGATACTATAGATAAGAAGGCCCGCCAATGCCTCTACTTTCTCAGAAGGTGAAGGAAATTTGGTATGTCAGCTATGACTGTAACCAACTTTTACAGATGCACCATAGAAAGTATTCTTCCTGGTTGTATCACAGCTTGGTATGGCTCCTGCTCTGCCCAAGACCACAAGAAACTACAAAAGATCGTAAATGTAGCTCAATCCATCATGTAAACTATTGACTCTATCTACCCCCATCTATTGACTCTATCTACACTTCTCGCTGCCTTGGCAAAGCATCAGCATAATTAAGGACCCCATGCACCCTGGACATTCTCTCTTTCACCTTCTTCCTTCAGGAAAAAGATACAAAAATCTGAAGTCACGTAAAAACCGACTCAAGAACAGCTTCTTCCCTACTGCTGTCAGAGTTTGAGAGCTCATTCCTTTCACCTCAATATATTTGTGTGAAAGTGGTGTCTCCCAATATACAAATACAAAAACTAAAAATTGGAGCAGTCCTGGGTTATCCCCTTAAAGAGGCCATAGTAACTCCTGGCCCCTTTAAGGGAACAGTCCCTAGGGAAATGTGATTGGGTTGGATTTTTGAATGGACATACCTTGCAATATCTTACCTATCTCTACACCCTAGCTATGACTGTAACATTACCCTAGCGCACAAGAAACAATACTTTTCACTGTATGTAAATACATGTGACAATAATAAATCAAATCAATGAAGTTACTGTGAAAATCCCCCAATTGCCACACTCCAGCGCCTGTTGAGATACACTGAGGGAGAATTTATCATAGCCAGTTCACCTAATTTCACCTCTTTGGCCTGTGGGAGGAAACCGGAGTGCCTGGAGGAAGCCCACACAGACACGGGGAGAAAGTGCAAACTCCACACAGACAATAGCCCAAGCTGGGAATTGAACTCAGGTCACTGGCATTGTAAGGCAGTAGTGCTAACCACACAAAAACCTGTAGTACGTCCGCAATATTCAGTGGTTTACAGGGAAGCCACCGACTTGATTTCAAAAATGGCTCCCTCTGGACTCTACCCTAGGGCAAAGTGAAACACATTGGGCTTATATCTAGGTATTCTTAAGTTAACTCTTTTTCATGTTCAAAGTGCAGCACAACTGTTTACAATTTTCAAGACCTTTCTGGAATTTATGGAAACTCAAAGTCAACCCATTCTGAACTCAGAGATTGTCACCATCATCTCCAATTGTGAATAGTTTACACCATTGGCCTAGTAACACAATCTGGGCTCTATTTGATCTATGGCATGCAGTAAATCTATGATGGTAGAATCTGCCAAAACCAATAATAAGAATACAACTGAGGCATTCTAGAGTCTTGACGCATAGCACTTGCAGAGAAGCCCATACGATAGGTAAAAACATGATAAAACCTTGTGCTTAACGTACATGTTAGTTGAAGCAGTAGGTAGAAGGATAGAGGCACCATAACTCTCCAACGATACTGTTCCTGCCAAATTCATGATCTTGCTGCTAACATTGAGAGTCAGCCAGTCTATGATAAATGTTGTGATATTCACTGGAGCTAGCTAAATGCACTGATATGTTGGAGCTTGTGTTTGCACATCTTTGATTATGTTATCGAGGAGGACTTGCTGCTGTGTGACTCTGCACAGCAACACCCCTGGGGAAGGAATAGTCAACCATATCAATAATTTCATGGAAAGAAATGGGTTTAGTTGGGAGAAGTGCGTTAATGTGGGAATGGATGGTGCCACGGCAATGATCAGGTTGACAGCAGGTTTTGTAGTACAGATCAGATCTGTACCACCACGCTGCATGAACAATCACTGTGTCCTCCACAGCACGCACTTGCTGCTAAGATGCCTGCATCTCTAAAATGTGTGTCGATGCAGCAGTTACGATTATCAACAGAATTAAAGCTCACCCACTGAAATCAAGACTGCTTAAAATTCTGTGTGATGAAATGGGCAATGTGAACACAGCTTGCTCCTACAGACATAGGTGAGGGGACAAGGATATTTCCATCTTCACTGCAAGAGATAAGATTCATCGCTGATGAGGAACTGGACTGTGTGATTTCTTGTACTGAATCTCTTAGGGGCAGCACAGTGGCACAGTCATTAGCACTGCTGCTTCACAGCGCCAGGGACCTTGGGTCACTGTCAATGTGGAGTTTGCACGTTTTCCCCATGTTTGCGTGGGTTTCCTCCCAAGTGTTCTGGTTTCCTCATACACTCTGAAAGATGTGCTGTTAGGTGCATTGATGTGAACATGTGGCGACTAGAGGAATTTCAGAATAACTTCATTGCAGTGTTAATATAAGCCTAACTGTGACTAAGAAAAAAAATAAACTTTTTTAAAAATTAATTCCACCTGAGGAAAATATTTTCAGTAATTTTACACAGCACCTGCATGACTTGTATTCTTTGTTAGATGAGCACAATATGTGGAGTCACAATCCATTTGCACTGACTATGCCAGGTGACTTATCTGTGCAGGGTTATGACAGCCAGATAGACTTGACTTGACTTCTGACTGTGCACTAAAACGGCAATTCAATACAAATACGCTAAAGAATTTTTGGAACACCTTAAAGTATGATTATCCCAATCTGGCAGAGTTTGAGACCTCTTTCCTTTCATCTCAATATGTTTGTGTGAAAGTGGATTCTCCCAATATACAAAAACTAAAAACTGGGACCTGGGTTGTCCCCTTAAAGAGGCCATGGCAACTCCTGGGGGCCATGTGGTTGGGTCGGACCCTATGGAGAAGCAGTGTGGAAAGCTGAGCTAATCTAGGGTAAGGGCATGCGCCCTGGGTCCTGGAACAGCCTCAGTTGGAGCCAGGGAGAAGACGGTGGACATGTATTACAGTTAGACCCTTGTTTGTACATATATAAATATTGTTGGTAATAAACCCCTTATACCTCAAAGCCACAATGAGTCAAAGTAATTACAACCTGAAAGGAGAACACAGCTCTCCAACATCGCCCTGATATCAAAAATACATGAAGGCAAGGGAGACAGCATCACTCCATACACTGCAAATAACAGAAAGCTCAGCCATAGCACCCAGCCTGATCACATGACCCTCAGGATTGCCCCTTTACCCCCGGGAAGGGGGGAGGGCATTCAGTCCGCTCTAGTTTTTAGCTTTTGTACTTGTATATCGGGAGAAACCACTTTCACACAAATATGTTGAGGCTGACGCTTAGCCTTCAGTTCCTGTGGAATAGAATAACCATGTTTTATTGATAACATACACACAGATCAGTAGAAAAGACCTGCTCACATTTGGTTTCTGTGTATGCACCTATTTCACAGCAAACGTTATGAAAATTTTTGGGGCTCTTCGATACTCTTGGGAGATCACTAGGAGTTCTGTGGCTTGAAAGGTTTGGGAAACCCTAGTCCACATGGAAGCAATCAAATCCAGATGCAAATTATAGGGAAATTTTTGGGTGCAATTTGTACTGTTTTGCTTGGTTCACTCAGAAGCCTGGTCAATTTAAAATGGGTTTTTTAATTCTTGCCATGCATGTTCCTATTAGTTATGCACATTATCCAGCCTGTTTCCTTCAAGGTTGTATCTTTCTCATGCTGATTCCTTACATTCATGGCAGTGATTTATTCCCTTGGCCATCCCATCGTACCACAGAACTTCCTTGTACTGCTTTTTTTTCTGGGGAAAAAAGAAGTTGAACCTGATGAGCTTGTCAAGGCTGCCTTCCTTTTATCTCCCTTCATGGTAAGTATATGTCACAAACATCACAGTTAATTAAGCACCTTGCAGACCTCTTCAGACTTAACATCTTCACTGCAGCTATCCTCCCAGTTCCAGTGGTATAATAGCAATTGCTCACACTGTCAAATAAAGCACAGCTTACCACAGGAACCTGTAGGGCAGATGGTGTCCCTCCATCCTATAAACAACAACAAGTTGTATTTATATAGTACCTTTAGTATAATAAAACATCCAAAGGCAGCTCGGCAAGAGGGTTCCAAAGTGAAGTCTGACACCTAGCCACATAAGGCAACCAAAAGATTGGTCAAAGGTTGACACAGTGGTTAGCACTATTGCCTCAAAGCTAGGGACCCAGCTTTGATTCCCGGCTTGGGTCACTGTCTGTCTGTATGGAGTTTGCACATTCTCCCTGTGTCTGTGTGGATTTCCTTGGGTTTTCCAGTTTTCTCCCACGCTCCAGAGACGTGGACGGCACGGTAGCACAATGGTTAGCACCGATGCTCCAGGGACCTGGGTTCGATTCCCGGCTTGGGTCACTGTCTGTATGGAGTTTGCACATTCTCTTTGTGCCTGTCTGAGTTTTCTCCTGTTGCTCTGGTTTCCTCCCAAAGTCCAAAGATGTGCAGGTTAGGATGATTGGCCGGGCTAAAATTGATGCTTAGTATCCAGCAGGTTAGAGAGATATGGGAGTAGGCCCTGGTTGGGATTGTGGTTGGTGCCGACTCGATGGGCCAAATGGCTTCTCTCTACATTTAGGAGTTTCTATGATTTCTTCTATGTGAAGGTTAGGTGCATTGGCCATACCAAATTTTCCCTCAGTGTACCCAAACAGAAGCCGGAGTGTGGTGACCAGGGAATTTGCATTTCAGTGTTAATGTAAGCTTATTTGTAACTAATGAATAAACTTTATTTTACAAAGAGCAAAGTCTTACTGAGAATCTTACAGGAGAAGGGTGAGGTTGAGGAAGGTAATTCTAGAAGTTAAGGCCTCGGCAGAATTAAGTGAGTATGGATATCTCCACACGCTCTCACTTTAACCACCAAATTCTCAAAGCCTGGTTACCAAAATAGCAATCCCAATTGCCAACAGCCCATTTTGCCTTCAGTGCTGATTGGTGTTATTTTAAAAATACCTCCCAGTGACTGAGTCATGTATCATGGCTGGGATTATTGGCTATGTAATTTTACTGGCTCACCCCAGTGTGTGATTGTTAGTTGGCACTCAGTCTCACCAGAAACCCTTTGCGCTTCATAAATCAGCTTTATTACTGGAGCTGCAGCATAAGTTAAGCTGATTTAACATTTTGTTACTGGAGAAAGAAAACCTTCTAGTATCTAATATCTGTGAAATTACTTTATTCGGCAGCTTGACTGCTGGAATATTTCAGTGGTAAACAGTTCAAGGCAGACACCACAGTTTAGTGTGTTTAGGGGTAAAAGAGTTCAAGATAAGGGCTAACTCCCTTTCACCTTCCTTTATGGTAGGTCTATGTTATGAACATTGCTGTTAATTAGTCATCTTGCAGACCTCTTCATACTTGACACCTTCATTGCAGTTATTCTTCAAGTTCCAATAACTTCTTGTTTATTTGAAGACAAGAAGACAAAATTATCCATTATCCTGATGGCAATTTACATTCCATCCCATGCAGATATAAAGATCATGCTTGCAGTAGTGAATGAATTAATGAACTTTGTAACACTTGAGAGAATGAGAAAAATATCCTACATACAGCTAGTTTTCATATGTTTCAGATAAACATAACTTTGTTTTCGTGCCCCCAGACTACAGGGAGACAGCTGCTGCTCTTGCTATTATACGGAAGTTTATGATAAGCCCGCTCAGAAATGGAGCTGACCCAGCTTGTACTTTAAGTAACTTTTGCGCAATATAGTGAAGCCTGCATTTCTAACTATATTTCATATATATATATATAATATATATATATTCATTATATACTGCTTATGTGTAATGTATCAACATATTATACATATATATATGTTATACAACTTATGAGTATAGATTGTTATACTGGCCTGTTAATTTTAACTTGTCTTGTCAGCCTGTATGTTAGCTAAGGGCTAATTGCACATGTCAATTGCAGCCTTGAGATAACCGTGAAGAAATGTCGAGGCAGCCATGTTCCCATGATGGAGGACAACACACAGCGTGGGAACCTGATGAGAATGAGAAGATGCGTACGTGACTGGAGGGGTATAAATATATGCTCTTAACTTGTATTTGGTGAGATGCCTGGGGACCCGCTGTTATGTGCCAGGTGTATCTCCCAAAAGCTTTTGAATAAACTTGCTGTACTTTGACTCATAATTTGTCTCACAGGTATTTTTACCTACAACAATGCTGGACAAAATATTACACCCCTATTGGGGATATCGCTTCCGCATGGCTTGGAGAATTCCTGAGAAATCTGTCCCTGTCTTTGTGACTAGAAAATTAGCTGAATATTGTAACCTTGGACTGCTTCTTAATGAAATGCTGCAAAACAGATTGATACAGGGCATGAATTACCAAATCATTTAAAAGTAGCTGTCGGTAGAGCCCATCTTGGACTTTAAGAAAACCTTTGAAATAACTTTGCCCCATGAGAATGCAGAAAAAGGCATTCAGGAACTAGAAAGGCCATCAGGTAGCAAAACCCTCCAATAGGGGAAGGGATGGCATGGTGGCACGTTGATCAGCACTGCTGCCTCACAGTGTCAGTGACCTGGGTTCAGTTCCTGCCTCAGGCGGGGTTTGCACCCTCTCTGTGGGTTTCCTCCCACAGTCCAAAGATATGCAGGATAGATTAATTGGCCATGATAAATTGACCTTTAGTGCCAGAAGGATTAGTAGGGCAAATATGTATGGTCACAGGGATAAGGCCTGGCTGGGGTTGTGGTTGGTGCAGACTGAAGGAGCCAAATGGTCTCCTTTTGCACTGGAGGGATTCTATGATTTTATCTGGTGTAATCAATCCCCAATAGCGAGCGCAAAAAAGATTGGCTTCAGCAGATTCGACTGAACTGATTGGAGATCTTCATCCAGGCCAGGTGTGGGGGATTGTATGAAATTATCAGTAGCTAGGAGGGCCTTGGAAAAATAAAAGGACTCAGTCAGGATCTATCCAATCATACACCTAGGTACTTCAGAGCCAAACCAATCCCTTATTCCATGCTGAAGAATGTGGAAACTGAATTAGAGCACTTCAAAGTTGGATATATCGAGGCCTGTGCAATTTGCTGAACGGACCATGCCTGTAGTTGCTGTTGTTAAGCCTGACAAATCAGTTCGTCTTTGTGGAGACTATAATCAGATGGTCAATCGAGTCTCTGAGCTCAATAGGAATTTATGCTCTGGATTGAAGATCAGTATTCTAAGTCAACAGGTAGCAAGATGTTCTTCAAGTTGGAAATGAGTCACGTCTGCCTTCAGTTTAAACTGGACGTGTCCTCCAGATGGGGATGAACAGATATAAGGGACTCTCCCTTTTTTGTCTTTTGGGGTTTCATCAGCATGTGCCATCTTCCAAAGAATTATGAAGAATATCCTTCAAGGGCTCAAGATAGCAGTATACTTAGATGACATCCTGATTATGGATGCTTCAGAACAGGAACATCTGGTCAACTTGGAAGAAGTCTTGCAGATATTTTTCAGAGCACAAGTTTGCGTGAAGAGGGGTAAATGCATTTTCCAAACAGCTGAACTAACCTACTCAGTCTACCAAATAAAAGCAAGGGTTTACATCCAGTAGAGGATAAGGTAAAAGGCATCAAGGATGCACCAATCCTGGGATTAGTCAATTATTATAGAAAATTTATCCTGAATTTGGCTTCCACAATAGTTCCCTGGAATACCCAACTATGGAAATACCAGCGCTGGTCCTGGGAAGCTTTGTGGACAGGTGCTTTTTCTAAAGTTAAGCATCAATTTCTATCATCTAACTCACTGGCCCATTTCAACCCTAAGCAAAAACTTATATTGTGATTCTTCCCCGTTCAGGGTTGGTGCGGTTTTCTCTTATCGTGGGAAAAACAGGATGGAAAAGTCCACTGTGTATGCCTGCAGTATCCTTTCAAATGCTGAGTAGAGATATTCCCAGATTGCAGAGGAAGGACTGGCAGTTGCATTTGGTATAAAGATGTTCCAACAATATTACAGTCTACAGTCAATGGCTTTTTATAGTTGCTGACCATACACCCTTACTGGGTCTCTTCAAAGAGGTCAAAGCAATTCCCTCTTTTGCCTCAGCTTGGATACAATGCTGGGCCTTGTTATTGGCAGCCTATGAATACCTTGTGGAACAGTGCCCTGGGACCTGGACAGCCAATGGGGATACATACTGAGTCACCTCCCACAAATCTGGCTTCTTTACCAGCATTGGAAAATGCCTTGAACTTTTTGGAGAACTTGCCCGTGTCAGCAAGGCAGATTAAAGCCTGGACCCAAAAAGATCCAACCTTATCCAAAATAGACCACATGAGTCCATATAGAGAATTCCCAGTATGACCCTTGGAAGAAAGAAAACCCTATCTTACCAAGAAAACTGAGCACAGAATCACCCTTTGAAAGTTCAGGATGATATCTGATATTAACGGAACTACAGAATGGCCACCTGGGAGTATCAAAAATGAAGATACTGTCCAGGAGTCATATATTGACTTGACTCTGACATCATAGACTTGCTGAAGCAATGTGACTTAGAAACCATAGAAACCCTATTGTACAGAAAGAGACCATTTGGCCCATCGAGTCTGCACCGACCACAATCCCAATTAGACCCTACCCCCATATCCCTACGTATTTATCTGCTAATCCCTCTAACTTACGCATCTCAGGACACTAAGGGGCAATTTTAGCCTGGTCAATCAACCTAACCCACGTATCTTTGGACTGTGGGAGGAAACAGGAGCACCTGGAGGAAATCCACACAGACACAAGGACAATATGCAAATTACACGGGCAGTGACCCGAGCCAGGAATCAAACCCAAGCCCCTGGAGCTGTGAAGCAGCAGTGCTAATCCCTGTACCACCATGCTGCCCCACTGTGCCAGGGAAATAAAAAAAACACACCTCCCTACACTTATGGGAGTGGCTATGAGTCCATGTACATGTGGACTATGCAAGTCCCGTTATGGTGGACACACATTCCAAGTGGTAGGAGGTGCACCCTGACTAATCCCTGACTAGGGATTCCACATCTCGTCAGGCAACAATCCGGAAATTATTACACATTTTCAGCTCACACAGAATACCAGGAAGTCTTGGATTCCCATAAAGGCACGGCCTTTGCTAGAAATGATTTCCAAAACTTTGCTCTCTAATGATGTCTGACAAATCTGAGTTGCACCATATCACCCTTCGATATACTGACTGGAACAACAGGAGGCATGAAGCAACAACTACTGGTACCCATAGAGACTAAACTGGCACAATTTTTGTTTGATTATAGGACTACACAGCACACCATAACAGATGTTGCTCCAGTGTTAAAGAGACAACAGGTTTCAACCAGATTGAGCCTGCTTTCTCAAACTTAGCATAAAGAATGCAATCCCAGCTGGAAAATCAATAAAAATAACTTTGATTCCGCAAAGGCAGAAAGAACTTTTGCAATGGGTGATCTGGTCCACACAGGGACTTCAGGGAATGGTCCCACATAGATTCCTGGGATCATTCTGAGGAAAGTGGGATTAGTACTTCACAAGAGCACAGTTCAGGGTGACACCCTAAAGAAGCACTTGGACCATCTCAGAACCAAAGTGCCCCTGTCCAATTGGCCCCTTTCACCGGCCATGCTGCCAGTGCCAACCCTCAACTCAACTCAAAGCTGACTCCATGTTGGCCCCTCTGAATGGGGAAAATGCAGATTGAGAGATGGAGGATGAAGAGGTGGGCCTCCGGGCTGAAGCAGAACTTGAAGAGGAACCCACATTGGTAACTCTGTGACATCCCTCATGAAAGAAGTGCCCTGTTGGATTTGCACCACATGATCCAACACCACCTTCAACAGGCTTGCGCCTGAGTGCCAAGCGACGGAAAGGACCTCTTCACAGTGAGGGTGCTGGGATAGATGTCGTCCTAAAGAGAAGGGGAAGTGGGGGGTGTTGGTGACATTACAATGGCCACTAAGATCATCGGTAGATCTACTTTGTAGGCTTTGTGAAATATGACCTGCTTTATGAGTTCACCCAATGGGAAGCAGCCATTTTTAAACCTGTAACTTTACCCATGAAGACATCCTGACTGTAAAGTGTGGGAGCGATCTTTTCCTTTGATTCAAATAAAGGGTGTTGGTGATGAGAAAATGATGTTTGGCAGAATTAATATAGCTACCTCTGTATTGGGTAAAGTCTGGATGAGATTTAGACTTATTTAAAACGTATCTTATACACAGAGCTAAGATCAGACCCATCTACTAAAACTTCATTATCGCACTCCTCTTTGTGGGGGATGCTGTTTACAAAAGGTTACTTGTCTCCTACATTACAACAGTGATGATCCTGCAAGTGTACCTTATTGGATGTAAAGTGGGACATCCTGTGTCCATGAAAGGTACCACATAAATGCAAGTTCTTTATCTCGAACAATGGTTAAGTGTGCAAGCATTTGAAAAACTGAGACAAAAACAATAAAAGCAGATATGTCTTCGAAACGAAAGAGAAAACATTGGATGCAGATTTCCCCGCAGGTAGCTTATAAAGTTTATCAAGCTGGGCTGTAAGAAAAACAGAGGTTGAGTTTGATCTCACATGATTTAGCTCATTTTAGTCAACGTGGCAGTTTTGGCAGTACTTTGGCCACAACACCTCCCTATGAGGAGAAAGGTTTAAGCTAGTGTTCTTGCCCCTGACTGCAATCCAGAAACATGTGCTAGAGATACACATATATGCATTTTTAGTGACAAGATTAGATTAAGTTGAGCCATGGTTTTCCCCCCACCCCTAAGTCCTTTGCCAAATGCCTTTCCAACACTCAAAGTTAACCCTCACATATCCAGAATGGTACTTGAGCCTTATGGGAGCAGAGAGGTGATCCTGCAACCTGTTGCTCTCCAGCGGAGAGTGGATGCTCCATGGAAGTTACAGCTTGAGTGAAAATTCTTCAAACTTCAATGTGGAGGAACAAGAGCAAATATCACATGGGAAGAAGGGAAGACTCAGGGAGATGAGGCACTCCACAGTTTTGAGCTCCTGACAGAGAATGAATTAAAGAATCAAATTATATGCCCAGTTTCAATTGTAGTGAAGTTGGAGGTAAAAAGACTAGCAAGAAATGGAGTATGTACCGAGACTTGGATGAACAGGATCCAGTGGAGGATTCATCATGGCAGTATTAAAGAAAAGAAATGTTGCAACAGAGAGAGAGATATGGTTGAAAGTTGACATCCAAAAAAACTAACTTTTTTTTGGTAATCTCTATGAACTGATAAAACTCCAGCTGTGATAAAAAGAACATAGGACTGAATTTTACACTTTCCTGTGGGAAGATAGACAGGAGCCCTGGAAAAATTGATGCAATGCCAAAGGAACTGCTTCCAGTGGATATCTACCCATCCCCACTGCAATTTTACACATGGCAGGGGATATGCCTGATAGTCTGCCTGCCCATAGACCAATTGAGGCTGTTAAGTGACCAATTAGTAGCTGTTTAAGGGCCTCTTTCCACCCCATGATAAATGTTTTCCATGGTAGATAAGGGAGGAATATCAGCACATTTACAGGCCTCTGTCCATTGAAGGTATATCCCCATCCCCCACCATCTTCACCCCTCTCTTAAACAAGATCAGTTCCCCCACTTAATTTCTCCTCTACCTTTACTTGTCTACATCAGCCCCCTACCACCTTGCAACCCCCTCCTACTCCTCTGCCCCTATTTAATCACGTTAGCCTGGCACCAGCAAAACCCTTCCACTGCGCTTTAGTTTGGCATCCAGCTCCACCAATAATTGCCGTTGGGGCCTGGATGTGATCATAGCAGTGGGCACTGCTCACAGGAGTGATACTTCTAGGAACGGCAGCTCTCAGGACTGGGGACTGGTGCAACCTATGTGGACGCCAGGATCCCAACCACTTTAAATTGCTTCAGACAAAGATGCCAATATGGGTGTGGGCTTGCCCCTGATATTTGCACTAAGGCATTGGCATTGCTGTGATAGGGTGGGACAGGCCTGGGAATGTGGGGTGGGGGGGCATTTGAACTCCAGCCCAAAGTAAAATTGTAGCCATAGAGCTCGATAGGACATTTCACAATTACAGGACATTCCAAAGGCTACACTGACAATTCATTGCTTTTGAGGAACTATCACTCACAAAGATGGCAGCCCATATGAGCCTTGAAAGATCCCACAAATAGCAAGGGAAGTGAATGATCAGATAATCTATTTAGGGAAGTATTAGCTGAATATTGGCGAGAACACTGGGAGTACTGTTCTTGACATTTCCCTGTACGAGTAAATAGATATTAACAACTTAAGGTAAATGACTATCTAGTGCTGATTGTGAGTGAGTCATTATGTGATATCAGTCTGATCATAATTGGTTAGCTGATTCACTTAAGAAACCCTGTGCATTTTGAATGATATGAACCTGTCATGAAGATGTGTTTTATGCTAAATAATGATTTTTAATGTTCTGGCTAGAAACCCAAATTTCACTTTTAAAAATCAGCTTCTTAAAAAGAAAGAGGCTAAAGTGACTTGAACTCTCAGGTCAAGGTGGCTAATCACAAATTACATTACTATATATCATGCATTCCAATTCATTGGAGTGAAGTCGATCTGTTTGCAAAAATCCATCAAAGACAATGTCTTCAGGGAAGTGTGACGGACTCACATCTCCTGTCTCATTAACAAAGCATCAATGGCAATCATCTGAGGTATTCAACTGTTGGAGACAGGCCATTAGGTATAATCACTTGGACAAATGGACTCTGGTTAAGTTAGCTTCTAGACATGAGCTAATCAAGTTACCTTTGGAATATATGGACAATGTATTTTAATGAATGTCCCCTCACAGATGGAGAAGACATGACTAACCAACCCTGTGTAAATTTTAAATACATGTTTTCTCAGCAAAATCGAGGACAAGCACCTCAGGGAGAAAACCTAAGTGGGAACCCTCCTGCCTCCTTGTTGCTCTAACTCACCTGTGTAGGGGGTGCAGTTTAGGTCAGTTAGTAGACCCATGGGCAGATTTTTAGTTTTATAGTGGGAAAGGGTTAAAATAATTCCAACTAACAAGATAATGTTAGCGGTTTGCTCATATGTGAATGTAATAATGGTATTAAAATAAATGAGACATGATTTTAAAACTATAATATATTGAAATATTAAGTGATTCTGTATTTTAACACACTAAATATATTTAAATATATTTGTTCGCCTCAGTCAAAAATGCAAATGCTGCAGAAATAATAATAGAGTTCAGCAGCTAGAATCCATTAGTCAGCAAAATGAACATTATAAATTTCAAAATCCCGGGACACATTGAAACATAATGTATTAAATAGAGGCATCTACTATTTAGACACAAAAAGGTGTTTTTCTTATGGGCCTGAGGAAAGGTGCTTATCTGATTGTCTTGGCAATACACCTGATTTGATTTATTATTGTCACATGTATTAGCATACAGTGAAAGATATTGTTTGCTGTATGCCATACAGGCAAAACATATTGTTCGTAGAGAAGGAAATGAGAGAGTACAGAATGCAATGTTACAGTCACAGCTAGGGTGTAGAGAAAGATCAACTTAATGCAAGGTGTGTCCATTCAAACGTTTGATGGCAGCAGGGAAGAAGCTGTTCTTGAGCCAGTTGGTACATGACCTCAGACTTTTAAATCTTTTTCTTGACAGAAGAAGGTGGAAGAGAGAATGCACAGAGGGCATGGGGTCCTTAATTATGCTGACTGTTTTGTCAAGGCAGAGGGAAGTGTAGACGTGGTCAATGGATGGGAGGCTGGTTTGCATGATAGATTGGGCTGCACTCATGACCTTTTGTAGTTCCTTGCGGTCTTGGGCAGAGCAAGAGCCATACCAAACTATGATACAGCCAGAAAGAATGCTTTTTATGGTGCATCTGTAAAAGTTGATGAGAGTCTTAGTGGACATGTCAAATTTCCTTAGTCTTCTGGAAAAGTAGAGGCATTGATGGGCTTTCTTAACTATAGTGTCGGCATCGGGAAACCAGGACAGGTTTGTTGGTGATCTGGACACCTAAAAACTTGAAGCTCTTGATCTTTCTACTTGTACCTGTGGGAAAGGGATTGTAGGAAGTGGGCTTTCCAAAGGGAAGAGGTCTAGTATTAGACAGACAAATAGAACATCATAATGTCAAGTAGCACATTGCAATTGGCTGAGGTAATCTGTCATGTGCTGGTCTGACATGTTAACATGGAATGAAATTGAATCTAAGCTAATTAGGAATATTTGAGATAACAGAAGGTGTAATTGTACTATATTTTGGCTCAGCGATTCAGATCTTTAGAAAGTTCTTGTACCACTGAACCAGAGTTATTTGACCACCTGAGAGCCTCCCCCAGCCATAGGTCAATGCTTTGTTTGTCTTGTATGTGTTTGTGTTTGAATAAATTTTAGTTACATCTCTTGAATTTGCCTTTGTAAGTTTACTTTTAAGTCATTTTTAAGTTTTCAAGAGGTTAGGCCACCAATCAAAAGAAATCCCCACTTCATTTGACTGATCAAGCAGACAGAATGTAACTGCAGACAGCAATTACTTGTAAGATCAAAGATGTAACAAATAAAATGGATAATGAGAATCTAGTATGCGTAGTGTATCTGGATTTAGAGAAGGTGTTTGATAAGGTGCCACACAAAAGATTAATATACAAGGTAAGATCACATGGAGGTTAGAAAAAACTAATGCTAAGTTAGAGGGAGGCCCGGATGATTTCCATATTGAACCCCCCCATCATCCGATTTGCTAACTCCAAGCAACCATCACATGCAAGAATAATAGATATCAGTTTCTCCTATTTTACCACAGAACAGAGAGAAAACCTGACAAGGCTGCTCAGTGCTTAAAGAGATCTGCAGGAATTAAACCAACATGCACAATCCCAGTCTCAGCCAGTCTCTACACGGACACAGGAAGGTTAATGTTGTGACCAGAACTCAGTCCTATCCAATTCCCAACCTGGAAAACCATAGGACAGAGAATACAATATACCACTTACATAACAAAAATAGACTTCTCAAAATGATGCTGGTAGGTTCCCATAACTACCTGAGCTAAGGAAATCTTGGCTTTCGTCATCCAGGATGACTTATAACAAGGACCACTTATGGCATTCACATTAAGAAATGCTCCAGTCACCTTCCAAAGGCTGATGAATGAGATATGACTGGTCTACCCAACTATGCAGTGCATCTGGTTGACCTGCTTGTATACAGTAACACCTGGAGGGACCACGAGGATGAATTAGAAGACCTCTTCTGAAGGTTACAGCTAACTGATTCAATGTCAATCTCACAAATGAGAACTCAATAAAACTCAGGTAACCTACCTAGGACAAGTATGTGGGTCAAGGGCAGGTTTGCCAGAGCAGCAAAGATGCAGTCATTGATGGAATTCCCCATTCCAAGACTAAACAGAAAATAATATAATTTTTCGGGATATGTGGATTTTACTGCAGGTTTGTCCCACACTTCAACAATATAGCTGCCCCACTGATGGTAAAAATCAAAAATTGTGTGGGCAGGGAGATGTTAATCAGCTTTTGAGAGGTATCCAGCAAATTGGTGCTCGCATTACAAACTTTAACAAACCATATGACATGATTATCAATGCTAGTGACTTTGAGATAGGTGCCATGCTGCTCCAAAATAATGATTCAAGCATTGCGACACCAGTGGGCATTTCTCCAAAACATTAAGCAGGCACGAATGGACATACCCCACT
Organism: Sphyrna mokarran; assembly: GCA_024679065.1. NCBI lineage: Eukaryota > Metazoa > Chordata > Chondrichthyes > Carcharhiniformes > Carcharhinidae > Sphyrna > Sphyrna mokarran. Next base: position 28,670,823 of record JAGIQG010000028.1, read on the forward strand.
ATGGACAAGAGGACTCCATGTCCAGAATGGACAGCATGTTGGCACAATGGTCAGCACTGATGTCTCACAGCTCCAGGGATTCTTGTTCGATTCCCAGCTTGGGTGAGTATGGAGTTTGCACATTCTCCCTATGTCTGCATAGGTTTCGTCCAGGTGCTCCGGTTTCCTCTCAAAGTCCAAAGATTTAAAATCTAATTTAAGATTCAAAGGATTCGCTTAGTGTCCTGGGATGCATAGGTTAGAGTGACTGGCAGGTTAAATATGTGGGGTTATGAGGATAGGGCATGAGTGGGATTGGTGTCAGTGTAGACTCAATGGGCTGAATGTCCTCCTGCTTTTTATGGGCTCTAATTTTATCAACCAACCTATCCTTTCTGACTCTATTATTTGTATTTATGTGTAAACTCTGTGTTTGTGCGCGCGTGTGTGTATGTGCATGTGCGTGCATGCCTGTGTATGTGCATGAGTAAAAGTTAGTGTGTATTTTATTGTTTTACTCAGATCGGCTTAACTTTTTGTGTGAAAGTGATATACTAATCAACTTACTGAGAATTTTAAATGTTTATGTGTAATGACCATAAAGAGCCAATAGTACAGGCTTTCTTGAGTTTAACAAAGAAAGTGATTAGCTTTATTATAGAATTTCTCGGGTTTCCTTCAGGCATTCCAGTTTTCTCCCACAATCTAAAAAGTGTGGGTTAGGTTGATTTGCCATGCAAAACTGACCCTGGTGTAGGGGGATTAGCAGGGTTACAAGGATAAGCCCAGGGCAGATTCAATGGGTCAAATGATCTCCTTCTGTCTGCAGGGATTCTATGAATCTATGATTTAGTTTTGATTATTATTGTCACGTCTTTTCCCTGTAAGGTAATACATGTGACAATAACAAATCAAATCTATAATAAAGCTAATCACTTTCATTGTTAAACTCAAGAAAGCCTGTACTACTGGTTCTTTTATGATCATTGCATATAAATAGTTAAACTTCTCATTGAAATGACAAACATATCTGTAATGGGCAAGCGAAAAGAGGACAAAGAAGGGGATTATTCACCCTCTTCCTCATCTGGTCATTATCAAAATCATACTTCACAACTGTATTTAAGTCTGAAACTGAATAGCTGCTTTTTTCCCCCTCCACATAATTGTCCAACACCACAAGCACATTAAGCATTTCACAAAATATAAAATTTGCCAGAGGTTTTTTTTGAAAAAGCAGAAATAACTTTGCCATCTGTCTCGCTGCCCTTTTGAGAGGAACAATACAAAACTCTAAGGCTTTTCATTCCACATTTCATTGTGCAAGATCCTGCGTGTGAAAGGAACATGTAACTTTGCCATAGAATGGTTTCCTTCAACATAATTGAAATTTACACTGGACAGGTGAGGAAAGAATATTGATTGAGTAGAATGATTGTTGAATGCTATCCTTTCTGCAAGTTTTAATTATCCTATTATTCAGTGACCAACGGGTTCAGATTGTATACCACTCAGTGCTATAATACTGCGGGGATGGAGCAAAGCAATATTCCAGATGCCCAGATAGACCCACAGGTCTTTTGTGCAAGTTTGTGTGTATGTTTATCACATTAATGAAAACCTTAATTACTTAATTTAGACTGCTCAGAAACTGTGGAATTTCAATTATGTGTTTTTGCCTGACAAGAGGACAATAGTTGCTACATACTGCCTGGTTACTGGGCAACACACAAGAGGTTTATTTTGAATGACATAATACATGGCTGCCAGAAAGTTTTTTGTTCAATATCTTTGGGATTGAGGGTTGAAATTCTCCTTTCCCTTCCACAGAATAATCTTTGTTGGTGCACTATAACCCCTTTGGATCAATCCCATATTTAATTTGTGGTGCCAGGAGAGAGAAATGCAAACCTTTAGTCTGTAATTGCAATTCACCAAGCCAGGGACTAGGTCCCCATGATATGGCCAGAAAATGGAAATAAGACCAGTTGTAGGCTCCACATCATGGGTAAAAGAAGGGGAAATGAAATCTGTACCAGGTTCTAGGTTGTGGCAGCAGAAGGGCAAAAAACAGTACAAATGGGGAAATAAGAATCCTGGTCTGAACTGTTTATTCTTTCCAAGTGAGACCTGTACCAGGTTTCAAACGATGGGCAGAGAATGGGGAGGGAGACCTGTACCAGGCTAGGCCTCATATAATGTGCAAAAAACTGAGAGCAGTACTAGGCTGGAGTGATTAAAAATGTCTGACAATAGGGTTTCTTTGGAGAGTGGAATTTTGGGAGAATTCGTTCTCAACCTTTTGGGCAAGGGAGAGGACGTTAGGAGCCTCGGACCTGAGAAAGGTTGACTTATGCTACTTTATCTGGTACATATTGGAATACCTTCTCCTGTTTATTACAAATTTCAATAAGGGGTAGTTCCCTAGATCCCTTTATTACAACACTGCTTGTTGCTGCTATACAGTAGCTCACTTGGGGAGGAAATAGGAGTTGTGTTCTGTTGTCTTAGAATGAACTTGAATGCCAATTCAAACCCAGTCGTCTTCCTGAGGTTTTTTTTGGTATTTCTTTTTGCCCCTCTCAATTACTTTGAATTCCTTTTAATACCTTTGTTTGTCTCGGACTCTTGTTTCCTGTGCCTCTGGGCAGGGTCTGCAAGGCAGCAAAATGAGTCACTGCATTGGGTTTCCATGCATTGTGATTTGAACCTTAAGCATATCTGACAGCATTGTCATTTTGACAGAACCCTTACAGGACAGAAGGAGGCCATTCGGCCCATCGAGCCTGCACTGACAATCCCATCCTATTTCCCTAATCCCACATATTTACCCTGCTAATCCCCCTAACTCTAAGGAGCAATTTAGCATGGCCAATCAACCTAACCTGCACATCTTTGGAGTGTGGGTGGAAACTCAAGCACCCAGAAGAAACCGATGCAGATACGGGGAAAATGTGCAAACTTCACATAGACAGTGACCCAAACTGGGAATTGAACCTGGTCCCTGATGCTGTGAGGCAGCAGTGCTAACCACTGTACCAAAGAACCCTACCCCCATTTCTTAATATTTGTTACTCTAGATTTCAAATGTCCTTCCTTTGTTTGGTGGAATGTTTCAGCAAAGTTTCTTCTGGATGAAGTAAGTTCTGCCCTTTTAAATTCTGGCACCTGTTTTTGTTTTCTACGCTGGTGATGTCAACTTCAGATACGTTTTCTTGCCTGAGTAGAATAGATGCACCTGAGTGGGTGTATGCCGAAGTGGATCACTGCACTTCCCAATTACTGTTGTCTATTTCGAGCTATCTCCAGGATGATGGCTGGCTGCTATTTCAGTCAGTCAAGAGACTGTTTTACAGGTGCACAAATAGTGCTGTACCTTGCCATTCACTGATCTGCTATGGACCTTTCACATCTGACCAAGGAGCAGTCAGAGTTAAAAGCAAATTACCACAGATACTAGAATCTGAAACCAAAAGAGAAAATGCTGGAAAATCTCAGCAGGTTAGCAGCACCCATAAGGAGAAAAAAGAGCTGATGTTTCGAGTCTAAATAGCCCTTTGTCAAAGCTCTGACTGAGGTGAGGGTAAATTTCTTCACCCAGAGAGAGGCAAATATGTGGAATTCACGGTCACAGAAAGTAGTTGAGGCCAAAGCATTGTGTGATTTCAAGAATAAATTAGATATAGCTCTTGGGTGTTAAAGAAGTGAAGGGATTTGGGAGAGAAAATGGGTCAGGATATTGATTTCAATGATCAACCATGATCAAAGTGAACTCCTGCTTCTCTTTTTTATGTTCCTCTGTTTCTCTCCTTCTCTGCTGATTCTCATGGGGCTGCCTGTCCCTGGACCAACTGCCCTTTAACTTGGAAACAACAGGTTGATAAAATGACGTTAAATGTTCTGCCTGGCTTGGACCTAACCTTGAATGCAGAGTGCTACCTGGAAGGCTTGAAAGAAATTGAGCATAGCAAATGCAGCAAAATATCCTAAGCATCTGCTCAACGATTCCACTAAACATAATAACGCTCACAGAGCAGTAATTACAGCTAATCATATTTGTACTGCATATTAAATATAGTTTAATATTTATTCATCACCTTACCTAATTGGAGTGCATAAGTATGCAGCAAAAGAAATATAGCAAATGTGCATTATAAAATAAAAAAAACTTACTGTATGTAAATCTTATTCTTTGCTATAATTTAAATACCATTGTTTCAAATATTTCAATTTTTTAAATGGAACACCTTGAAACATTGCAAAGAATTAAGCATATAACACTAATTATACAGTAATTTAAAATCTACAACCCTGAAATGGAGTTCTTATATTTTATGCAGCATGGTAATTACTGCAGTTAAATGGGAGTCCATTCATCTATATAATAGAATGATTTGTGTCTTTAGTAGAAAGGGTGAAAAACAAATAAAAGAAAATACAGATGGAGAGAGGAACGCAGAATGGGCAGGCAATTATTCAGCGAGAGAGAGAGAGAGAATTGTTTCTAATTTTGTGTCCATCAGCAATCCTACAAGGGATTGACTCATACATGCAGAATACTTGGCTCATTCATTAGTCTTGAGTTATGAAGCTCTGGGACAGTCATGAACAATTTGGCACATTCAAAAGACTAAATTCACTACTTAGACCTAATTGATTTCAGTTTGTTTTGGCCTGAAACTTGGATTCATATAATTGAAGGGGCGAGCTCATAAAATGTTTCTGCAAGAAATCGAAAAAGAAAGACGTACGAGTCTAATGTGAAATCAGATATTCTGGAAATACAAGTAGATCTTTTTCTTTTAATTCATCCATGGGATGCAAGCATTATGAACAAAGCCATGATTTGTTGCCCATGCCTAATAACCTTTGAGAAGGTGATGATGAGCCAGAATATATATATATCTATATATATATATATATATATAACACACACACACACTCTTTAGAGTGTGAGTTCCAAGGTTTTGACCCAGCTACAGGGAAGAAACTGTGACGGGAAGTCAGCAATCGGTTGGGGGGGGAGTGGGTGGTGATTCTGAACAAATTTTAAAATTTTAAAGTTTATTTATTAGTGTCACAAATAGATTCTATGGCTTACATTAACACTGCAATGAAGTTATTGTGAAAATCCCCTAGTTGCCACTTTCCAATGCCTGTTTGGGTACACAGAGAAAGTTTAGCATGGCCAATGCTCCTAACCAGCCTGTCTTTCATATTATGAGAGGAAATCGGAGCACCCGATGGAAACCCACACTGACACAGGGAGAATGTGCAAACTCCACATAGACAGTGGCCCAAGCCAAGAATTGAACCTAGGTCTCTGGTGCTGTGAGACAACAGGGCTAACTGTTGTGCCAAAGGACCCGAACCCCAGGAAACCTGCATGCAAACCATCAATGATTTGCTTATGTAATATGTAAGTAACAAGGATTGCTTGTTGTGTTCCCTCTGTGGCATCCTTCTGCCAACCACTGGGTTAATACCAGCGATGCGGGAAGAGCTCCAACATGCTGCATCAGCTGTCCATCGGCCTTTCCTTGATGGATTAAATCGGGATGGAGGCAAGAAGGTACTGGGATCTCTACCTATCACCCTTGTTTGTGCCTGATTAAATGTCCTTCTCCCCTCAGCCACCAAATTCACCCCGGGTAAGGCATTAAATCTGCCCAATGCCTTGGATCAAGGGCCTTTCTTCGGACTGAAAGAAGACAGGCTTTCAGCAAGTGAATGTGGTGGAGTGAGAAGACAAGACAATATTGAATACTGTTTAGGACAAAGAGCAGGAAGGATTAATTAGTAAAATATTTCTTGGTACAAAAAGCAAAGGGAGTGATAATGTCTTCTGTAAAGAGTGTCCGGAGTGGGTGTGTATGACAGAATAATGAACAGCTGCATTTAAAAATAAAAACAAGAGAAACAAGGTTAAGACTGGCACATGCAAAAAACAGAAACAAACTGCAGGAATAAGTATTTCTTATTCTTTCACAGTATGAAATTTTCTACATTATGGTGTTGATACTAATGCTCTAGTTGACTAATAGTATAGCTACAACAAAATCAAAAGGCTGGAAAGTCTCAGCAGGTCTGACTGCATCTGTGGGGAGAGAACAGAGCTAATGTTTCCAGCTGGATGACCCTTTGTCAGAATAGCATAGCCACATCTCTGGATGGGTTTCCTCCGGGTGCTCTAGTTTCCTCCCCCAGTGGAGGATGCCAAGCCTTCCTTGGCACCACAGTAGAAAACAGCACTACCACAGGGAGGTCCATTGTCAACTTGTCGGACTACACACTTCAATCAGAGGAAATCGAAGTTCTCAGCCAAGGGCTCAATTTCTGTCCCACTACCAAAATGGACCCCATCAGTCTCGCAGCGGACAGAGAGGAAGTCATCAGGTGAATGAGGCTGCGTGAGTTCTTCCACAAACCCCAAGAGGCTAATAGCGAACTCAATGAGACAGCTAATGAAGCAGAACAGCCGACAGAGGCATCAGCAGTGCAGCAACCGAGGAGGAAGGAATCCAATTGGACTCCTCTGGAAGGCTGCTGCCCCCGACTGGACATGTATGCCCAAGCCATCAGGACGTGCGTGAACACCAGATTCATCAACTGCACTTACAAGACAGTCCCGAACATCACCCAAGCACAAAGCAAGGCCATCTGTGCTCTCAAGGCCAACCGCAACATTGTCATCAAACCAGCAGACAAAGGAGGTGCCATCGTCATACTGAACAGAACGGACTACTGTGAAGAAGTGTACCGACAACTAAACAATGTGAAACACTACAGACAGTTACCAGCAGATCCGACAAAGAACACACTCGTCAACTCAACACTCTGATCAAAACTTTTGATCCAGACCTTCAGAACACCCTCCGGGCTCTCATTCCACGTACTCCCCGCATTGGAGATCTCTGCTGCCTCCCAAAGATACACAAGGCAAACATACCCGGCTGTCCCATCGTATCGGGCAGTAGGACCCTGTGTGAGAACATCTCCGGCTATATCGAGGGCATCCTGAAACCCATTGTACAAAGAACCCCCAGCTTTTGTCTTGACACTACGGACTTCCTACAGAAACTCAGCACACATGGAGCAGTTGAACCAGGGACACTCCTTGTCACAATGGATGTCTCAGCGCTCTACACCAACATCCCCCATGACGATGGTATTGCTGCAACTGCCTCAGTACTCAATGCCAACAACTACCAATTTCCGGATGCAATTTTACAACTCATCCGCTTCATCTTGGACCACAATGTCTTCACCTTCAACAATCAGCTTTTCATCCAGACACATGGAACTGCTATGGGGACCAAATTCGCACCTCAATATGCCAATATCTTCATGCACAGGTTCGAACAAGATTTCTTCACCACATGGGATCTTCAACCGAGGCTATATACTAGATACATTGATGACATTTTTTTCCTTTGGACTCATGGTGAACAATCGTTGAAACAACTGTATGATGATATCAACAAATTCCATCCCACCATCAGACTCACCATGGACTATTCTCCAGAATCAGTTGCATTCTTGGACACATGCATCTCCATCAAGGATGGTCACCTTAGCACCTCACTGTACCGCAAACAGACAGACAACCTCACAATGCTCCACTTCTCCAGCTTCCACCCTAGACACGTTAAAGAAGCCATTCCCTATGGACAAGCCCTCCGTATACACAGAATTTGCTCAGATGAGGAGGATCGTGACAGACACCTCCAGACGCTGAAGGATGCCCTCGTGAGAACAGGATATGGCGCTCGACTCATCGATCGACAGTTCCGACGTGCCACAGTGATAAACCGCACTGACCTCCTCAGAAGACGAACATGGGACACGGTGGACAGAGTACCCTTTGTTGTCCAGTACTTCCCCGGAGCAGAGAAGCTACGACATCTTCTCCGGAGTCTTCAACATATCATTGATGACGATGAACATCTCGCTAGGGCCATCCCCACCCCCCCACTTCTTGCTTTCAGACAACCACGCAACCTCAAACAGATCATTGTTCGCAGCAAACTACCCAACCTTCAGGAGAACAGGGACCACAATACCACACAACCCTGCCACAGCAACCTCTGCAAGACATGCCAGATCATAGACATGGACGACATCATCAAACGTGAGGATACCATTCACCAGGTACACGGTACATACTCTTGCAACTCGGCCAACATTGTCTACCTAATACGTTGCAAGAAAGGATGTCCCGAAGCATGGTACATTGGGGAGACCATGCAGACACTACGACAGCAGATGAATGAACATCTCTCAACAATCACCAGGCAAAACAGTTCCCTTCCTGTGGGCGAACACTTCAGCAGTCATGGGTATTCGGCCTCTGACCTTCAGGTAAATGTTCTTCAAGGAGGCCTTCACGACACACAACAGCGCAGAGTCGCTGAGCAGAGACTAATAGCCAAGTTCCACACACATGAGGACGGTTTTAACAGGGATCTTGGCTTCATGTCACACTATCTGTAACCCCCATGACTTGCCTGGGTTAGCAAAAAACCTCACTTACTGTGCTGTCTGGAGAGAATACACATCCCTCTAACCTCTGCTGTTAGCCACTTTAAGACTTGAATGGCAGGTTAGGTGTAAGGATTCACATTCTAATCAGCAATCTGTAAACTGTGCTGATATGTGCGCTTTTGGAGACCAGAGCACCTCATTCGGCCACAAAGGCCGAAAGCTCGCAGATTTACTATCAAATAAATCGGTTGGATTTAAAATTGGTGTGGTCAAACTTTACTGAGTTCCTACCATAGTCCAGAGACGTGCGAATTAGGTGCATTGGCCATGCTAAATTGTGCCTTAGTGTTCTGGATGTGTGGGTTGACAGGATTAGCAGGGTAAATATGAGAGGTTGCAGGGATAGGGCCTGGGTGGGAATGCTGTTGGTGCAGACTCGATGGGCTGAATGGCCTCCTTCTGCACTATAGGGATTCTATGATTCTAGTTCTGGAACTAGGATGTTGCCAGTACTGGTGTTACCAAATCACTCTCGGTAATGGACATTGAAGTTTGCATTTTCTCTGTTCCAAGCATTGAGAATTTTTTTTATATTACACAGTGTGTCTCTGGTCAGCCACAAGAGAGATAATTAGTATGAATACCTTCCTCTCTCTTCTCCTTCACCACCCCCACCTCCCCGCATCTTATTCAAATAAACTTATTCTTGAATTTCTTGATTGGAAGACGACAGCTAAATTGCACGCCATGAACTGTCCTCTTGAAGGACTCAATTTCAAAAGGGAAAGATGCAGGATTAACTCTGTAAAAGCATCTCTGAAGAATAAGTAAGAAAATTACAGCAAGTGTTTCCAGGGGGCTTGTTCAGATGCTTGCAGCAGGAGGCGGAATGAAAGCATGCATTACAAGAAAAATTATGCAATTTCATGCTATAAATAAGGCCACTTTGTTCTATTTTTACTTCCTGGTATTAGCAGGCCCCTGAGGGGAGGTCTAACATAATTGGTTCATGTTTGATTCTGAGATTCAAATTGCATATGTTTTACATATAGATAAAACATTGTTTCAAGGATTAAAGTGAAAAAGATAATGCCTGGTAATGTAATACAACATTTCTCTAATTATTATATTCGATAACTTATTCAGACTCATCCACCTTCCTGGTGGGTAAACATACCATTATATCCAGACCCTTACTCATCTTCAGATTGTTCAAAGCAATCAGTTTGACCGGCATTTACTCTTGAAGAGATTACCCGGTCATTTTCACACTGCTGTCAGTGAGATCTTGTGTGCAAACTGTCTGCCACATTTCTCTACATTGCAACAGTGACTACACTCTATAATTCATTGGCTATAACCTGCTTGAAGGTCGTGATAAAAATTATATAAATGCAAGTTATTTCTTTACGCAACATCAGTCTGGCATTTCAGTCTGACAAAAGTCTCACTTGCTGGCATATTCAAGATGGTCACAATTGACAGAGGCTTAACGCAGGTTCCAAAATTATAGTTTCCAACTACTTCCACCTAAAGAAACCAATAAGCATATTCCTATATGCTACTGGACCGTGACACAAACAAAGCCTGTGTGTCTGGCCCTTACAGAGCATTTTCAACTGTCACCATACAAATTCTCACGGAAAAAAAATGCAAAGATTACTTGCACCAACATGCAGCACCTAATCAGAGACAATAAAGGCCAGAAATCTCCCAATCTAACTGGCCCATCTCCATTAAAATAATCCCTACACACATAGTTTTTTGTCTGGGGATTGGGTGGGTGGGTGAGACAAAATGCATCTGATTGAGCAGTTTTAAGGCAGCCACGAAGGCAAGTGAACATCAAAGCAGGCTGGTCAGAAGGCCCATCTCAGTTCGCCGAGACTTTGTTTTGAGACCAGTTTTATATGAAGCGGTTTAGCCCTCTTACCTCATCCACATGCCATCTTCATACAATCCATATCTCCTTGCCACCTCATACACCCCACTGGAGTAATCTTACCAAAAAATTCTAAATCCAGGACAGTTGTGAGAACAATGAGTTTCTGATCCATTTTTAGGCAAGTTCAAGTCTGCTATTGTAGCCACTTATAGTTTAAAAAAAAGCAGAAACGGTTTCTTGCCTGCAGGAGGAGCAAACGAGGTAAAGTCGTCTGAGCACTGGCTGAGAGCAGTAGAGGACACTGTTGCGCACGCGCAGGTCTCCAGCAGCAGAGGCTCATCAATTAGTCTCTGATGTTCTCAGGTTGCCACCTACCCTGAAGCACACCAACCCCTCCAGCTGCCGTGAGGGCCCATGGCCTATCACAAACCTTACCCACCTGAACCAGTCCACCCCTCCCTCTACCCGCTGCGATTGACCACCTGACCCCCACCCCACGGCCAGCCTGAATCATCCCCTGCTGGGGACTAATTGTGATCCTTGCCAGACAGAATCCCAGCAAGTTAGCTGAAACAGTAATTTCCTGGGCTCATTAAATCTATGCAAAATAACACTTCTATGTTATTTAGCTGGATTGCATTGGATATTCAGTACCTATAAGATTGGAAGAGCTCATGAAATCAACTGTGAAATGGACTTCTTGGCTCTCGTGCGATTTTACCGGCTTGCCCTGCCCATTAGTCCACAGGACTGAATGGTAAGATCACCACCTCCCCCGTACCTCTCCCTCTCCCATCATCTTCATAGCCACTCATCAAGTATCCATTATGGCCAGACCTCAAGAGCCAAATTGAGATGAAAAAAATAAACATGTAACAGCAATCACGGGCATTCGGCCTCCGACCTTCGGGTAAGCATTCTCCAAGAGGGCCTTCATGACACACGACAGCGCAGAGTCGCTGAGCAGAGACTGATAGCTAAGTTTCGCACACATAAGGACGGTCTCAACAGGGATCTTGGGTTCATGTCACACTATTTGTAATCCCCATGACTTGCCTGGGTTAGCAAAAACCTTACTTACTGTGCTGTGTGGAGACAATACACATCTCTTTAACCTGTGCTCAGTGCTCCATCCACACATATCGTCAACCATTTTAAGACTTGAATAGCAGGTTAGACGTAAAGATTCGCATTCTAATCAGTAATCTGCAAACAGTCTGTGCTGTTATACGTGCTGCTTGAGACCAGAACACCTCATTCGCCTGACGAAGAGCAGAGCCTCGAAAGCTTGTGCGAGTTTGCTATCAAATAAATCGGTTGGACTTAAACCTGGTGTTGTCAGACTTCTTACTGCGTTCGCCCCAGTCCAACACAGCATCTCTACATCAAACCTGACATAGCCAGGTTAGAGGTGGGGGGTTTGAGATTGTTAAAATCTTCACATCCACTCTGACTCAGCCATTTGAGCGGGGGGTGTTCTAATTCAAGTGTAAGAAACCCTGGGCTTATTCTGTGGCTGTACCCTGGCACTGCCAAGCTTATCTCATGTACCTAACTCATCTCACGCACATAACGCATCTCATGTACATAACTGGCTATCGCCACTTCCAACATCAAAATTCCTGACATCAGGAAACAAGTCTTCTTGCAGAAAATCTCATTAAAGTGTAAGGCATGCCACATCTACACTGTTTAAAGATGGAAGCAAAATAAAAGCAAATTACTGTAGATGCTGGAATCTGAAACAAAAACAGAACATGCTGGAAAGTCTCATGGATGGCACAGTGGTTAGCTCTGCAATCCCACCCAGATCTGTTCCCTGTGACACCAATCTCTCTAACCTACATATCTTGGGGTACTGAAAGGCAATTTAGCACGGTCAATCCACTTAACTTGCAGATTTTTAGAGTGTGGGAGGAAACTGGAGCACTCGGAAGAAACCCATGCAGACATGGGGAGAATGTGCAGACTCCACACAAACAGTCATCCAAGCTAAGAATTGAACTCTGGTCCCTCACGCTGTGAGGCAGCAGTGCTAGTCACCGTGCCACCATGCTGCCCTAGTTAGATAGTTAAATAGTTAGAACACATAGAACAATATAGAATCATAGAATCCCTACAGTGCAGAAGGAGGCCATTCAGGCCATCAAGCCTGCATTGACAACATTTCCACCCAAGCCCTATCCCCATAACCCCACATATTTACTTTGCTAATCTCCTGGCACTAAGGGACAATTTAACATGGCCAATCTACCTAACTTGCACATGTTTGAACCGTGGGAAGAAATCCACACAGATATGCCGGTATATATAAACTCCACAAAGACAATGACCCCCGAGCCGGGAATTGAACCTGGGTCTGCGGCGCTGTGAAGCAGCAATGATAACACTGTGTCACCATGCCGCCTGTGCATGCTCAACTTGTTGCATACAATCACAAGCAGACTGATGACAGATCTATATAGACCTTGCTTCTATTCCACCATTCTGCGAGATGAGAGGAGTAACTTGTACTTCAGTGCAATCTTTCCAAAGTGCCAGAAACCGGAAAATCACTGCTTGGCTCCGACATCCAATCCCAAACATTCTAATCTTCAAACTTACTTCTGACTTGGTCAACCATTTTTTGGAGGGAAATCATGGTTTTGTTTTTATATTGACAAAAAGGCAAACTAAAAGTTTAACATCCTACACATTTATACATAATTTAAGATCACTGTCACACAAGTTTTCTGATCCAATGTAAAAAAAAAGACTGATTTTAGACATAATTAGTTTATGGAAAGCTGCTTTACTATTATAAAACATGGGTTCTCAAATTCCTATGGGACTACTCCATTACCATCAACATGGTAGAGTGGATACCATGGCCTACTCATGGTCCTGGACACTGCCCCTAAACTCAAAGGCAAGGTCATCAACATAGCCAAGGCAGGCCACAGTATGGGCCCTTTGCTTGCATGGCACAGCACTCCACAGACGATCCACCTGAATCCCTATTCAAAAAGAAAATTATACTATTTTGTCTCATTTCTTCCTCCGGGATTGATTACCCTGGTTTAATAAATGTCTCTAAAAAAAATCTAATAAGACCTCAAAGGGACTATGCTAGCTCACAGTTCTCACTCAGTGAGTTCTGAAGGTTACGTAGGATGGAGTTACTGGGGTATCTGTGAATTCATCCTAACATATCATACTGGATAGGGGCTGGAAAAGCTCCCTCAGCTAATATTACTAAAACAGAATATCTGGATCAAGAATGAGTAGGTACAGAATTAAAATGATTTACAAGAGAGGTTGTTTGTTGTCAGAAAAAACTTCAGCACCATCAACATTCTGTGACGGTGGTTATTTATCTTATTAATATTTGTGGGAGCTTGTAATTGGCCCCATCATTTCCTCTAACATGACTGTGATCACACTTCAAAAGGTACCACATTGGCTATAAAGCATTTTGGTTGACCTTAGGTCACGGAAGGTGCTATGTAAATGCAGGTTCATTCTTGCTTACTTGCCAGTGACTAAGAAATGTGGTTGCCTCTTGCAAGTTGACACTATTATTACATCCACCAAAAGTACCTGTTGGTGTCTGTGTCCTTATTTATCATCATAGTTGCTGCCATCATTGTTCATGCGAAAATTGACAATCCAACATAAACTGTCCTCCCAACCATGAATTTATATAATGTTTGAGCCTACACACTTGAGATTCCTATCAAAGACTGACAAACCTTTGATTTCATGACCTCTCACCCAATGTTCTGATCTCCAACAGACTGGAAAACTCCAAGGAACTTGGAAATGGCCAAACTCAATCCCACAAGATGATAAGATAAAAAAAAGTAATCACAGACACTGGAAATACGTACAAAATCCTGGAAAACATTGCAGTTTGTGAACATTGTTAAAATTCAGGCGTATTTTCTAAGTTAATGGTTTTGGCAGCACACTGTACCCATCAGCTACCCATGTGAAGAAATATGGGCATCACCCCATCACATCTTGATTGTGTGGCTGGCAGTAGTTGTATGTACTCAGCACATGGGAATGTGGGTGCGCCATTAAAAATGGTCAGAATCTCCATAGCCACAAACCCCTTTCTTCAGATATTGATTGACCTCCACGGGGAGGGGTTGTAGGAACAGTACGGGCAATGATCATGGGTGATTTTAATATCACAGAGCCTGGATTAATCAATTTGGCAAGGGTAGTTTTGAGGGAGAGGTCACTGAATGTATTAGAGATTGTTTCTTGGAACAATATGTTGTGAAACCAACCACTGAGTAGGCTAATCTGGATGTAATGCAATGAAAAGAGATTACTTAATGACCTCATTGTTAAGAATCCTCTTGGGAAGAATGATCATAGTATGATAGAATTCAAAATTCAATTTGATGTACGTATGTGTGTGTGTATATATATATATATGTATGTATATAATATATGTCAATATGTGGGTATGAGGACAGACTTGGCAGGAAGGTTTAAAGATAGGACATTTGATGAGCAGTGGCAGTTGTTTAAGGAGATATTTGATTCCTCCCAACTAAAATATATTCCAAAGAGGCAAAAAATATCCATGGAAAAGAAAGTTAAAGACAACATAAAGACAAGATCTAGGTAATACTATGTTACAAAGGCCAAAGGCAGGCTGAAAGATTGTTTAAAGATCAACAAAGGGTTATGCAAAAAGTCATGAGGGTAAATTACAAAAGAAAACTAACACAAAATATGTAACAGGAAAGCACAAGCTTCTGCAAGTACAAAAGGGAAGAGAGTAGCTAAAGTGAATGTGCGTCCCCTGGACGATGAGACCAGGCAGTTAATAGTGGAGAACACAGAAATGGCAAAGATGCTAAATCAATATTTTGCCTCAGTTTTCAAGATGAAGGAAACTAGTATCATCCCAATAGTAACAGGAACGGCAGGGGAAATAGAAAGGGAGAAACATGGAAATATCACCATCAATAGAGAAATAGTACTCAACAAACCACAGATTGAAGGAAGATAAGTCTCCAGGAACTGATGGCCTACATCCTCGGGTGTTAAAGGAACAGAAATAGTGGATCTATTGGTTATAATATTCAAAAATTCTCTGGATGTGAGAAAGATTCCAGTGGATTGAAAAAAGTAATGTAATAATCTTATTCAAAAAAGGAAGGAGGCAGAAAGTAGGAAACTGTGTACCAGTTAGTTGAATATTTATTGTTGGGAAATTTTTAGAATCTATTATTAAGACATTTGGAAAGGCAAAACACAATCAGAGTCAGTATGCTTTAATGAAGGGTAAATCACGTTTGACTAATTTGCTGGAATTCTTCAAAAATATAACCAGCTAAGTGGAAAATGGGGATCCTGCAGATGTAGTATATCTAGACTTCAGAAGGGTATTTGATAAGGTGCCACATGGAAGATTAATATACAAGATAAAATCACATGGGCTTAGGATAATTTATTAGCTTAGATAGAAGACTGATTAACTGACAGAATGCAGGGAGTCAGGAAAAATGGGTCTTTTTCTGGTTGGCAAGATGTAAATAGTGGCATGCCACAAGGTTCAGACCTCAGGCCATCTATATTAATGACTTGGTTATAGGATCAGAAGTTTCTGTAGCCAAATTGACAAATGACCTTAAAATAGGTGGGATCTTAAGTTGCAATAAAGAAATAAGAATTGTACAGACATGTGTAGCTAGGTTAGATAAGTGGGCCAAAATATGGCAAAGTTTAATGCAGACAAGTGTGAGATTATCCATTTTGATTGGGAAATTAGAAAAGCAACTTATTACCTAAATGGAGAGAAATTTTGGGGTTCATCAGTGCAGAGGGATCTGGATGTCTTTGTGCATGAGTTGTAGGAAACTGACATACAGGTACAGCAGGTAAGAAGGAAAGCAAATAGAATTTTGGCATTTATGCCTAAAGGAATAGAGTATCGAAGTAAAGCAGTGTTGCTGCAACTGTACAAGGCATTGTGAGACCGCATCTGGAATAATATGCTCCCTCATTGGAGGAAATACGTAGTGGTATTGGAGGCAGTTCAGAGGAGGTTCACTTGACTGATTCCAGAGATAAGGCTTTGTCTTATGAAGAGAGATTGAAACGTTTAGGCGAATACTCTCTGGAATTTAGAAGAATGAGGGGAGATCTAACTGAGATATATAAGATGCTAAAAGGTATTGACAAAGTAGATGAAGAGCGGACGCTTCCTCTTTTCGGGCAATATAAAACACGAGGTCATAGTTTTAGGATAAAGGGCGGCAGATTTAATACAGAGATGAGGAAAAACTACTTCTCTTCAAGGGTGGTAAATCTGTGAAATTCACTAGCCCAGAGTATGGTGGATGCCGAGGCTTTGAGTAAATTTAAACAGGGTTTTTAATTAGTAATGGATTGAAGGTTATGGAGAATGGGTAGAAAAGTGGAGTTGAGACTGAAACAAGATCGGCCACAATCTCACTGAATGGCCTATTTCTGCTCCTTGTTTTTATAACTAGAAAATATTTGATATATAGTGCAAGCATGAAGGCTTTAGAATGTCATTCCTTTTGTGCAATTGGTCTCTGTACAGCAGAGTAGATCAAGGAGAGAAAAACAGAAAGAAATGCAGGAAATAGTCAGCATATCAGGTAACATCTGTGGAAAAAAACATAGCTAATTCTTAAGAGGTGAGAGAGACACAATCACCACCACAGCACTGTCCCTGCCTACTACTCACCTCGTCCCCCTAGCCCCAAGCCTGGATTTTCATCCAAGATTAGGAAAATGACTGGCTTTTTTTGCTCACCTGATGAGAAAGATGGGATCTTCATTGCTCAGGGGGCATATGTGGCCTGGAGAGGTCAGCCAACCTGGGAAAAAGTTTGGACTATCGGCTGCTGAAAAGGGCTGTTCAAAAGGCCCACCTCAGTGCAATAGGATTTCATCCCAGTTAAAACAAAAATACAAATATATATGTATATATTATACACACACACACATATATACACAAATTCTTCAGCCCTCGCCATTCACATTCACTTACCCTCCAAAAACTTTATGCCCCATCCTTGTCATCTCATGCCCCTTTTGCCAAACTCTGCCCTTCTTCCCACCCCAATGGTCTCTCATGCTCCCCATACCATTTCCATGCTCACTGAGCCACTGTACACTATATAGAATCACTAAAGCATACGGGTGACAACAGAATGTATAAAGCAAAGCTTATAAAAAAAAATTCATTCATAGCATTCTACTGTATTGAAAATAAAATTATTGACACTTGTATTGCCTTCCAAGTGAAATCACCTAAACCCTTAAAAGCGTCCCTGAAAGTGCCTGGATTGTTGAAGCTTTGCTAGCTGTTTTGGTCCACAAAGTGATGCAGCATGCTTCCCTAAACACTGTCGAGGGGCATTCTGTCACCTAGTGAATTTAGGTCCCTGAAGCATGAAGCCACACAGAATCAGGCAGCAGCTGAGGCCTTGGCAGCTATAACTAACTGTTATTTGTTATCACCATGTTTTAAGCCATAGGAGAGCGTGATTATAACGCAGCTAAAATGTGGTCTAATTATAGCAAATCACTGCTGGATAAAATAATTCAACCTCTTCCATAAGCAAAAATAATGACAGTCTCTGCATATATCAAAGCAAATCTTGAAAAGATAATTTTCTCGAGAAATGTAGGTGGAGGAACCAGGCTGGAAAAATTAGGAGGGAAGGAATGGATCGGGGGAGGGGGGAATATATTGTGCTTTAATTTCCTTGGAAAAGCAATTGGTGTTGGATTGCCAATCCATATCCATTTGCCCGCACCAAGTTCTATTTGTGTGTGTCCCAACCCCCTTGGCTCAGGCCAGTCATGATCCGGGTAGTGCAGTGTTTGCCCAGGTCCAGGGTCAAAGACTACAAGAACCAGAGTGAAGGATGATACACCCTCTAACTAGCTGCCAGAGGCCAAATCCCATTGAAAATAACAAGCCAGGGAGATGTGACTAAGGTAAATGGATTGGTGGGGTAGGGAGAGCTTCATTCATGGGATTATGGGGGGGATTGGATATCAGGGAGTGTGGGGGAGGGGGGAGTCAGATCATGTCAGGTTGGGTCCAGCAATTGATTCATTTTAAAATGTTTAATTTTATTAGTGTTACATGTAAGCTTACATTGACACCGCGAAAATCCTTTCATAGTCACACTTGACTGCCTGCACTGAGGGAGAATTTAGGTTGACAAATGCACCTAACCAGCACGTCCTTTCGACTGTGGGAGGAAACCAGAGCACCCAGATGAAACCCATACAGACATGGGGGAGAACGTACAGATCTGCACAGTCAACCAAAGCCAGAATTGAACCCGGACCCTGGTGCTGTGAGGCAGCAGTGCTAACCACTGTGGAACATGAAGTCCCAATTTTTAAGAGGTTGTGGATTGTAAGAGAGAATGAAAATTCCGGAAACATAGAACATAGAACAATACAGCACAAACAGGGCCTTCGGCCCACGAGTTGTGCCGATCACATCTACCAATCCACAGACCTATCTATAACCCCCTATCCATAACCCCCTATCCAATTCTTTTCCATATACTCATCCAGAAGTCTTTTAAAAGACCCCAGTGAGTTTGCCTCAACCACCTCCGACGGAAGTCAGTTCCATTCACTCACCACCCTCTGAGTGAAAAGCCTACCCCTGACATTTCCTTTGTATTTGCTTCCCTGCACCTTAAATTGTGTCCTCTCGTAGTGACCATTTCAGGTCGGGGAAATAGTCTCTGAGAGTCCATCCTATCTATTCCTCTCAACATTTTATAAACCCCGCCTCTCAACCTACGTCTCTCCAGTGAGAAGAGTCCCAGCTCCCTCAACCTATCTTCATAAGGCCTGCCTCCCAATCCAGGCAGCATCCTCGTAAATCTCCTCTGCACTCTCTCAATAGTCTCTACATCCTTCCTATAGTGAGGCGACCAGAACTGCGCACAATACTCCAAGTGGGGTCTGACAAGGGTCTTATAGAGCTGCATCATTACCTCCTGACTCCTAAACTCTATTCCTCGATTAATGAAGGCCAGTACACCGTATGCCTTCTTGACCACTTCCTCCACCTGCGAGGCTGATTTAAGAGTCCTATGGACCCGGACCCCAAGATCCTTCTGCTCTACAACACAGCTAAGATTCCTACCCCTTATATTGTACTTCATCCCATTATTCCTGCCAAAATGGACCACTACACATTTATCTGCGTTGAAGTCCATCTGCCACTTCTCCGCCCAGTCTTGCATCCTGTCTATGTGCCGCTGCAACTTTTGGCATCCCTCCAGACCATCCACAACACCACCGATCTTTGTATCGTCGGCAAACTTGCTAACCCATCCCTCCACTTCCTCATCCAGGTCATTTATGAAAATGACAAACAGCAGGGATCCCAGAACAGATCCCTGGGGCACTCCACTGGTTACCGACCTCCATGCAGAACAAGACCCATCCACAACCACTCTCTGCATTCTGCCGGCAAGCCAGTTCTGGATCCACGAGGCCAAAGCCCCTTGGATCCCATGCCCTCTCACCTTCTCCAGAAGCCTTGCATGGAGAACATTATCAAACGCCTTGCTAAAGTCCATGTACACTATGTCCACCGCCCTTCCTTCATCAAGGTGTTCAGTCACATTTTCGAAGAACTCAACTAGGCTCGTAAGGCATGACCTGCCCTTGACAAAACCATGCTGACTATTTCTAATCAGTCCAAACTTCTTCAAATGCTCATATATCTTATCCCTCAGAAGCCTCTCCATCAGCTTATCAACCACTGAAGTCAGACTCACCGGTCGGTAATTTTCTGGACTATCCCTGTTCCCTTTCTTAAAGATAGGAACCACATCTGCAATCCTCCAATCCTCCGGAACCTCTCCCGTTTCCATGGACGACGCAAATATCATCGCCAGGGGCTCTGCAACCACTTCCCTCACCTCCCACAATAACCTGGGGTACATCCCATCCGGTCCTGGCGACTTATCCATCTTGATAGAATTTAACAGGACTAACACATCCTCTTTCCTAACATCCACATACTCAATCTTTTCCGTATGCCTCAAACCTGCAGTGCAATCTCCCAGTTCACCTTCCACTGTGAATACCGAGGCAAAGTACTCGTTAAGCACCTCTGCCATTTCTTCCGGATTCACACAGACTTTTCCCCCTTCACCTTTTATAGGCCCTATCCCTTCTCTTTTCATCCTTTTACTTTTCACATATTTGTAGAAGGCCTTGGGATTCTCCTTAATCTTACCTGCCAAGGCCTTCTCATGACCCTTTCTGGCTCTCCTAATTTCCTTTTTAAGTTCCCTTCTACACACCTTATACTCCTCTAGATCCCTAACATCCCCTAGCTCTCTGAACCTTTTATATACTTTTTTTTTCTTCCTAACTAGGCTCACCACTACCTTCGTGCACCACGGTTCCCGCATCCTACCACAACCTCCTTGACTCCTCGGAACGTTGTCTTGCAGTGCCCCAGATAAACATTCCTTGAAAATCTGCCACTTTCCTTCTGTACTCTTCCCCAAGAACACCTCCTCCCAGTTTATATGTCCAATTACCTGCCTAATGTTTTCATATTTCCCCTTACTCCAGACATACACCTTCCTAGCCTGCCTGATCCTATCTCTTTCCATTACTATCGTGAAAGAGATAGAATTATGATCTCCATTCCCAAGATGCTCACCTACCGTGAGATCCGACACCTGCCCTGGCTCATTAGCAAGCACCAGGTCAAGTACAGCCTCTCCTCTCATAGGCTTTTCTACGTACTGTGTCAGGAAACCTTCCTGAACACACCTAACAAACTCCACACCATCCAAACTCCTTACCCTTGGGATATTCCAGTCGATGTTTGGAAATTGAAATCTCCCATCACGACAACCTTGTTATTTCTACATCTGTCTAGGATCTGTTTCCCTATCTGCACCTCAAGTTCCCTGTCGCTATTGGGCGGCCTATAGAATACACCCAGCAAAGTTATCAACCCTTTGAGGAAAGGTGAGGAATTGCGTCATTTTGAGGACCTGTGAAAAAATGAGCAGAGAGAAGCCAAAGGACAAGCTCATGGATTTGTCAAGGTACAATTCCCATTGAGCAGAGTGCTGGTGACTGTACACGATGTAGCAGAACACCATGGCTTTCACTCTCTGAATATGCACATGTTGTGTAGCCATGTACTGAGTATCATGTTGCTGAATGGCCACCATTCTTAAAGCAACTACAATGCTAGTCAGCCTTACCCAAGATCTTCAAGCCACCATAATGAGCTAGAGTGTGGCTGCTTGGTGACAAGGACCATCTCTTCCACGTGATATATGACTCCCCTTCAGCGCATGACTGCATTTGTGTGACAGCCATGTTGTAACCTGTGACCACAATGGCAGCAGTCTGAACTGGCATGCAAACTGTACTTGCAGAATAAGTATGAGTCTAATGACCTAGACAGTGCTTTTTCATCAGATGTATGCTAGAGTTCTCATGCTAGAATGTTGGGCTGAACTTGTTGGCCAGATAGCAGTTTATGGATATCAGAAAGCATAAATGTGAAAGTGAGGGTTAGGGTGAGGCAGGGAACTGAGTGGAACCACAAGAGGTACAACATCATCATGCCACCTGTAGCTTGCATTTCTTGACACTTAGTGGGATGAGGTTGATGTGGGATTTAAGAAAGAGCATAAGGCACGAAAATACTACTATCACGCATGGCTTTGCTTACGCCAGCCTCATCAATAATTCATAGCATTGTCTCTATAAAGAGGCTCAGGAGATGAAGCTAAGCCTTTATCTAGCTGATTCTCTGCTCTTTCCTTCTGGTTTGGACCACCAAGAGAGGGAAGAGCGTCTGTAAGTGTGTTGCAATGTATTTGGATGATTACCTGACATGGCAGAACAGCAGGAGGTATGTGGAAGCTGTGAAATGTGTGTGTGAGGTTTGCAGCAATGATAAGTGTGCAATGATGAAGTGGTATTTATGAATATTAGCTTTGAGCCCTAATTTTTAGAGATGTTGATGGGTGAATGGTGGTGTTTTGGTGATTAACAGTAGCTGAGGCTAGTGGTACATTCAGTTTGCTATGACATTTGATGATACGTTCATTGACCTTGATTGCTCAGGAGGTCTTTTAACTTTTACAGTACGACATTCAGATGATTGGGGCTTGACTCATTACGTTAACATCCCTGGCTCCAGCTTTCATTTCTTTGAGATTATTTTCCAGACTGTCCTCCTGACCCCCCGAAAAAATCACAGGGGTGATTCTCCCCAAAAAATTTGGGGTGACGAATTTGCATGAAAACTGGAGTAAATCATGTTGCTTATTTTTCAGCGGGAATTTCAAAATGATTCTCCCACATTCTGTGCATTACAGTGAGTACTAGGGTGAATCAGTCTAAAGATTACTGGGGGCAGCCTATTCCCACTGGAAAAGCCAGCAGTATAGCACTGAGTAGGCTACTGCACATGCACCCATTGTTAGTGCTGAAATTGGCACATGCGCAGTGGCCCGTCTGCTTGCCAGCCACCCCCACCGATTGTTAGCCAGCCCGATTGCCGGCCAGCATAGCAACTCCTGCATGGCCGATTATATGACCCCCCCTCCCCCTCCCACCTCTCTCCCCTCCCCCCCTCTCTCCCCCTTCTCCCCACCCTCCCCCCCAAAATTGCCCACGCCAATCACCGGCCCTCCCAAGTCCCCATCCTCATGGCCTTAATCTCCTCTACCACATCAGCAGTCCCGTCATAGAAATCATACAAACTCTACAACACAGAAAGAGACCATCAGTCCATCGATTTGGTCTGCACCAACCAAAACCCACTCAGGCCCTACCCCCACATCCCTACATATTTAACTATCAATCCCTCTAACCTACACATCTCAAGACACTAAGGGGCAATTTTGTGCATGGCCAATCAACCAAACCCACACATCTTTGGACTGTTGGAGGAAAGTGGAGCACCCAGAGGAAACCCACGCAGACACAGGGAGAATGTACAAACTCCACACAGACAATAACCCAAGCCGGGAATCAAACCCAGGTCCCTGGAGCTGTGAAGCAGCAGTGCTAACCACTGTACTACCCACCTGTTCCCTGCACCCCTGATCCCCCAAAAAGGCTGCCTCCCTCTCCTCAATTGATAGTTTCACTCCATCTCTCAGCTCAAATGCAGAATGGCAGTGAGAACCTGCCCACCCCCACTGAACACCTGCCTTGATCAGATCCCACCCCATTTAGCCCCTGCTATTATATCCTGTTCACTTTGACACTGCCTAATGTCTATGGGGAGTGCCAAGGTATCCCCGGGTATTGATACTTTGTGTCTTGGGCAGTGCCAAAGAGGCCCAGGCTGGCACTGCACCAGAAGTGTGGAGGCAATGGTGCCCAGTGGAGAGTCCATGAAACAGCCCCTACCTGAATCTCCCAGATGGCTGTGCTAAAAATGTAGCACAGCAGGATGGGGGAAATCGCTCCAGCCATCTCAAGACTTCTGCCATCCATCTACACTAAGGAATCTAGCATTGCATTGAAGAACCTGGAAACTCTTTCTTTGATCAGCATTTCAATTTCTCCTCTTTCTGCCTCATGTGAAATACTTAGAGAGCAAGTTCTAACATCTAATGCACATGATCCCAGTATCCTCAAACTGATCAAATTGAATGTTGAGCTCCTGAAGTGACAGAAATGGATGATCGCACCATGAGGATTTTCTAAACGCCACGTTGTCAGGTGAAGACACTCTACTTCAAAACCGAACACTGAAGAAAATCAAATATTCTTCACTGACAAGAAGTATTAGACATTACTCATTTGTAAATATTTTAGTAAAATTATACATCATGTTATAATAATTCTTTTTCAATTATTGCTCTGATAAGCTCTCTTCAATTAAATGGCTTCTGTGCATTTACCGGGGAGCGGGTAGTGTGTCTAGGAAATAAATCCATCATACAGTTTAAATGATTGATAGTACACACTGCTTTCAGAGCCTCTTTTATTTGACTATGAATTAGAATTATTTTTTTTTTATATAGTCAATCACAACATAAATCCTACGAATGGGATTTGACAAGGTACAGCTTGGTTTTTCGTGGAAACGATTGTGTATCTGCCAGCATTTCAATTCCATCTGGGACAGGTAGTCTATATAAACAACAATGGATTTTTCTTTCTAATGCCTATCTTTGGGATTGGCATGATTTCCCCAAATCATTTCATCCACTGCAATATTCTGCGTGGCACTTTCTTTCAAAGAGCCAAGATTTAAAAGAGGATGAAGGGTTAGGGGCATCGTTTTGGTTCAAAGGCTTGGCCCATATCTGTGTAAATAAAACAAAAAGTTCTGCCTGCTCTACAAATATGGTTTATGAATTTCAGTGTTGGTGCATTGTCAGGAATTTAAGTGCAGCAATTGGCTGATCAAATCAAACAACAAGTTTCTTTGGTTGTTCTTAATAGTCAGAGCATGAATCATCCTCAAACAGCTAACAAAAGGGTTAGATCTGATTCTGTAATTGGCAGCACTTGTTGAACAATCCTGAGTGTGTAAAGAGCCACAGTAGGGCAGAAGCATTAAAAATAGGTGCATTAGGCTCTTTGAGCCTGCTCCACCATTCAATATGATCAAGTCTGACCAATTTAAGATAATCAGTCGAACTCATAATTTTTACAGTTACTAGAAATGACATATATTCATATGCAGGGACTCATTCCAAAACAAAAGGAATATCACCCTTTAATTCTGCCTTCTTTTAACTGCCTGGGAGTTTGGGAAGTCTACAGTTCACCATTTTTTTTCCCAACAGCAACACCTTGACAAGGCAGAGTTGACATGTCCCTTTTTATAGTGATTTCTTTTTAAAAGTTGGAACTAATGATATTTGTCTCCAGATTATTTGGGAGCCTGTTGACAGGGATGAGTCATTCAGATGGTGAAGCCACTGTCTTCAGTGTAACAAGGTTGTAACTCTATACAGCCCCAAATATCAATTTCTAACTACTGAAAAGAATCAAAAAACGTGGGAGAGAAAGATCAGTATTTCAGAATGCCTCATAGTGCAATATTTTTGCTTTGATTTCATAGAAACCTTGCAGTGCAGAAGGAGGCCCTTTGCCCCATCGAATCTGCACTGAACACAATCCCACCCAGGCCCTACCCCCATATCCCTATATATTAAACCCACTAATACCTCTAACCCATGCATCCCTGGACATTAAGGGACAACTTCTTAGCATGGCCAATCAACTTAACCTGCACATCTTTGGATTGTGGGGAGAAACCGGAGTACCCGGAGAAAACCCATGCAGACACGAGAAGAACGTGCAAACTCCACACAGACAGTGACCCAAGCCAGGAATTGGACCCTGGAGCTGTGAAGCAGCAGTGCTAACCACTGTGCTACTGTGCCACCCATTAATTATTAATAAATAATATTATTTAATAATAAATAATTTAATTTATTGTCATATGTATTAACATAATGAAAAATATTGTTTCATGCACGCTATACAAAGCACATCATTCATAGAGAAGGAAATGAGAGAGTGCAGAACATTAGAAGCATAGAACGAGAGTAAAAGATGAAATTTGAAAGTATGCTGTGCACAGCTTGCAAGAAGTTGCCTTGCTCTAGTACTATCTTGAGATCAATACATTCTTTTGGAACTATCATTATGAACGTTAACACAACAATCACTTTTTATATAGCTAAATCCTTCAAGCAGCACAAGAATGACTGGGCTATATGACATCTTTTACTTGTGTTACAACTGAGGGCAGAATATTGGCCCAGTCATTGAGTAAACTGCTTGCTGTCCTTTGAATAGGGTCATCGGATCGTTAATGTCTCATTGGATGGACAGTGCCTCTGACAATGGAACGCTCCCCTAGGATTATATAGGGACATCATCTTAGACAATGCAATTGAATTCCTGGTATGCAGCTTGAACCCACCAACTTTTGAGAAGAGAATGTAAAATAAATTATGGAAATACCAGCTCACATTTAATAAAATAGGATTAGGGAGAATCCTAAAGCTTTCTTTAGATATGTTAAAAATAGAAGATTGGTTAGGACAAGATTAAGGCCAGTCATAGACAGCAGTGGGAAGTTGTGCGTGGAGCCTGAGGAGATTGGAGAGGTACTGAATAAATATTTCTCTTCGGTATTCACGCAGGGTGATGTAAATGTAGTTATGGAGAACACTGAGGTACAGGGTAGCAAACTGGAAGGTATCGAAGTAGATAGGGAGGAAGTGCTAGATATTCTCGAGGGTTTGAAGTTGGATAAGTCCCCTGGGCCGGACGGGATTTACCCTAGGATTCTCTGGGAGGCAAGAGAGGAGATTGCAGAGCCTCTGGCTCTGATCTTCAGGTCCTCGTTGGTTACGGGTGTGGTTCCGGAGGAATGGAGGATAGCGAATGTGGTCCCATTGTTTAAGAAGGGGAAGAGAGACCTTCCAGGGAATTATAGGCCAGTGAGTCTTACTTCTGTGGGGGGCAAAGTGTTGGAGAGAATAATTAGGGATAGGATTTATAGTTATTTAGAGAGTAATGAATTGATTGGAGATAGTCAGCATGGTTTTGTGAAGGTTAGGTCGTGCCTTACTAACCTCATTGAGTTTTTTGAAAAAGTGACTAAGGAGGTGGAGGGGGGTAAGGCGGTTGATGTGGTATATATGGACTTTAGTAAGGCGTTTGATAAGGTGGCCCATGGAAGACTTCTGCAGAAAATGCAGATGTATGGGATAGAGGGTGATTTAGCTAATTGGGTTAGGAATGGCTAGCAGATAGAAGACAGAGGGTGGTGGTTGATGGGAGATATTCATCGTGGAGTTCGGTGACAAGTGGGGTACCTCAGGGGTCGGTTTTGGGGCCCCTGCTGTTTGTAATTTTTATAAATGATCTGGATGAGGGTATTGAAGGATGGATTAGTAAATTTGCGGATGACACTAAAGTCGGTGGAGTGGTACATAGTGAAGAGGGGTGTTATAGTTTGCAGAGAGACTTGGACAAGTTGCAGAGCTGGGCCAAGAGGTGGCAAATGGAGTTTAATGTGGAAAAGTGTGAGGTAATGCACTTTGGCAGGAATAATAAATGCGTAGAGTATAGGGCTAATGGTAGGACTCTTAATAGTGTTGATGAACAGAGGGATCTTGGTGTATTTGTGCATAGATCCCTGAGAGTAGGCAGTCAAGTTGATAAGGTTGTTAAGAAGGCATACGGAGTCTTAGCTTT
This sequence comes from Sphyrna mokarran, assembly GCA_024679065.1. NCBI lineage: Eukaryota > Metazoa > Chordata > Chondrichthyes > Carcharhiniformes > Carcharhinidae > Sphyrna > Sphyrna mokarran. The sequence continues at coordinate 28,698,415 of JAGIQG010000028.1, forward strand.
TATTGGTAGGGGGATTGAATTTCGGAGCCGCAACGTCATGTTGCAAACTGTACAAAACTCTAGTGCGGCCGCACTTGGAGTATTGTGTGCAGTTCTGGTCCCCACAGTATAAGAAAGATGTGGAGGCATTGGAGAGGGTACAGAGGAGGTTTACCAGGATGTTGCCTGGTATGGAGGGCAGGTATTATGAGGAGAGGCTGAGGGATTTGAGATTGTTTTCGTTAGAAAGGAGGAGGCTAAGAGGGGACCTGATCGAAACATATAAGATGATTAGAGGTTTAGATAGGGTGGACAGTGATAGCCTTTTTCCTAGGATGGAAAAAGCTAGCACGAGGGGACACAGCTTTAAATTAAGGGGTGATAGTTATAGGACGGATATCAGAGGTAGGTTCTTTACCCAAAGGGTGGGTTCGGGAGTGGAATGCCCTGCCTGCAGCAGTTGTAGATGCGCCAAGTTTGGTGGCGTTTAAGAGGTTAGTTGATAAGTATATGGAAGAGAAGGGAATGGTTTAGTTTGGAGGGGCATTGCTTTTTATATTGGGCGGCGCAACATCGAAGGCCGAAGGGCCTGTTCTGTGCTGTAATGTTCTATGTTCTATGTTCTAAAACACCACAACTCATTTCTCTGAAGCATCCCAAAAAACATAACACACTTGAAGCACACTGTTAAGTAGGGCAAATAAGGCAGCCGACATTTGGCTGTGTACCTCAAAAAAGTGAGATGGGCACAGTAAGAAGTTTCACAACATCTGATTAAAGTCCAACAGGTTTATTTGGAATTACGAGCTTTCAGAGCTCTGTTCCTTTATGAGACTCTCACCTGGTGAAGGAACATTGATCCGAAAACTCATAATTCCAAAGAAACCTGTTGGACTTCAACCCTGGTGTTATGAGATTTCTTACTCTGCCCATCCCGGTCCAATGCTGGCATCTCCTCATCAAGGAGATGAGCCTCAGCATGGACTGTGTGAATGAAACTTGAATGATTATAATAGCATAAACACAGATCATGGACAAGCCATCTCCAAGTCTGCCCTGTCCTTTTACCTGCTGGAGACCATACAGTCATTAACAAAGTTAGAATGGAAATAAAGCACATGGATTGAATTCCGCACAGAAAACAAACCAGTGCATTTTCTATTCTGGGCCGTATAGTAATGCTGATTGCAGCGTATAACCATGTAACGTGTCAGACTGAAATGAGGCAGTTCACAGCACAGGTGCACAGCACAAAAATCCTTGCTCAAAAGGTCTGATTTCTATGTCATCTGCTCTGCTCCACAGTGTGCTAAATGGCAATACGCAGTATGAATGGCTGGCATTCCTTCATCATTCTGCCTCTTGCACAAGACCAGAACACTGCATTTGCCTGACGAAGACAGAGAGTGTCGAAAGCTCGCAAATTTACTATCAAATAAATCGGTTGGATTTAAAATTGGTGTTTCTAGATTCTTACTGAGTTCTTACTACCCCAGTCCAACGCCGGCATCTCTACATTTTGCACAAGGGCATTGCAGCATCAGCGTTGCAGGCACTGAGCGAGAGACTTCTCTCGGGATGTGCAAATGTAACATTAGTTTTATTGATTGGTCTGACACATGCTGCTTTTGGAAATTTAAGTTTAATAAGCAAAAGTCTATATAACCCAGGGCTTGTGTCTTGATTTACAAGAGGATTTGGGGATTTGGAGTAAGGCTCCTCACCGTTATGTGCTGTCAGTGTCAATGAAGGAGACCACTATACTCATCTCTGTGTTAATAGAGTCCTTCAAACACCAGTCAAATGGTGATAAATAGAAGTGGAGTACTGAGGGGGTCACTGCACTGCCAGAGGTGCCAGTATTGTTGTTGTTGGAAATGGGAAGAGTGGGGGCACATGAGAATAGGATTAAGCGTTACATGAACACTAACACCAGCCAAATGGTTTGTATTTGCATTATTATTCTCTCCACCAGCAGGAGACTTCTTGGGCTGTTCTGAGTGACATGTATTTCTCAAATATCTGTTAAAGCACTCTGGGACATCATGAGGTTGTCAGCATGAGATGTTATATAAAGACACTATATGAATTCATTTCTTTCTTTTTAACTAACACATCAGAATCAGATGAATGGTGATATTCTTCTCATTAGGTGGTTATGGGATTTTGCTGTTTGCAAATTAGCCGCTATGTTTGCCTACATAATAGGTCTTCATTTCTAAAGTAAATCATTGTTTGAGAAATGCTTTGACACTTTGCAACGGAGTGGATGACTTTATATAAAAATGTAAATTCTTCTTCTGGCAATTAGTCATTGCTAAATAGTGTCTTATTCATTTACTCTGTGTTCGTTCTTTGGCACCCATGAACCAACCCTGCATTCTGACCTATTTTGAAAATGGCGACCAACCACTGGTCCCCAGCAAATGCTTCAGAAGAGTAGGGAATGAACCATTTCCTTTCCTGTGTGAAAATGACAGTACTAAGCAAGGGGTTGCTTGAGAAGTCAATCCAAGTTGGTTTCCCTGGAAGAAACAGATAATGGACGGGATGTTCCGGCCACTTTTGCCTCAAAACCGGAAAATCCCACCCAAGATCAATGCACCTTGGGATCCAGTCCCCCGACCCCCCCCCCCCCCCCCCCCAATTAGAATTCCTGTGGATGAGAGAATTCCTGTCAATATCTTTATCAAGAAGCTCAATGGAAGGAGGTGACTGAATGGATTCCTCAGGGATTAGTCATCTAATGCTAGTGAGGAGAACAGTATCTTCTCACAAGCCACAACAGCCTCCAATGTAGCTCCAAATGTTCTGTGACTGGAGAGGCTACTAATGTACAAAGGCTCCTTTTCTTCTTTGTCACTATTCTTGCAAAGGGTTGAAACTCCAGCTCTTTAAAGAACCATAGGATAACCACAGTGCAGAAGGAGGCCATTCGGCCCATTGAGTGTGCACCAACTTTCTGAAAGAGCATCTCACCCCACATCACCGTAACCCTGCTCATATACCATGGCTAATCCACCTAACATACACATCTTAGGACACTAAGGAGCACTTTAACATGGCCATTCCATTTTTTTTTTTTATTTTTAGCATTAAGCAACACAGCACGGGAAACAGGCCCTTCGGCCCAACGAGCCCGCGCCACCGTAATACCAAATCATTATCCTATTTTAATAGTCCTATATAATAATATATATATTAATCCTAATTTGGAAAATTTTCACCATAGGGACAATTTGTTTCCCAATCAGCCTAAGAGCGAATTTTTGGGTTGTGGGAGGAAACCGGAGTGCCCGGAGAAATCCCACGCAACCACGGGGAGAACGCGCAAACTCCCGCAGACACTGGCCCAATTCCAAGTGTCTGCACAGCCACATCGATAGTCTCTGAGCTGTCATGGTGCCCTTCAGATGGTCCACATAAAGCACTCATTTACGACATGAGGTACCAGGCAACCCATGAATCAACATCCAAGAGCCGTACCCGCACCACCTGCCGAATGCATGCTCAATGTTGGTCAAATATGGACCGAATTACCTGTGGAAAAAAGCCGTAGTTAAACAGTCCTAATATATCCCTCCATCTGCATACCGCTCATGTGGCTGTCCAAGAGACCCTTAAACAGCCCCAGCGTGCCTGCTCCCACCACCTTACTCGGCAGTGCATTCCACACTCCCACTACCCTTTGTGTGAAAAACTGCCCTCTAATATTCGTCTTATACATAGCCCCCCTCACTCTATGGCCATGACCCCTCGTCCTATCCATTTCTGAAGGTGGAAAAAGTTTACCTCCATTTACTCTATCTATACCCTTATAATCTTATACACCTCTATGAGATCCCCTCTAAGCCGACGTCTTTCAAGGGAAAACAACCCCAGTCTATCTAATCGTTCCTCATAAGACAGTCCTTCCATAGCAGGCAGCATCCTGGTAAACCTCCTCTGCACTCTCTCCAAGGACTCCACATCCTTCCGATAGTACGGAGACCAGAACTGGGCGCAGTATTCCAAGTGAGGCCTAACCAAAGTTGTATACAACTGCAACATCAAACTCCTACTCTTATATTCTATACCCTTTTCTATGAAAGCTAATCTAATTTGATTTGCACATCTTTGTACTGTGGGAGGGAACCAGAGCATCTGGAGGAAACCGACACAGACATAGGAAGAACGTGCAAACTCCACACAGTCATGTGAGACTGGATTGAATCTAGGTCCCTGGCGCTGTGCAGCAGCTATGCCAACCTTTCCAGAGCTCCCAGACCCTGACATAGCCCAGTATAGCATTTTTTTCAATATGTGCCAGGAATGCTCTGTTCCGGGCACAATACAAACTGTTATAGCATAAAGATTGCATAAATGTTTGTAAGAACATATGATGCAGAAGCAGGCCATTCAGCCTAACCAATCACTGCTAGTGTTTATGTTCCACTTAAGCCTCAACTAAATCTATCAATGTAACCATCCATTCCCTTCCCCCTCATGTTTGTCCAACTTCCCCTGAAATACATTTATATTCTCGCCTCAACTGTGATAACGAGTTCCACATGCTCACCACTCTGAGTAAAAGTGTTGTAGTGGGGAATTTGGGTTCAAACACACTTTGTACTGGGTCACTGCAACATATCAGTGCAGCATGCTTTAACTCCACTTAAATTACCACTGTGACTATAATAATTGAGATTTCAATTACTTCATCATAATCAATGATGCTTAGCCTTATGAAACTTTAATCATGTTCTGTTAAATAATGATACTTAAAGCATTTCTTAATCTGACATTTTGATGACTCTGTCAAGCTTGAGTTTATACATTGTTCAGTGTTGTACTGTGGTTTGATTAACAAAGAACACATATTTGACTAGTGTAAAAATAGAAAATGCTGAATAAACCCAGCAGGTCTGGTAACTTCTGTGGAGAGAGAAACAGAGACAACTTTGAGCCTGTATGACTCTTCTGCTGAAGGGATTTGTGTTTGTATGATTATTCAAAGTTAAATTAAGTGTTCTGGACAGTCAAATGGCAAATCCCAACTTTCCATTATTTACAGTTTAGGAAAGAGTATGGTGCTTGGTATAAGGAAAAGATTTACTTGATGCTCATTAATTGATACATGTTATGTATTGTGGGTGGGATTTTCCAGCCCCTGCTGCCCACAGGATTTTCCAGTCCCAAAATCTTTAGAATGGCTCACCGCAACAGGGCCATAAAATTCCTCTCTATATTGTTTGTCAATATTATGCTGATAGTCGGCCTTTGTACCACAGTATATACTTTCCTTTATATTAAACTCAGATTCAGAAGGATATTGTTCAGAAGCTTTTAGCATTATGATTCTTAAAGTTATACAAACGGAAGAAAAAATTCAGAATGATTAAGATAAATAGGCCTTTCTTCTGCTTGACCTTTCACCCCAGTGTTCTGCTATCTGATATTGCAGCACAATATTGTATCTCAGGAGGCTCCAAACTCCATTCCATCATTGCCATTGCATGATTCATCGCAACCTTTTTTACATCTTAAACATGATTGACAGGCGTACATGCTTTAATAATGAGCTCTTGTCCTAACAATGGAATGTCAAATAAATGCTGTCTACACAATTCACACAAATACACATAACAAAGGTGTTGGGCACTCAAAGGCATCAACGCAGTAAAAGAGTATGCGAGGCAATGCACAGTTTGTAGGTTTCAGTAGATTGAGTGTCTGTACTGCACAAGGGTTAACAATATGTGCTCTGGAGGAGTGAGTTTCACACTATCCTCAGAGCCGACCTATGTGAACGTGCACGCGAGTGAGGTACAGGGAAGTGTCATACCATGGGGGAGGATTGGAACATATGTCAGCATCGGGAGAGAAGAGGGAAGGAAATTAAACCAGAAGTTTAAAAAAAATTGCTTAGTTACTTATTTTTTGCAATTAATTGTAGAATCCTTATAGTGCAAAAGGAGGCATTCAACCCATTAAGCTTGTACTGACAACAATCCTATCCAGGCCCTATACCCATAGCCCACGTATTTACTCTAGCTCGTTCCCCCTTAGGGTAAGGGGCAATTTAGCATGGCCAATCCACGTAACTGGCACCCCCTTTGGGTTGTGGGAGGAAACTGGAGCACCTGGAGAAACCCATGCAGATGTAGGGAATTTAGTTAATTAATACAAGTGTCACATGCAGAAAGAATTAACACATTTATATCCAACAACAAATACTTTTACTTACATAGCACCTTGAATGCACTAAAACATCCAAAGCTTCTTCATAGGAATGTTGTCAGACAAAAATTTAACATCAAACCACATGAGCAGATTAGAACTGATGATAAAAAGCTTGATGAAACGGTTAGGCTTTAAAGAATATTTTAAAGCAGAAAAATTAGATCAAGAGGCAGAGAGGTTTAGAGAGCGAATTCTAGAGAGCACTTCGCAGCTAAAGTTACTTTCAAAATGGAACAATTACAAGCAGGAATGGTTTGGATTAGAAGGGCAAAAGCAGATATCCCAGATGTTTACAGAGCTGGAGGTGATTACAGATAGGGAGGAGTGAGGCCTTGGGGAAGGTTTGGAAACAGAATGAGTTTTTTTTAAAGTCCAGGTGCTGTTAGACAAGAGCTAAAATTGGTCAACAAATAAAGGGCGATTAGTTAACAGGACTTGGTTCGAGTTAGGATGTGGCCAACAGAGTTTTAGATTATCTCACATGTACATAGGGCAGAACATGAGAGAGAGAGACCGAAGGCATGTTAGAATAGTTAAGTCTGGAGGAAACAAGGCTGAAAGTTTCAGTAGCAAATGAGCTGAAGCAGAGTAAGAGTTGTGCAGTGTTGGGGAGGTGGAAGCAGGTGGGTTTAATGGCGATGTAAGTTTGATGCTTACCTTTATGTAAAATATGACTTTAAGGTTATAAACAGTCTAAATCAGTCTCAGACAATCATTAGGAAGAAAGGTGGAATCAATGACAGGAACTGTCTTTGGTTGAGAAGGATAAACAGGGACACGTTTCATTTGCACAGTCATATAGGATATCACCTGTGACTTTGAGAGGAGCTGTTTCAGTACTGTTCAGTGGTGGAGACCTACAACTGCCATTGTAGCAGAAGCTCTGGCAGACAGGTTAACTGTAATTCTGTAGCCTGTTTGGTGGGGCGCTTGCTGTGGGCCATGTGATTGGTAAGGACCCTATGGGTTGTCCTCGTGGGAAGCTGGAGGGCTGGTTATTGGAATTTTGGTTGAGAGTATGGAACCGGAGCAACCAATGATTGTGGACACTAAGGAGCCGGAAGTTGCTTAAGAGCCACTGGATCCTGGATTAACAAGTCTGCCTTTCTCATCCGTCCAGTCTGGGCCTTTAAATTTAGAACAGCCTAACACTGAACTGAAGTACTCGACCAGAGCCTAGAAGTCTCCAGCCAGATTAAACCTTTGAGTTTCCAGTAATTTTTTCTGTTACCCTTTTTATCTAGAGCCTATTGTGTGCGTTACTAATTTCTTCTTTTGGCAATAAAAGTCTTTTATTGTTTAAAGCCACATCAAATTGCCCTTAATCTATTATATTAACAACTCCATTAAAATAATAAACCAGGGAATTTGATGTGAACAGATTAACATGTGTTCAATAATATCACTCAATGCAATTTCCAAATTTTAATAGCAGAAATTTCCTGTCAAAATCTCTGAAAATGATCTCTTACAGGGTCACAGGACAAGATATTTTATCACAGAGGTGAAAAAAAAGGTTCTGTTAGTTCTTGTAAAGTGCAGTAGCTCTGCATTAAAATTCAGCAAGTGTTCTGGCAAGTAAGATATTTACAGCTTAACCCAATCTATTTGCTGCAACAATCACCATCAATCCCTTTTGTAAATCCTCCAGAATTGAGAGTGGATATAAACATAGCATCTCTCCAAGGGGGCACACCATAGGCCAGGTACCAAGAGGATCTTAATCATCCAATCAATGAGGCTGTGGGCCAGGATGAACAATCAGCCAATCTTCTTTTGTTCTCCTCACTGTCCACAGTCACCAGGCATGATTTATAGCCCGTGGGATGTGAAATGCTGATAGCCAATAAGTGCTTTTCTGTTCCTTTTCTGCTTCTGTGGGAGAATTTCAAGCTTTAGATAGCCCACCCCTGAAATTTTTACAGGGATCCCCTTACCTCCTGAAGTAGTTTCACTCAATGATTGGCTGAGCCCAGGGAGCAACACTTTACACATGCCTTCACAGCCTTCTCCAGGAGCCCTCCGAAGCTATGGTGGGAAATGACAGACCCAATCTTCTCAAGCTCAGGACCCCAATCCCCATTTTGACTGCAAGCAGGGTGAGTAGCCTTGCTCTACACTTGGCCAAACATAAACAAGTTTTCATCTATCTATCAGTATTATAGAATCATAGAAATCTTACAGTACAGAATATTGATCCAAAAGGAACTCTTCTAACATAGACAATAAAAACATAACAAAGCTTACTCCAACTTACAAATCAAAGAAAAAGTTTAGTAAAGAAACTTCATTACTCCAGGTTTAAGGCCTCACCCTGGGCCATTCCAGGTTCCCCACAATTCCCAAAATGTTCTAATTTATATTGAGTCAGCTGATCATTCTGTCATTGGTTTACTGAGTCAGCTGACCCTTACAGCTTGTTACCATTGATCACATTACCACAGATCAAGTATTATCACTGGTTATATTCTAACACAGAAAAGTTGCAATTTGCTAATCTTAAACTGATTGCTCCTAGGTTTCCTGCACTGTAACAATGACTACACTTTTGAAAGTATTTCATCAGCTGCAAAGTGTTTCTGGTGGTCATGGAAAGTGCTATGAGAATGGAAGTCTTTTTATCTTAAGTACCCAGGAGAATTCTATCTGTTTCTCAAATTCCGTCAACCAGAAGCCTTTTCAGAGCTGCCCCACTCCTTTAAGTGTTACAGTAGAGCAGTTGCTGCAGGTGAATTCCTTTCCTTTGCCTTCTGTGTTTCACATATCTTTATTATTTTAATTATCCACAACCACAAGCCCAACTCTCAGAGGAAAAAAATCTTCAAGTCCTTATATCCCTTACAAAAATATCCCTGGCTTTCTAATTATTTCAAATAACCTTCAGCTCTCTTGCCCCAGTCTCCTGCAGATCCTCAGAAATTGCTTGCTTATATTAAATCAAAATGATTTATTCTATTCACCTACATTACCCTTCATTATATTTCTAACAAACTCAAGCAAGTATTAATTCTATTATGTTTAAACCAAGACCAAAAAAATACGACTGCTGCTGATTCAATTCATGGAGCACAAGACATTGCCAGAACAGCACAGTGGTTAGAACTGCTACCACACAGCACAAGGGACCTGGGTTCAATTATGACCTCAGATAATTGTTTGGAGTTTGCACATTCTCCCCGTGTCTGTATGGGTATCCTCAGGGTGTTCAAAAATGTGCAAACTGGATTGATTAGCCATGCTAAATTTTCCCCATGCAAACGCATGGGGGTTACAGGGATAGGGTTTGGGCGTGTTTGTGGTTGGTGCAGGCTTGATGGACCGATTGATCACCTCCTGCACTCTATGAAACCTCTGCACATAGACATAGAATCATAGGTCACAGGAGCCAGCCATTTGGTCTATTGTACCTGTGCTAGCCCTTTAAGACAGCTGCCAAAGTTGTTCTACGCTCCTGAGCTTCGTAGAGCTCCCTGCAATCTACTTTTATTATCTTGCGGTAGCAATTCATTCTGTCCTGACCGAAACTAAATAAGGGGAAAAATTCACAGGTTTGCAGGGAAATGGGACTGGAGCTGCATGGCACAGGTACATGGACTGAATGGCCTTTCCCTGTACTGTATCATTTTATGATTCCAAAACTATTTTTGTTTTTGGCAAGACATACCTCTTTTGCATTTATGTTCCAACACAGTGACAGAGACAAAATAAGTTTAATGTCCATCATATTCAGTTTAACATAGATCAGGCTGGGATCGCAATGGCATCAATATATCAGTCATGAAGTGAGGGAGATGCTTGTCCTCTTAATGAAACAGGTCTTGGAGGTCTTCATCAGAGAAGCTGGTTATGTTTCTTCTGCTCCAACAAAGCACTCAGTAGGCATACCTGCTCCTAAGTGGCATGGTAGTGGTGATCAGGACTGATGTTGTGAGAGATATCAACAAGTCATTTGGTGAAAATTGCCGACTAAACCAATTACGCTGTAAATGGCAGTAGTGTAATATCCATGATTCCCCAATGTCATGTGCCTCCATGAATTTAGAAATGTTAACACTTTTTTGGGGATGTGGGGGGAAAACCAATGTCAATTTAACTTATTCACATGTTATACCATCTGATAACACATCTAGAATGTTCAATGTTTTTTGACCTGTGTCATTAATTCTTTCCACTGAATTTTAGAACACTAGAAAGGAAAGAAAAATGCTGGAAATACTCAGCAGGTCAGGCAGCAACAACGAAGGGAAAAAAGATTGAAAATTAGTGTCAAAGTTTCCACTTTTCTTCTGGGTTCTCAGAGTTCTTGAATCCAGCCATCAGATTTAGGTGATTAAACAATCTTAACTTTGATCAACTTCTGAAGTGTCATATCTCTTTAAATATGAATCTCTACTAAGTGTTCTATATCCACCCTAAGTGGTTCTACAATCTCAATCCAGCTCCCGTGTGTAAACAGAGATTATAATTACTCAGTGTCTCTGCCCATTCTCACATTTATCAGCACAAACTTACCTTCGCCTCCTGACACATGCAGTCCTCTCCAACCTTCGCACCTTCTCATTATGAATGTATCTATTCTGAGCTTTTTTATTTTCTTTTATGATCTGTCTTCCCGTTTTTCTCTTTACCGCTCTCTATTTTGAAGGCTCTTAATTGTTTATTACTTTAGAATCATATAGAATCCCACAGAATAGGAGAGCATCCCTACAGTACAGAAGGAGGCCATTCAGCTCATTGAGTTGGTACCGACTCCCTGAGCATTCATCTTACCCAGACTCACCCCGTGCCCCTTCCATCCCTGTAACCCTGCGCATTTATCATGGTTAATCCACCTAAACTACACATCTTTGGACTGCGGGAAGAAATCCACGGAGGCACCAGGAGAATATGCAAACTCCGCACAGATAGTCATCCAAGATCAGCATTGAACCAGAGGCCCTGGCACAATGAGGCAGCAGTGCTAACCACTGTGCCACCGTGCCAACTGCTTTTGTTCATCACATGCTTTTATCTTTCAATTTTCCTTCAATCTCACTGCTCATCATGGGACTACATCCTTTGATATCAATATTGGAATATTCTGGTTTTCTAATTTATTTGACAGATTTTTTTTTCCCCCATTTAATCTGGGTCAATTAGATTCCTTTGTACCTTCCATCCATTTATATTTCTTTTTCAGCCAGATACCTTTGTCCTTCACTTTTCTATTTCCTGTTCTGTTCATGCATTGAATCTCATTATAATATGTTTGCCACTTTCCATATTCTTTCTATTTTTAGACTGCCTATTTGCTTCACTTCATTACTGAAAAGCAGGTTAAGTAGCACCACTTCCTTTGTAAGACTAGTAATACCATGAATGATTGAAAAATCCTGAAAATAGTCCAACAAACCTCTCACACCACAAATATTTCTACAATCACTCTCTGTTTTTGGAATAATTGAAATCTGACTATTGGAACTATATTGCCAAACACAGCTCTTCAATTTCTTTTCAAATTTGATTGTCAATTTACTTTCCATTAGTCAAGAGTGTACAGTATACAACACTGAATGAGTTTGAATTCTTATTCCCTCTAAACTCAATCCAAAAATTATTCAGATGAGATTAGTTCTCTGTTTAGATCAAGTATGAGATTACCTCAGGGCTGAATTACATAACTGCAAATCTGAATGCTGCCAAGACTATTTTCATAGCTCAGGCTAACACCAGTTAAAATTCCACCCAGAGTCCAGGTAACAACCCAGATGCAAATGGCTGGAGGCACTGCTTATAACTAAGGCTATGGGGACTCACAACATCCATGATTGTAGCATTGAAGACCTGTGCTCCAGAACTAGCTGTGCATCTATATCAAAGCCATTCACGTACAACTGCCACACTGGTACCTACCCAATACTGTGGATAAATGATCAAATATGTCCTATCCTCTAAAACTGGGATCAATCCAGTCTGGCCAATTGCTTCTTCATCAGTGTCAATCATCAGCAAAATGATGGAAAGTGTCATTAACAGTAGTATCAAGCAGCAGTTACTTAGCAATAACCTGAACACCAATGCTCCCTTTGGGTTCTGTCAGAACATTTGGCTCCAAACCTCAATACTATCTTCATCCAAAAGAGTTGAATTCAAGACGTGAGGTGGAAGTCATTGTCCTCGATACCCAGATAGTATTTGACAGTGACATCAAGGAACCCTGACAAAATTGATGCCAACATGAATCCACTGGTTGGAGTCGTATTTAATAAAAAGGGAGTGGTTGTCATTGTTGGAGGACAATATTGTCAGCTTCAGAACATCACTGCAGGAGATCCTCAGGACAGGAACCTGGACACAACTGTTTCTGCAATGACCTTCTGCCCATCGTGAGGTCAGAAATGTTATGAGTGGCATGATGGTACAGTAGTTGGCACTGCTGCTTCATTACCAAAGACTCGGGTTCAATTCTGTCCTCTGGTCACTGTCTGTGCGGAGTTTGCACATTCTCCCTGTGTCTACATAGATTTTCCTCACACAGTCCAAAGATGTGTGGGTTAGATTGATTGGCCATGCTAAGTTGACCCTACAGTCAGAGGGGATTAGCAGGGTAAACATGAGAGGTTGCGGGAATAGGTGGGATTGTGGTTGGTACAGACTCGATGGGTGAATGGCCTCATTCTGCACTGTGGGGATTCTATAATCTATGATACTGATGAAAGCACAATTTTCAGTATCATTTACAACTCCTGAGGCACTGAACCACTCAGTCAACACACAGTGAGATCTGGATAAGTGATAAGTGACATTCACACCAGTAATGATCATCTTTCACAAAAGAGAATCAAACAATCTCCCACTGACTTTCAATGACATTACCATCACTGAAATCTCCACCATCAACACTTTACGGTTACCATTGACTAGAAACTGAACTGGACTATCCATTTAAGTAGTATGGTTACAAAAGCAGGATAGAGGCTGAAAATTCTGCAGCGAGTCATTTACCATCTGCCTCCCCAGAGCTTGTCCATCATCTACAAAGCACAAATCAGGAGGTAAAGGAATGCTCACATGCCAGTGTGAGTGCAGCTCCAGCAACACTCAAAATGCTCAACACCATCCAAAACAAAGCTGCCCGCTCGATTGGCAGCCCATCCACTACATCAGTGTTCACTCACTCAACTTAATACATAGTGGCAGAAGTGGGTACATTCTGCAAGATGCATCAATTCACCAAGCCTTCCTCTACAGCACCTTCTAAACCTGCCATCACTTGGCACTTAGAAGGACAAGGACAGCAGGAGCATGGGAACACCATCACTTCAGAGTTCCCTTTCAAGCCACACACCATCCTGACTTGAAATTATACTCCTTCACTGTCATTAGGTTAAAATCCTGAAACGCCATACCTATCAGCACTGTGGGTGTACCTATAACAAATAGGTTCAAGAAGGCAGATCACCATCACCTTCTCATGGGCAATAAATGCTGGCCTCACATCCCATCAACAAATATAAAAATATCTGAATTAATGTTGCAGAACCAACATTTGAAGTTGTTTAGGTGCTCAGTATAAATGGCATCCTGGCACTCCTCGTTAATTAAGCGGAGCATGATATCCAGCTTGAAGCAGTATACCACACACAAACTTCAGTACTAAAACACAACTCCCTTCTTCAATGAGTGGGATTGCCAAATTATGTGCTGTGGATTCATAGCCACAATAAATGGGTTTTGCTTTTGTTTTAAATTAGATCTTTGCTGTTCTAAACACGGGGGTGAAAAGAGTCACATCATTTGCTGCCGGAGGCCATTTTCACATTATCCCTCTGGAAACATGCCAAGACAATGAGGAGAGCCCTAAATTCAATCTTAGTCGGGTTATTACTTTATTCTGCTGGCACACCACACCTCCGCATTAAAAGGACAAAAGCATGCTTGAGGCAGCATGATGTTTAACAATTCAGCAACTGAGCTGCTGCTGATAGAATTCAGCCTGAGGGGAATGGCTGAATTACTAACTGAGTGGCATGACACTGACAATCAGGATGATTACAGGTACCTGTAATTGTATTTGCTCAATAGTACAATTTGCATAAAGCAACATTCATGACGCAACCCAAGTACTATTCGAAGTCTCCTAACCATTTGTCTGTGGAAAAGGCTGATTTTTGAACGTCTGGGTCTCCTTTCACTGGAACAAAATATGTCATGATGTGGAGATGCTGGTTTTGGACCAGGGTAAGAAGTCTCACAACCCTAGGTTAAAGGCCAACAGGTTTATTTGGTGCAAAAGCCATTAGCTTTTGGGCCTTTGACCCTTCCTCAGGTGAGTGGAGAGTTCTGATCGCAAACAGGGGCTGAAAGACACACACTCAGTTTACAGAATATTGATTAGAATGTGAATTTTTACAGCTTATCAAGTCTTAAAGGTGCAATGTAAGTGGAGATAGCATTAAGCACAGGTTAAAGAGATGTGTATTGTCTCCCGACAGGAGAGTCAGTGGGATCTTGCAAGCCCAGGCAAGTCATGTGACCTACAGAGAGTGTGGCATGAACCCGAGATTCCAGTTGAGGCCTCCTGTGCACGTAACTTGGGCTATCAGTTTCTGCTCAAGACTGAAACTAAGGAGAAACTAAAGATAGCCAAGTTCCACACACAGGAAGATGGTCTCAACCAGGATCTTGGGTTCATGTCACACTATCTGTGACCCCCGTGACTTGCCTGGGCTTACAAAATCTCACTTACAGTCCTGTCTGGAGACAATACACATCTCTTTAACCTGTGCTTAATGCTATTTCCACTTGCATTGTCTGTACCTTTAAAACTTGATTAGCTGTAAAAACTCACACTGCAATCAGTATTCTGGAAATTAAATGTGTGTCTTCACATCCTCTGTTTGTGATCAGAACCCTCCGCTCACCTGACAAAGGGTCAGAGGCCTGAAAACTACTGGCTTTTGCTACCAAATAAACCTGTTGGACATTAACCTGGTGTTGTGAGATTTCTTACAAAATATGTCAGTCAGCCAGGATCTTCCGACAGGTGTCAATCATCGTCAGAATGCCACTCCTCTTGAATCTTCCCATTATTTGATGCTGCTCCACATTTCTTGCCTGGTCTTCCAAGCCCGAGCTTTAACAGAAATGCAGATCACTGCATTCTGCCATCTCCCCTGACCCAGACCCTCCTCACCCTGCTGTCCACCCTCTCACCCCCAAGAGCTTTAACGTAGAGTTGGGGGTGGGGGAAAAAGCACACATTCCTGTATCGGCACTAGCTACTATGCCATAAGTGAAAAGCACAGTAAGAAGTCTCACAACACTAGGTTAAAGTCCAATAGATTTATTTGGCAGCACAAGCTTTCGGAGCACATGCTCCTTCATCAGGTGAGTGAGGACCTGTGTTCACAAACAGGACATATACAGACACAAACTTAATTTACAAAATAATGGTGGGAATGCAAGTCTTTATAGGCAATCAAGTCTTCTCGAGCAAATAATGTGAGTGGAGAGAGGGCCAAGCACAAGTTAAAGAGATGTGTACTGTCTCCAGCCAGAACAGTTAGTGAGATTCTGTAAGCCCAGGCAAGTCATGAGGGTTACAGATAGTGTGACATGAATCCAAGATTCCAGTTGAGGCCATCTTCAAGTGTGCGGAACTTGGCTATCGTTTTTGCTCAGCGATTCTGTGTTGTCATGTGTCGTGAAAGTCGCCTTGGAGAACGCTTACCCGAAGATCAAAGGTCAAATGCCCGTAACCATTGAAGTGTACCCCCACTGGGAGGGAACACTCCTGCCTGTTGATTGTCAAGCAATGTTCTTTCATCTGTTGTCAGAGCATTTGCATGGTCTTCCCAGTGTATCATGCCTTGGGACATCCTTTCCTGCAGCATATCAAAGTTGCAAGAAAATGTACTGTGTACCTGGTGGACGGTGTTCTCATGTGAGATGATGGCATCCTTGTCAATGATCCGGCACATCTTGCAGAGGTTGCTGTGGCAGGGTTGTGTGGTGTTGTGGCTACTGTTCTCCTGAAAGCGGTAGTTTGCTGCGGACGATGATCTATTTGAGGTTGTGCGATTGTTTGAAGGCAAGAAGTGGGGATGTGGTGATGGCCTTGGCGAGATGTTTGTCTTCATCAATGACATGCTGAACGCTCCGGAGAAGATGTTGTAGCTTCTCCGCTCTGGACGACGAAGGGTACTCCATGTCCTGTGTTTGCCTTCTGACGGCCAAGGCTATCCCTACATCAGGCAGGAGCATTACCTCCCAGTTCGGGGAACACTTCAGCAGGCGTTCTCCAAGATGGCCCTCGTGATACACAACACAGAATCACTGAATAGAAACTGATGGCCAAGTTCTGCATATGAGGGGGTCCTTAACTGGAATTTTGGATTCATGTCACACTACCTGTAACCCCCACGACTTGCCTGGGCTTGCAAAATCTCACTATTTTGGCTGGAGACAATACACACCTCGTTAACTTGTGCTTAGCCCTCTCTCCACTCACATTGTTCCTGTAAAGACTCACATTCCAACCATTATCTTGTAAATTGAGTTTGTGTCTTCATATGCCCTGCTTGTGAACACAAGTCCTCACTCACCTGATGAAGGAGCAGTGCTCCGAAAGCTTGTACTGCCAAATAAATCTGTTGAACTTTAACCTGGTGTTTGTGAGACTTCATACTGTGCTTACCCAGTCCAACGCTGCCATCTCCACATCTTAAGTTTAAAGCTCCAGTTTTAATGTTAGTGCCATACGAATGGGTGAACGGATGAATGAGTGAATAGGTAGGATGGCAGGGAGGATAGGGGGTAAGTGGGCAAGTGAGCGAGGTGGCAGATGGGCAAGTTGACAAGTAAGGTCGTAGATAGGTGAGCTGATAAATTAGTAGAGTGGCAGGTGGGTGAGTTGGCAGTTCGATGTGGTGGTACGCGGTAAGTGTGGCAGCTGAGTTTGGGGTAGTGTTCAATGGATAGGATGGCAAGTAGGCAAAGTGATCAATGAGTAGGGTGAAGGGGGTAAGGTGGCAGATGGATAGGATGGCAGGTGAGTGAAGTCACATGAGGCGTTGAGCTGTTGGAAAGGGATAGTTGCAGTGTAGAGGGTAATGGGATAATCAGGGCTTCAGATGGGGTAGTTGTCAGGGTGGTAGTCTGAGGGTTGAGAGGTGAGTTGGTGGTAGGCATGGGGATCAGTGTAAGTGACTCTGTAACTTAGGACTTCCACAGGGTTGTAACATGCATTCCTAGATCACGCTCCTGTCTCTGACAATCAAGAAAGATTTGGGCCAATGTGCTTTGTGATATGAGCAATGTTGATACTTGTTGTTCTTCTTGAGTTTGATTTGATTTGATTTATTATTGTCACATATATTAACATATCGTGAAAAGTATTGTTTCTTGCAAGCTATATATACAAAGCATACTGTTCACACAGAAGGATAGGAGAGCGTGCAGAATGTAGTGTTACAGTCATAGGTAGGGTGTGGAGAAAGATCAGCTTAATGTGAGGTAGGTCCCATTTAAAAATCTGACAGCAGCAGGGAAGAAGCTGTTCTCAAATCGGTTGGTGACCTCAGACTTTCGTATCTTTTTCTCAAAGGAAGACAATGGAAGAAAGAATGTCTGGGGTGCATGGGGTCCTTAATTGTGCTGGCTGCTTTGCTGAGGCAGCGGGTAGTGTAAACAGAGTCAATGGATGGGAGTTACCATTGAACCCCCTTTTTCGAAGTGTTGCAATGACAGTGACGAGGAATTCAATTGAGAATGAAGTTTTCTGCGAATTTTTGCACAGTGCCTACTGGTCCCATCAAATTCACTTGTACCTTTTCCAGAGTGCCTTGAAACACCAGATGCCTGTTTTATCCAGGCAAGATTGGCACTGAGCACAAGTGAGACAACGACAGAAAGTAAGAAGAATTAGTCAGGAAAATGTGGGCGATTTTCGTGAGGTAACCTAGGTTCCTGTGCCATCAAAGACTCAAACCTATTTGTTGCAAGAATTCTGGCATGTCTCAACATATAGCAACAACTTTAAGAATACTAGGCAGTGGAATTTAGCAATGGAGGAGCGGTTACTAAAGTAATGAATTTCAGTGGAATGTATTGTATTCCTGCTTCCAGTTTTAGGTGGACAGCATTACTCGTGTCAGATATTTCAAGCCAGCTTGCTTGGATTTTTGCTGTTATGCTCATCAAACTAACATCTCAAATATATATACAAACCCAGTCTTGACTGATGATCTGATGGTGCGTGACTGAGCTTTATTTATAGTTTCCTAGTAAAAAGTTGAAAGTTAGCTTTCAATTCAGAGTGTTGACATTGAAAGGCAAAAATATAGGGCCCAGTCCATTCAGTTTGCCTTCTATCATTGTGGTAAGTTGTGTGATAAGATAGTGGAGGGTTCTCCTCACACTGCTCATGCACAGATGCTTGTCATGCTCGTTATCTGATGACTCAAAATCAATCCAAAAGAAGGAAAATGCTTCATTTTTGCTTCCTAAATACTTATAGCTAGATAGGAGGGTTTAGAAGTTGTTTGCACATGCAGTATGGAGATATCACAGACTCGCTGCTACCAGGGGATTGCCAGAACCATATGCTTGAAAAATGAGCCTGACTAAAGGTTATAGGTCCAAAAATAATTAACATGGAAATTATGTTGCAGGAATGATCGCTTGAGAATTGCCACTCATGCATAATGAAGGCTGGTTAATCATGTAAACTTCTAATCCTGCTCTCCTCTCACATGCTACTTTCCTTAACACTTGACTGAATTGAGCTGCTTGGAAAAGATGGTATATTAAGGTGGGTGAAACGGGAATGTGTATGTCAACAAACAATTTGCCTTAGTTTAGCACCTTCAACATTCCCACCTATCACGGGCGTATTTATCAAACAAATATCAGCACCAAATGACTTAAGCAGCTATTACATTTTTAAAGTTGTTATTTATTGCAGTGTTAATGTAAGGCTTACGTTAACACCATTATGAAGTTACTATGAAATTCCCCTAGTTGCCACATTTTGGCACTTGTTGGGATCAATCCACCTAACCTGCAGTCTTTCAGGCTGTGGGAGGAAACTGGAGCACCCAGAGGAAACCCACGCAGACATGGGGAGAACATGCAAACTTCACACAGGCACTGACCCAAGCCGGGAATCGAACCTGGGACCCTGGCACTGTGAGATAGCAGTGCTAACCATTGTGCCCATGTTAGGAGGGATGATCAAGTTTTTAAATGAGGGGTCACAGTCTGAGGATTCACGGTAGATCATTGAAAACAGAGACAAGGAAACATTTTTTCACCCACAAAGTGGTGAGCCTGTGAAATTCATTACCACAGGATGTTGTTGATGCCAAAACATTGAGTGTATTCAAGAGGCAGCTGGATATAGCGCTTGGGGCGAATGGGATCAAAGGTTATGGGGGAAAAAACACGATTAGGCTTTGAGTTGTATGATTAGCCATGATTTGTAGTGAATGGTAGAGCAGGCTTGAAGGGCTGAATGGACTTCTCCTGTTCCTATCTTCTATGTTTTTATGTGCGACCAAAGTGGTCGATTCCAATAGGCACCTTAAAAGAGAGAAAGCTGGACAGATCTAGAGGTTTAGGCAAGTGTAGCAGCATAGTCCTTTAAAGGGGGAGGGCGGAGGTTCTCAAAGACCATGTGATCAGTGAGGACTCTATGGATCATCCCAGCAGGAAGATGAGACAATCAGCAGGAGAGCATGTGACCACACGTCTAGGAGGCACTCACAGTTGGTGTCAAGGAATTGAGTAGAGTTGCTGATTGTAATCTAGTCTAACCTTGTATATATTATTCTATAATTTGCAATAAAGCCTTTGTTCATTCAAGTCACATTGAGTCACCCTTGACCTATTACAGGAGATATTTCCAGAGCTTGGGATTGAGATGACTAAAATCTTGGCTGCCAATTTGGGTGAAAAATACGGGGATGCATAAGAGGCTAAAATTCCAGGGTGTCAGAGATTTTTTAAAATTAATTTAAAGGACGTGGACTTTGCTGGTGCAGCCACATTTATTGAACATTCTTAATTGCCTTTGAAGGTGGTATTGGAAAGCTGACTTTTTGAACCGTTGCTGTTTGTGGTGTCAGGATCATAATTTTCTCCAAGTAGAGAAACTAGTCTGATGAAACTGCAATGTAAACATGCTGGAGTCGCTGCTTGGAAGAGTCAGTAAAACATGTCTCTCTCCCCATGGCCAACTTCTAGCATTCTGCAGTTCATATTTGAATGAGGGGAGTTCATATATTTAGTGCAAACTGATAAGAAATTATCAAGCTAGTACCACTACCAGTTTTGTGATTATATAAACCGGGTTTGGTTTTCATTTGTGATGGAGTACTGCAAGTGTGAACGTACAATACCCTGAATGAAAATGCTCTGCTTTCTTGACTGGTTGTATCTGATCTACCTGTTCCTTTTAGGTCTTAGAAGATGTTGTTCCTACTTTTTTTTTTAAAAGACTTGAATTTAGAAAGCTCCTTTCATGATGTCAGGTTACTTCAAATGTTTTATAGCCAAGTATGTTTGAAATGTTGTAATGGAGAAATCTCACAACATCAGGTTAAAGTCCACCAGGTTTTGTGAAGGGTAGGTCGTGCCTTACTAACCTCATTGAGTTTTTTGAAAAAGTGACCAAAGAGGTGGATGGGGGTAAGGCAGTTGATGTGGTATATATGGACTTTAGTAAGGCGTTCGATAAGGTGGCACATGGAAGGCTTCTGCAGAATATGCAGATGTATGGGATAGAGGGTGATTTATCTAATTGGATTAGGAATTGGCTAGCAGATAGAAGACAGAGGGTGGTGGTTGATGGGAGATATTCATCTTGGAGTTCGGTGACAAGTGGTGTACCTCAGGGTTCTGTTTTGGGGCCTCTGCTGTTTGTAATTTTTATAAATGATCTGGATGAGGGTATTGAGGGATGGATTAGTAAATTTGCAGATGACACTAAAGTCGGTGGAGTGGTAATAGTGAAGAGGGGTGTTATAGTTTGCAGAGAGACTTGGACAAGTTGCAGAGCTGGGCCGAGAGGTGGCAAATGGAGTTTAATGTGGACAAGTGTGAGGTAATGCACTTTGGCAGGCACAATAAATGTGTAGAGTATAGGGCTAATGGTAGGGCTCTTAATAGTGTTGAGGAACAGAAGGATCTTGGTGTATGTGTCAATAGATCCCTGAAAGTAGGCAGTCAAGTGGATAAAGTTGTTAAGAAGGCTTATGGAGTCTTAGCTGTTATTGGTAGGGGGCTTGAATTTAGGAGCCGCAGCATCATGTTGCAGCTGTACAAAACTCTAGTGCGGCCGCACTTGGAGTATTGTGTGCAGTTCTGGTCCCCACATTATAAGAAAGATGTGGAGGCATTTGAGAGGGTACAGAGGAGGTTTACCAGGATGTTGCCTGGTATGGAGGGCAGGCCTTATGAAGAGAGGCTGAGGGATTTGAGGTTGTTTTCGTTAGAAAGGAGGCGGCTAAGAGGGGACCTTATCGAAACACATAAGATGATTAGAGGTTTAGATAGAGTGGACAGTGATAGCCTTTTTCCTAGGATGGAGAAAGCTAGCACGAGGGGACACAGCTCTAAATTAAGGGGTGATAGTTATAGGACGGATATCAGAGATAGGTTCTTTACCCAAAGGGTGGTTCAGGAGTGGAATGCCCTGCCTGCAGCAGTTGTAGATGCGCCAAGTTTGGTAGCGTTTAAGAGGTTAGTTGATAAGTATATGGAAGAGAAGGGAATGGTTTAGGTTTGGAGGGGCATTGCTTTTTATATTGGCCGGCGCAACATCGAAGGCCGAAGGGCCTGTTCTGTGCTGTAATGTTCTACGTTCTATGTTCTATGTTCTAGGTCTATATGGAATCATGAGTTTCTGGGCAATGCTTCTTTATCAGATGAAAGCTCGTGATTCCAAGTAAACCTGTTGGACTTTAAACTGATGTTGTGAGACTTACTGTACCCACCCTAGTCCAAAACCAGTATCTCCCCATCATGGGTAACACAGAGAAACCTTAGCAGTCAAACTTTGAAAACAGTATGAGTTAATGACCAAGTAATCTATTTTACTAATTGAAGAAATTGATTGAAGAGAGTCTCACTGCTTTTCTTACAATATGTCATAGGATTTTGCATGTCCATATGAGAGGGCTTCAGTTTAATGTCCAGCCTTAGACTTGGCACATCTGACACTGCAGTACTGCTTCAGAACTGTGCACAGGAAAGGCAGCTGGGAGTGGAATGGTTGTCAATAATGTATGAGAGTGTGTCTTAATTTTGAGAAGATGAATTCTTGAAGTTATCAGTGCGAAGAAATGAAGACATTTAGCTCTGACTACGATACGTGTTAGTAACATAGCCAATTTCAAAATATAGCTCCCTCAACACTGCTCAAACAGACAAGGAAAGCAAACTACTAACACCCTACCACCTCACCAATTCCTGACTTAGGGCATCCATCTGTGCACTGAGCGGCATTATCAATTCTGCGTTACATTTTGCCCAGTTTCGTACATTGGAATCATGTTATTTAAAACGGGGTTGAATCTAACTAAAGTCATTACACTTGGGATACCAAATCAGTAAGGACCACATCTCCAAAGAGAAGGTGCTTGGTTTATACTCAAATCCTACCCCAACTCCCAAGGATCAGAACGTAGAATCATAAATCAATGGTAAAATAGTCATGTTTAATAAAATTAAAGCCTTTTGGCTAAGATCAAGTGTAGTATCTGTTCTTATTGCTTCTCAGTCTTTTGGCTAAGATCAAGTGTAGTATTGATATGCTGTGCTTGGTTGAAGTCATTAGGTTACGTTTTAGCTTCATTTGAAACAACTTTTAAAAGCAGCATCTCGGCCTTTTGGTGAAGATGCAAATAAGATCAAGCCTTGGAGGAGGAGCTATGCCTACTCCAATCAGCTTGGATCATGTAGATCAAGCCCAGGACAGGAGGTGAGAATCCTGTCTTGTCAGATCAGATCGGATCGGGAATATCTCAACTTACTGAGACTCTGAATTGGACTTGATTTGATTGAATTGGAATAAAAACAAAAAAAAATCTGTTCTTAAAAAAAAGTTTAAGTAGCGATTGTAGATTTTCACAAAACACAGAATGATGCTTTAATCCATAAGCCACTACACTGTTTCTTCATACCCCTAATGCAGCAAATTAGACAAATATATGTTGCCAGACAGAATCAGCACTGAATAAATGGCATTGCAATGTCTTCATGTTGGAGAAACAGTGCAGCCTTGACCTTAAAAATCATTTACTAAAAAAAATCTAATAAAACAAATTCTATCTGGTGTGTGTTTTTGACATTAGGAGCAGATATAAATTGGATTACACTGACTCTGAAAGGGAGGAATGATAACTTTGAGCTTTTCATCATTAGGCTGTCAGTCCTGTGCTAGCTATTCCTTTTGATTTGCCGTGTTGTTGAATCTTCCAGAATTATAGATGAGAATTTGCCGTTGCCACTGGTAACAAATGAATATTAGGTGTGCTCAGATGGTGTTCTTCTGTCTGAATTTTTTTTTAACAGAGATGGAAGTCTGGTTAAAACAAAATGCCTCCAGGAAAAAGATTGGACAGAGGAATAACACAAAGACATGTTAAATGCCCGTCAATGGTTATGACAAAGATGCACAGAATGGCACTCAGCCCCCGTGTCTGTGGTACAAGAGAACCCCAAAACTAACCTCTCTGTCCTGCTTTCTCTCCTACGTTTTTAACTACTTGCTTATCTACCTTTCCCTTTGAAAGGTGAATGGGCTTTGTCTCAACTATTATTGTGTTAAAATATTTCAGGCATGATTCTTTCTTTCCAGAAGGTTTGGATAGTAAAGAACCTCCATGGGGTCAAGATAGGGTTTATGCGAAATGTGGGTTTAGTCCACATTTTGTGCAAGATGCTACCTTGGTAAAGGAATTGAAACTTATGCTAAGAGCAGCCACTCAAGAGATTAGGCTGATTGCTACTTAAAGTATCTACTACCTCGCATTAACAAGGTAGCACAAAATTTTGGTAACAAGCACTTGAACTAAGCCAATTTCCTAATAGCAAGCAAGTGAGTTGCTGAGTATTTTGCTGGAGGTTTGAGGAGTTGTTTTGAAATTCATTAGGAGATTCTCTCGAACACTTATTAAGATTTCACCACTGCACAAATTTACATTTATTCTGGAAGTTCTCAGAGGACATTACCTAAAAAGGATGAGTGCTGTGCCAGTCCACTCTACTGCACACCTTAGGAGTCACTGGGAGGGGGGATCACCAGCATCTTGCTCGGGGTCCTGTGTAGTCTTCCTGAGAGCAGGGAGGAGGACATAAGGCCAACCAGTTTCTGCAGGAGAGGGGGACAGGAGGTCATTCCCCTGGGTACAGAAGATCTCACCTTCTCTGAACCTCTTCCACAAAGTGCTGCATTGCTCTGTGAATACATGCAACCTCTTGCTAAACCCACTGGAAACCTGCTGGATGGATCCAGCCAGTACATTCCACAGCTTTAATTTGATTTTGCTTTGATTTATTATTATCACATGTATTACCATACAATAAAAAGTATTGTTTCTTGCGATATATCGATGAAGCATACCATTCACGGAGAAGGAAAGGAGAGAGTGCAGAATGTAGTGTTACAGTCATAGCTAGAATATAACGAAAGATCAACTTAATGCAAGGCAGGTCTATTCAAAAATCTGACAGCACCAGGAAAGGAGTTGTTCTTGAGTTGGTTGCTACGTGACTCCAGATTTTTGCATAATTTTCCTCACAGAAGATGGAAGACAGAATGTCCAGGATGCTTAATTATCCTGGTTGCTTTGCCAAGGCAGCTGGAAGTGTACACAGAGTCAATGGATGGGAGGCTGGTTTGCATAATAGATTGGACTTGTAGTCTTGGGAAGAATTGGAGCCATACCAAACTGTGATAAAGCAGAATGAATACTTTCAATGATGCAGCTATCAATAGCAGTGGATGAGTAAGTATCACATTACTGCTCCATCAGGCACAGTGTCATTGTTTGGTCAACATGTGATGACAAAATTGCCCATCATTCCCATGCTGCAGAAGATGGGTTCCCAAGCACAGTATAAAACCCTGTGTCAAGTTGGCACTGGACTCCAGCAGGCTCCTCAACACTGACCACAGGATTTCCAGCAGGCTTCTCAATGCGTCAAGCATTCCACTGAGCATAGCCATATCTTCTCCTGGAGCCAGGCCCACCAAAGTCATTATCTCAGCCCTCTGCAGCAGAACACGAGTAACTTCATTCACCCAGGGAACTGGGACTGTACTATCCTGGTGCTTGATCTGGCTGTAGGTCACTTGAGCTCAGTATCTCACCTCCCGTCTGTAAATATCCTGTGAAAAATGTGTTTCTGCTGCTGACCGAGTGCGAAATCAAGTGTCTGTGTATCTTCATTGTCAATCTCCCCTTGCTGTTCCCTCCACTGGCAGATCAGTTTATACTTCTTCGGTGAATGAAAGGAAAAAGGCACAATATTGGATTGTGCGAAGACAGGAGGACAGTTGGAAAGTAAGAGGTGCAAGAGAGATTGTGGAGAAGAGTAGGAACTGGGATGTAAAATGGAGGATTTCAGCCCCACCGCTAGCCACAGCTTCAGCAAGAATTGTTCCAGTTATGGCCAGCACTATCTCCCCCATGGAGGTGATAGCATTCAAGGATAAGACCCCATACCCCCTGACTTTCTCCTGTTGTCTCTGGTTGTGCATTATCTTGTCTTACAAAAAGAGGCAGTGTTTCAAGTGCCATCCTATGTTTGGATGATTGATTGTCATGGTTGTGGCTAACAAGATATGAGATTGAGATGTGAGATTTACAGCAATGCTAAATGTGTAAGATTGTGATGAAGCTTTTGGATATTTGATACAAGTCCTGTTTAATAGAGATTGTTGGTTGGAGCTGGGGTGGGGGGGGGAAATGTGGTGGTGGCAGCATAGAATCATACAGTGCAGAAGGAGGCCATTTGGCCCATTGAGTCTGCACCAACCACAATCCCAAACATATAATGGGGCTGTGGTGAATTGAGCATTATTTGAGGCTAGTGGTACATTCTCTGACCTTAACCAATTTATGTAATCATTGAACTTTATGCAGCAGAGCTTCAGTGCAATGTTGGGAGACCTTCAATATTCTCCCATATTGAGAAATTCTTGTGTCTTTCCCTAATTAGATTCAGCTCTTGCTGGGAGTCCCTGCACTAGCTGCAGCCACAATGCAGACAAGTATGATTTTTGCACTGAGCTGATGCGCACAGCCAGTCAACAGTATTAATTCTAGATGCATTAAGAAATGCTTTCACTGAGCAGGTTTTGCCTGCATTTCATCCAACCGGTGCATGTTAATTGTGTATTGCAATCCCTATTAGGGAAAATAAATAGATAAGTCACCCCTGACTTGGAGTAATTGCACATGTTAATCGAATATCAATGGCATGAATTGTCTGACAAACCTTATACACCCTCCAGGCCTTGAATAAGCAGAACTTTCCAGCAGTGCCTTGGCTGTTTACTGTGAGAAGGCCAGAAGAGCAAATTAATTGCACCCTCTTGAAAGACAGAGAAAGACCGTTAGTTTCTAGTTAGGAGGAGAAAATGACCCCTGCTCCGGGTGAAAGGTATGATGTAAATTTATATGTAGATAAGATTTTTTTAATTCCAATATTGTGTGTGTGTGGTTAGTGGTGTGTACATATAGTGGGAAATTGTGACTTGCAGTGTGATACTTCAGGAATCTCT
Source organism: Sphyrna mokarran (assembly GCA_024679065.1). NCBI lineage: Eukaryota > Metazoa > Chordata > Chondrichthyes > Carcharhiniformes > Carcharhinidae > Sphyrna > Sphyrna mokarran. The sequence goes on from JAGIQG010000028.1 coordinate 28,725,389, forward strand.
CCAAGATAATGCTTTCATAGAAATCATAGAATCCTACGTGCAGAAAGAAGCCTTTCAACCCATCGAGTCTGCACTGAACACAATCCCACCCATGCCCTATCCCCATATCCCTACATATTATATCCCTCTAACCTACGCATCTCTGGACACTAAGGGGCAATTTCTTAGCAAGGCCAATCAATCTAACGCGCACATCTTTTGACTGTGGGAAGAAACCGAAGTATCTGGAGGAAACCCATGCAGACACGAGGAGAATGTGCAAATTCCACACAGACATGACCCGAGCTGGGAATCAAACCCAGGACGCTGGAGCTGTGAAGCAGCAGTGCTAACCACAGTGCTACCGTGCAGCCCTGCATGCTTAAATCCTGAATGAACAATTGTAACAGTGGCACAGTGGTCAGCACTGCTACCTCACAGCGCCAGGGACTGGGTTTAATTCTGGCCTCGGGTCACTGTCTGTGTGGAGTCTGCACGTTCTCAGTGTCTGTGTGGGTTTCCTCCAGGTGCTCCAGTCACCTCCCACAGTCTGAAGATGTGATGGTTAGTTTATTGTCCATGGTAAATCAACCCTCGTGCCAGGAGGGTTAGTAGGGTAGATGTATGCGGTTGTGGGAAAAGGGCTTGGGTGGGATTGTGATCAGTGCAGTCCCATTGGACTGAATGGCCTCCTTCTGCATTGTAGGACATTCTATGATTCTATGTCACTTGTGCTTGTATCTTCTGTGATCAGTTCATTGAACTCCGGCACAATAATCCTTGGGTTGTTTTCAGAAGTTATCTCATTTAATGATACATTGATATGCAGTGGATTTGAGACCTTTGTCTCTGTCGTGCACTGGAAGGAAACAGAGGAATGGAAATTGAGGATTTGCATATCTCACTGAGACAGGAAGAAGCTGATACTACTGGCTGGCAAACCAGTTTCCTGATCCTGTTCCCAGCACCATCCATTTTTTAATGAAGCAGATTCCGAAGTGGCAGGGCCATCCACCTAACCAGGATTTTCCAGTCAGTCACTTGTTGCCCGATGCAGAAAGAAATTTAGCCACCTGAATGCAGGCACAGTGATCTAGGAAAGCCCACGGATCTTTCTTGCTTCTCTGACTGTGTGCCTAGCCAAAGGCTGCCTTGTAGAGGGATAACACCCTCTCCCATGCAACATTGGTGACCTGAATGCTTTTTCATTTGTTTTTTTTAAGGTACTGAGAAGAGCCTTCATATTGAGGTGCCCTCTTAGCTGCATATCCTTTACTGCATCCTGCTGCTCCTCTCAAGCTAACTGCCATCGTTCAGACTTTCTGCCACGCTTAAGGAACAGGAAACCTGTCTCCAAACTAATTAAAATCCCAATGAGTGACTGTTTCACCCTGAGGATGGATTTAGAACCTGAAAGCAGTCACAATTCAGCCTTGAGTTCAAATGGACCTTCCAGAGGGGTGTTTATGTCATCTATATATGATGCACATCCTGCCCCTGTTCCTCCACCAGTGAAAATAGGATCTGATGGAAATGAGGGGGGCATTTCTGGATTTATGTGCTCTCTATGATTCTGTGAAAATCAAGACAGTGGGGTACCCCCCCCCCCCCCCCCCCCCCCCCCCACCCACACACACACACACACACACACACACACAACACACACACTACAGCGGCATGGTGGCACATTGGTTAGCACTGCTGCCTCTCAGCGCCAGGGACCCAGATTCAATTCTGGCCTCATTCTCTGTGTGGCGTTTACACATTCTCCCCGTGTCTGCATGGGTTTCCTCTGGGTCCTCTGATTTCTTCCCACAGTCCAAAGATGTGCAGATTAGATTGATTGGCCAGGATAAATTGACCATTGGTTTCAGGAAAATTAGTAGGTTAAACAGATGGGTTAAGGAATAGGGCCTGGGTGTATTATGGTTAGTGCAGGCTCAATGAGTTAAATGGCCTCCTTCTGCACTGTAGGGTTTCTATGATTCCAAGATACTCTCCTATCCAATTAAATGAATGTCACCAAAGAGTTCTCAGTCGAGGCCATTATGACTGACTGGAAAATCCTGGTTAGGTGGATAGCCCTGCCACTCCAGAATCTGCTTCATTAAAAAATGGATGGTGCTGGGAACAGGATCAGGAAACTGGTTTGCCAGCCAGTAGTATCAGCTTCTGTCTCAGTGAGATATGCAAATCCTCAATTTCCATTCCTCTGTTTCCTTCCAGTGCACTACAGAGACAAAGGTCTCAAATCCACTGCATATCAATGTATCATTAAATGAGATAACTTCTGAAAACAACTCAAGGATTATTGTGCCAGATTTCACAGAAGACACAAGCACAAGTGACATAGAATCCATAAAATGCCCTACAATGCAGAAGGAGGCCATTCAGTCCAACGGGTCTGCACTGATCACAATCCCACCCAAGCCCTTTTCCCACAACCACATGCATCTACCCTGCTAATCCTCCTGGCACTAGGGTTGATTTACCATGGACAATAAACTAACCATCACATCTTCAGACTGTGGGAGGTGACTGGAGCACCTGGAGGAAACCCACACAGACACGGAGAACGTGCAGACTCCACACAGACAGTGACCCGAGGCCAGAATTGAACCCAGTCCCTGGCGCTGTGAGGTAGCAGTGCTGACCACTGTGCCACTGTTACAATTGTTCATTCAGGATTTAAGCATGCAGGGCAGCTTAGTCAATAGTGTAAACTGAAACCCAGACACCAACAGCTTGCAGCTATGCTCAAAATAATGTGGAATTTACACCTTGCATACGGCCTTAAATGATCTTATCAGGATCCACTACTTAAATAAAAGGAGGTATAAAATATCCAATAAGTGTTTAGGCAAACTGAAATTCTGTCATTATTAGCTTCCATCATGTTGTATGGCGTTACCAATGTGCTAAATGGAATAGATTTAGAGTAGATATAGCAACTGCCAGAACTTAGAAACCATGAGCATTTTGAGCCATCAGCAACAGAATTGCACACAACCACACTCTGTAACATCATGGTCCAGCATATCACCATTACCACCAAACCAGGGGATCAATCCTAGCTCACTGGAGAATGGAGGAGGACATGTCAGAAGTAATACCTAAAAATTAGGTGTCAACCTGGTGAAGCTCTAATACAGGACTACACTTGCATGCCAAACTTCATAAGCAGCAAATGATAGATAGAGCTAAGTAATTCTACAACCAATAGATCAAATCTAATCTCTGCAGTCCTGCTACCTCCTGTCAAGAATGATGTTGGACAATTAAACAACTGTGTTCTGTAAATATCCCAATCCTCAATGATGGCAGAGGCCAGCATATTGGTGCCAAAGATAAAGCTGTAGTATTTGCAGCAATCCTCAGCTAGAAGTGTGAAGTAGATGATCTATCTCAGCCTCCTCCTGGGGTCTCCAGCATCACAGATGCCAGTCTTCAGTCAATTTGACTCACTCTATGTGATATCAAGAAATGACTGAAGGCACTGGATACTGCTTAGACTATGAGCCCTGACAATATTCCAGCAATAGTCCTGTAGACTTTAGTCCCAAAACTTGTTGCATCCCCAACCAAGTTATTTCAGCACAGCTACAATACTGATATCTACCCAACAATATTGAAAATTACCCAGATATATCTTTACACAAAAAGCAGCACAAATCCAACCCTGCCAATTACCACCTTTCAGTCTACTCTCGATCATTAGTAAAGTAAAAAAGTTATCAACTGTACTATCAAATAGCACTTAACAATGAGTTCACAACTGCTCTGTTTGTGTTCCACCAGGCCTACTCAGCACAACTTTGGACAAAAGAGCTGAACACCAGAGTGATTGTCCTTGACACAGGGCATTATTTGATTTACTGTGGAATCTCTAGCAAAACTGGAATCAATGGGAATCAGATGGTAAATTCTCCACTGGTTGAAAAAATTTCTTGCACAAAGGAAAATGGTTTTGGTTGTTGGAGGTGAATCGTCTCAGTCCCAGAACTGGATATCCACAATTTAGTGTCTTAGGCCCAACCACCTTCAGTTTCCTTCCATCATAAAGTCAGAACTGGGGATATTTTGCTGATGATGATTCAATGTTCAACACCATTCCTGGCTCCTCAGATACTGAAAAAGCCCATGTCCAAATACAGCCAGATCTGGACAAACCCAGGCTTGGGCTAACAAGTGGCAAATAACATTTATGTTACGCATGTGTTAGGCAATGACCGCCTCGAACAAAAAAGAATCCAACCATGGTGACCTGACATTCAACAGCATTATGATCACTGAATCCTCTACTATCATTATCCTGGGTGTGACTATCGACTAGAAACTGAATTGAACTAGCTACATGAATACTGTGACTACAAGAGTAGGTCTGAGGATAGGAATCATGTGGAGAGTAATTCACCTCCTGACTCCCAAAGACCTGTCCACAATCTACAAGACCAAAATCAGGACTGGAATACTCCTGCTTCTAGTTTCTATATTCTGGTGAGTGGTATACTACAGTTCTATATTATCATTATTAGTAATTGTTGATCCAAGTTTGGAAATACTGAAGAAATTAAATATGTTCAGTAGATCCAAGACATCACTGCTTGTCCACTTGCCTGGATGGAGGCAACTCCAATAACACTCAAGAAGCATGATAGCATCCATGACAAAGCAGCCCAATTGAGTGGTATCTCATCCATTCAATCCCTCCACTAATAATGCTCAGTAACAGCCATGTACCATCTACAAGATGCACTGCAGGAATTTACCAATGCACCTCCCAAACTTATGACCACTTACCATCTAGAAAAAAAAGGAGCAATAAACACACAGTAACACCTCTACTTGGAAGTTATTAATTATTGCTGAGAAAAAATAGAAACATGCTGTAAAAGCTTTTCATTTCACACTCATTTGGACAGATGAAAGAACACCAAATTTCTAAGGGAGCAACAATGTATACTGCATGCAAAAAGGATGCTGATTAATGTCATGGAGAATGTACTCGGCAAAATTATCCTCGAGGACAATTCCCTGATTATGAATATATGTAGCTTTTTCCAAATGTAAGTGAACCACATGGTGAACGCGACTGAAATTGACTGTTGGCATAGCTGTTAGCGTACTCTGGATTATTCACCCCTTTCTCATGCACTCTAAGTTGTTGCTTCCTTTTAGATTTGGCATTTTTGCACCTGTTAGTTCTTGGGGCTAAAGGGATCAAAGGATGAAGGAGGGGGAAGAGGAGGATGGAAATTAGGATATTGAATTCAATGATCAGCCTTGATTGTAATGAATAGCAGAGCAGGCTCGAAGGGCCAAATGGCCTATTCCTGCTTCTAGTTTCTGTGTTTATATGTTCTGGTGAGTGGAATACTCAAGCTCTGTATTACCATTAATAATAATTGCTGATCCAAATTTGGGAATACTGAAGAAAATAAATTTGTTCAATGGATACGGACAGCACTGTTCATCCAATAGTCTGTCAAAAGCCACAATCCTCAATGGTTGATCCTCCAAAATGCAGCCAAATAAAATGGATTGACACATGTCTACAATTTACTTCCTGCACAGTGAGTACTCCAGGGTGAGATTTTACCGTCTCACTTGTCTCGGAATCTAAATCCAGCCCAAGATCACCAGACCATCCCATGATCTGTCCTTCACCTGCTCCGATTCCCCTGGCGGCTAGGAGGTAAAATTCTGGCCCTGATATCAACAACGTTGTTATCACTTCTAACGGTCACATGTTGGAGAATTAATACAGTTCCGATGTGTGGCTCTTGATAGAGTGTTGAGTGAACAAGTCTTTATCCAGTAAACACAGCTCAGGTCTTCAGCATTTTAAAACCCAGATCACACAATTAATAACATTCTGGGGCGATTGAAAACATGTAAATCCAACATCTCGGCACATGGTCGGAATAAGTTTAATAAAAGCACTGACTATCTCAATTTAATGTAACAGACTATTTATATTATAATTACTTTGATTGTGAAGTGGAGAATTAACTGCTAAATTTAATATACATGTTACTAAGCACGAGCTGACAGCAGCATTTCCTTTTGAAACCAGGAAGATAAAAGGAAAAGAAAAATTATGCATGTTTTTACATATTCATGGCATCATCTGTAAAGTTAGGTTGTTTAAGTAGCACAATGAATTGTTAAACTCGATATTAATCGAGTACGTAGCCATTTAGAGCAATTGCTTAGAGAGGTGCACTGAAAAATTAACACTCACATTTATACAGCACTTCCCTTTACCTCAGGACATCCCAAAGTACTTTGCAACCATTGAAGTACTTTTGGAGTACAGCAACTACTGTAAAATAGGAAATGTCAATTTGTGCCAAACAAGCTCCCATAGATAGTGATAGGGTAATCTGCTATTAATTTTGTTTTAAAAATAAAGTTTATTTATTAGTCACAAGTAGACTTACATTCACACTGCAATTAAGTTACTGTGAAAATCCCCTAGTCACCACAATCCCGCACCTGTTCGAGTACACTGTAGGAGAATTTAATACAGCCAATGCAGTTAATCAGCACGTCTTTCAGATTGTGGGAGGAAACTGGAGCACCAGGAAGAAACCCATGCAGACACAGGGAGAACGTGCAAACGCCACACAGACAGTGACCCAAGCCGGGAATCAAACCTGGATCCCTGGTGCTGTGAGTCAGCAGTGCTAACTACTGTGCCACCTAAAAATTGTTTTAGCAAAATGTTGGTTGAGAGATAACTATTGGCCTGGAGACTGGGGAGAACCCAACTATGCTTCTTCAAATATTGTGGTGGTATCTTTGGCATCATGAACCAGCCACCATAGCCTCAATTCAACATCTCTAACACAGAGTGTTTCAAAGGCATTTAAGAGTCACACGTAGCCAGACCAGATAAAGGATAGCTGCTCCTTCTTCAGTGAACCAAGTGGGTTTTTAAAACAAACAACAATGGTTTCATGGTCATCATTATATTTTCAGCTGAATTTAAATTCCACCATTTGTCATTTGGGATTCAAACCCAGAACATTAGCCTGAATCTCTGGATTATTAGTCCAGTCACAATACCACTACACCACTGCCTCCCCTCTAGGGCAAGATCCAAATGAAATCAAGAACAAAGTCCAAGAATGACAATCCCACTAATGATCATGAGCAATTAAAACAGCAGACAAGGTGACCATTAAAGGTCTGGGTGCACAAGTAGATTATCTCCACATTTTGAAGACCCATAGTTTCATTATTTACTTATGTAATGGTAACTAAACGTGACTATGTAGTGTATATTATTATATTTCTTTGGAAGGCAGAAAGTTCAGTTAAAAAGAAAGAGAGATGTTATAAAATACCATTAAGGAAAAGCAGCATGACATCACTAAAAGGGAAGTATGTTATGTGATCCAGCCTCAGTTTCATTCTAATCTGAGAGTAAGAGCACACAGCAAACAGTGCTATTGCTGATGTCTTAAAGCGCTCTATCCATGTGCAGATGTTCTCAATTCCCAATTTTAAATAAAGAAGCCCACAACACGTTTACCCAATCCTTTATGAATGATTGGTGCCATTATGTCATTATAAAAACATGCATACTAGCACAGTCAGGTATTTAACAGCAAGCTGTCCCTAATAGAATTAAATTCTTCCTGTGAATTGTTTATTCAGTGTAGGAACGAGTTCTGAGAATATGTATTAAGCTAGCTTTCATGAAGGATTTTTCTTCTTAATTATGGCTCAGCTAACATAAAGATTTGGGCGGTATGGTAGCTGCTTCACAGCTCCAGGGGCCTGGGTTTGATTCCTGGCTTGGGTGACTATCTGTATGGAATTTGCACATTCTCTTCATGTCTGTGTGAGTTTCCTCTGGGTGCCCTGGTTTCCTCCTACAGTTCAAAGATGTGCGGGTTAGGTTGATTGGCTAAAAAAAATGCCTCTTAGTGTCTTGAGATGTGTAGGTTAGAGGGATTAGTGGGTAAAATATATAGGGATATGGGAGTAGGGCTTGGGTGATTTTGTGTTCGGTGCAGACTCAATGGGCCAAAGGGCCACTTTCTGCACTGTAGGATTCTATGATTCACAGAGGCAAGTACTCTGATTAAAAATTGTTTCTTTATTTTCTAAGCTTGGTCAACGTACAAGGAAGAGAGATTTGAGGCAGTTCCAAATCTACTCTGAGATTATATCACTCTCAGTACTACAATTTTTGAAAGACATTTGCATACCTCTTGCTCGCCCCAGCTGGATGTGAGCCCATCATTATTAATATAGGTTCATTTTGGCCAATAGCATTTACCTTCTAACAGCATGGGACTACATGATCAGTTTGTGAATCTTAAGGGTTTTTCTCACAGTCTCTTGATACTTTTCCAGACACACTTATGTGATATAATGTATATCCCATTCATTAGGGTTGTCTGGGATCCTTGGTCTGTTCTTGGTTAAATGTGTATTTTATTGATTTGGACTAGAAGGCCCTTGATATGAGTTCTTTCCTTTGCTTAATAGCTGCATTGTTCCGAGAAACATGGTTCTTTCGTGTCTTTGAGTTCTTTGAAAAGATGACAAGAAAGTTAGATAAAGGAAAACCAGTGAACATGATTTATTTAGATTTCCAGAAGGCTTTTGACAAGGTGTTACATAGGATACTTAAATAAGTTTAGAGCCCATGGTGTTAAAGGTAAGATCCTAGCATGGATAGAGGATTGGCTGACTGGCAGAAGGAAAAGAGTAGGGATAAAGGGATCTTTTTCAGGATGACAGGCAGTGACCAGTGGTGTGCCTCAGGGTCAGTGCTGGGACCACAACTTTTCATAATAATATATTAAAGATTTGGAAGAAGGAACTGAAGGCACTATTGCTAAGTTTGCAGAAGATACAATGATATTGGCTGGCAGATAGAAGACAGAGGGTGGTGGTTGATGGGAGATATTCATCGTGGAGTTCGGTGACGAGTGGTGTGCCTCAGGGGTCTGTTTTGGGGCCCCTGCTGTTTGTGATTTTTATACATGATCTGGATGAGGGTATTGAGGGATGGATCAGTAAATTTGCAGATGATACTAAAGTTGGTGGTGTGGTAGATAGTGAAGAGGGGTGTTTTAGTTTACAGAGTGACTTGGACAAGTTGCAGAGCTGGGCCGAGAGGTGGCAAATGGAGTTTAATGTGGAAAAGTGTGAGGTAATGCACTTTGGCAGGAACAATACATGTGTAGAGTATAGGGCTAATGGTAGGGCTCTTAATAGTGTTGAGGAACAGAAGGATCTTGGTGTATGTGTCAATAGAGCCCTGAAAGTAGGCAGTCAAGTGGATAAAGTTGTTAAGAAGGCATATGGAGTCTTAGCTTTTATTGGTAAGGGGATTGAATTTAGGAGCCGCAGCATCATGTTGCAACTGTACAAAACTCTAGTGCGGCCGCGCTTGGAGTATTGTGTGCAGTTCTGGTCCCCACATTATAAGAAAGATGTGGAGGCATTGGAGAGGGGACAGAGGAGGTTTACCAGGATGTTGCCTGGTATGGAGGGCAGGTCTTATGAAGAGAGGCTGAGGGATTTGAGATTGTTTTCGTTAGAAAGGAGCGGCTAAGAGGGGACCTAATCGAAACATATAAGATGATTAGAGGTTTAGATAGGGTGGACAGTGATAGCCTTTTTCCTAGATGGAGAAAGCTAGCACGAGGGGACACAGCTTTAAATTAAGGGGTATGAGTTATAGGACGGATATCAGAGGTAGGTTCTTTACTCAAAGAGCGATTAGGGAGTGGAATGCACTGCCTGCAGCTGTTGTAGATGCGCCAAGTTTGGTGGCGTTTAAGAGGTTAGTTGATAAGCATATGGAAGAGAAGGGAATGGTTTAGTTAGGAGGGGCATTGCTTTTTATTTTTGGTCGGCACAACATCGAAGGCCGAAGGGCCTGTTCTGTGCTGTATTGTTCTATGTTCTATGTTCTATATGTAGAGGGACAAGTAGGATTGAAGAAGCATGGGGACTGCAAGGACTGATCAGTCGCCATTTGAACTATTGTGAGCAATTTTGGGCTCCATATCTAAGGGAGGATGTGTTGGCCTTGGAAAGGATCCAGAGGAGGTTCACAAAAATGATCCGTGGAATGAAGAGTGTCATATGAAGAATGACTGAGGACTTTGGGTCTGTACTCGTTGGAGTTTAGAATGATGAGGGGAGACCTTATTGAAACTTTCAAAATACTGCAAGGCCTGGATAGAGTGGACGTGGAGAGATGTTTACACTAATAGGAAAAACTAGAACCAGAGGACACAATCGGAGGCTAAAGGGAAGATCCATTAAAACAGAGATGAGGAGGAATTTCTTCAGAGATTTGTGAATCTACGGAACTCTTTGCCACAGAAGGCTGCGGAGGCCAGGTCATTGAGTGTTTTTAAGACAGAAATAAATAGGTTCTTCACTAATAAGGGGATCAGAAGTTATGAGGAAAAGGCAGGAGAATAAGGATGAGAAAAATATCAGTCATGATTGAATGACAGAGCAGACTCGATGGACCAAGTGGTCTAATTCTGCTCCTATGTCTTATGCCTTACAAGTATTGTGTTATTAAACAAGGTATATACTTTTAATACAGACTGTTTTCAAAAATACATATCTAAACTCTCTAACAGTTGTCCCTATGCAAATAGTATTTTTCAGGCGCTCTGTAACTTTTCCATATTCTATTCACTCTGATCCAATCTACCCTGATCTGTTAGTCTTTTAATTCCAAGTTATTCTAAATTCCCTCTGACACTGAGGCATCCTAAACTTTTTGAAATGATACGTCACCCACGTCAATAAACAGGCTGAATAATATTTTGTACTAAATGCCCCCTAGCAAGTGCTCATGAACTAGGAGCTGCTGGGATGGAGGGTTTCAGTTTGTGATGTGAGAGACAGCATGAATTATAATACTGACCTTTCATCCCTGGAAAACAAGGCTGAATCTCCCAGCTGTTAATAATGTTGGTGAATTGTTTTAGTATCTCTCAGGAATTGCAGCAAAATGCTCCACTTCATGTCTGATGATAATCTAGCTGTCTAATTGCATCCAGTTTAAAATTAAGCTAGTTAATGAGTTTAGCACCCAGGGTTTAAATTCTGTGACCCTCCCATAGATGAATAAATACGCAACAGCGGCTGTCTGTTGCAAGAAATGTATGTTTGGTTACTGTCATTCTCAGCTGCCACACTGAAAGGAGGCTGCGTTATCAAGCAGAATTAATTAAGAGTAGAAGTGGTTTGAAAAGGAAAGTTTTGTGCAAAGTGCACAATGTGGCATCTCTACAAATTGGGTCTCACAAAGCAGTACAAAGCGTACTGTCATTTTTTCAATAATGCTAAAGCTGCTACACAATCTGGACTAAAATGCTGGAAATTGAACCAAAGGAAGATGTCCTGGACCTCTCCTACAAATAAACCTTACATCTTCAATGTTCAACTCCTCCTTTGTAAATTTCTAGATCTGCCACTCTGTGCACTTCAATCCCTCCCTGCAATTCAAGTGATGGATCTGCAGCTGACGCTTAAACAAGCTCATGTCCCCCTAGACTCAGCGCAGCCAGTTATTTTCACATTATTGGCAAGACCTTTACCTTTCATGTTTCACTAGGAAAATGTGACATGATCCCAAACCACCAGGAACAATTTTGGAGTCTCATCCAACGAAGCAGATTTTATTTAGTGATTATAAAGCAGTGACTCCAATCACAAGCCTATATTTAGGGTCATTACTGAGTTGATGGTTGTTTTTTTTGGAAGATGCTTGCTGGTTTTTAATGCTTCACCAGATTGTTGTGAATGCTTTTCTCATTGCAATTCTATGATTTTACAAAAGTTCTTGGCCCACAACTGCTGCTGGTGACTGTAATTGGTCATTTAACATGGAGTCAGAAGTAAGTGGCTTATTGACTTTCTCTATTGCTGACAGGTTCCCCTGAAGCCAGTGGACACTGGCACCTGCTGTCTCACGGAAAGAGAATTCTGGAGTGGAGGCCTCAAGCAGGTATTGGGGCCCTACATTCAAATGGAAACAGGCTAATGTTTGCTTCAAGTGTGGGTAAAACACAGTCTCTATTGCTCCTAATACAATGAGGCAGCTACGTACAACTGGTATAGAGTCACAGAGGTTTGCAGTATGGAAACAGGCTCTAAGGCCCAGCTTGTCCATGCCGCCTTTTTTTTTAAAACGCCTAACCTAATCCCAATTGCCCACATTTGGCTCATCGTATCCATATAACTATCTAATTGCTTTTTAAAAGACAAAATTGAACCCACCTGGAAATGTGACTGGAAACACGTGTACACTTGCTGCCAACATAATGTGACTATAATCCAAGTAGCTCATGAAGAATGAGCAACATGCAAATCAACTTTTAGTCATTAACTTACAGGCTTCAATTCTAAAGAAGCTATTTCTATTTCCTCTCTCTGCTGGTACTGATTGGACTGCTGTGCACTGTATATCGAGCATCTTCTCTTTTTCTTTCTTACTTTTGGCAGGAGTTGGCTAACAGCAGCATGAGGTCAATACCTGGGGGTGGTCAGTGGTTGATGCATCTTGAAATAAATGAGATTCCACTCAGACTTTCAAGATTTTTACCAGCAGTTTGGGGATGATGTTCTACAATTCCAAAAGTGTTTTCATGAAAAGAAAAAGGCAGTAGCTTCAGAGAAAATCCCAGTTATATTAGTTAACCTTTTTCTCAATGAGTGGAGAATTGGAACAGAAAGGTACATCTGATTTACACTATTCAGCAACATTGTGAAAGAGCAGTGAGCTCTATCACAGTGAGTTTGTTTAATTTAGTTTGTATTTATTAGAATATGTTTTCCTGATGATCTATACTCTGCATAAACTTGAGCTCATCAAAAATTCCACTGTCTACATCTGAACTTCATCAAGTTCCATCCCCCTACCACTAAACTACATTGGCTCCTGTCCAATAATATCTGGTATTTTAAATTCTCCGCCTTATTGTTTTTCCATGGCCTCATCCCTGACTACTTCTGTATTCTCTCCCAGTCTTATTGTGATGATTGTCCCTTTAAGGATGCAACTGCAGAGTAAGGGTCATATGACTGGGGGAACTAACTGGGGACCAGGCTGTGGGATCACTGTTGTAAGTAGGGGTTGTTTTTCCAGAACCTTCTTAGGAGCTGCAGTTAATAGGCTACAAGCCACCGTATTATAGTTGCATATAAATAACGGTTGCAGTTCTTATTTTCCTAACTGCTAAACAGGAATTATTACATTGGTGATGAATCATACAGCACAGGAGGCCACCATTTAGGTCATCAAGTCGGTACCGACCACAATCCCATCTAGGTCCTATCCCTATAATCCCATGTATTCATCCTAGCCTGTCCCCTGGCACTAAGGGGCAATTTAACATGACTAATCCACCTAACCAGCATGTCTTTTGGGCTGTGGGAGGAAACCAGAGCATTTGGAGGAATCTTGATCACAAAGTGTGATCCAAGCTGGGAATCAAACCCAGGTCCCAAGCGCTGAGAGACAGCAGCTCTAACCACATGACGAGGATAAAAGAAAAAGAGATAGTCCGAAGATCATGATTTCAGTTTAAGTTGCAAAACGGAAGGGTGTTTACAGATGTGCCCCCATTTGGATGGGTTGATCCTTTAGATGCCTCTATGGAGGACTGGACACAATACATTGACCATTTGGGCTACGATTTTCAGGCCAGTGGGATAGAAGAGGACAAAGGCAATTCTCTGAGTACGTGTGGAATCCAGGCTTACAATTTAATATGCAGCCTCACATCCCAAACACGTTCAGCTCCAAGTCATTGACTGAGACTGTTGAGTTGCTGAAGACACATTACCACCCAAAGCCATCCATAATCTTGCAGTGCTTTAAGTTTAACTCAATCAAGAGAGCCCCTGGGGAAACTATTGCAACTTATATTATCAAGTTTAGATAGATCTCAGAGCACTGCAACTTCAAAGCCACTCTCAACGATACGCTGCAGGACTGTTTAGGCTACGGGGCAAATAATGAGGCCATTCAAAAGAAACATTTAGCAGAAGCAGATTTAAATTTTAAGGCAGGACTGGAGATAGCGCTGGTGATGAAGAGCATTGAGAAGTGGACACAGAAACTTCAGAATGTGCAAAACAGCACAGTTCACAATAAAGTTGGGAAGCTGCAGTCAGCAGTGATGCCAAAAACAAAGGTGTGATTTTAAAACAGGATGCAGCCATGAATAGAGGGAGAAGGTTTAAAGGACCAATCAATTGCTCAGAATGGAAGTAGAATGTTACTGGTGCAGGGGTTAATAATCCCCTGAAGGCGGTAGGTATAAAGAGGTTGAATTTTTTTTGCCACAGAAAAGGTCACTTAGGGCAGCGATGTAACTACTTCAATCAAATAATCACTACATCCTGATAAACTTTTATTTTTAGACTCGTTTTAACCTGGATGCTGTCCTGTATTGTGGATCTCATCCTTTTATTTTCTCAGTTGTATATAAATAAATTTATATCCATTCAGGAACAAGTAACACACTGATCACAATATTTCTGGAACACCTCTAAGGCTGTAATATTTATTATACATTTTCTGAATCATCAGCAAAACATGGATTGATTTTCATTAATGAAGTAATTATATCAATATTCCATTACCACTGATTTAGTGGGTCTTTATGATTGTAATTTACTTAAGGTTTTACTGTATATTCAATAGAACACGACACAATTCATATTCTGAAGTTCTTTCCCCGCACTTTTGTATTTGAATATACGATTTGGTGAAAAGTTCAATTATCAGATTATGCCAGCCATGGTACAGAATCTCACAGCCTAGGGAGAATGGCTGGGTAAATATTGTGAGACTTACCAATTCAGTCTTGCATAAAGACAATGCAGTTACACTGTTAGAAAGAGCCATCAGCCTGGCTATGAGTTCAGAACATTGTTGTATGGAAACTGGATGGGTGCAATACTTGCTAAATACATCAATAGTTGTTAATTGCAGTGATACCATTGAATTGATTCGAACACTTTGCTCCTATTTGTGTCAGGCAGTCTTGGCGAGAAGTGCAATGTCACATTTTACATTGGCATGAAAACAAACTGCCATTATCCCCTCCCCATCCTATCAGTGGTAGGCCTGTTATTCAATATTGGGAACCTCAGTGGAATATATTTGCATCTCATTATCAGGCCTATATGCAGAATCATATCTTCCCTGTTAAAAAATCCATCCACAGCATCATGACGGCAGAGAAGTGTGAAACAATATATGTACCTGGAGAATACACTCTTGGGGAGCTCAGAGCTGAACACAGTGCTCATTGAGTGGTTTCACATATTTGGAGGAGAGGGGGTACCGGAGACTGACCCAGGGGACACCAGGCTTGACTCACAGGTCAGCAATCTTGACTCTGAGGGTACTGGGGTAAAACTCAAATGGAAACAGGGGCAAGATTCAAGGTTGGACTCCAGAATACAGAGAGGTTGACTGCAAATTACAAGGGCCTAATCAGGTGAGACCAAAGGAGTTGTATGTTGATTGCAGGGTACTGGGAGATTCACCATGGGAAGACTGGTGGGTTTGGCTCCAGAGTACAAGGCCTAGTCAGATGGCAAGCCTCTGGACTCAGTCATGACTCAGTTGCTGGTACTCCAAAGGCAAAGGAGAACCTCAGAAAGGGATCTGACAGAAAGGAAAGGTCATTAATGCATGGCAGATGTCTGAGAAACAGGAGACACAAGAAACAGTGGTCAATATCCTCCCCAGCCAACTGGATGGCTCTATCCTCAAAGTCCATGAACACCTTCAGATCTGGAATCTCTCCCATCCATCTAGGATCTTGGCCTTTGTATTCTGAGCCAACTTTTCCTTCATGGAGCCAGATGGAGAGACTGTAAGCAGGGTTCATGCTGGGGCAGGTAGTAAGGATATCTGATGTGTGGGTATTGAATGTGTGCAGCAAGGTGATAAGAACACAATCTCCAACAGAGGCAACAAGGTATGTGTGGGAATGTGGCTGAGTGGTATTTCTCTTGAGCTG
The DNA here is from genome assembly GCA_024679065.1 of Sphyrna mokarran. NCBI lineage: Eukaryota > Metazoa > Chordata > Chondrichthyes > Carcharhiniformes > Carcharhinidae > Sphyrna > Sphyrna mokarran. Next base: position 28,741,405 of record JAGIQG010000028.1, read on the forward strand.
GTAGTGAGTGAGATTTCTGTGGGTATATGATGAGTCTATGAATATGAGAGTTGAGAGCATTGAGATAAGTGACTTCCTCTGGCAGAAATTCATTTCTTCTTGTACTGGATGGCTGTCCTCTTCTGCAGGACATTGGTACTCATGATGGCTGTAACTACCTTCTACGCTGAGTTCATCACCTTACTGGCTGTTTTCCTTCCTGAGCACAGATACAGCACATCACGGCAGGACTGTGGAGGCAACTGCAAAGTGTGGCTGCCTTTAAAGGTAGTGCCCTGATGATTACAGCACTATGGTGATGGTGGCATGGGAAAATCAGAAGCCACCCCACCAGTGATATGGTGTGGAATCCTAGCATGAAATTTTTTGCACTACGTACCATACTACATGGATGAAAAGCTGCCATTACAGTCAGCGAGCTCAGGGGCTGCTTTTCCCACCCACTTTTGGTCTTTGCCAATTTCTGAGAAAATCCTGTTTACCCACACAGTGCAGGGGGATGATGAATGGTCTGCCCTGTTCTGCTACAATAAGTCACTCATCTCAATGCTCTCAGCTCACACACTCATAGACTCATCAAACACCCACAGGGATCTCACTCATTACCAGCTCAAGAGAAATACCACTCACATTCCCACACACTCACAATGGAACAGAAACATGTTCTTACCTGGCTGAGTCAATGGGGGCCAACTTGACAATATACTAACAAACCAATAGTCAATCAAGCATGCAACTAACCAACCTGCATCCAGAAGATGATTGTGCACAAGCTGTCAGAAACTGGATTCTGTATCTAAATCCTTGAAAATTCCTACATAACAGCATTCTGAAAGGAAGATAGAGGCTGGATATTGACAAGCAGCGCTCAAGAAGGAAGACAGGAGATTCATATCAGTGGGAGAAGTCCCTAGTGAACCAAATGGGAAAAGTCAAAGACTACTCTTAAGCAAGCTACAGTCATCTCAGACTGACCAACTGAGAGGGTAACTGTATAATTTAACTGGATTTCGGTGTGAGATTTTGTCAATTGTGGTTCTCAGTCTCTGAATTGAAGAAAGAGGGAAGATCATGAATAGGATAGAGATGGAGGGAAATGGTCCACGGAAGAATAGGGGATTTTAGCTCGGTTGGTAGCATGATCATTGTGGGCTTGGAGGGCTGAAGGACCTATTCCTGTGCTGTAATTTTCTTTCATTAATGCATGGGCACAAATCTAATGGCCAACATCCATTGACTAATGGCACATTCCACTGATAATGAGGCATGGGCCTTATTAGTCTTTCCACATGGCTGGGTCACTTAAAAGTCATACAAAAAGCTGGCTCTTTAAAAGATCACTGCAAAGACTTCGAACTGTGAGATACTCACTATTCTCAATATCGTTCTGGGTAAAGTTGAAAGCTAAGCTGGCTAATGGCCAAGCAAAGTGAAAATTTCATGACTGCTAATTCAGACAACCTGGCGTCGGAAATCAAGGCTCTTTGCTCCATCTGCTGCTTTAACCCGCCCCATTTCCATGGCCTCCAAACTATGCAAAGTCTTGATTTAATCCTTCTTCTTATATATTACAAACTTTAAAACCCAAGCTTTGACATTAGCTGATGAGTACAACCTCCTCTGTTGAATCCACATGGCATGTGCCAGCTGGCTTCAAATATTAGCATTTTTTGCATCCAACAGATGAGAAAATGCCGCCCACCTCAGAACTTGAGCATAAAAATCTTAGTTTCAGTGCAATGCTGAGAGACTGCAGTCTTGTAGGAAGTGCCTGCTTTCTTGTTCCTAATTCCCAAGAGAGTAGGTTTTTCTATAAAAAATTGCTCTGGGATTGCTTCATCAGCACCCTGCTTGCCAAGGGCTAAACTGTTGAGATAGGAAAGGGGATGAGTGCCTAGGAAATCAGACAGATTAATGGCAAATTGGCTGAGATGCTGCAAGTGGGCAACAAAGTGTCCCAAATGCTACTTCCACCCATCTCCCCAAGAAAATATGACCACCCGATGATTCACATGGAATTTTAGGATGACTCCATTTAGATACCAATATGGCTGGAGTGGCATTGGAAGAAGCTGAACAGAGCTTGTGGTTATCTCATAATGTATACGAGTCTTCACAAAGATTGTCCAGGCACTGTACGAAATCCCATGGCTTACAATGACAATTTAATTCACTGAGTTGCAGCTTGAACTCAGGATTATAGTTTATGTTCACTATCATGTCCATAAAACATGAAAAAGATCTGTTTAAATCAAACCTTACTTTCTGCTTATTTCAAATGGACATTACTGATTCCAAAAACACAGCTACTGCAGGTCACATGATTTGCAAGTTGGCTACAGTTCCGAAAACTGCCAACAATAGATACAGCACAAAGCTCAACCCTCAACCTTGTGGAATCTCAGACTCATCATTGTGTGGACCCATTTCCATCAACGAAAAGAGGGTGTGGTGGACCATCTGTCTCTTTAGCCTGGACTTATAAGAAAGAGAGATGATGTGGAGATGCAGCATTGGATTGCAGTGGGTACTTGAAGTCGTCTCAAAACATCAGGTTAAAGTCCAAAAGATTCATTTGAAATCACAAGCTATCACAGCACTGCTCCTTCATCAGATGCCCAAGAAAAAGCGAGCCATTGAAGGTGGTTAAACATATGGAAGTGTTAGAAGCACTAATGGAAGAAGATGAGCAAGAAGACGGCAAAAAGCTGTGCTCCCCACTACAACGATGGGCAGACTCTGTGGGCAGAATCATTCCTCCCACTATCAGTGGATACTGTGATAGATGGGGTCTGTCAATGCAATGGGAACTGTAAAATTGGCTTCCCAGTGGCTGAAATTGATGGCTGGAACATATGATTCTGACTGTTGTGGCAGGATAATGACATTAGGAAAACCTTTTGCATCCGACTGTTGGAATAGAAATGCATTCCCAAACCAAATTCTCCCCGCAATGTCCAACCACAACCTCCTTCCTCGTCCTCCGTGATTTCACGCCAGCACCAACTAACCAATCTGGCCCAACTTGGTGCGCAAATTCAGGATTTACCTGGATGGCTCTGGACAGATGGCAGAGAGTTGAAGAGATCGGGGATGCTTGAAGATCGCACGTAGCAGTGGATGGGTGAAGCATCTCATGTGGACTCTCCAGCTTCAGGTAGCTCCAGGATGTGGATTCTTTCCAATATGGTGCCCAGATATGACAGTGGAGTATGAGATATCCTGCCTGTCACACCACATAAAATGCAAGGAATACCACCCCCCCCGCCCCAATCCACTGCATAATTAATGAACTCAGCATTGTGCAAACCAGCATAATTTCCAAGCAGGAAATATTAGCCTTTTAGCAGCAGGAAATACTCTCACTTTCCACCCCCACCATAGGAGTTCAGCCCAGAGCAGGAAATCCTAGGCAGAGTGGACAGGAATATGCAGATGGAATATATTGTAAAAAAAAATGAGTGTTTTCACTTTGGTAGGAGGAACAGATGTGCAGATTAGCTCTCAAATGGTAAGAGATTAGAGTATAGATGCACAAAAGGATAAGGTTCTCATCAATTAGCCACCAAAAGCTAAAATGCAGGTGCAGCAAGCAATTAAGAAGGTTAATGGTATGTTAGCATTTATCACAAGAAGATTTGACTAGAGGAATAGCAAATTCATACTTCAATTGTATAGGAGCTGGGTTAGACTGCATTTGGAGCATAGTATATAGTTTTGGTCTAACCTTAGGAAGAGTCACCAGATTTCTTCTGGGATAATGGGACTGTCCTATGAAGAGAGATTGGGGAAATTGGGCCTGTAATCACAAGAATTTCGAATAATAGGAGGTGATCTCATTGAAATCTGCCAAATGCATAAAAGGGATAGACAGGATAAATGGAGGTAAGGGCTAGAATTCTCTGGCTGCTCACGTCAGTGGGAGTCGCCAGTCCTACTGGCAGCACACCCTCAGCCACGGGTTTTCTGCCAACATAGGGTGATGTCAATGGGAACTCCCATTGATGATAGTGGGACCAGAGAATCTCACTGTTAGCAAACAACGCACCACCTCCTGCAGCTGGGAAGCCGTAGAATCTCATCCAGCATGTTTTCCTTGGTTAGGGAGTCTAGAACCGCAGACAAAAATTTCAAAATAAGGGAGAAGCCACTTAAGGCCAAGGTGAAAAAGAGAATTTTTTTTTTAAATCAGAGGGCTGAGAATCTTTGGAATTCTCTCCCACAGAGTGCTGTGGAGGCTCAGTCGCTGAGTATGTTTAAAGCAGAGATTGACAGATTTCTAAATACCAATCACAATGGGATATGGAGATAGTGTGGAAAAAAGACATTAAAGTGAGCAGTCATTATATGGAATGGCAGAACAGGCTCGATGGGTTGAATGGCTTACTCCCTTTCATCCTTCCGTCCTCCCCATTCCCCTTCACTCCTCCTCCCAATTCCCTTCTTCCTCCCTTCCCATCCCCTTCACTTCTTCCTCCTTTCCCATCCCCTTCACTTCTTCCTCCTTTCCCATTCCCCTTCACTCCTCCCTCCCCTCCCTTCCCATTTCCATTCACTCCACCAACACAACCCCACTTCTCCGCTTCACACCCACTTTGTGCCTACAATCTACCCCATTGCCCCACTTCATCTCCTGCAAATCTTCTCCCACTTTGTGTCTTTGCGCGCACTATACCTGCAGTCAGTTCCAACGGTACAGCCCAGCTGTTATTGCAAGCTGTGTCTTCACATTCTCCCTAGCCTGGTGTATTGCTGCAGTATGTGTTGAATGGTGAAAATTCCCTCTGGATTGGTCAGGGATTCATCACAATTCCAGTCTGTTGGGCTTTAAATGAGCACAAAAATGCAAAACGGGTTCCAGCAGAGCCTCAATGAGAAACTTGGCTCACCATGAACACTGGGATGGGAAGATCCTAACTCGATTTCCAAATGGTAGGAAAGGGGTTTTTTGATAGCCCCCAATATATTCTGCCTTCGTCCAATACAAACCCCACTGGAAGGTTTATTCATTAATCACAAGTAGGCTTACATTAACACTGCAATGAAGTTACTGTGAAAAATCTCCTAGTTGCCTCACTGTGGCACCTATTTGGGTATACTGAGGAAGAATTTAGCACAGCCAATGCACCCAATCAGCATGTCTCTGGAGGAAACCGGAGCACCCGAAGAAAACCCACGCAGATACCCAAGCTGGGAATCGAACCCGGGTCCCTGGCACTGTGAGACAGCAATGCTAACCACTATGCCACCATGTCACCCCTGATTCCTCCCATAGAAACTGAGTTAAACTGAAACTGATTCATCAATGGCAACACCACATGACCCAAGTTCTTTTGACCTCTGTAAATTTTGTATGTTACGTTTGTGGACTCCAGGTCAATCAATCGTTAACATCCAGTCTAACAACATCAAATCAGGAATCCACGCTGACAACAAAGCCTGCCTCAAGTTTAAATCTCCTCAAAGCCTGGTTCTGTGCAAGATTTCTGCCATTGCCTGCAGGATGGACCAACCCTCTGTGTACCTCCCATTGCTGCCTCATCACTAACTTTGAAGGATTTCAGCAACTCTTGCTGTCAGTGAGCTTAACCTGAATGAACTTTGACTCTTACATGAAAGGAAGCCTCACTGGAATTTTACACTCGGGACGCTAACATTCAAGTGAATTAATATCCCTATTTTTGTTTCAAGTTATTCCTAGTTATGAAACCCTTGTCTTTCTTGACTCTGTTCTTCTTGTGCGCATGTTTGTAGTTGCAATGACCATCCCCTGGGTTTGAATGTATGAATAAACAATTCAGCTGATTTAATCCTGAAGACAGTTTGCTTTAAAACTGATTTCACAAACAGAGGGGTTGGGGGATGATGCCATAGCCTATTTCGTAAATTAAAACTCATCTGTGGGCGGAAAGAAAAATAAAGGTGTTCAGTTGCCACCACCACCCTCCCGTCCGAAACATAAGAAACCATCGAATGAAGTGGGCTCAAAGTCACAAAGCTGACTGCCTGAGTTCAACTGGACCACGTGGGTGGAGATGCCAAGGTAAAGTCGAGGATGGAGGGCGGATTTATAGATAATTCAATTTGTGACACCCGTTCCACTTTCATCATCCACAAATATTGCCCTGTTGGAGATTGTGCGCTTTTTTTTTAAAAAGAGGTCTGGGAATAGATTATCTGGCTGTCCACTCAATTGGACATGGGGATTGAGCTGAAAAGAAGAAAATAATTTGGATGGACAGAAAAATGAAACGGTGACAAGTTTGCTCTCTTATTTGAAGACACAGGAGTCTGTTTTCCAACTGCCTCTGTTCTTCGTGAAATACTTAACACATTCACGCTGAACTCCCCTCAGTGATATATTAACACACGCATGAACCTGAAAATGGCCACAGGGATGAATTTGACGCGAGTGCATTAAACATTTGTGCAGAGCGATGCCGAGCAGTCAGGCAACCCGTCCCACCATGTGAATTACAGACTAGTGAGTTCTCTATTAGCTGAAAGCTACTAATTCAGCTGAAGGATCTATTGTGCTCCTTTAAGAATTGCAGAGTGAATAGCAGCAGCAGGCAGGTTCATTGTCTCCAGGGTCTGCATTCAGTTCCTGAGCATTATCATCACTCATCTTGATGAGAAAAGAAATTGCACCCAAATTCTCACTCCCATTAACGCTCTGGGAAATATGCTAAAATATATTATCTGAATTAAATTATTTACACGTAGTTTGTCAAAATGTGCTGTAATTTCCTTCACTTTACAGCCCATCAATAATGTACCTGCGCCTTTATTAGGCTGGTGCAAGCAGCAAACCATCTGCATTGTGTTGTATGCCTTTTCAAACATTCAGATTATTTTCTCCAAGTTCATACAGTGACAAGGTTCCACAGACCCTGGTATGAGGCCCAGGCATGGGTCCAGATAAGGAGCACCAGCCACCTATTTGACCATGGGTGCATCACGGATGAATGTAATCAGATTTTTAAGCTATGTTATTTTAGGGTCCTTGACCTAAACCCCAAAGTATATTATGAAGCCCAACTAGACCGCAACAATTCTTCAATTTTTTGCATAAATGAGAGAGTAGGATACTTCTCTCCAGGAGTAGTTCTACTGATAAATTAGGGATCTTTTATCAAAACAAGCTTTATGCATGACACAATTTAAATATAACACAAAAAATGGAGCAGCCCCAACTCTTAAAAATCAAACAATAGTTTAAAAACTCTAACTTATCACTATTTCAGTTCCACATAGAATCATACAGTGCAGAAGGAGACCATTCAGTCCAACAAGTCTGCACCAATCACAATCCACCCAGGCTCTATCCCCATAACCCCGTGCATTTACCCGAGCAAGCCCTCCTAACATGAAGGGACGATTTAGCAAGGTCAATCCACCTAACCCACACCTTTGGACTGTGGGAGGAAGTCAGAGCGCCCTGGAGGAAATTATGCAAACAAGGGGAGAACGTGCAAACTCCACACAGTGACTCAAGCCAAGGTATCGAACCCGGGTCCCCGGTGCTGTGAGGCAACAGAGCTAACCACTGAGTTACTGTGCTGCCCATAAGCAACATTCCTCTTAGGCTCAAATGCCCTTTAAATACAGTTAAAGTTTATTTATTAGTCACAAGTAGGCTTACAGTAACATTGCAAAGAAGTTACCGTGAAAATTCCCTAGTCACAACACTCCAGCACCTGTTTGGATACACTAAGGGAGAATTTAGTGTGACCAATGCACCTAACCAGCACATCTTTCAGATTGTGGGAGGAAACCAGAGCATCCTGAGGAAACCCACATAGACACAGGGAGAAGGTGCAGACTCCGCACAGATAGTGACCCAAGCTAGGTTCAGTTTGCACTGAGAAGCAGCTATGTTAACCACTGTGCCACCATGCTCCTCTAAATATAGTTAGCAATACCATTCATACTCATTAGAAATTATGTTAACAGTATTGAAGCTTTAGAGAGGATTTGATTTTCTGAGCAGCATGAAGGTTTTTGTTAAACAAGCCCAGTCAGAAACCCACCCGGGTTCGATACCTTGGCTTGAGTCACTATCTGTGCGGAGTCTGCACCTTCTCCCTGTGTCTATGTGGGTTTCCTCAGGATGCTCTGGTTTCCTCCCACAATCTGAAAGATGTGCTGGTTAGGTGCATTGGCCACACTAAATTCTCCCTTAGTGTATCCAAACAGGTGCTGGAGTGTTGTGACTAGGGAATTTTCACGGTAACTTCTTTGCAATGTTACTGTAAGCCTACTTGTGACTAATAAATAAACTTTAACTGTATTTAAAGGGCATTTAAGCCTAAGAGGAATGTTGCTTATGGGCAGCACAGTAACTCAGTGGTTAGCTCTGTTGCCTCACAGCACCGGGGACCCGGGTTCGATACCTTGGCTTGAGTCACTGTCTGTGTGGAGTTTGCACGTTCTCCCCTTGTTTGCAGAAACAGAAAGCTGTGTCTCTCTCTGCCGTTACCTAGTCTTCACATTAACCATATTATCACATGAACCCAAACCTTAACAAAACCCTTAGCTTCCATTCCTTTAATCAAAAAATCCCAGAAGATGTCTTCATCTATAAAAAAAAATCCATTAGCTCTCCCCTAAATAAACACCGCATGGCTAAAATGGGAGTAATTATCCTGCTTTCCCAGCATCTGAGCTGCATGTTTATCAGTCACACCGATTGCCAACAGTTAAAAAAAACAGAAGTTTTAAACAGTCACTTTAAGCATAAAATATATCGATAGCATAGTATCATCACAGCCCACACACTTTATTTCTATAAAAGGAGTTGGTAATCAGGAAGTTCCAGCTGACTTCTCCTTTCAGGCCTCTATTTCTACTCTATTGTGAATGAAGACAATTGCAGCATAGCTCACTCTGCCCTGCAGCTTTCAACAGAGCACATGTTTTCCATTGCTTTTTAGTTCTATTTAGGGAATTTATTTCTCTTTATCCTAAAAGGTTCTAAGCAGATATTTGAATGCATGAACAGGATGACTCCAAGCACATAGTGAGAATCGGTATTAATGATGCTTTGAGGGTGTTCATTGAGCACAGAGATTTAGGATCAGTCTGCTACTTCGTCTTGGCTACATGGCCCTTTGTTAACAGGCTGTACAGCTAAACAACATGTTTTCTATAAAGAGGATATACCATGCTTCTGGGTGCAGAAGGGTGTTAGGGAAGAGAGTACTGGGGAGAGGAAGACTGATGGATGCAGTGTCAACATCAACTCCTTCAGTTCAAGAAAAGAACAGTTAGCTTTAGCACAAGCTCCATTTATTCTGCCTCAATAACATGTCTCAGGCCTATCTGAAATTAGCCATTCAAAAGAGTGTGGCATTGACCTTGGGATCTTGCTGCTTTGTGCAACTCAGTTCGAGGCTGGCCAGTACATTCACAATCATACACATCAAAAACCCTTTACTTAAAGGGCAAAAATACATATGCTCGTGTTGACATAGCTCCTAAGCACATCTGCTGGAGTATGGTGGCATAATGATTACTGAACTAGCAGCCTGGGATTATAAATTTAGATGCAGAAATTCAAATCTCACTTCGCCAATTGCAAAATACAATTCACCAAAAATCTTTAGATAGCACCTTCCAAACACATGTCCTTCCATCTGGAAGGACAATTCATCTGGAAGCACATAAATGGGAGCAGCTCCCTACCATTGCCAAGTTCCTCTTCAAGCCACTCACCACCCTGATTTAGAAATATATTGCCATTTCTTTGCAGTTGCTGAGTCAAAATCCTGAAATTCCCCCCCGCAAAGACTCAACCCACAGCATATGGACTGCAGCAGTTTAAAAAGACAGCTCACAATCACCCTTCTCAAAGGCAACTGGGATGGGCAATAAATGCTGGCCAGCCAGCAATGCCCATGTCCCACGAATGAATAATAAAAAAAATGTTCATGTTCCATTACTTGAATAGATCTGAAAACAAGTCCAAGATCAGATGCAATGCCTTTTGTTAGCATAGATCTTGTATGTCTCTCTTGCGGGCAGCATGGATCGGATTCAACATGAATTGCTTTTTGGAGCAAGGAGATGAATGAAGGCTTGCTTGGTCCACTCTACAGAGTGGCTTTGTAACTTTAAGAAAGGAGTAAAAAATTTAAGGAAATCTAGGATCAGAGGTGGTGACAATAAAATTCATGGATAGTTGTAAAAAACTATCAGGTTCATTTCTTTAGGGGAAGGAATCAGGTCTGGTTGATGTGCTTTCAGGTCCACAGCAACGTGGTTGATTCTGAAGTGCCTTCTGAAATGGCTGAAGAAGTCATTTAGTTATATTCGGACAGTGGGCCCACCAGCGTTCTCAGAAAGGCAATTAGGGGTGGGCGATAAATGCTGGCTTTATCAGTGACATGTATGTTGTATAAATAAATAAAAGAAAAACACTGTCATATGTCAATTTGGACGTAATAAATTGCTTTTGTTTTACAAATGAATTTGCACGGTGTTTAGCACTATTGCCTCTCAGCGCCAAGGATCCAGGTTTAATTCCAGCCTTGGGTAACTGTCAATGTGGAGTTTGCATGTTCTCCCTGTGCCTGCATGGGTTTCCTCCTGTTTTCTCTCACAATTCAAAGATATGTAGGTTAGATTGATTGATCATGCTAAATCTCCTCTTAGCATCAGGGAGGCTAGCAGGGTGACAGCAATCCTATCCTACCTAAGTGCTTTCCCCATTACCCCACATATTTACCTGGGGTTGTGGGGAAAAGGCCTGGGTGGGATTGCTGTCAGGGCACGGTCATTGGACCAAATGGCCTCTTTATGCTCTGTAAGGTTCTATGATTAACTCAATGAGCTAACCATTTTTGTACAAAATTATTACTTTGTAATCAACACTTAAATAAATGATTGTCACTTTTTTGGTGCTGTTAGTTACTATACTGTCATCGTGGGCTCTGTGGTGAACAGCTGCTTCCAAACTCAGCCTTGCTGCACTATGTCATGGAGACATCTGAGATCACGCCACTGGCATCACAAGCTCTCATCACCAGACATAGCGCCTCAACAGTTTCCTCATCACTCACAGATATCACTGTCTGATTGATGGCTTACTGCTGTGTAGAAGGGTCAGGCTTTAGTGACAGAAGCCAAACCACACCAAGAAGAAAGGTCATCCTCAGATCAATACTTGCCATACCAGTGACACAGAAAGGAGTCAGAATTTCCTTAGCATCTTCAATCAGGATCTTTCAGACAGCGAAAGCCAAGGCCAAACTGCAATGTCAAAGTGGGGTCATCTGCATAGCACCATCTCTCATTCTGCATTCACTGCACACAGGAAAAGAGATAAAAGTGCTGACTGGTTCAAGGCTTACTGGACTGAACTGAAGCTAGTTACTGACAATCAAGAGGAGTGTCCCAATCAACTATAAATCTAACTGTCTCGGAGCTGTCAGAATCAGCACTTCGCCATTCAATACTTACTAAAATTGTGCAACAACATCCAATCTGCTGCTGAATCCAGGGATATTAGAGGGGTATACGGAGGAGTCAAAAAAGCAACAGGCCCAGCAACACTGAATCTTTGAAGACAAAGACAGAGGTGATTATCACTGAGCCCACATCCAGATGGGAAGTGGTTGGAGAACTACCTTGAGTTCTATGCAGTGGAGAATATTGTCACTAAAGAAACTCTCAGCACCACTCCAGACCTTACTCTAATGGAGGAACTGGATTGCAAACTCATTACAATAAAGTTCAACAAGGTCATTGATCATCTTGTAGGTATTAAAACCCCAGGAATCAATGGACTCCTATCTGAAATCATCAAAAGGGACAAGACCAGTACTGCTGCGGCAGCTCTGTGGATTTTTGTGTCTCTACTGGAAGGAAAGACTTGTGCCTCATGGCATGTGATGCAAATATTGTCATTTTGTACAAAAAGCAAGGGAATTGCAGTTATGGAAATAATTACTGAAGCTTCTCCTTATTAAGTGTTGTGGATAGGGTCTTTAACCAGATTGTGGACTCTGGTTTCATGCATCTACAATGAGTTTCAGTGTGGCTTCAGAGCTGAAAGATCAACAGTAGACGCAATTTTCTCACTTGAGCTGTCACATTAGAAGCACTGTGGACAGTGCCAACCACTCTTTATTGCTTTTTGCCACGGCCTTTGATCTTGTTAGCAGAGATAAGCAGCTGTTAAAGATAGGTTGATGGCCTGAATTGCTAAATGTAATTTCTTCCTTCTGTGAGAACATGCACAGTTCAATTAGTCACATTGGAGTAATATCAGATGCTTTCAGGATCAAGGAATAAGTAAAGTAGGCCTGCATCCGGGCACCAACTTCCTTTGGTAGTTTTCCACCATGCTGGTATAGTACGCTTTCGACAACTCAACCTGCATGCAGATCTGATGGTTTTCCCACAGGGAAGGTGGTTTGATGTTGACCATTGGTCACCATATCAAAGTTTACAGCATTTTGCATGGCTCACACACCCCACCACTGCTGCAGGAATTGACATCAAAATTTATTAATTATTAGTCACAAGTAGGTTTACATTAACACTGCAATGAAGTTACTGTGAAAATTGCTGAGTCACCATATTCCGGTATCTGTTCGGGCACACTGAGGGAGAATTTAGCATGGTCAATCCATCTAATCAGCACACCTTTCAGACTGTGGGAGCAAACTGGAGCATCCATAGGAAACCCATGCAGACATGGGGAGAATATGCAAAGTCCACACAGATAGTGACCCAAGCTGGGAATCGAATGCACATCTCTAGTATTGAGAGGCAGCAATGCTAATGACTGTGCCACTGAGCCGCCTTCAGTAGAACCAGAAGACTTCACCAGCAAGATGGGCCAATAATTCCCACTCTAGCTGTCAGGAAGGGTGTGGAATTAAGACAGGACAAAGGAAGTGACCAGACGGTAGAGAAAAGAACCTGTCAGAAAAACTAAAATCGATCTTGAGCCAACATGTTTTATCTGTGCCAGCTGTAAGAAGGGACTGCCACACATACATCTCCCTCTACAGCCACAACAGACAATGTCCAAACCAGAAGTGACATACATTCCGGACACAGTATATCATCTCTTGAGATGGACAAATGCCATCCTAGCTGAGGGTAATTGCTCTTCAGGACAAGTCTGCTTTTTCAGATTGTGACATATTTAATATGCACGTAGGACTCTTTGGTTTCAAGTCAAAATACATCTGCAAAAACACCACATCCTCAGGATTGCAATAAATGTTGTCTGCTCAAGTGTTGGTTAGGGCTTTGAATTTGTTATGCCTATTGAGCTGCACTAACATTGGAAGGTAAGTAATTTGACCATACTTTAGCACAGAGACATTAATAAGCCCTCAATGATAGGAAAATATCAGCAGGGTTTGCGCCTTCAAAATAATCCTTTTCAATTCTCTTGAATGAATTACTAGTTTTGTACCAGCATCACAGACTCAGTAGATTGACAATTTTCCTGCCTGCCCAAATATATAACAGTAACTAATCGCAAATGTATAGCTTCTGTAAGGTTGGAATCTGTAAAATATACCGGTTGCTCACATCCAATTTCTGACACAAAAGCTATTGCTGAATTTCGCTTTGATCGCTCAGCAAATAGGAACTGCTTTAAATCAGCTCCCGGTTTTCAAAAGAAATCCTCATTGTTAGGGATTTGGTTTCAGAACCTGATTAGGTGCAGAGTATTATGCTAAGCAACAGACCTTGTGGCTTTTCTGCTTGGAACAGCCACTTATGTACCAAAATTTAACATCGAATCCAGTTCAAAGTAAATGAGGGAAATTTTAATTAAATGAGTTGACATTCCTCATTATTAAAAAAGGAAATTGCATTCATAGAGGGTTCTCAGCTACTTACAAGTAAGTGGATGTGGGCTGTTCCTTGTTGCTGGCCAACTAATATCTTCATATCCTTGAAATTATCTTTTCACAACCTAAAATTCCAGGAGGTGATGAATATAGGGAAGGAGGGGGTCTCACCTCAGGCAACAATAACAAAGCACAACAATAGTAGAAACTCAACTGGCAAAATGCTTTACTCTGGAAATGGGCCATTTGCAAGACTCTGGACTTGGCCTTCTGTCCCTCCTGTGTCAACTGATCTCAACTGGGAACCCAACTTGTGCAGAGATTCGACAGCGGTTCCAAAATGACAGGCAGGACCTAGATATGGAAAATTCAAACCTATTTCCAACAGATCCCATTTTCGGTGCTAGGAGAAAGTGGGTGAGGTGTGACTCACATTGAGGAAATCCAACGTGGCAGGGTCATTCAAATTCGGCACTCAGTTCAAACAGGCCTCATATTACACTAATATATGTTATATATTACACTGTTGTAAGGAACTTAACCTGCAGTGTGGAAGCAATGTTAGAATAGATGTAAATATTGCTGAAGGGTGATAAGAGCTACAGAACTGTCATGACATGAAAGTTATTTAAATCTCCAGTCCTTTAAAAATTAAAAAAAAATTGCCTGTTTGATTGACAGTTTAAAGATGTTATTAAAGCTTCAGTTGACTTCAGTGTGGGGCTATGGATAAGAAGTTTGTTTGTTTTTATGAAGGAACAAGTATTTGAGGAGATGCAAAAGTTTTGAATGGATTTTCTTGAATTGGAACATTTTTGTTATAGTGAAACTCGTAATCGATATTTACGTCTTTATTTAATCTCAACTTAAATTCTGTGGTCAGATCAAGTTGGATAGTGGGTGAGTTAGCATGGAGACCATAAAGGATCATGGCGATGGGTATGTTGATATGGATTGACATGAATTGCCATCAAGCTGGCACGGAGGGTGTGAGAGGCATTGGGGATGGGTGGGAGCATGATTTGGCTAGATGGGACATAGGGAATGGATGGGAATTGAAGGATAGACAACTAAAGTATAAGCAAACAACTGGGACAAAGTCTTAGTGAAACAGAGCAAGCCTTTTGACCAGTCAGCCTTGGCGATTGGCAGCTCCTATGGCTGCCTCCGACATGTCCCCAGGGACAGCCAGTGTTTGCCTGAACAGTAAGAGAAAGTCAAGCAGACAGGTGGAATATAGCTGATCCATTTAAGCCTATGTCACTGCCATTCTAAATATTTATGGTGTCCAATTGATCTTGAGATAAAATTCCAACATTATATTTGTGCCATGATTAAGACCACCTTTTTCCACCTCTGTAATTTCATCCATCTCAACTCAGCAGCTACTGAGAACCTCGTGTATGCTTTTGTTACTTCTAAACTTGACTATTTACAAAGCTCTCCCAGGTTGCATCCCACAATATCTCTTACAAGGTGGCATGGTAGCACAGTGCCTCAACGCCAGGGACCAGGGTTCAATTCCAGGCATCGGATGACTGTGTGGAGCTTGCATATTCTCCCCATGTCTATGTAGGTTTCCTCCAGGTGCTCTGATTTCCTCCCACAGTCCAAAATTGTGCAGGTTAGGTGGGTTGTCCATGGTAAGTTAACCCTTGGTAGCCAGAGATGAGTGTTAGGGGGATTAACATGATAAATGTGTAGGATTAAAGAGATAGGGCTGCTGGTGGGTGTGGGTAATATGCTTCAATAAAGAGTTGGCCCAGACTCAATGAGCTGAATAGCCTCTTTCCATACAGTAGGGATTTTATGATTCTATACTCCCTGAAAACTTGAGATCATCAATCGTTCTACTGTCCATGGTTCAATCTATAACAAGTCCCATTCCCCTATCATTTTCATGCTCACTGAGCTATCTTGGCTCAGCATCAAGTAAAGTTTTTATTTTAAAATTCTCATCCTCCTTTTCAAATCCCTCCAGGGCCTTGCCCACCATATCTCTGCAATCTTCTCCTACCAGGGTGATGACATGTTCAAGATGAGTAGATTGACCTCCTTCTGTGCTACAAATGATTCTATGGGGTGACTTTCAGCGAGTGTTCACATGGCAAAAATTCCGTGAGACCACGGGAACAAGAATCTCAGCGGCGAGATCTCATTCTGAGATTTTCCCCACCCCTTCACCGGTGACACAATGAGGTTCCCGTTCTTTCCATTTGTTTTCAAGGAGTCCATCACTGGTATTTTGCTTTCCATAGTTTAGAAACAAGTTTGGCAAAATTCTCCAGTGTAGGATAAATTAGGAAAGGAAGATGACATAAATATCTGAATAAGAAAACCTAGGCAGGATGGAAGAACCAAATTCCGCAGATATTCGAAGAGAGTGCAGAAAATGTAATAGCTCAGTCAGAGTCCTGAAGTGTCGCCTTTTTAAAATCAGGATGTCATTGTTTGTATCTGAAGTTCATACATTTTGTGTTTTGTAGAAGAAACACTCTCAGAAACTTGCAATCATTTACTTTCTCAGTTCAGCACTGGAGAAAGAAAGATGAGCTCCCAATGGAGAGAATGCAATACTGCACTCAAGTTTAGAAAAGAAAGAGGCAACTTGATTGAAACTCTAAGGGATGTTGACATGATGGATGTAGAATGGATATGTTCTCTTGCTGAAAAATCCAGAACTGGGGTGGGTGTGGGTCATTATTTTAAAAATAAGGGGTCACTCATTTAAGACAGAGATGAGGAGAGATTGCTTCTGTGAAACTATCTTGAGTCTCTGGAACTCAAGGCAGTGGAAATAAAGCCTCCAAAAAATTTTATGGAAAGCTGGATAGATTCTTGATCAACAAAGGGAGGGTGGAAGATTGTCAGAAATAACAGAAATATGGATTAAGGTTCCAATCAGATCAGCGATGATTTTAGTGAATGCTGGAGTAGGTTTGAGAGAACAAGCGGCCTACTCCTCCTTATTTCCTTTGTATGCTGGTTTAAATTGATTTTCTTTTCAGAACAATAACTTTGCTGCAAAAGTAATCCATAGACTGTGAAGCATTGGGGCCCATTCTAAATATGTGGTAAGGCACCATATAACAGAAAGGTGTTTCTTTGTTAACGACAGCAACTCTGTTGTGTTGCTGAGATACATTTGTCAATCAGAAACTGCGAATCACTCGAGTTCATTTTACAAGGAGGTCATAGTGCATGCTTCAGAGCTGTGGAAAGTAACTGCAATAGTCTTCAATGTTGTCCGCTCTGAAATGAGAATTCCACTTATTCCTGGGTGTCTGGATTTATGTTCTGATGAAAGGAGAGCCTCTGTGGGCCTGAAGCTTTACATCTATTCCTCTGTACTGCTGTTCTGTTCGGGAACTTGCTCGTAACATTTCAACAAGGCCATGTTACAGTATGCTCAGAATATATTTTCCAACAGCTTGTGTTTCCTCACTCAAGATGCTTTACGGGTCCAAGTTAAATATACTATTTTGCTAAGTTGAATGGCAGAAGAAGTTGAACTGTCCCTTTACTGAGGGAAATCTTCAATCACGTGATTCTTTGAGTACAGCATTTGTGTGTTAGTGGAACCAAGAAACACTGGCTGCCATTTTTCCAAAATATGACTAAGCCTGCAATTTTCCGGCCATTCACGCCAGCAGGATTCTCTAATCTTATCGCAGTGAAGGAAGATTTGGTTGAGCGCCAAATTCTCCATCCTCGCATAACAAGGAGAAAGGGTGAGTCCGCTGAAAAAGGTCCCACATGAAACAAAGTGGTATGAAATCCCCAAGCATGTGACTCGCCCGAACTGGCTTGTAGCTGTGCACTACTCACAAAGGGAAGCTGCATTTAAACGCTCCCTCTCCACTCACAGCTGGTCACATCAGGAGTACAGAGAACAGCTCAGTGCTTCATCGAGGCAGATCTCAGCAAGTTTCTGGATGCAGTGGAAGAGAGGTCATCAAGGGAAGGGAAGTGAATGTGGCCTGCAGTGATTGCAGCAGTTACACCCTACAGCCTGACACTGAGAACTGGCGGCCAGTGCTACAAGAAAATGAATGAACTCATTCGGTGTGTAAGAATGAGTGTCCATCCTCATACCCTGGCATCAGTCCCGTCTGTCACACTGGGAATGGTGCCATCAATCCACTTCCTGACACCCAACGGCCTTCCCAGCATCCCTCTGGCACTCCTTATCACAACCCTTGCCTGCTGAAGCATGGTACTGACAAATGCCACCTGTTTGCACTCCTCCCCCTCAGGAGCATGCTTGAGGCACAGTGAGCAATTGCACAGAGTCTGCAGAGGTTAGTCCAGACTCAGAGGGGGTATCGCTGAGGACTCACACACCGTGGTGCAGACAATTTTGGGCCCCCAAGAATGGTAGCACCAGGTGAACCAAGGCTTCTGGAGCTCAATCCAGCTGCTTCTTCACCCTATGTAGTGTCCCAGGGGCTTCACACAGGCATTCCAAGGGAGGAGGAAGTGCTGGAGGCTGTTCCAAGGTCTCCCAACTAGAGACTCTGGTCATCCTCAGCCCGTCTGAATGCCTCTTTCCTGAAATGGGTACTGTCTCACGGGCTGTGGGCTGACAGGATGGCAGTGCTGCATCTGTAGCACCAAAAATCTTCGAACCCCACCCGCCCCTGCCCCTGCCACCTGGTTCCGGCATTCCACAGGACACCTGCCATGGGCTCACAGGATGTGGAAGATAGCAGGCTGCCTCCATCACCAATGTCCACTCTGGGGGTCACCTAAATGTAGCACCAGCCACACAAGGTTAAGAAAATGGCACTAAACAGGCACGGGGGGGGAAGGCAGACTCCGTGGTGAGGGATGGGGTTATTGACACTGTAAATCAGCAGCATTAAAGAATATTGCACCTCAAAGACACAACTCCTCTGTTTTTGACCTCAGCATCTTGTACTGGTCCCAAAGCCATCCCAACAGTGAGGCCCAAGGTGATCTACATGAACCAACAGACTGTTGGTTCACACATTTAACCCTATGCCCAGCCCCTCTTCCACCCACCCTGACCCCTAGAGCAGCAGACTGGACAACAGTGCCCCTGAACCTCACTCAGACATGAGCCCGGGCATCTATGTGCAGTCAGAGACAGGCAGGATTCAGACTTTTGCAGCACTTGGGCAGCATTACATCATGTCTCACAGCAAGTCATCATCCCCATCCTGCCTGGGCAAATCACTCACTGACACTGCCAACCCAGGCCTATCACTCATGTAACGCATGTTACATGAGTCCCAACCCAGTGATGACCTCCAGTGATGTTAATGAGACCCTCAGTTTTTTTATTAGTGTTTCAAGTAAGTTTACATTAACACTGCAATGAAGTTACTGTGAAATTGCCCCAGTCGCTACACTCCAGCACCTGTTCGGGTACACTGAGGGAGAGTTTAGCACTGCCAATGCACCTAACCAGCACATTTCTGTGGGAGGAAACCAGAGCACCCGGATGAAACCCACATAGACAAGGGGAGAATGTGCAGATTTCACACAGACAGTGATCCAAGCCAGAATCGAACTTGGATCCCTGGCGCTGAGAGGCAGCAGTGCTAACCACTGTGCCACCATGCGCAAGGGGGTGCGCTGTGTCAGTAGGAAGCACTTCAGTGTGCATGCAGTGTGAAGGGTCATGTTGACACTTGACAAGTTCCCTCAATTTGAGTGACAGCTGCCAGACCTGGTGCTTGTAACTGTTAGTGGGTCTGGGATGGAATATCTGCAATAAACTACAGAGCCTTTCTAGCAAACTGATCACAAGGTAACCTGTATGACATTGGTGGGGTTTGAACTCAACCTCATATAAAACCTCTGAGGTCTTCCAGCAGGCAGACAGAACGCATGTTACATGAGTCCCAACCCAGTGATGACCTCCAACCTCTGGATCTGC
Organism: Sphyrna mokarran; assembly: GCA_024679065.1. Classification (NCBI taxonomy): domain Eukaryota; kingdom Metazoa; phylum Chordata; class Chondrichthyes; order Carcharhiniformes; family Carcharhinidae; genus Sphyrna; species Sphyrna mokarran. Next base: position 28,761,130 of record JAGIQG010000028.1, read on the forward strand.
TCTAGCCCAAGCACCCCCCAAGCTCCTGCACCCTTCAAGGCCTCCCCTACCCCAACTCCATTATGACAGCAGCTGACTTGCTGTTTTACATCCTTGAGGCAGCGCTAAGCAGTACTCTTTGCTTTGTAACTGTTATATTTGAACAACACTTCAAGGGAGCAGTATTGACTGCGTGCTGTCCTGCCCAAGAGATGGGAATATTCTGGGAGGGAGGACATTTGCGTGCCAAACTCATAAATGAGACTGAAATCCATTCAATCTCATGCTAATCAGCTCTGTAGCTGTAAAATCAGTGCAGTATTAAAACCTACATGTCAGCAATTTAACAGAAAGTTTTAGATACCTTTTCTGCATGGCATGCTCCATTTTCCCTGCCATTTCTCAATTCCATCAAGATTAATTTAACTTGACATTTGTTTTATTTATAAGTAGTAGACCCAGGAGCAACACGGTGGCACAGTGGTTAGCACTGCTGCCTCAGTGCCAGGGTCCTGGGTTCAATTCGGCCTCGGGTCACTGCCTGTGTGGAGTTTGGAGTTTGCACATTCTCCTTGCATCTGTGGGTTTCCTCTCACGCTCCAATGATGTGCAGGTTAGGTTGATTGGCTGTGATAAATTGACCCCAGTATCAGGGGATTAGCAAGGTTAACATCTATGGTCACAGGAATGGGACCTGGATGGGATTGTGTTCAGTATAAATTCAATGGGCTGAATGGCTTCCTCCTGCACTGTAGGGATTCTATATTAATTTTTTTATATTGTTGTTTAGCCAAGTTCAAATGCAGTCCGGCGCCTCTAGATTTCCCGGCGCTCATTCAGAACAGTAGCCCACTGATCTCTGACTGAGTGAAAATCATTCCAAGGCTGAGCGCTGACCACTCAAGGTTCAGAGCTTGCAGTATTATTTTTTCTAAACATTTCTTGCTTTTGACACACATTTGGAACACCTCAAGTGTTACACTTTTTACAGACCCAAAGCAATTGTTTTTCAAACGTGTTAACACTCAGGCAATCTGTTCCTGCTGATTTTTCTGACCTTAATAACTTGGCCTTTCTCCAGGTGATAATTGGAAATTTGGAAAAAGCATAAAGAATTTCCACAACAATTATCAGAGAGCCCCTGGAGAATGTGCAGAGGGGAGGGCTTGGAAGTGGGGTGGAGGGGCATAGGGATGGGGCTTTCTTACATTGGGGTAGCAGGGATGGGGAATGGTTTATAACATTGATCAGGGAGATGTTTAAAACGGCATCCCAGTATGTGTGGAGTTGACTTTGCCAGCTGCTCCACTGGAGTGATACTACAAACCACACCCACTCATTTGTTCACTCTAAGAGGCTCAAAAATTGGAGAGAAATTTGCTTTGTGCGGCTGGAGAGAAGCATACTGATTTTCTGTCTGAGTCCAAAAAACTCAGACAGAAAAAAAAAACATGTTGAATATATTGGCCTCATATAGCTGACTAATCAGTTAGAATGCACCTGCAGTTATGAGTCAATCTTCAGCCCACCTTCACTGTCCACGAGAATGGCATAGACATGATGTAGAGATGCCTGCATTGGACTGGGGTAGTAAGAACTCAGTAAGAATCTAGCAACATCAATTTTAAATCCAACCAATTTATTTGATAGTAAATTTGCGAGCTTTCGACACTCTGTCTTCGTCAGGCTAATGCAGTGTTCTGGTCTGCAATAGCACACATATCAACACAGACAGTCACAGATTGCTGATTAGAATGCGAATCCTTACATCTAACCTGCTATTCAAGTGGCTAACAATGTGTGTGAAGGGAATCCTGAGCATTGGTTAGAGAATTGTGTATTTTCTCTAGACAGCACAGTAAGTGAGGTTTTTTGCTAATCCAGGCAAGTTACGGGGTTACAGATAGTGTGACATGAAGCCAAGATCCCTATTAAGACCGTCCTCATGTGTGCGGAACTTGGCTATCAGTCTCTGCTCAGCGACTCTGCGCTGTCGTGTGTCACGAAGGTCCCCTTGAAAAACATTTACCCGCAGGTCGGAGGCCGAATGCCCATGACTGCTGAAGTGTTCGCCCACAGGAAGGGAACTGTTTTGCCTGGTGATTGTTGAGCGATGCTCATTCATCCGCTGTCGTCGTGTCTGCATGGTCTCCCCAATGTACCATGCTTTGGGACATCCTTTCTTGCAACGTATTAGGTAGACAACGTTGGCCGAGTTGCAAGAGTATGTACCGTGTACCTGGTGAATGGTATCCTCATGTTTGATGATGTCGTCCATGTCTATGATCTGGCATGTCTTGCAGAGGTTGCTGTGGCAGGGTTGTGTGGTATTGTGGTCACTGTTCTCCTGAAGGTTCGGTAGTTTGCTGCGAACAATGATCTGTTTGAGGTTGTGCGGTTGTCTGAAAGCAAGAAGTGGGGGGGTGGGGATGGCCCTAGCAAGATGTTCATCGTCATCAATGATATGTTGAAGACTCCGGAGAAGATGTCGTAGCTTCTCCGCTCCGGGGAAGTACTGGACAACAAAGGGTACTCTGTCCACCGTGTCCCGTGTTCGTCTTCTGAGGAGGTCAGTGCGGTTTATCGCTGTGGCACGTCGGAACTGTCAATCAATGAGTCGAGCGCCATATCCTGTTCTCACGAGGGCATCCTTCAGCGTCTGGAGGTGTCTGTCACGATCCTCCTCATCTGAGCAAATTCTGTGTATACGGAGAGCTTGTCCATAGGGAATGGCTTCTTTAACGTATCTAGGGTAGAAGCTGGACAAGTGGAGCATTGCGAGGTTGTCTGAAGGTTTGCAGTACAATGAGGTGCTGAGGTGACGGTCCTTGATGGAGATGCGTGTGTCCAAGAATGCAACTGATTCTGGAGAATAATCCATGGTGAGTCTGATGGTGGGATGGAACTTGTTGATATCATCATACAGTTGTTTCAATGATTGTTCACCATGAGTCCAAAGGAAAAAGATGTCATCAATGTATCTAGTATATAACCTTGGTTGAAGATCTCGTGTGGTGAAGAAGTCTTGTTCGAACCTGTGCATGAAGATGTTGGCATACTGAGGTGCGAATTTGGTCCCCATGGCTGTTCCGTGTGTCTGGATGAAAAGCTGATTGTTGAAGGTGAAGACATTGTGGTCCAAGATGAAGCGGATGAGTTGTAAAATTGCATCCGGAAACTGGCAGTTGTTGGCATTGAGTACTGAGGCAGTTGCAGCAATACCATCGTCGTGGGGGATGTTGGTGTAGAGCGCCGAGACATCCATTGTGACAAACGTGAGGATACCATTCACCAGGTACATGGTACGTACTCTTGCAACTCAGCCAACGTTGTCTACCTAATACGTTGCAAGAAAGGATGATCCAAAGCATGGTACATTGGGGAGATCATGCAGACACTACGACAGCGGATGAATGAGCATTGCTCAACAATCACCAGGCAAAACAGTTTCCTTCCTGTGGGCGAACACTTCAGCAGTCATGGCCATTCGGCCTCCGACCTGCAGGTAAATGTTCTTCAAGGGGGCCTTCGTGACACACGACAGCGCAGAGTCGCTGAGCAGAGACTGATAGCCAAGTTCCGCACACGAGGATGGTCTTAATAGGGATCTTGGCTTCATGTCACACTATCTGTAACCCCCGTAACTTCCCTGGGTTAGCAAAAAACCTCACTTACTGTGCTGTCTGGAGAAAATACACAATTTTCTAACCAATGCTCAGTAATTCCCTTCACACACATTGTTAGCCACTTGAATAGCAGGTTAGATATAAGGATTCGCATTCTAATCAGCAATCTGTGACTGTCTGTGCTGATGTGTGTTATTGCAGACCAGAACACTGCATTTGCCTGACGAAGACAGTGTGTCGAAAGCCTCCAAATTTACTGTCAAATAAATCCATGAGAATGGCAGCAGGGGTTCAAGATTCTACAAAACTCTAGATGTTGCAGATCACCATAATGGATGTGAACCAGATTTAAATATGTTTTAATGTATTTACATGTCATTAACTCCCCTCTCTTTATATACTGACCACTTCTCATCCACTACCATATATCCAAAGCACGCTAATGTGACATCACATCAGCCAGGTTTACCCAGATGTGAACCTTTCCTGGGAATCTCACTGAGTATAGCCCCCAGGAAGAGTGACATAGCCTGACAGTGCTCTGGCAATGCCCCCAGCATGGCCACTTGTTACAGCTTGGCACTATGAAAACCTAGCAGTCAGGAACAGACTTCAGTGGCAGCCTCGTTAGAGGGATGGAGGGTGGATTAGTTTATTTGTGATGATGCGGGGAGCAGACATGGAAGATTGGGTGCAGGCTATGACTGTTTGGGGGGTATGGGGTAGTGCCAGCCTCAACTCTGTGGGTGGGGAAGGGATGTTAGGCCAATGGGCTCCTATTTTCGGAGGTTGGGTGGGTGAGAAGGGGTGGTGCTGGTGCTGATTATGGAAGGAGAAAGAGTTCCAACGTTTGGGGTGGTGAGAGCAGGAAAGAGGTGGTGGGAGGCAGAAAGGAGGCGGTGGGAGGCAGGAAGGAGGGGTGGAGAAATGGGGCAGGAGAAACAGGGCGGAAAGGTGCGGGCAAGTGCCAGCACTGACTATTGGAAGAATGGAAAGGGGTCTGATGTTCAGGCAGCAGGGTGGAGCAGGCTGATGTGGGGGTGAGCCCCCTGAGACATCCAGGGTGGGCTATGGGGGAGGACATTATTCTCATCAGGGTTTTTTTCTCAATGGAATAAACACTCTGCCAATTTTTGGTAAGATTTCGTTCAATGTTACTGGATTGCCCATGCATTGGACTGAGTTACAGAATTGTAAATCTGGATATAGTTAATGACGTATCCGAGTCAACTGTAGAAATCCTGCGGCTGATTGCTAATGGCAATAAGAAGCAGCTGAGATCTCCTCTATCAGGAAATAACCAAAGGCTTATGTTTATAAAGCACCTTTTCCAACCTCAGGACATTGCAAGCGCTCTACAGTCAATGCAATACCCCTGACTAGCACGATGAAGGAAATTTAGCAATTCATTTACACATAGCAAGCTTTCACAGACAACAATGTGATAATAACAAGATAATCTGTTTCGATTATTTATCCGTTGGCCAAAATCATTGATCAAAAAACAATGTCATAGAATCACTACAGTGCAGAAAGAGGCCACTCAGCCCATCGAGTCCACACCAACAACAATCCCACTCAGGTAACCCCACTTATTTACCACACTAATCCCTCCCTAAATACCCTGAGACACTAAGAGTCAATTTAGCATGGCCAATGCACCTAACACACACATCTTCAGACTGTGGGAGTAAACCAGAGCACTCAGACGAAAATAATGTAGACACAGGGAGAACGTGCAAACTTCACACTGACAGTCACCCAAGTTGGGAATCGAACCCAGGTTCCTGGCACTATAAAGCAGTAATGCTAACTACTGTGCTGCCCAGTGTTGCTACTCTTTTTCAAAATCGTTTTATTGGTTTGTACCCATATAAGGATATAAATGAGATGTTGGTTTAAAGTCCCATCCAAACAATGGCAGCTTTGGCAAAGCAGCATTCCCTCAGTACTGCAGAGTGCCTGCCTGGATTACATGCTCCGATCTCTCTGGTTAAACATGAATATACAACCTTGTGGATGGTGAAAATAACAGTCACCGAGCTCTACCTACCTGAAGGTCAGAATGACAACCCAGTGGCAGGGAGGTAATTGCATATGAACTGAACACTTGCAACTACGTGTTGACTGTGTCCTGCTATTGAAATGACACTTATATGCAGAATTCTGGATGGACAGCAATTGTGGGAATTAACCTCGTATCTCAGGACTACATCAGTCTCTGTCTGGGAGCTGCTGTTCTATAATCCTGATCAACACTGTTGCTGAATTCATTTGTATGCAGGGTACCCCGGCGCTGTGACCCTGTGTGATGAACAGTGATTGAGCTTTTCATAAACCAATGATAAAGCTCTGATTGCATGGTTGTTTGAGTTGATTTTACATAAACACCTGCTATCACTGTACTACAAAGCCAGTCCTATGGAGCTGCAGTTGGGGAACATGGTACTCTCACATAAACTAATGCAGACTAGCTGTTGTTGGATGTGGGTTAATGACTGAGGTTTCTAAGGTCTCACATGGTATGTTACTGTCAATTGGGATCAGGACTCTTAACTCTCATGCTGTTTGCTCGAATAAAATTGAAAGAACTGAATATTTTTACTCACCCTGATGTCTGTTGTATCTTGACAAAACAACCATAACAAATCTCTGTGATTTTTAGTGGAGGGGGAAGCTGTTATGTATGTTTTTCTGATTAGCAATTTTCTCCCTCTTTCTGAAGAACACTAAAGGCAAGTACAAGTACTCTGTTTACAAATGAAGTTGACATAATGTCCGGGATCTGGAACCCAATATTAACATCACATTCTCCATGGCATATGAGTTAACATTAATCTCAGTTTCTAACAAAAGACCAAGTGATAAAAGGAGTGAAATGCTCTCTTGAAAATTGCACTGTGTAATAGTGTCTGCTGTGACACAATTTGGTTGTAGCTGAATTTACAGAATAAGCTGCTCCTTTATATGCCAGCAAGTGTGCCTTTTAGAAAATTCTTCATGAATGTAAATATCAAGCAGTGTTTACTTATGGATTTTTGATCCATGAGTTTACAACGCAAGTCATCAAACCTGTGAAACTTCTCATCTCCAATGTGAAACTCCCTGCCTCTAGTATAGGGCTATCCACTATCATTGAGGCACTGGAATTACCACAGCAGTTACAGAAACATAGAAACATAAAACAACTACAGCACAATACAGGTCCTTCGGCCCACAAAGTTGTGCTGAACATGTCCCTACCTTAGAGATTCTAGGCTTACCTATAACCCTCTATCTTACTAAGTTCCAAAATTTCAGTTGCTGGAATTTAGATTTCAATTTATAAAAAGAATCTCGTCACAGTAATGGTGACCCCTGAAACTTTCAATTGACTGTCGCAAAAACTCCTTTGGTTCATTAATAACCTTTAAAAAGAGGAAATCTGGCATCCTTGCTCAGTCTAACCTACATGTGAGTTCAGGGCAACAACAATGTGGTTGCTTTTTTTAACTGCCCTCTCAAATGGCCAAGCAAGCTATTACTTCAAGACTGGATAAAAGCAAATTACTGCAGATGTTGGAATCTGAAACCAAAAGAGAAACTCCTGGAAAATCTCAGCAGGTCTGGCAGCATCTGAAAGGAGAGTTCAAGGATTAGAGACAAATGCTGCCCCCTGCCAGTGATGTCTGCATCATATAAAAGAAAAAAGCTTCACCTTACATCCAATCTTCCTTTTCTTCTCTAACCTCTGGCTTTTTATGCCTCAAATTGTTGTTTCTAGTTTCATTTCATACTCTCTTGTAGTGAATGATGTGTTGCTGAATCACAAACAAATACTTAGGCTGGGATTTCTACCCTGGGGTATGTTCCCCAGTGGCAGAGACAACTCACTCTTGGCTGCCAATTGATGATATTTTGCATGGCTCATCCACCCTGCCACCGGGAAACCCACCATGGAGCATCAGCTACAATGGGAGTGGAAGATCCTGTCTGGGAAGGGAGGGGAAGAGGTTGAAAAGTTCCCACCCTTGGTGTACTTGTTCCTCATTCCTCTTTGTCTTAATTTTAGGTAGGTGTAAGCCTCCTCAAGTAAATACATCTAATGCCTGCTTTAAAAATAGGACATGCGTTGTGTGTCTATAAATGTTCATTTCTGATTTTCATCCATCAGAAAGTACACATCTGACTCTTTGCATTCTATGCCTGCTCCAGATTTCTCAAAAACAGTATGACAATAGGTCTTATCCCCAATGATCCTGCTTATTCAAATTACTAATGTTCCTAAAATGTTTTAAGCTAGAGAAACAGCTTGCGAGTAAGTCAATTAACAGAAACAACTAAGTCATTTCAGAGCCAGGTACCCCAATCAGCAAGCAGACACATCTGGTACTTTTCATTTGACTTCAGTAAAGGTCGCCAAATCTTTTGTGTTTCTTTCACATGTTGTGCAGTATCACCTTGTTCTTACATCCTTACCTCTCCCCACCCCAATTCCTTAACTCCATTAATACAATTCATCCAGTAGATGAAGAATAAGATGGGCTACATTAAACTCTGAAATCATCCTCAATAAAGTGATACTGTCAGGTCCCCAAGAGATAAAATTCAGTGAGAAAGAACTTCTTATAAACCTTCCTTCAGGTATTTTCCTGAATCAGACTGTTTTGCCAAAATGAGCCTCCATTTCTAATGATGGCTGTCAAGAGGGCTTATAGGCTATTGCTGATTTCAGTCAGGTTAATCTGAAGATCAAATTTTTTTGTGTACACTTTGGCCTGCTAATGGGAGGTTACTGCTACCAAAGATCAACAAAAAATTATAACAGTTTTGGGCTTCACAGAAAGATATGATGGCAATGCAAGCTATTAAGATATGTAATGACTCAGAGATATTTTGCTCATATTCATTTGTGCGCTTATATTGTTGATGAGTTTGTTTTATGTACTTAGCACAGAGAAGAAAGGAAAAGCCATGATATTTATACCCTACTGATAGGTCTGTTCTTGATGTAGATGGCATCACGCTGCAACTCAGTGTTAATTATTCCAGATGCATTGTGATATTTTATTGCCATTGCCAGGCATGTTGATAGCACCATTCATCTTTCTGCTGGTACGGATTTCATCAATAGGTACCTGGATTATTACGAAACTCCCTGCTGGAGGAGATAAATCACAATGAGAACTCTGCTAAATGCATGCTATGAGCTATCAGCTTGTTCTCAATAGGCTGAATGTGTAAGAGGATCACCAGCATCTTTACATTATACTTTTAGCATTCATATTCAGCCTGACACTTTTCTAGTTTATTAGACTGCAACACACTACTGTATGAAAGATAGATTAGAGCCTCTGTCATAGATCTTAATAATCTCCACCACCGGCATAATGTAACTACAGGAAGCAATAGCTACTTACAAAGGTTACTTCAACATTATCTCCCTTCTCTGCACCCTCCAATGGGAAGGACAAGCACAGCAATGTTGTGGAAACACCATAAGCTCCAAATGTCCATCCAGGTCACACAGCCTCGTGACTTGGATCAATAGTGCTGTCCCTTCATTGTTGAAAGATCAGTATCGTGTGCCTTTCAAGCTAATATCATTATGGAAGCAGTTCAAAGAGAAGGTGCATCTTCTCAACAGGGATAAGGAATAAATGTGATCTCAGCATTAAATATATCCCATGAGCAAATAAAATGAAGTATGACGATGTGTTCCAGAAGATAGGTCACATCGTTCCTGGTGGAAGAGCTGTTGGTTCCCCAGCAAACAATCAACCTAACTTTCAAAGCTTTTCAAGTCATCAACCATTCCATCCCTCTCATCTTTTGCTTTCACGGGTCAAAAATAACTATCCTCCGCCAACTCAGAAAAGCTTGTGTGCTAAAGCTGAGTTCTAAAGCTTCCTAATCTCTGATGAAGAGTCATCCAGACTTGAAGCATTGGATCTATTCTCTCTCCACAGATGCTGTCAGACCTGCTGGGATTTTCTGTTTTTGTTTCAGATTCCAGCATCCACAGTATTTTGCCTTTATCTTTCTAATCTCTTGAGGGTCAGAGTCTGACTGATTTATTTAACTAATAAAATGTCAGAAAAGTGGAGTCAATCATTGAGTGACCCAAACAAATATAGTGATTTATGTCCCTTTTTTTCAGTCAATTGCTCATCTGGACCTCACTAGCGAATAAAGAATTTATTGCCTATTCCTAATTGCCCTGGAGATGGTAGTGGTGAGCTGCCTTCTTGAACTACTGCAATCATTGTGGTGTGGTTACACCCACAGTGCCGTTAGGGAGGGAGTTCCAGGATTTACACTCAGCAATAATGAAGGAATGGTGATATATTTCCAAGTCAGGATGGTGAGTGGTTAGCAGTGATGGTGTTACCATATGTTTTCCAGATGGTAGTGGTCACAGGTTTGTATCATTGTGTCTGCACTGGTACTTTGAGAAGTTTTTTCAACATCAATCCCACTTCCCAGCCCTTTGTTATTGACCTGCTATTCCTCCTCCTTCAAGAATTGTTTCAATATTCTCTTAAAAGTTATAATTGAATCTGCTGTAACCATCCTTTCAGACATTACATTCCACATCAAGGCAACTCACTGCATAATAAAAAGCTTCTTCATGTCTGGTTCTTTAGTCAATTATCTTAAATCTGGTCTTGCCAAAATAATTATTCCTACCAAACCTCACCTTGATCTTCTCAGCCCAAAAGAGAATGACCCCAAATTTTTTCATCTCTCTCCACATAACTCAGATACTATATCTCATTAGTACCACCTAAAAGGGCTTGACATCCTTCTGAAAGTGTGGCACTTTGAAATGGATGCATTAGTCCAGAGCTGAGGCTAGCCTGTACATTATATAAATACTACAAAAGCATGCAAGTTAATAAAGACAAGTATCCTGTGTGACATTTTAAGTTTTTTTGCAACTTGCCCTGTTATCTTTAAAGATTGCATCACTTAGCTGATATTGCCTCCATTCATTTCTCTTACCCAAAATTAATCACTTCACACTCTGCATTAGATTTCGTCTGCCATTTCATCTGTTGCCCCGAAATCTGTGAAGATCTTCCTCTCAGTTTCCTACATTTCTGACATGTGTCATGTGCAAGCATTGACGTTCTGCATAACCAGTCCAGGTGGTTAATCCGTGTGAGAAAATGCAGTGGCTCCAAAACCAACCCCTAGTGGCAGAACCGTACACAACCGTTAACAGTTGCTTTCTGTCCATTAGCCAATCGAATAGCAATAAATCCTCTGCCTTTTTAATCCCTAGGGTTCAATTTTGCTTACAAGTTTATAGATTATTATTAAATACCTTTTGAAAATCCTTTATATAATATAACCCACATTACTTTCATCCACCCGTTATGTTGCTTCATCAAAAAAACCATTAACTTAATCAAGTATAATTTGCCTTTCACAGTTCTGTGCTTGTTTTTATCACTACATATTTTACCACTTGTCAATTAATTTTGTCCTATTTAAATGCCTCAAAGTTTTTCTATTACTGGTGTTACACTGACTTGCCTGTATTTGCTGGATTTAAACCTCTCCACTGTTTGGAACAGGGATGAACAGTCTCTGGTACCATTTCCCTATCCAAGGAAGATTGAAAAAATCTGGCCATTGCCTCCTCAGTTCCCATTTTTCCACAGCCAGAGACACACCTTACCTGCACTGGGTGACTTTGCTATTTTGAACATTGTCAAACTTTGAACTGCCTCCTCTTTAACTGTCTTTAATCTTGTCTAGTTTCTCAAACGCCTCTTCCTTTATTGTGACACTAGCAATATTCTCCTCTTGTTTTAAGATGACAGATGCAATGTACTCACTTATTACTTAGTTAGCATTTTATTGAATGGTGGAGCAGGTTCGAGGGGCTGAATGGTTTACTTCTGCTCCTCATTCATGTTTCTCCGTGCCCACCTAACCGATGCCTTTTACTTCCATAAAATTCCTTTTGGTCCCCAATATGCACCCCACCCTCCCTTTGTTGGATTGGTCTTTTAATGTTTTATATGTTCTTTTTAAAAAAAAAACTCTTGGATTCACATTCATGTTTGTTCCCTCTATTCATATTAAATCTATTTCTATGAAAGAACATGGAAGAAACTTATAAGCTGAGATTCAGCCCCATCATGGTCATGCTGACTCTTCGAAGGAATAATCTACATCATTCCAATTCCTTGCTTTTCATCCATAACCCTGTAATTCCACATCCTCAAATATTTATCCAAATCCCTCTTAAAATTGTTTATGGAATCAGCTTTCAAACTGGAGGCCTGTGGCCAGCGGTGTGCCTCATGGATCAATGCTGGATCCACTGTTATTTGTCATTTATATTAGTGATTTGGATGAGAATATAGAAGGCATGGTTAGTAATTGGTGATTGATGGCATAGTGGAAAGTGAAAAAAGTTATCTTGGATTGCAATGGGATTTTGAGCAATTGGACCAGTGGGTTGATGAATGGCAGATGGAGTTTAATTTAGGTAAATGCGAAGTGATGCATTTTGGTAGGTTGAACCAGGGCAAGTTCAGTTAATCATAGGGTGATGGGGAGAGTTACAGAACAAAGAAATCTAGGGATACAAGTCCATAGCTCCTTGAAAGTGAAGTTACAGGTAGACACAGTGGTGAAGGCGGCTTTCAACATGCTTGGTTTCATTGGTCAGAACATTGAATACAGGAGTTGGGATGTCGTGTTGAAGTTGTACAAAACAGTGATAAGGCCATAACAACATGGAACATTATGTGCAGTTCTTGTTACCCTATTATAGAAAGGATCTTATTAAACTAAAATAGTACAGAAAAGATTACTAGGATGCCAATGGGACTTGATGGTTTGAGTTATAAGGAGAGGCTGGGTAGACTGGGACTTTTTCCTCTGGAGCACAGGAAGCTGAGGGGTGATCTTATAGAGATCTATAAAATAATGAGGGGCATAGATTAGCTAGATAGTTAATATTTTTTGCCAAAGATAGAGGAATCTAAAACTAGAGGGCATAAGTTTAAGTTGAGAGGGGAGAAATACAAAAGGATTCAGAGGGTGGTGATTGGCTGGAACAAACTACCAGAGGTCATAGTAGAGGTGGTATAATTTTGTCTTTTAAAAAGTGTTTAGACAGTTACATGGGTAAGATTGGTATAGAGAAACATGGGCCAAATGCAGGCAATTGGGACTAGCTTAGGGGTTTAAAAAAAGACCAACATGGACAAGTTGGGCATGCTGTAAACCTCTATGATTCTATGACTTTTTCGGGTAGGGTATTCCAGATATCAATAAGTCTCTGAGTGAAAAAAATTCTCATCTCCCCATTTGATAACCTGTGAATGATTTTAAATCTTTGAACAGGCTCACCTGAGGCAACAACTTTTCCCTCTCTCTCTCTATTAAAACTTTGCATTACCTTGGAAACATCAGTGCCATCACCTTTTAACATTCTCTGTTCTCAGCTATACAGTCCCAATTTTTTTTTAACCTTTCCCTTATAACTGAAGATCCTCATCCTACTAAATGTCCTCTGTACCTTTCTGAAGTCTTTCCATTTTTCCTGAAATGTGATGCCCAGAAATGTTCACAAAATTCCAGCTAAGGCTTCACTAGCGTTTATAATGTTCTGGCTTGATCAGTTTGCTTTCATATTCAGATCCGCTATCAATACACCAAAATAACATGGATGCTTTTTCAGCCACTCTTCCAACTTATCCTGCTACTTTTGGTGATTGTGTGAATGGAATCAAGGTCTCTTTGCTCATTTACACTTTTCAAAGTTGTGCCATTTTTAGCATTCTGTCTCTTCGTATTAGTTCTCCCAAAGTGTATCATTTCACACTTCTCCACATTGAACTCCATGTGCCAAGCTTCTGCCCATCTCACCATCTGTCCAGGTCTGTAACAATCTCCATACTAGCTATCACTTTACTCAGTTTGCATCCATCTGCAAACTTTATACTACTACTCTCTGCACCTGAGTTTAGATCATATATTAAAAAAAACCCTTGATGAACATTAACATAAATCACATCATAGTCAGAAAAGCTTTCATTTGTTCACCATTGTTTCCTGAGTCAATTTTGAATTTGTATAGACTGCTTTCTCTTAATATTATGAGCTTCCATTTTCTCATTGGCTCAACAGAGAGTAAAGGAGAACACACCAGGAGCAGCATCGCATAAACTTAAAAATGAGTTATGAACCTGGTAAAGCTACAAGACAAAATTACATGCACGTGAGGCAGTGGTGCTGGACAGAACTAAGCAATGTCACAGCCAATGGACCGGATAAACGTTCGCCAGTTCTGCCTCATTGCGATGGACACTTGAACAGATAAGAATGATCCACAAAAATCCCGAGCGTCAATGACAGGGGACCCCAGTACATTGGTGCTAAAGACAAGGCTGAAGCATTTGCAACCAACGAATGTCATCATTTCTCAAAAAACGGGGGATGAAATGATTAAACCGATCTGTTCTACATAAGAGTTAAGGTTGGAATACCTGGGCATCTTTCAATTTTGTCATTATGGAATAGACTGACGGAATTACTAGGATGCCAATGAAGAAAAACTGGAATAAAACTGTTACCTAGGAGATCACAGGTACATTATTAAATTTACTGCTACTGCCAGGCTGAGAGATAGGTGACTGATGGGAGATACACCGGCAGGCTGAAGGAAGGAGATGGAACTCTTATTTTAATTTGCTGCAATTGCGTAGAAGATGTCAAAACAAATGACCATGGAAGCCACAATAAAATGAAGCTTCGTACATTGGGAGATTGTCAGGCAGTCATAGCGAAGTGGGTAAATTAAACAGCAAACATTCAGTTGAATTCAGGGAAACATCTTCGGCAGAGTTCTGTTTATTGCCTGACCTTGAATTTTAAACATGTTTAATTGTTGCATTCACTTATGCGAAATGGGGTGTAATCGAGTAAATGTCAGTGACATTTGCCTTTGTATGACTAGCTTGCATTCTTCCGTTCCCACAAATCTTTTCTCATCAATTTGATAAATATACTCAAGTCTGCACAAGTGTATAAATGATTTGGCAATTCACTTGTGCAGACAGCAATGAGAGAAGTAAATTATTTCAAATGCTGAGCAGTATTCATGGCACATCTGATGACACAAATGGAGGGTTTATTAAAAGTTATTGAAGAACAAATTATGCATTTGTCTGCACAGTCAATGAATGCACAATGTGCTTGACAATTAGATCAAGAATGGAGGAAAATCCTCAGTCAAGTGCACGTTAACTGCTTTGTGACTGAAATATTGTGTTGCCGCCCTAGTTACATTTTCCTTCTGCACAAGGTAAAAGTGGAGACCTTATTGGCTGGCAGGAAACCATTCCATCAACTATAGAGTGGTGGATCTGTGGAATTCACTTCCACAGGAAGTAGGTAAGACCAAAACATTGTGAGATTTCAAGAAGAAATTAGATGTAGCTCTTGACATCAAGGCAGGATCAAGATATTGAATTTGATGATCAGCCATGATCAAAATGCATGGTTGAGCAGGCTCAAATGGCCTACTCCTGCTTCTAGTTTTCATGGCCCGAATTTTACCAGCATGCCGCACCGATTCCAGGAGCAGGTGAGACTAGGAGAACAGTATTCTCCATTGGCTTCCGGCAGTATCATACAAACCTCAGGCAGACATGCCGGTAAAATTCCACCCTGTGCTGCTATAGCCTCCAAATTCCCTCCCTGTTGATATTTTTTCCTATTTTTGCAAAAGTAGTATTAGTCTATAACTCAACTAATCTCTCTTCTTCTTCCCTCCTGTTGTAGGAATCAAATGTCACCAGCCCACCTTATATTCCAACTCATTCTTTCCCCGAGATTGCAGAATTGTAAAATTCTTTGCTATCCATTTCTTTCTTCCTACAATCACTGTGCCTTTAAGGCAGAACGGAGGTTTACCTGACAACTATTTCTCCATTTGCCATGTCTCCTCTTCCAATCTTTAGTGGATATCAAATAAATTGTTTAAAAGTTGAGAGATTAAAAAAGTGAAAAAAAACAGTCGTGCCCATTACAAAACTGTTGGGAAAATCTACAAATCATTTGTGTCTTGTGCTATTTTGTTCTTTCGATAACAAACAGATTTTATGGCATGTTTTCATATTGAACTTTCTCCTGTTGAATTTTTTGATCTTTTCAGCTGCAGATTAATTATTACATCCCCAGAATGTAAAAAACCTATAGGTCAAAATTTAAATAAATTATTTCAAATTGAATTTCAAGCAAGCTGTATCATTTCACACCAGTCAGATTCAAATATTGATACATAAAATATTTGACATTTGTTTTTCAAAGTGCATAGTTATCTAAGGAATGTCCTTTCAATTTTACCAATAGTTTCACAGGAAAGATTCAGCTCAGGAGCAAACTCCACTAAGCCCCACAACATGAGCTGCATATTTATTATATTAATTATAATCTCGGAAGACAGTACATATTTAAATTCAACAAAATCTGGACAATATCTAGGCTTGGACTGACAAGTGGCAAATAATATTCGCGCCACACAAATGCCAGGCAATGACCATCACCAATAAGGGGCATTTTAACCACTGTAACTTGACATTCAATGGTGTTACCATGACTGAATCCATCCCTCCTCCCTCTGTCAACATTCTTGGGGTTACCATTGACCAGAAAATCAACTGGACACACACAAACACTGTGGCTACAAGAACAGGACAGATGCTAGGAATACTGCGTGAGTAACTCACCTCTTGACTCCCCAGAGACCTTCTACAAGGCACAAGTCAGGAATCTGATGGAACATTCCCTACTGGCCTGGATGGGTGCAGCTCCAATAACACTCAAGAAGCTTGACATCATCTAGGGCAAAGCAGTCCACTTGATTGGCGGCACATCTTCAAACATTCAATCCCTCCACCACCAATGATAAGGGGCAGCAGTGTGTACTATCTACAAGATGCATGACAGCAATTCACCAAAAATCCTTGGACAGCACCTTCCAAACCCTCGACCACTTCTATCTGGAAGGATAAGGGCAGCAGATACATCGGAACACCACCACCTGCAAATTCCCCTCCAAGCCATTCACCATCCTGACTTTGAAATATATCGCCATTCCTTCTCAGTTGCTGGGTCAAAATCCTGGAATTCCCTCCCTAATGGCATTGTGGGTCAACCCTCAGAATATGGAATGCAGCGATTCAAGATGACAGCTCACCACCACCTTCTCAAGAGCAACTAGGGATGGGCAATAAACGTTGGCCAGCCAGCAACACCCAATGCCCCACAAATGAATAACTAAAGAGACACAATGAGCTGGATTTTCAATCCCTAAATGAAGTGGCACCAGAAACATACCAACCAGGGCATATCACTGGACAGACAAGTCACATATCCTATATCCAGTAAATCTGAAAGCCAAACTCATCCAAATGCCACACTTATGATATCATCAACCTTTAGCACAGGAAACCCCTGACCTAAGCTGACACAACCCGAGCTAATACGAACCTCACTGACCGCACCAAACCTTCAGCAAGGAAATCTGTGACCTGTAAGTCAATACTTACCAATTGCATCTGATCCTTACCAATTGCATTTGACCTTTAATAGGGGAATTATCCAACAATGCAATCCTCACTGACAGCACATGACCTTAAGCACTATAAGTTGAGTTGTTTATCACCACTCTCCTACAAATAGGATGGCGCCACGTTTTGGAACTTATGACAGGTACATTGCATTTATTGTTCAATGATATTTTTTATTTCTCTAGCATTTACTTTAGATTCTGCTTAGCCTAGGAGCAGGCTATTACGTATAAGTAGGATTTGTTCTGTGTATATTATCTGAAAATTGAATCGATTTGAAAGCTGGAAAGTGTCTGGCCCTGAGGATTTCCAATAAGAAGTCTCACAACACCAGGTTAAAAAAGTCCAACAGGTTTATTTGGCATCTCAAGTTTTTGGAACCTCAAGCTCCTTCTTCAGGTGAATGAGGACTTGTGTTCACAAACAGGGCATATAAAGACACAAACTCAATTTACAAGATAATGGTTGGAATAAGAGTCTTTACAGGTAATCAAGCCTTGAAGGTACAGACAATGTGAGTGGAGGAGGGATAAGAACAGATTTAAAAAGTGCATATTGTTTCCAGCTAGGACACTTAATGAGATTTTGCAAACCCAAGTCATGGGAGTTACAGATAATGTGACATGATCCCAAGATCCTGGTTGAGGTTGTTCTTACGTGTACTGAACTTGGCTATCAGTTTCTGTGAGAAATCTTACAATAGCAGGTTAAAGTCCAACAGGTTTATTTGATGGTAAACCTCATTTGTACCACACAAATCAAATAAACCTGTTGGAATTTAACCTGGTGTTGTGAAACTTCTTACTGTGTTTACCCCAGTCCAACGTTGGCATCTCCACATCATATCGATCTCTGTTCGGTGATTCTGCGTCGTGAAGGCCGCCCTGGAGAACACTTACCCGATGTTCAGAGACTGAACGCCTGTGACTGCTCAAGTGTTCTCCGACTGGAAGGAAACACTCCTGCTTGGTGATTGTTGAGTGTTGATTCATTCGTTGTCATAGCGTCTGCATAGTCTCCCCAGTATACCATGCCTCAGGACATCCTTTTCTGCAGCGTATCACGTAGACAACATTAGCCGAGTTGCAAGAGTATGTTGTGTGTGTAGATGGTGTTCTCACGTGTGATGATGGCATCCGTGTCAATGATCCGGCACAGCTTACAGAGGTTGCTTTGGCAGGGTTGTGTGATGTTGTGATCACTGCTCTTCTGAAGGCTGGGTAGTTTGATGCAGACAATGGTCTATTTGAGGTGGTGCATCTATTTGAAGCAAGAATTGGGGGTGTGGAGATGGCCTTAGTGAAACATTCATCTTCATCAATGACATGTTGGAAGCTCCAGAGAAGTTGTTGTAGCTTCTCCGCTCCTGGGAAGTACTGGATGATAAAGGGTACTCTGTCCACCGTATCCCGTGTTTGTCTTCTGAGGAAATAGGTGTGGTTTTTCACTGTGGCATGTCGGAACTATCAACGATTCAACCGCCATATGTTCTTATGAGGGCATCTTTCAGCATCTGTAGGTATCTGTTGCAATTCTCCTCATCTGAGGAGATCCTAAGTATATGGAGGGTTGCCCATAGGGAATGGCTTCTTTAATGTGTTTAGAGTGGAAACTGGAGAAGTGGAGCATTGTGAGTTTATCTGGGCTTGCGGTAAAGTGAAGAGCTGAGGTGACCATCCTTGATGGAGATGCGTGTGTCCAAGAATATAACCAATTCTGGAGATAGTCCATGGTGAGTGTGATGGTGGCATGGAACTTGTTGATGTCATCATATAGTTGTTTCAATGATTGTTCGTCATGAATCCAAAGGAAGAAAATGTCATCGATGTATCTAGTGTATAGCATCAGTTGAAGGTCCTGTGCAATGAAGAGGTCTTGTTCAAAGCTGTGCATGAAGACGTTGCAATATTGAGATGCGAATTTGGTCCCCATGGCTGTTCCGTGTATCTAGGTGAAGAACTGATTATTGAAGGTGATGACATTGTGGTCCGGGATGAAACAGATGGGATGTAGAATAGCATCTGGAGATTGGTAGTTGGTAGCTTGAGTACTGAGGCAGTTGCAGCAATGCCAGCATCATGAGGGATGCTGGTATAGAGTGCCAAGACATCCGTTGTGATGAGGTGTTCTCCTGGTTCATTGTGCTGTGTTTCTATACGAAGAAGTCCATAGTGTCACAACAGAAGCTGGGGGTACTTTGTACATGGATTTCAGGATGTCCTCGATGTAGTCACAACTGCCTCAGTACTCAACACCAACAACCACCAATCTCCAGATGCAACTCATCCGCTTCATCCTGGACCACAATGTCTTCACTTTCATCAGCCAGTTTTTCTCCAGACACATGGAACAGCCATGGTGACCAAATTTGCACCTCAATATGCCAATATCTTTATGCACAGCTTTGAACAAGACGTCTTCATCATATAGAACTTTCAACCAATGCTATACATAGATACATTGATGACATTTTCTTCCTTTGGACTCATGACAAACAATCACAGAAACAACTATATGATGACATCAACAAGTTCCATGCCACCATCATCATGGACTATCTCTGTTGCATCTCTATCAAGGACAGTCACCTCAGCACTTCACTTTATTGCAAGCCTACGGATAACCTCACAATGCTCCACTTCTCCAGCTTCTACCTTAAACACGGTAAAGAAGCCATCCCTTAAGGACAGGATATATGCAGAGGATCTGCTCAAATAAAGAGGATTGCAACAGACACCTACAGATGCTGAATGTGGGCCTCATAAGAACAAGATATGGCGTTCGACTAATCGATCGTCAGTTCCAACATGCCGCTGCGAATAACTGCACCAATCTCCTCAGAAGAGGAACATGGGACATGGCAGATAGAGTACACTTCATAGTACAGTCCTTCCTCGGAGCAGAGAAGCCGTGACATCTCCTCTAGAGCCTTCAACATGTCATCAATAAGATGAAAATCTCACTAAGGCCATTCCCACACCCCCACTTCTTATCTTCAAACAGCTGCACAAACTCAATCAGACCATTGCCCGCAGCCTTCAGGAGAACAGTGACCATGACACAGCAACCTCTGCTAGACATACCAGATCATCGACACAGATGCCATCATCTCACATGAGAACACCATTTACCAGGTACACTGTACATACTCTTGCAACTCGGCCAATGTTGTCTACCTGATACGCTGCAAGAAAGGACATCCTGAGGCATGGTACATTGGGAAGACCATGCAACACTACGACAATGACTGACCACTGCACAACAATCACCAGCAGTAGTGTTCCCTTCCTGTTGGAGAACACTTCAGCAGTCATGGACATTCAGCTCTGATCTTCAGGTAAGGGTTCTACAAAGCGGCCTTCACGACATGACAATGCAGAATCGCTAAGCAGAAACTGAGAGCCAAGTTCTGCACACACGACGGCCTCAACTGGGATCTTGGTTCATACCACACTGTCTGTAACCCCCATGACTTGCCTGGGCTTGCAAAATCTCACAAACTGTCCTGGCTGAAGACAATACACATCTCTTTAACCTGTGCTTAACCCTTTCTCCACCCAGATTTTCTGTTCCTTTAAGACTTGCATTTCTAACCATTATCTTGTAAATTGAGTGTGTGAATTTTTATGCCTTGTTTGTGAACACACATCCTCAGTCACCTGTAGAAGGAGTTTGAGGCTCCAAAAGCTAGTGCTGCCAAATAAACCTGTTAGACTTTAAGCTGGTGTTCTGAGACTTCTCACTGAGCTTACCCCAGTTCAACACTGGCATTTCCACATCATGATTTCCAATAACAGATACTCAGCCTGTAACTGTCAAATACTAGCTTTCTGATGCAGTCTCATCTTCCAATTTGCTTCAGCACTTGAGCCTCAGAGTGATGTAATTAACAACAACTTGGAAGGGTTTCTGTTATTTTGTATTCAGGCACATAAGGTCACAGTTCTTCACATTGTACCCTGTAACCTTGTTGTTCATCCACTTAACCTGTTAACTCTTTGCAGCTTCTTTGCATCCTTTTCATAGCTCACATTCTCACTTCGCTTTGCATCATCAGCAAACTTAGATATATAACTCTGTGACTTTGCCTGTCATAAATATCCATTGTAAATAGCTGAAGTGCCAGCACTGATCCTTTTAGCACTACACTAGTCATAGCCTGCTCTTCTGAAAACATCCTGGACTTTGTGTCCCATGTTAACCAATCCACACTCCATGCTATTGTGTTATCCTCAACTCCACAAGTGCTTACCTTGTATATTCATTTTTGTGCGGCATCTTATCAAACACCTTCACAAAATCAAGATTCATTATATCCACTAGTTGCTCTTTAGCTACTAGCCTCAGGTGACTGACTGCCGGTGTGGAGTTTGTACGTGTAGACAATGACTTTCACAAAACCGCTAGCCCATCCCTCTTGTTGCTCCTACTCCAATCGCTTTGGGTAGGACACATCACATATAAGGGACACACATTTCAACCAAACTATGCTCCGTCCCCTCTGATAACAGCTCTTTCTTTTGTGCCATACAAGCCAAACTTGCATAAACAAATGCAGACATGGGGAGGGATAGAAAAGATCATTGACATCACTGAGCTTGAGGAGGCTGATGCAGATGAATCATAGAATCATACAGTGCAGGAGGCAGATCTCACCGGCAAGTTTAGGCTTCACTTTTGTGGCGATACAGAGTTCATAACAATCTAATCTGGATCTCAGCTCCATCACTTCACTCAATTCTGCAATCCACATTGAGTGCAATATACTCCAAATGAGAGTCCCTACAGTGCAGAAGCAGGCCTTTCATCCCAAGTCTGCAGTGACTCTTACCCAGACTTTATCCTAATAATCCCACATATTTACCCCACTATTTCTCCTAGCCTTTATATCTTCTGATAATTTAACATGGCTAATCAACTTGCATGTTTTTGGATTATGTGAGGAAACTGGATGAGCCCTCCTGTAAAGGTTGTTGGTCACCTCCTGAATGCACCAATATGTTGCTGATTGTGAAATGACACACAGGTCTCCAGCTGCTCAGTAAGAAGACCAGGGACCAAGGAAGCTGAATGCTGCCATTACCATCAGGAGCCACTGACAGTAGGACATCTCCAAGCCAACATAGTGGCAGGTACTCTTGGAGTAAGTGGCATATGTGGCTGACTGAATCTGAACAGTCATAACCTGCACTGTCTCTCAACTCATTTGTAGAAAGAACACTTATGAACGATAGACCCTTGGTGTTGCCAGTCATTCCTGAAATCTGGGTCTCTGCTCGACAGCTTATGGGCATTAACCCCCCTGATCTTCACATATTCCCCACCTTTATTATGTGTTTCCACCGAATGGCTGTCGAGCCCCCTGTGATCATCACCATTCCATCTGCAGCCCAATACAAAGCCCATCACACTCTGGGATATCTGTCATGATGTGGAGATACCAGTGTTGGACTGGGGTAAACACAGTAAGAAGTTTCACACCAGGTTAAAGTCCAACAGGTTTATTTGGTAATAAACACCACTAGCTTTCGGAACACTGTTCCTCTGTCAGGTAAGTGGATATTTAACCTGGCATTGTGAGACTTCTTACATCATCTATCAGACAATCCTGAACACCAAACTGTTTCTTCTGAAGCACACAGCCTATGACCCTCCCTGATCTGGGGTACACTATGCTTCTAATGATTGCTCCCCCTGCATGGCCACTGCTCTTTGTAATGTCTCCTTTCTCTACCTTTTACATAGCCCTTGGACTGCCTTTCATCTGTGACTCCTTTCCATTGTGCAGCAGAAATGTCTGCACTCTGTAGCTGTGATTTTACCAGTTCACCCTGCCCATTGATGGTTAAAATCACGCAAGAGCTGAGAAATCAGGTTCACTCCCGATTCTGTGTCTATCCTCTATTTCTTTTTTTTTGAGCAACACAGCACGGGAAACAGGCCCTTCGGCCCAACGAGCCCGCGCCACCGTCATAACTATATAGTAGCAAATCCATTATCCTATTTTATTATTCCTATATAATAATATATATATTATTCCTAATATGGAAAATTCTCACTATAGGGACAATTTGTTTCCCAATCAGCCTAAGAGCGAATTTTTGGGTTGTGGGAGGAAACCGGAGTGCCCGGAGAAAACCCACGCAACCACGGGGAGAACGCGCAAACTCCCGCAGACACCGGCCCAATTCCAAGTGTCTGCACAGCCACATCGATAGTCTCTGAGCTGTCATGGTGCCCTTCAGATGGTCCACATAAAGCACTCATTTACGACATGAGGTACCAGGCAACCCATGAATCAACATCCAAGAGCTGTACTCGCACCACCTGCCGAATGCATGCTCAAAGTATGGACCGAATTACCTGTGGAAAAAAGCCGTAGTTAAACAGTCCTAATATATCCCTCTATCTGCATACCGCTCATGTGGCTGTCCAAGAGACCCTTAAACAGCCCCAGCGTGCCTGCTCCCACCACCTTACTCGGCAGTGCATTCCACACCCCCACTACCCTTTGTGTGAAAAACTGCCCTCTAATATTCGTCCTATACATAGCCCCCCTCACCCTATGGCCATGACCCCTCGTCCTATCCATTTCTAAAGGTGGAAAAAGTTTACCTCCATTTACTCTATCTATACCCCTTATAATCTTATACACCTCTATGAGATCCCCTCTAAGCCGACGTCTTTCAAGGGAAAACGACCCCAGTCTATCTAATCGTTCCTCATAAGACAGTCCTTCCATACCAGGCAGCATCCTGGTAAACCTCCTCTGCACTCTCTCCAAGGACTCCACATCCTTCCGTTAATACGGCGACCAGAACTGGACGCAGTATTCCAAGTGAGGCCTAACCAAAGTTCTATACAACTGCAACATCAAACTCCTACTCTTGTATTCTATACCCTTTTCTATGAAAGCTAACATACTATACGCCTTCTTTATCACCTTCTCCACCTGTGAGGACACCTTCAGAGACTTGTGAACCTGCACCCCCAAGTCTCTCTGCGTCTCTATGCTCCGTATAGTTTTACCTTTTATCCTATAACTCTCTTCTACATTTTTCCGGCCAAAATGCATCACCTCGCATTTATCCGGATTAAATTCCATTTGCCATCTATCTGCCCAGTCTACCAACCTGTCTATGTCCTGTTGTATTGCCTGACACTGCTCTTCTGTACCCGCCAATCCAAGCATCTTGGTGTCATCAGCAAATTTGCTGATCTCACCACCTACCCCTACTTCCAAGTCGTTTATGTAGACCACAAATAGAAGAGGACCTAGTACTGAGCCTTGTGGCACTCCACTAGTGACAGGCTTCCAGCCGGAAAAAGAGCCTTCCACTACTACCCTCTGTCTCCTCCTCCCGAGCCAGTTCTCGACCCATCTACATACCCGACCCTGTATCCCATGCGCCTTCACCTTCTCTATCAGTCTACCATGAGGAACCTTGTCAAACGCCTTACTGAAATCCATGTAGACGACATCAACAGCCTGTCCTTCATCAACATCAAGGATTTCCACATCCTTGTTCCTCTGTCTGCCATTGTGAACCCTTTTCTTTCCACACCTTAATCTGCACAGCCATCCTTCCATATTGCCCCCAAAATCTTGTCTTCATCTGCCCATTCCCTATCTTCGCCCCCTCATTAATCAGCCCCAATGGCATGTGGAACCAGGAAGGAAGAAGGACCCCACCCCCATGCACAACACTGCTGTATGTTGGTACACAGGAAGATCCAAGGGGCTAACAGCATGGTGCTGTCCACATCCACAAAGACCAGCTCGATATGGAGATAGAGGGAACTGATTTGCCCTGGCAGGCTGCAGTACAGGGCATCAGGAGCAGCACAACATTATGGCAAGTAGGCTTTGCATGTTGCCTTCACCTCAAAGTCTCTGGCAAACTGAGGACCATCCTGTGCACGCCAGCTTTTATCAATTAAGCTCAATGCCAACATGATTTCCCACTGGCATGATGCAAAATGGATGGCCTGATGAGATTCCGGTGGACAGTTGTAGTAATGAGCATTCATAAGATGCAAATTGTATTTGTATCACCTGCCGCGGGAAGAGTGATCCTCCATTAAGAGATTTACAATGGGATTTTAAGCTGGTGGGTTTCCAATATTTTGGTTCCCGCAGATTCACTGAGCCCAACTGCCACCAAACCAATTGTGAGTGGATTGGAATAATTCCGCCCACAGCGTCTGTAATCACTTAATTTTGGAACTCTGGGATGTCACCATTGGATCTTGGGCATTTGTTATGTTTTAGTCCCTTAAGTTTCACCAATATTTCTTGCCATTAAGATTAATTATGTGAAATTCCTCACTGTTACTGGCCCCTTGGTTACCCTCTAGTTCTGGTTTCAAGTTGTGTCTCCTACAGACATAAAAGGGGACAATTTTCCCAAAAAAGAAACTAAATGCCCAATGAGTGGGAAAACAGGTGATTTTCCTATCCATATTTGGGTGCACTTAGTGCATCATGGCATCAGCTGGGGATTCACACTGATAAGAGGGGGTGGGGCTTAATCCCACCCAGCATCAGTGCCCTGAGTGGGCTACTACGTATGAGAGATCGGTGCATGCGCAGTGCTCCCTCCCTCCCAAATGCCAGCCTCTCCAGTCCTCTTTTTTTCAGGCCAACCCAGATCACTATCTGACAGAACCAATCTCAACTGCTACCTTTCTCCCCGCCCCCTACATTCTCCAATGATCACTGTGCAGAGTATGCTGGGGTCTTCCCCACCCCCACCCCAATGGGCCCATCTTGGTCCCATCCAACTCCATAAGGCCCTGCCCACTCTGGCCCCATCCCTTGGCACAGCCTGGCACTCAGACTGTCAGTGTGCCTGGTGGGCAGTGCCAGCGTGTTACCGCCCAAGGAGCACAACTCCTGCCCCTAACCTCCTGGGGTGATTCAATGGCCTCTGCCCCGACCAGTGAGGCCATCATGCCTGGTTTCCATTCAGGAGGATCAGCTTTAATTCCTGCTGATGGGAACATCCACAGTGAGGTGGGAAACATGAATGAGCCTAGACGATACAGTCCCAGGTTGACTAATGATATTCAAATTTGAATATAAATATAGTAATCAGCCTTGCAGTGTTTCTTGGCATGAAGCTGACTACGCCATAAAAATGGCCTGGGAAATTACTGGAGCAGTGCAGTGAAGCAGGAAAAATCGTACCCAAAATATTTATGCCCCATCTCTCATTGACACTTTGTGCTGTCAAAACAACTAATGCTTATTTTAGCTCTCTCTTCTTTATATAATTACAAAAGCTCTTTCAAGATTCCTGCTATATTACATTTCCATTACCATATAAGGCAATTTCCTTAGATACTGACTCCAGCTATAAAGCCATCAAAAGTATTGACTGCACAATTATAAATATATACCACCAGCCAACTTGGAGAGCTGAGGATGCAGTGAATGAGCCATACTCATCTCCTCTTGCCCTCTTGTTCAATTCTCTCTCTGATAATAGGTTTCCTGTTCTATTTAGTGCAGAAAATTTGAATAAGTTGCTTTAAGTTGAATTTAAAGACCCTGTAATGTTGTTAAATTATAAAAGGAAACCAAGCAGATTTGGGTGTGTAAATATCTCTTAACATTGCAATCATAATTTGTGCAAAAGTACAAGAACAGCCCCTGTTTTTAAGTGAATGGATATAACAAATTCATAGGAGGGGGAAAGAATTTGTATTAATTTGGGGCCTTTCATGCCCTGAGGGCAGCGCAAAGCGTTTACCTTGAAAGTGTAATCACTGCTGTGTAGGCAAACGTGGGCTGTGTTTCAAATAAACTTGTTGCTTTGAATATCAATACTGCTGGCTTACTCACTGCTCTACAGGTCTGTCTACAATGGCGAGGACCATGCATCTGTAATTACTTTGCTATGCTTCAGATAACCAGATTCAGATTCAACCAAATCATTCACCTTGTAGATCATCACCCCATTAGACAAATTAACTGTTTTAAGCTAGCTCTCATTGGAGAAAAATGCATTCTGAATCTATCAAAAATCAAAAGGACCTGCAGATACCATCTCTATGAACCCACTACTACAGATTGCATTCCATCCTGAAAGCCCAGTCAACTCTGATCTCATTGGGTGTGTGTTTCTAATTTGAGTAGGCAGAAGAAAGATTTTGTTGAAGCTTTTCATCTTGTACTCATCAAGACAATCACAAAAATATCAAGGGAAACAATAGCTTTATCTTTTATGGGAAGAAAGTACGGATTGATTGGCAAGTGGACTCTGATTGGTAGAGGTGTTACCATGGAGAATGCACCAGGTAATAGTCACCGACAGTAACTCCAAGTATTGTTTTAAAGTTTAAACCAGGCAGCAAAGCTTTGATTAGTTGAGGCATTGCCCTGAGGAATGAACTAGCAAATGGCTACCATTTATTTTGTTTAGCTTAAGCAGGCACAACGTGTGTACATGTTCTATCTGCAAAGAATAGGGCATTATGTATTAGTCTATGTAATGTCCAGTATATGCAATGCACCGTACTGCAAGTTTGACTGACAATGTTAAAGGGGCTGTTAGTGTAATTATATGCACACTGAGGATTATTTAGCAGAATCTGTACATTGCCCATTGTGAACAGTGAAAGGAACATGCTGTTTATTATGATCCACCAGTCTTCAAGATACACAGCCTACATACCGAGCATCACTCTAGCACTGAAATTCATAAATCACCTTACACATGTGTGATAGGCAGAGCATCTTTTTGGCTTGACTGCAGCATCTATCAATGACAAATAACTTTTGTGTTGCTACTGCATAGCAGCAACAGGAAGTAGTTAGCTTCACCTGTTGTTCAACTTTTGAGATACCTTGCCCTTCAGAGTATTCCAAGGCAGCGTGGGCATTTGTCAGAGCCCTAGACCTGTTCGTGAGTTTGCGCAAAATGATCTGACCAGGGTCGCCATTGTCCCACAGGATGCTATTGATTTGCTCTTTTTAGAAGGTTGCCAATAAGGCATGGTA
Source organism: Sphyrna mokarran (assembly GCA_024679065.1). Taxonomy (NCBI): domain Eukaryota; kingdom Metazoa; phylum Chordata; class Chondrichthyes; order Carcharhiniformes; family Carcharhinidae; genus Sphyrna; species Sphyrna mokarran. The sequence goes on from JAGIQG010000028.1 coordinate 28,789,320, forward strand.
GTTTGCCCTATTGCCTCATAGCTCCAGGGACCCAGGTTCAATTCTACCTCAAGTCACCATCTGTGTGGAGTTTGCACATTCTCCCCATATCTGCTTGGGTTTCTTCTGGGTGTTCCAGTTTCTTCTCACAGGAGGGAGATGTGTGGATTAATTTGATTGGGTGTGCTGAATTGCCCTTAGCATCAGAGAGATTAGAAGGGTAATGTATAGGGTTACGGGAATAGGGCCTGGGTGCAATTGTGCTAATGCAGACTCAATGGGCTGAATGGCTTCCTTCTGCACTATGGGGTTTATAAAGAAGGCCAATCTTGTAGTACATGAAACTGTAAGAATTTCAATGACCGTGTTAATCAGTAAAGGTGGGCATTGGGCAAAACGTGGTAGAGAAAACCCTGGCAGAATTCTCAACTAGTGCATCAAGAATCTGAATTTGAGCACAGGATGGAGCCCGTTAAGAAAGTTGTAAATGGGAAGAGATCCAAAATAATGGGGTTGGAGATTATTGCTCAGTGGCCACTCTGCAACATGTGTTGGGTAAATAAAAATGGGATAATGCGCCCTACCATTCCAGGGAATGTCCTGGAAGTTGAAGGGCGAAACTAAGTAAATCACATTCAATCAGATGTAAAAAATTTTGACTTGGTCAGATTTTAAAAACATTTATCTTTTTCAGTTCACTGAAATGAAAGAACAAATTTGCATTTATATGTTATCTTTCAAGACTTGGGTTGTATGTGGAAATATCCCTAATTATCGTCACTGCTGTATTATAGTAAAAATCAACTTGCACCAAACGAGGTTCCATAATGAGAACCTGTTTTAGCAATGTTATTGAGGGATAAATATTGTCCGGGGGGGGAAGCAGCTCACTTTCTTTTAGGACCAGGGGATCATTTACATTCAAGATGACAGAATGGGCCTCAATTTAATGTCTCACTCAAGAAGCAACAGTTCCGACAGTACAAGGTTCACCACCCCTCATCATGTATCCTGTTCATGCAAGCAAGTGGCCCTTTCAATTTCGATGTTTGTAACTCCAGCTCTTTCAGACTCACTTTTCTAATGGTAGAATTGTTGTTCTTAACCTTTATCGTGTACTCTTCACCCAGGAGAATGGTAACTTTTAAGGTAAGTGAAAAAACAAATTGATTTCCTGCTCTCTATCTTGTAGGTGGAGGGTAGAATTTTGGTTTCTCAAGAACCAATAACTTGCTTATATGCCTGCCAAAATTCAGGAATGCTCTCTATGCTGAGGCATGGTTGCCAAATAATTCTTTATACTTTCCACGAGATAGGAAACTATTGGTGCAAGATGCATTATCAAAGAGACCTTGTCTCCTTGACAAGGAGCAGCACGGTGACACAGTGGTTAGCACTGCTGCCTCACAGTGCAAGGGAGCCAGTTCAATTCTCAAGTGGGTCACTGTCTGTGTGGAGTTTGCACGTTCTCCCCATGTCTGCGTGGGTTTCCTCCAGTTGCTCCGGTTTCCTCCCACAGTTTGAAAGATGTGCTAGTTAGATGCATTGACCCGCACTGGCACTAGGGAATTTCACAGAACTTTATTGCAGAGTTAATGTAAGCCTTACTTATGACTTATAAATAAATAAAAATATTTTTTGTCAAAAGTTCTGATCAAAGATAATTAACCTGAAATGTCAACCATATTTTTACCTCTCTACAGATTTTGCCAGACCCTCTGATATTTCCAGAATATTTTGGGTGTTATCTTTGTCATTCCTTAGTCAAAAGGGATTGCATTTATACAAATGGTCAGAAAGGTAGAAAAGTGGGTAGAGTACATGAGGTAAGTGATGAGTAGGTGGGTAAGTGGTAGTGTTTAGACAGATGAGATGGCAGGTAGCTATAGTGGTAAGTGGGTAGGGGGAGTGATGCGCTAGGTGGATAGAGTAGGAAAGCCGATGAAGTGGCAGGTGAGTGAAGTGGTAGTCAGGATAATGGTGAGTGATTATTTCTGCAGTTATCCAGCAGTTAGACTAGATTTTAATCTGTCTAACATTTCAAGGGTAACCATCCAGTTAAGCACCACTGAAGTGTTCACAGTCTCTTACTCTGACTCAGTCAGAGACATTTGCAGAGACTCCAGGAGAATTGTCCATTGGAGGCTGAAACATCCCAATTCTCAGACATGTCAGCAGATCAAATGCCACGGGCTTCTAACAGGCATATTATTTATATATCTCCAACAATGCAGGGATTGTGTGATTTAGGCCTGTCAAGCCACTCCAGAAACATAAGGACATTATTTAGCTCAACACTTGTGTGCAGCACTGAGGGAGTGCTGCACTACAAAGGGTCTATTTTTCAGGTGACCTATTAAGCTGAGCTCCATTTACTCTCTTAAATGGATATAAATGATGCCATGACATTATTTAAACAATAGTTGCCATTTCTCCCCAATGTCCTGGTCAATATCGAACCCTCATCGAACATCACTGAAACAGATTATTTGTAAATTCATCTTCAGAGAAAGAGCACTGCTAACAAGACCAGCATTTTTGGTCATTCTTAGATGACCTTGAAAAGATAAAGATGGGCTTTCTTCTTGAATTGTTACAATCCCTGTGATGAAAATCTAAGGAGATCCATCAAAGATGCCAAAAGACATCTTGCTAGAGTCCCACGCAAGCCACGCTGACCCCACCGATTGTGGCAACATCTGCAAGACATAACAGGCTACAAGATGAAGGCGTGTGAAATTTCCGACTCCAAAGTACCTCTCTCTGACGAGCTCAGTACATTCTATGCTCGTTTTGAGCAACAGGTCAGCGAGAGCACACCTTCCACGGAAACATTGGGTGAACCTATATGTGAGGTCAACATTGCAGATGTCAGAGCAGCTTTCTCAAAGGTCAACCCATGGAAAGTGACTGGCCTGGATAGGGTACTTAGAGGAGCACTCAGATCCTGTGCAGATCAGCTGGTGAAGGTATTCACAGATATCTTCAACCTCTCTTTACACCAATCTGAGATCCTTATCTGTTTCAAGATGATAACCATCATCCCAGTACCAAAGAAAAGCCAATCTGTGTGTCTTAAATGACTATCGTCCAGTGGTTCTGACATTCATCATTATGAAGTGCTTCAAAAGATTAGTCATGTCATGAATCAATTCCAGTTTCCCAGACTGCTTGGATGGCGATAGTTTGCCTACTGCCGCAACAAGTCCACAGCAGATGCCATCTCCCTAGCCCTGCACTCAACCCTGGAACACCGAGATAACAAAGAAACCTACATCAGATTCCTATTTATTGATTATAGCTCAGTCTTCAATATTATTATTCCTTTCAAGCTCATCTCCAAACTATGTGGCCTGGGTCTCGCCACCTCCCTCTACAATTGGATCCTGATCTCCCTAATCCACAGACCAATCTGTAAGGATAGGCAATAACATTTCCACCATGATCATTCTCAACACCCAGTGCCCCACAGAGTATAGTAGAAGTTCAGCCCCCTACTATACTCCTTATACACTTATGACTGTGTGGCCAAATTCCCCCCCCCCAACTTGAACTCCATCATAGTGAGTCAGATCTCAAACAATGACAAGACAAGTACAGGAATGAGATAGAGAATCTGGTGAACTAGTATGGTGACAATAATCTCTCCCTTGATGCCAACAAAACAAAGGAAATTGTCATCAACTTCAGGAAGCATCGAGGAGAACATGCCCTTGTCTATATCAACAGAGACAAAGTAGAAAGGATTGAAAGCTTCAGATTTTTAGGTGTCCAGATCACCAACAACCCGTCCTGGTCTCCCCATGTTGAAACTATAGTTCAGAAAGTTCACCAACGGCTCTACTTTCTCAGAAGACTAAGAAAATTTAGCATGGATGCTATGACTCTACCAACTTTCACAGGTACACAATAGAAAGCATTCTTTCTGGTTGTACCACAACTTGGTATGGCTCCTGGTCTGCCCAAGACCACAAGAAACTACAAAAAGTCGTAAATGCAGCCAAATCCATCACGCAAATCAGCCTCCTATCCACTGATTCAGTCTACATTTCCTGCTGCCTTGGCAAAGCAGCCAGCAGGATTAAGAACCCACATGCTCCAGTCTCTATTCCACTTTCTTACATCAGGAAAAAGATATAGAAGTCTGAGGTTACATACCACCAGACTCAAATATAGCTTCTTCCCTGCTACCATCAGACTTTTGAATGGACCTACCTTGCATTCTCTTTCTCTAACTGTGGCTGTAATACTACCTTCTGCATTCTCTCATTTTCTTCTCTATGAATGGTATGCTTTGTACATATAATGTGCAAGAAACGATACTTTTCGCTGTATATTAATACATGTGACAATAATGAATCAAATCAAATTCGGTAAGGAGCTCTTGGATTTAAAACTTGCAATAGTAAAGGAAGAAATAAATATATCCAAGTTGGAATTGTGCATGTGCATGTGCGTGTGCGAGAGAGAGACAGAGACATGACTGGAAACCTATAGGTGATGGTATTACCATGCATCCATCTTATCTGTCGATAGGGTAGAGGTCACAGGATTATCTAGAGATAATCACATTGCTGTTTTTAGAAGCTTGCTATCCAAAAGTAGACCCTTACCCAGCTAGGTCTACAAATGACAATTAAGTAAAATTATTTGTCCTTTGGTTTGGTCAGGTAAGTAGAATCAAAATCAAAGGTCAAATAGTGAAGCCAGTTCAAAGGGACCTATTTCTACTCCTATTTCTTCTGTTACCAATATTGTCTATGATATTGCAAAACCCACCAGCTCTGGGTGCTATGGGATGGTTTATGCCCATCTAGGAGGGCAATTAGAATTACAGAAAGGGTGCCAATATCTATTATCAACAGAGCAGACAGCAACTGAAGATTAACAAGCTTCATTTTCTTAAGGTGAGAATAGGTTTTATGGCCAGATAGAGCAAGTGCAACAAGGTTATTTGTCCCTTGCTATGCCAGGCCCACCTTTTGATAGTGATAGTAGTATTCTAAACACGCAGCATAAGCCATGCATTAGTATTCAAAAGGACATTACAGGACGTCTATCAACATTGGTAAAGGTTTCAGTCAATTTGCTGCAAAATAACGGTCCTCAGTGAACCAAACAAACTGCAATCTTGGCACCCAGTATCTCCACATATATTTTGAAGGAAATATTAAGGAGAGAGGGAAAGTGCCAGAGTAGGTCTATTTTGTCAAGTAATCTCTTTGCCTTTCATTTCTGGAACTTGACAGGTCTGTAATTGCATAGTTTTTGATGTATGGACCAGACAACACCGTAGTTTGTTTTCTTGACTTTCTGAAGTACATCAGCCTTGTCATACATCAACAAAATACCCAATGTCACCCTCTATTGATAGATTTTTAATTTCTCTCACTACTATTCGACCCTCTTAATTTACTTTGAGAAATTGTTCCACTAAAATTAGGTCTGGCACACCTTGACTATGAGCATCCTTTCACAACATATTCAAATTATTCACACTTGACTATCCTCCATTGATTAATTTTATGAATTCTTCACTAGTCAATACACCATGTAGCTTAGCAGGATCACAGGATCAGGGGGCAGCAAGGTAGCACAGTGCTTAGCATTGCTGCTTCACAGCTCCAGGGACTTGGGTTCGATTCCCAGCTTGGGTCACTGCTTGTGTGGAGTTTGCACATTCTCCTCTTGTTTGTGTGGGTTTTCTCCAGGTGCTCTGGTTTCCTCCCACAATCCAAAGATGTGTGGGTTAGGTTGATTGATCATGCTAAAAATTGCCCTTAATATCCTGAGACGTGTAAATTAGAGGGATTAATGGATAAGTATGTAGGGAAATGGGGGAGGGATTGTGGTCAGTGCAGACTTGATGGGCTGAACTGCCTCTTTCTGTACTGTAGGGTTTCTATAATTCTAGAAAGGTTCAAATGAACAAGATGACTTATAGGCGCATAAATGTTTCAGCATAGGAAATCTAAACTTTACTCTGTTCAAATTTATTACGAGATACTTAGTCCGTGCTCCCTATGTTATAAGATGTTATTGGCCATATTGTAGCTTTTATCTATTCACCAACACTTGCACATTTGTGGAATTAGGCATATCTAACCAATGTTCCAGTTCCATTGTACCCTTCAGCAATTTACCAATGAATTTATATTTCTGTAAGGTTCTGGAGTCTTTGCACTCCTTTAAGGCAGGAAGAGAGTTGGCAGCAAATCTTTGTTGAGAATCAATTTTATTGAAACAAAGCAGGGAAAAGTTTATTAAGTTTTCAGGGAAACTGTGTCAACAAACTTGCCTGTGATTTACAGTTTAATGCGGACCATGCTCCCGTGCCAAGATCTGGATGGCAAAGTGCACAACATAGTTTCACTCATGTGATCTTTCCTTCTCCCATTCCACTCTCGTGAAAGATGTTTTTCCACAGACAGTCTACAATATCTTATCTTTTTGCTGTAAGCAAGCATTGACGTAAACTCTCAGAATCCCTCTACCTCAGCATCATTTCGATACTGTGCCCAACTTCTATGTTTCTCCAAATTACCACACTAAAAGAAGTATCTTGGGAATCAAAGATGGCGCTGGTGTGAAAGGAAGCATGATCCACAGGTGGCAAGATCCTTCTTAGAATCAAGCTGTTTGTTGAGGTCTGGAGAGAGGTTAATGTACATCAAGCAAGTTTTAAGCGTACCTGGAGTGCAGTTGCAAAGAGAGAACTTCGAAAGTCTAGCTGGAAAGGATTACATTTAGATTCCTTCCTGCCAGTTGGAATTTACTGTGTGCACTCAGCGGGGACAGAGCTGTGGATCTCAGCTCAGTCTGCAAATTCTCTGTTCTTTTTTTCTCCCAAGAAAGGGTGAATTAACGTGGGAAATAGGAGCCACTGAGGTCCTGCTGCAAATTGCAAGCTGCTATTTCTACTTTTGGATTGCTTTTTTGGCAGCTAGAGCTCTACTAGGGGCATGTTGGGACCTACAGTTCCACATGAACCATCTTGTAGTTTTCCTCAGTCAGTGAGGTTAAGTTGGTCTGGGGAAGAGCGCGGGGCAAGGTGGGTGGGGTGCGCAGCCCAGGGAAGAACTCGTGTGTCATAAAAATTGCAACTGTCAGAGAAACCTACGGACATTGCTGTTTCTTTTTTCACCCAATCAAGGGTGAATTAAAGTGAGAGAGAAAAGTTGCAACTTGCACCTCAGCTGGGAACACTGCTGCTTTTGTTCACCCGGTTATGACTGAAGCAAAGTGAAAAGCAATCCAAGCAAGAACTCTGGTAGATCAAACATTGAAACAGCTTGACAGTGGACCAAGAAATAATGCTCCAGGCTGGAGGAAATGGGTAAGCCCACAGGCACTGGCACTGGCAAATGGCAGGAGGCAATTTTGAAAATCGAAGAGTGGGACCACAGGGGCAGAGGGGAAGGGTTCCCACCACATTCTCCTGGAGGAATCCCTGAGCAGAGCATGCTGAGTGAAAGAACAAGGGAAGCTACTATGGAGGCCAGTGGATCACTGAGTTGCAGGCAAGATAGATGAAATGAAAGAGGAGCTTGGATCATCTGTTAAATCTCTCCAAGATATCACCATCAACCACGAGAACTGCTTGAAAGAGCTTGAGGACTTGGAGGTATTTAGTGGAAACACTATCTCCGCTCTGAAGAGATTAGTGTTACTCATTCTATATCAGGGGTTAAGTCCCCAAGGAAGAAACGTGATGAAATGGAAGGATGCCAAAGTTGAAATAACATACGTCCGGTGGACCTTCCAGAGGGACTCCAGGGCTCAAATATCACAGACTTTGTTGCCCCAGCTATTGAAGAATGTGCTGGGGATTGAGGATGAACTGCTTCTGGATTGCACACAAAGCACTAAACAGGCAAAGCCCAGACCAGAAGTTCCTCAGCCCACCATTGCACGAGTACATTATATCTCAGCACGAGACAGAATCTTGTGGCAAGCAGCACAGGCAACCACTCAGATATCAGGAAAATAAGCTGTTGATATTTCCAGACTTTACCCTGGTGGTGGCAAGAAGAGCGGCTGTCCCTGACGTCAAACGACTTCTGTGCGACTATCCTGGGTCAGATTTGGACTTCATTTTCCAACCTGCTTGAGGATTACTCTCAACAATAAAACCAAGAACAATCCAGCAGCAGCAATGACATTTGTGCAGCAGACTTTTGAATTGGGTGACCACATGGTGGATGTAAACTGTTTTTTTAATGAACCTGCATAGTATACCCAAATCAAATTGTTGGCCAGGGAAGAGTAATGGGCTTTGCAACTGTTAGATTAAGTGTTAGGTATTTCTACAGAAACAAAATTGTTTTGGCAGATAAGGCAAAGGAGAATCCAAAGAGCTTCGACAAATACATAAAGGGCAAAAGAGTAACAGGGGAGAGAGTAGGGCCTCTTAAAGATCAAAAGGTCATCTATGTGCAGATCCACAAGAGATGGGTGAGATCCTAAATGAATACTTCTCATCAATATTTATTGTTGAGAAAAGGACAAATATTAGGGAACTTGGGGAAATAGTGATGTCTTGAAGAGTGTACATATTACAGAGGTGGTGATGCTGGAAGTCTTAAAGCGCATCAAGGTAGATAAATCCCCAGGACCTGATGACATTGTGGGAGTTAGGGAGGAAATTGCGGATCCCCTAGCTGAGATATTTGAATAATCAATAGTCACTGGTGAGATACCTGAAGATTGGAGAGTGCAAATATTGTACCTTTGTTTAAAAGGCTGCAAGGAAAAGCCTGGGAACTACAGGCTAGTGAGCCTCACATCTGTGGTGGATAAATTGTTGCAAGATATTTTGAGAGACAGGATCTATAAGATCCTGATATATTTAGAGACTGAAATACTGATTAGGGTCTGTCAGCATGGCTTTGTGAGTGGAAAATTATATTTCACAAATTTGATTGAGTTCTTTGAAGGAGTAACCAAGAAGGTAGATGAGGGCAGTGCAGTTGATGTTCTCTACATGGACTTTAACAAGGCCTTTGACAAGATTCTGCAAGGTAGGTTGGTGCGTAAGGTTAAATCTCACGGGGTCCAAGGTGACACTTCTAAATGGATACAAAATTAGCTTTTGATGGAAGCCACAGGCTGATTGTAGAGGGTTGTTTTCAAACTGGAAGCTTGTGACCAGTGGTGTGCTTCATGGATCAATGTTGGGTCCACTGTTATTTGTTATTTACATTAATGATCTGGATGAAAATATAGAGACATGATTAGTAAGTTTGCAGATGACACTAAGAATGGTCAGTGAAGAGAGTTATCTACAATTGCAAAGGGATCTTAATCAATTGGGCCTGTGGGATGACGAATGGAGGTTAATTTAGACAAATGCAAGGTGATGCATTTTGTAGATTGAATCAGGGCACGATTTACTCAATTAATGCTATTTTGTTGGGGAAAGTTACAGAACAAAGATCTAGGGGTACATGTTCATAGCTCCTTGAAAGTGGAATCACAGGTGGACAGAGTGGTGAAGGCAGCATTCAACATGCTTAGTTTTATTCGTCATAATATTGAATACAGGAGTTGGAATGTCTTGTTGAAGTTGTACAAGACATTGGTAAGGCCACACTTGGAATACTGCATACAATTCTGGTCACCCTATTATAGGAAGGATATTATTAAACTAGAAAAAGTGCTGAAAAGATTTACTAGGATGGTACCGTGAGTTGATGGATTGAATTTTAAGGAGAAGCTGGGAGTTGGGCAGGGACTTTTATCTCTGGAGCATAGAAGGCTGATCTGATTGATATCTATAAAATAATGAGGAGCACAGATCAGCTAGATAGTTAATATCTTTTCCCATAGGTAGGAGAATCTAAGGTTTAAGGTGAGAGGAGAGAGATCCAAAAGAGTCTGGGGGCAATTTTTTCAAACAGAGGGTGGGGAGTGTCTGGAACAAGCTGCCAGAGCTAATAGTAGAGGCAGGTATAAATTTTGTTTTTTTAAAAACATTTAAGTAGATATAGAATATAGATATAGATATAGAACATTACAGCACAGAACAGGCCCTTCGGCCTTCGATGTTGTGCCGACCAAAATAAAAAGCAATGCCCCTCCAAACTAAACCATTCCCTCCTCTTCCATATACTTATCAATTAACCTCTTAAACGCCACCAAACTTGGCGCATCTACAACAGCTGCAGGCAGGGCATTCCACTCCCTAATCACTCTTTGAGTAAAGAACCTACCTCTGATATCCGTCCTATAACTCATACCCCTTAATTTAAAGCTGTGTCCCCTCGTGCTAGCTTTCTCCATCCTAGGAAAAAGGCTATCACTGTCCACCCTATCTAAACCTCTAATCATCTTATATGTTTCAATAAGGTCCCCTCTTAGCCGCCTCCTTTCTAACGAAAACAACCTCAAATCCCTCAGCCTCTCCTCATAAGACCTGCCCTCCATACCAGGCAACATCCTGGTAAACCTCCTCTGTACCCTCTCCAATGCCTCCACATCTTTCTTATAATGTGGGGACCAGAACTGCACACAATACTCCAAGTGCGGCCGCACTAGAGTTTTGTACAGTTGCAACATGATGCTGCGGCTCCTAAATTCAATCCCCCTACCAATAAAAGCTAAGACTCCATATGCCTTCTTAACAACTTTATCCACTTGACTGCCTACTTTCAGGGATCTATTGACACATACTCCAAGATCCTTCTGTTCCTCAACACTATTAAGAGCCCTACCATTAGCCCTATACTCTACACATTTATTGTTCCTGCCAAAGTGCATTACCTCACACTTTTCCACATTAAACTCCATTTGTAGTTACATGGATATGATGAGTATACAGGAATATGGACCAAATGCAAGCAATTTGGATTAGTTTAGGGGTTTTTAAAAACAAAGGGCGGCATGGACAACTTGGACCAAAGGCCCTGTTTCCATGCTGTAAACCTCTATGTGTATACATTTTCAGGTTATAGCACTATGACCGTGATGGGAACGGAGGTGGAGATCACGTCCCACGCAGAGTGTTGTGAAGGTGCCAAGGATGTATTGCAGGCACAGGGATCCTGTTTGGGAGGGCACTTGCAGGGGAAAGGGGGAAAATGGAGGTTTGGTCTGTGTGGATGTTTTTGTGTCTTTGCTTTATCTTTTTTTCTCTGGGGGTGTGGCTTGGTCTCTTTCAAGCCCACCCTCTCTTTCTCATGGATGGTTCCCCGTGGCCAGTGGGGAGGATACCTGAGGTGTGGTGTCTGTCAATATAAGCGGTTGGGGGGAGTCTCGCCAGTGAGGGGGGAATACCAGGCTACTGTTCAGAATGTGGAATGCTGGCCAGGGGGCCCTTACACTCTGACCTTGAAGTGAACAAGTTCACTCACTGGAATGCCAAGGGATTAAATCATTCGGTTAAGCGCGGTTCTCCTCCAGGAGACCCACTCAGGCCAATAGACTATTGAAGGCTGTGCAGAGTATGGGGGTATCAATGCTTTCACTCAACTTTCCCCACCAAGGTGCAGTGGAGGGATAGCACTGTTCAGCCACAAGTTCTTACTACAGTAGTAGCTATTGTCATTTCTGAGTCAAATGGCCAATATGTCATTATCACGGGTAAATTATAGAGGAAGCCCCTTGTGTTAGCCAATTTGTGTGTCCCAAACTGGGACTGTGAAAACCTTTTCCAGTCATTTTTCTTGCTACTTCCAGATTTGAATTCATATTGGTTGATACTGGGCGGAGGTTTCAACTGCTGGTTGAATCCTGCCCTGGACCCTCCTCCTCCAGGACCACTGTATCTTCCCAGTCGACAAAAATTATTACTTCATTTCTCACGGAAGATGCAGTGTCAGATCTATGGAGGTTTCCTAACACCACTACCCGGGAATTTTTTTTCCACCTGTCCACCACGTTTTCACTTATGGATTAATTTTTGGTAGATAATAAGTTGCTCCCGGCAGTGCGCTCATGTTCCTACAAAACCATTGTAATCTCGGACTATGCTCCCTCGACAATGGACCTGGTAGTGGGGAGGAGGGTGGACCCCCACAGGCTTTGGTGATTTCATATTTGTCTGCTGTCTGATGGTGAATGTGTTAGATTTCTGTTAACCCAGATCATTGATTTCTTCAAGTTTAATGATGCTCTGGGAGTCTCAGCAGCTACCTTATGGGAGACATTGAAGGTTTATTTAAGGGGCCAGATCATATCTTATTCAGCACACAAGACGAAACAGAGAGTTAGGTGGTTATCAGAATTGCTGGGCGTATTGTGCAAGTTGATGTAGCGTACGCTGTGGGCCCATCCCCAAAGGTGTATATAAAGAACGTTTACAACTACAGGCAGGGTTTGAGGCCTCACATCAAGCAGAAGAGATGCTGTTCAAATCTAAGTATACACACTATAGGGACAAGACAAACAAAGTACTAGCTCAGCAGCTGCACCAATTTTCTGCTAAAAGTCGAATACTACAAATGTAGACTCCGAATGATGTCCCTACTGATCCACAGTGAATAAATGAACCGTTTAGGGACTTTTACTCAACTCTCTATAGCTTGGAGACTACCGCCAATGAGGCAGATTTTCAGGAGTTCTTTGGGGCACTGAATCTCCCCAGGGGACAGGGGAGGGACAGTGGCACTGGGGAAACCTATCACGTTGAAGAAATTGTTAGGGCAACCAGAATTATAGCGAGTGGGAAATGTCTGGGATCAGATGGGTACCCCATCGAATTCTACAAAATGTTTAAGGATAGGTTGGCTACTGTACATGATCAATGAATCATATGAGAACCACCCTCTCCCACAGACTTTGAGACAAGCGATAATTTTGCTTATCTGTAATAAGAATATGCACCCGTAAATCTGCAGCTCTTATAGACTAATCTCATTGGTGAATGTGGATCTTAAACTGACCTCTAAGATTCTGCCCTCTATCAGCTTGCCAGATCAGCCTGGGTTCATCAAAAATAGACATATGTACTCAAATATTCAGCAGGTGTTTAATATTTCGTTGGCGCCTGCCATCTTCAAGCTCCCAGAGAAGTGAATCCCGCTTGACACTAGAAAAGCATTTAATCAGGTAGAATAGGATTACTTATTTTATGCTCTCAAGAGATTTGGTTTCAACCCAAAAATTCATGTATTGGATCAAAATAGTGTACTCTGCCCAACTCGCCTCAAGCCGGACAAACAATGTGCATTCAGCTTTTTTTCCTTTCATCCCAGGGGATGTCTGGGGTCAGATGGGTACCCCATCAAATTCTACAAAACATTTATGGATGTGGACAAAATTTATTGGCTCCCCTTCTACTGCACATGATCAATGAATCATATGAGGTTCTCTCTCCCATTATTTGCTATTGTTATTGAACCTCTTGCTGCGGGTTTCTCGCAACAGCAAATGAGTGGTGGGGATTGGCCGAGAGGGAATACAGCAGAGAGTGTTGCTATACTTGCCAACATTAATGGCAATGGTCACTGGATAAACATTAAGGACATTTGAATGGTCATTGGATAGACATATGGATGATATTGGACTAGTGTATGTTAGATAGGCTTTAGATTGGTTTTCACAGATAGGCACAACATCAAGGGCCAAAGGTCTATACTGTGTTGTAATGTATTATGTCTGCGGATAACTTGCCATTGTTTATCAGTGACCCATCCAACTCGATTCCTGGTGTCTTATCTATACTAAAGGGGTTTGGTCATGTTTCAGGGTACGAACTTAACTTGAATAAGAGTCAACTCCTTCCTCCTGCTCCACACCCTGCCTTTCAAGATTGTCACTAGGCAGTTGACTGACTCAGGAGTGCAAGTGGTTAGCAAATTTAATGGGCTCTTTGGAGTTAACTTTGCTCCACTCAGAGGCAGACAGAATAGGGCTTCAAATGTTGGTCCATCCTCCGTTTATCATCAGTGTGCTATATCAATGTGGTGAAGGTGAACGCACTATCCAAGTTTTTATATTCCTTTCAGTGTATGTCGGTGTTCATCCCCAAATCCTTTTTTCACTGACTTGATCGGCTCATTTCAAGCTTTGTCTGGAATAGGAAAAACAAGAATACAGAGGACAGTCTTGCAAAGCCCTGAACAGGAGGAGGGTACAGAATTGCCCAAGTTTCTATTTTATTATTGGGCAGCCAATATGAGAGCAGTAGCGTGTTGGGTGCGAGAGAGGCAACAGGACTAGTGCCTTGTAAATGGTGGGCAGGCTTTAGAGAGACAGGAGGAGAGATAATTGCCAAAGTATTCCTAGCCTCTTCCCTGTGTTTATGTGGCAAGTCCAGTTGAGTTTCTGGTCAATGGTAACCCCAAGGATGTTGACAGTGGGGGATTCAGTGATAATAACACCACTGAATGTCAAGGGACAGTAGTTAGAGTGTATCTTATTGGTGATAGTCATTGCCTGGCATTTGTGTGACATGAACATTACTTGCCACTTATCAGCCCAAGCTTGAATATTGTCCAGATCTTGTTGCATTTGAACATGGTCTGCTTCAGTACATAAACATTGTGCAATCATTGGCAAACATCTTCTGACCTTACGATAGAGGGAAGGTCATTGATGGGCCTACGACACTACCGAGGGATTCCTGCAGAGATATCCTGGAGCAGAGATGACTGACCCTCCATAACCAACCATCTTTCTATGTACTAGGTATGACTCCAACCAGCAGGGAGTTTGCTCCCTGATACCCACTGATTCCAGTTTTGCTAGGGCTCCTTGACATCACACTCGGTTGAAAGGAGACTTGATGTCAAGGACTGTCACTGTCACCTCACATTACAACAACGACTGCACTTCATAAGCACTTCACTAACTGGGAAACAGTTGAGGATGGCCTGTGGTCATGAAAGGTGCTTTCTATGTGCTAGTGTTTTCTTACACCACTTTGAAGGCCTCACTAACTATTACTTCACGTCAATGGGAAGGAAGAGATAATTAACAAAAATGCAGACAGGATCAAGAGGAATTAAGTGCTTTTTGTGTGAAACGTATGTGCTGTCAAGACAGCAGGCTACAAATCCAAGTGCCAAAGTAATGCATAATGGATAGGTTTCAGATAATTTTTATGGTAGCAAGGGAATAAATAAGCCTGTAAAACTTGCAGAATATCAGCAACATTTGGTTTATTTACACTCAGATTATTCCGTAATCAAAATTTTCAGAAATAGGGAGAACCGCAAGGGGCTATGGAAATGAGACACCTGCTGCTGGAGACAACAAAGGTACAAATCCGGAATTTCCATATGAATGGTCAGATCATTGCAACTCCCAGCAGCGTCTTATTTCTATGATTGTATGCTGAGGCCCACCCATCAATCAGGGAGATTGACGAGAATCAGAGCATGGTTGTGGCACAGAACCAAGCCATTCCTCCTGTCATATCTGATGTCAACTGTTTTGGAGGATATTAGCTGTGGGAAGAGATTGGACAAACTTAGTTTTCATTTGAATGCTGGTGACCTGATCAAAGTTTACAAAATTATGAGAGGAATGAATATTTAGAGTTTTTTTCCCAGGGTAGAAATGTAAATTACTAGGGAACATAGGTGGGTTTAAGGTAAAATTTAAAAGACATTTGACGGACAAGTTTTCTTTACAGAGGGTAGTGAGCACCTGGTACTGCTAGAGGAGATGGCAGAAGCAAATACAATACAATGTTTAAGAGGCATCTTGACTGATACATGAATAGGCAGGGAATAGAGCGATATGGACTGCATAAAGAAAAAATCTTTAATTCAGGAAGGCTTAATATGTTAATGTATGCTTGGTGGGCTGAAGGGCCTGTTCCTGTGCTGCACTGTTCTTTCTTCTTTGACTTGGACCTTGGTTTCCCAGGCTAAAGAAGTTCAGAATTTGAAGGCTTCGACCAAACATTGCCATGACTGAAATTTCCACCCATCATTTAGGCAATTCAAACACTAGGGAAGAACTTTATGTCCATTTCTAAGATCAACCGCTCACCCATATGTTAAGACCAAAGTATCTTAGTATCACTCTTGACTATTCATTGAATGTCTGGCAGCATCTCCAGAACGCCAGAGACAAGGTCATGAATAGGGTGACTCTTTAGATGAAAATTGGCAGGTCATCTGGGACAACACAGCACAGCTTCACTCTCGCTGGTCTACCCAAATGCAGAGTACTGCTGTTCAAACATGGTCGGTGTCCATCTCCAAGGATTATTTCTGGGATACTGAGACCAATAAAGCTCGAGTAGCTTTCTTTACCAGCACTCATTGAACCTCAAGTCTGTAAGAAAAACATCTTCCCCAAAGACAGCTACCAAACCACTCCACTTGACACAGGACCTCAGAAAAAGCCTATGTTCTGGAAATCTCCCAGTTGCAACTGGCTTAGCCCAGGAATCCAATGTCCAAGCCAAAGAAGAAAGAACAATACCACAGAGGAACAGGCCCTTCAGCCCACTAAGCATGCACCCACATATTATGCCTTACTAAACTCAAGATCTGTTGTCTCTATGTGGTCCATATCCCACTACTCCCTGTTTGTTCACTTCACTCCCTACCCTCCAAACTAACAATAGCCCCATCGTTCAATGGCATACATCTTGGTTGACTGCAAAACATCACCAAACACAACCTGATAATGGACCTAACTGGTAACGTCCTAGTTTCCATGGAAAGTCTGGAGAAGCCTCAATAGCTTGAAGATAGCACAGGAAAGATGTGACCACTTGCTCGACAACTGGAACTTGGGGAATAGCTCAAATTGAGATTGTGGTCATCCAAGTCAGATCATCACCATATAATGAATTCCTGCCCTGAGAAATGCATTCTTTGTGGCATCATAACCATTTACATTGTGTCAGCTGAAGCCATTGAATGGAATGTTAACCTTAACATCAAAATATAACCATTTCTCCAGCCATATAAATAAAAGAAATGGGAGCTAGATGGGAATCATGCAAACAGGATCAGAAGATGTTGTATATTTTATATAGAGACAAAGAGGTTTACACATGGAAACAGGCCCTTTGGCCCAACTTGTCCATTCCTCTTTTTTTAAATGCCCAAGCTGATCCCAATTGCCTGCATTTGGCCCATATCCCTCTATTCCCATCTTATCCACGTAACTATTTAAATGCTTTTTAAAAGACAAAATTTGTACCTGCCTCTACCACTACCTCTGGCAGCTTGTTCCAGACACTCATCACCCTCTATGTGAAAAAATTGTCCCTCTGGACACTTTTGTATCTCTCCCCGCTCACCTTAAACTTATGCCCTCTAGTTTTAGACACCCATACCTTTGGGAAAAGATATTGGCTATCTACATTATCTATGCCCCTCATTATTTTATAGGTTTCTTATAGGATCATCCCTCAGCCCCTTACGCTCCAGAGAAAAAAGTCCCAGTCTATCCAGCTTCTCTTTATAACTCCAACCATCAAGTCCCGGTAGTATATCTTTCTTTCTGGTTTAATAATAACTTTTCTATAATAGGGTGACCAGAACTGTACACAGTATTCCAAATGTGGACTTACCAATGTCTTGTACAACTTCAATAAGACTCCCAACTCCTGTATTCAATGTTCTGACCGATGAAACCGCTCTGTCTACTGTGACTCCATTTTCAAGGAACTATGAACATTTACCCCTAGATCTCTCTGTTCTATAACTCTCCCTATACAGACTTGACACACTGGTTTCTACATATGTAGAAACTTTTACAATGCTTTAAAATATCTGCTCTCATGTTGAGCAGCTAAGTTTCAGCTTTGTTCACTTTTCTGTCGTCACACCGAGACTTATCTAATCAAGTACAGCGAGCATCAATAGAAAACAGATTTAAATAACCAAGCAACTGAATAATTGAACATAATGGTGAGAGGTGGAGCAATGTTGTGGGAATATTCAGCTTCAAGTTAGGTCCAAGACTTTGTTGAGGCTGAAGGAGTATTCTGGCCCTTCCTGCCCAAAATGAAATCTTAAATAAATCATTAAAACATACCTAGTCTATCTATTCTGTGCCATGATCATTCTCATAACAGGTTGCCTTAATTGCGGTGGGAAATTTGGAATATTTACCCCCGCCCAAGTCCCTTAAGCTGCAACTTAAAAAAGAAACTGCAGGTATCCTGTTCACCTGCTCAGAAAGAGCAGGTTATGATTAGAGTGTCAAGGGAAGACAGCATATCTCACTGGAATAAGTGATAGACTTATTTCCCTGCATTCTCCACCACGGCAACACAACTTCCAGGAGCTGGTGGCGGTTAACATTGGGGATGATGCTTCAGATCAATGACGTTTGCCAGAATTAATTGGGTAAAAGATCAATGGCCTGAAAAATGAGTCTTCCTCTCTTCACAGATGCAACCTGATCAGATGAGTATTTCCATCAGTTTGAATTTTATTTTGGATTTCCTGCATCGGCAGCATCTTGTGGTTAAGGTTTTTTTTTTAAAGTTTGAGTCACAAGTAAGATTCACATTTACATTGCAATGAAGTTACTGTGAAAATCCCATGGTCACCACATTCTTGTGCCTGTTTGGGTCAATGGACCTAACCACCATGTCTTTCAGCCCATGGGAGGAAACCGGAGCATCCCAAGGAACTCCACACAGACTGTGACTCAAGCCGGGAATCGAACCCAGGTCCCTAGCGGCATGAGGCAGCGGTGCTAACCACTATGCCACCTTTCCAAATCAACTTTTAATTTATGAACTGTTTCAATCAAAGCCAGACAGGGAGGCTGGCATCTGACACAAGTAAAATACTTCTATTGGAATTATATTTATGTGGAGAGTTTAGAGAAGATGGGATTGTTCCTCTTAGAGCAAAGAAGTTAATATTGAGGTTTACAAACTCTCAAGGAACTTTGAAAGGGGAAAATAAGGAGAAACAGTTTCCAGTCACAAAAGAATTGATAATCAAAGGACACCAAATTGAAGTGATTGAAAAAGAAGAGGTAAGATGAGGAAACATTTTTACACAATTAGTTGTTATGACCTTGAATGCACTGCCTGAAAGGCTACTGCTAGTAGATTCAAGAGTAATGCTTAAAAGAGAATTAGATAAATACTACATGGGTAGAAATGTACAGGGCAATGGGAATAGAGTGAGAATTTAAGAAATTATTTATTCATTCATGGCATGTGGATGTTGCTGGCTAAGCCAGCACTTATTGACCATCTGTAATTGTCCTTGAGAAAGTGATGGTGAGCTACCATCTTGAACCAGTACAATCATGTATAGGTGCATCTACAATGTGCTGAGCGGAAAGATGTTCCAAGATTTTGACTCAGCAACAATAAAAGGAACAGAGACATATTTCCAAAACAAGATGGTGCACGGCTTGAAGGATGTAATATCTTGCAAAGATGTAGAGATGCCGGCATTGGACTGGGGTAAACTCAGTAAGAGTCTGGCAACAACAATTTTAAATCCAACCGATTTATTTGATAGTAAATCTGCTAGCTTTCGGCGTTTGTGCCTTTGTCAGGCGAATGAGATGTTCTGGTCTCCAAAAGCACACTTATCAGCACAGACAGTTTACAGATTGCTGATCAGAATGTGAATCCTTACACCTAACCTGCTATTCAAGTCTTAAAGTGGCTAACAATGTGGGTGGAAGGAACATTGAGCACAGTTTAGAGAGATGTGTATTGTCTCCGGACAGCACAGTAAGTGAGGTTTTTTGCTAACACAGGCGAGTCACGGGGATTACAGATAGTGTGACATGAAGCCAAGATCCCTGTTAAGACCGTCCTCATATGTGCAGAACTTGGCTATCAGTCTCTGCTCAGCGACTCGGCGCTGTCATGTGTCGTGAAGGCCCCCTTGAAGAACATTTATCTGAAGGTCGGAGGCTGAATGCCTGTGACTGCTGAAGTGTTTGCTCACAGGAAGGGAACTGTTTTGCCTGGTGATTGTTGAGCGATGTTCATTCATCCGCTGTCGTAGTGTCTGTATGGTCTCCCCAATGTACCATGCCTCGGGACATCCTCTCTTGCAACATATTAGGTAGACAACATTGGCCAAGTTGCAAGAGTATGTACCGTGTATCTGGTGAATGGTATTCTCAGGTTTGACTAGCAGATTTACTATCAAATAAATCGGTTGGATTTAAAATTGATGTTGCCAAACTCTTACCGATATCTTGCAAAGACAGGTAACCACCAAGCAGATTAACAAATAGCTTACCAAGTAACTATGTAAAAAGAGTGATATTAAGGCTACTATACTACATAACTCCTAACTGGCAAGGAAAACCCATGCTCAGCCCTAGGATTGGCATGCTCCAGCCTGATTGGCTGAATGGGTCACATTGCTCCCTCAATGGGACATGTTACCACAGAGGACAAATTGCAGTTGTTGGTGTTCCTTGTATTAGCTACCCTTGTCCTCTTAGGTGGTGGATATTCCAGGGTTTGAAAGGTGCTGCCTAAGGTGCCTTGGTGAACAATGCATTTTGCAGATGGCCCACATTGCTGCCACTCTGCATTAGTGGTAGAGAGAACAAATTTCAAAGTGGTGCATGGGGTACCAATGAAGCAGGCTGCTTTGTCCTGGATATTGTCAGGGTTTTGTATGTTGTTGGAGATGCACTAATCAAAGTAAGTAGAGTTTTTCCATGACACTGTGGACTTAGAAAAATAGAAACATAGGAAGTAGGAGCAGGAGTATGCCATTTGGCACATCAAACCTTTTTTGCCATTCAATGTGAGCTGTTCTTTGTAGATGGTAGATAGGTTGAGTGATTCACCACTGAATTCCCCAGCCTCTGATCTGCTGTTGTAGTCACACTATTTACAGAGCTTGTCCAGTTTGGTTTCTGGTCAATGATAAACCCCAAGATAAACATAGTGAGGATTAAACAATGGTAATGCGGTTGGATGTTAGGAGGGAGATGGTTAGGCTCCATCTTGTTGGAAGTGGTCATTGCTGGTACTTGTGTGGCATGAACGTTACTAGCCACTTAATAGCTCAAGCTCTTACTGCATGCGGATACAGACTGCTTCAATATCTGAGCAGTCATGAATGGTCCTGAATATTGTTCAATCATCAGCCAACATCCCCAGTTTTGACCTTATGATTGATGATCAATTAAGCTTTTAAAGGTGGCCGGGTCTAGGGATTAATTTGACAACTCTTCCAAAGAGCCAACACAGGTCAAACAGCCCCTCTTCTGTGCTGTTTTATTTTATGATTTTATAAGTCCACATTTATATCCACAACTTGTGGCAAACATTGAAGCAGTTCATCGAGTGGCATCAGTGGAGAAATGCAAAAGAGCCTACAACAGTTCATAGCAATAAGAGAGGCGAGAGATCAATGAAATAGAACAAATGATTTCATGCTTTTTCTTGTACAAAAAGCTGACTCCACAGAACTCAGCATCTATTACCACACAACACACATCACATTTAAAATAACTGAGAAAGTGGCACTTTGCTGACAGCATAGCAAAGAACTATTGATACCTGACAGTTCGGAGTATACACAGGATATGTGTACCTCATGCAGTTCTTTGAAGGCCACATTATTGAGTAACCTTGCAACATGCTTGTTCCTCCAGCTATTTGGATGTGGCACCATCCAAGCTGTTGTGAAAGAATGCCTTACCACAAACACAAGAGAAACTTACATTTTAGATTTTCCCTAGAAACTGGGTGAAAGTCAATACAGGCCAACATAAACCGACAATGGCAATTTGTATTTATAGAATGCCTTTAGCATATTAAACCATCCCACAGAAGCATAAGCAGAGAAAATTAAGGGTACAGCAAGGTTTTCTTGTCTCAGTGATTAGTTGCCTATTCAGTCTGCAGCAGTTAGGAAAAAGATGGGGATCAATGATAGATTGTGCTGCTGGTGGGGGTAACCTTATTCTGGAGTAGTTGTTGTTGTGTGCTTCTAAGGGATATCAGCATGACATCACTAGAAGGGAAGTATGTCATGCTATCCAATCTTATTTCACTTGTGCTTTAAACAGAGTGCACATACACGTATAGCCCCAATGCCTCCAGGATATATAATAAGAAGTCTCAAAACATCAGGTTGAAGTCCAACAGGTTTATTTGGAATCAGAAGCTTTTGGAGAGCTGCTCCTTCATCAGCAAAGGTATGCAGAGCACAAGACAGAGGAAATGTCAATGAAGAACGATGGAAGGTGCTAATGGTGGCATAAAGATATCAGGTGTTAATAGGATAGCAAAGGTCAATGCTCAGTGAAAGCAAAATTTAAGAACAAGTGACAGATGGCCCAGTGGGAGTGGGAGGAAGGGGGGTTTGCATTAGGATAAAATTTGAAATGAAAGGTCACAGTCTGAAGTTGTTGAACTCAATGTTGAGTTCTGAAGGCTGTAACATTCCTAATCAGAAGGTGAGGTACTGCTCCTCCAGTTTGTGTTGGACTTCATTGAAAAATTGCAGCAGGCCAAGGATGGACATGTGGGCAGCAGAGTGAGATGACAAATGATAAGAAGACTGAAGGCATGCTCGTGCACTGAGCAAAGGTATTCCACAAAGCTGTCCCCAGACTGCATTTAGTCTCCCCATTGAAGAGGAGACTACATTGGTTTACTATATTCACTGCTCCCAAAGTGCAGAAGGTGCAAATTAAATTGCTTCTTGATCTGTCTCATCTCCTCCAGAAGTGATGCTCAGATCCTCTGGCACCCATAGGGAGGATGAACATCAGCTGGACACTCAGAAAACTGAAGCAGTGCAGCCGCTCAGTCTCCTGTGTCTGTACCCACACCAATTCCAGCAGCACAAACCGCCAAGGGACTCTCCTGAGCAGGAGATGCTCATGAGATCAGACCCTCAAGGGCTCAGGCTACCCACAGGGTGCTTGCCAAGGTCATCACAAACATCAGGATGTAGCAGTCAGCAGAGTGCCTCCATCACTGTGTGGATATCAGGGCTGCATCAAGGCGTAATGACAGAGTTAGGAAAGTTCAAAGATTTTGACATCACCTCAGCATCAGAGGTGCTTCATCACTGCGAATAAATTGCACTTTGGAAACTATTCCACAGACATGTGAATATAACAGCCAGATGAAAGCATTTTGGTTTGGATATTTGCAATCCTCTTATTCCAAGGTTCAATCTCTCTCATACTCAAGCGTGTCCCCTTTTATGATTAACATTCATGTGATGCCAGCTTCAGTGCATTGGTACTATACTCATGTGTGTTGTCAGGGAGATGTGTGGAATTTTTTATTCAATAATGAATGATAGATGATTTCTCAATTGTTAGTCCTCAAGGAATAACAATGGCTGATGAGGCTCATCAGATATGTGGCTCTCTGCACATCTGGTTTTCCTAACTGATAGTGTGCCAAACCAACACACGCACTTCAGATTGTGGGCCAGATGCTGATCAGAAGTGTCCTTGCATGGTCTTGGGTGACTGTACAAAGTTTGCATGTTCACCCTAAATCTGCACGGGTTTCTTCCGGATGCTCTGGTTTTCTCGCAGTTAAAAGGTGTGCAGGTTGGGTGGATTGGCCATACTACATTGCCCTTTAGTGTCTTAAGATGAATAGGTTAGATGGATACGCTGGGATAATGTGCAAGGTTATGGGAGTAAGGCAAGGGGAAGCTCTTTCAGAGAATCAGTGCAGACTCAATGGCCAAATGGCCTCCTTTCTCCACTGCAATTCTTTTATAATCTCTGTGATAAAAGATTCCATGGTACTTGTTCAAAAAAAAAGTCAGGAGTTCTCCTGGTGTCCGAATCGTGTTTTGATTCCAGTTTAGGCTAATGAGGTTTTCAGGTAATTTTAATGTGACTTATTAAGCTCTTTTAGTGATTTTAATTGATGGATAAAAGTTGGCCAAGGCCCCAGGTGAATTTCTTTACTCTTCTTTGACCAGTCATATGAATTTTTTAAATTGATTTGCAAGGACAGATGGGACCTCAATTTAACATCTCCTTGGCAAGACACCACCTCCATCCGTGCAGCACCTACTCAGTGTCAATCTTTGGTTATGAGTATTTAGTGTGGCGCTTGAACCACAACTTTCTGACTTCAAGGCAATTTTCTACCACAGAGCACCATTCATCTCCTTACACCAGGTGCCATATACCAGATGAATTAGAAATTAGAACATTAATTCCACTGATGCCAAGTTTCAGTGGATCAATAACCTCAACAAACACTATCCCACTCCACAAAGCACTGTTCACAAATTCAACATCTTTAATAACTTCTCTTACCAACTCCATTAATGAGTCTTTCCCTCAGTGAATATCTTCTTCTGTCTCTGATCCTTCATTAACCTTTCTCCGAGGAAATTTTAAAATGGGTTTATAGTCTCAATATAAGAGTTGACTATTGTGAATCTTTGGAATTCTTTGCACAACATGATTCTGGATGCTCAAATGGCCTCAAGCTAGGATCATAATATATAGGACTAGGATGTTAAAGAGGGATTAATTAAAAGTTAACATTTTTAGTGACGTCTTGAGGAGTGTTCATATTACAGAAGAGGTGGTACTGGAAGTCTTAAAGTGCATTAAGGTAAATGAATTCCTGATGAAGTGTATCCCAGGTTGTTGTGGGAGGATAGAGAGGAAATCACAGGTCTCCTAGCAGAGATATTTGAATCATCGACAGCCACTCGAATCATCGAGGTGTCCGAAAGACTGAAGGATGGTAAACGTTGTGCCTATGTTTACAGAGATTACAGGGTAAAGCCTAACAACTACAGGCCAGTGAGCCTAACCTCTGTAGTAGGTAAGTTGTTAGAAGGTATTCTGAGAGACAGAATCTACAGGCACTTAGAGATACAAGTATTGATTGGGGATAGTCAGCACAAGCTTCATAAGTGAAACATTATGTCTCACAAATTTGATTTGAGTTTTTTGAAGGGGTAACTGAAAAGTTAGATGAGGGCATTACAGTCAACATTGTCTACATGGGCTTCAGCAAGGCTTTTCACAAGATACTGCATGATAGGTTGTTGCACAAGATTAAATCTCACAGGATCCAGGGTTTGATAGCTAATTGGACACAAAATTGACTTGATGACAGAAGCCAGAGGGTGATTGTAGTGAGTTGTTTTTTAAACTGGAGACCTGTGCCCAGTGGTGTGCCTCAGGGATCAGTGGTAAGTCCACTGTTATTTGTAATTTATTTTAATGATTTGAAAGAGAATTTAGAAAGCATGGTTAGACAATTTGCAAATGATACCAAGTTTAGTGATATAGTGAACAGTAAAGAATGTTATTTAGAATTGCAACTGGATTTGTTCAATTGAGCCAGTGGGTTGATGAATGGCAGATGGAATTTAATTCAGATAAATATGAGGTGATGCATTTTGATAGATTGGACCAAGGGAAGACTTACGCAGTTAATGGTAAGGTATTGGGGAGAATTATACAACAAGAGATCCTGAGCTATAGCTACATATCTCCTTGAAAGTGAAATAATAGGGTGGTGATGAAGTCATTCAGTATGCTTGGTTTCATTGAATACAGGTGATGGAATATCTTATCAAAGTTGTACAAGACACTAGTAAAGCCACACAACTTGGAATACTGTGTATAGTTCTGGTCTCCCCATTATAGAAGGAATATTATTAAACTAGAAAGAGTGCAGATATGATTTACTAGGATGCTATCAGAACTTTATGGCTTGAGTTATAAGGAGAGGCTGAATGGATGGGATGTTTTTCCCTGGAGCATAGGAGACTTAAGGGTGATCTTAAAAAGGTTTATAAAATAATGAGGGGCACAGATAAAATAGATAGTGAACAGCTTTTCCCAAAGGTAGCAGAGTCTAAAACTAGAGGGCATGGGTTTAAGGCAAGAGAGGAAAGATACAAAAGGGTGCAGAGGGACAATTTTTTCACAGAGTGGAGAGTGTCTGGAATGAGCTGCCAGTGGTAATAGAAATGGATACAATTTTGTTTTTTTTAGAAAGCATTTAGACAGTTACATGGTTAAGATGGATATACAGGGATATGAGCCAAGCATGGCAATTGGAACCAATTTAATGATTAAAAACTGGGAGACATAGACAAGTTGGGCCGAAAGACTTGTTTCCATGCTGTATGACTCTATGCTTCAGGCTCAAGGTCAGTGGTGATCAAATGATGCTCCTACTTCTTCTGTTCATATCTTGTTCCCTATATCTCTGATCCTTCAGATATCCTTCAGCTCTCAATTCTTCATTAAGTCTGTCTGTCTCTGATCTTCGCATGAGTGTCTATCTCTGTCTTTTCCCAACGAGAAAGTTCCCCTCAGCCAGTCCCAACAGGTTGCATGAGGACAGAAAAATGCAGCTGTATAACGGAGAAAGATTGCAGCTAAAAAACACACCTATGAATACCATACAGATTTACCAGCTACATTTTACAGCGACATAACACTGGTAACCTTAAGACAGAATAACATTAAGCAGCTTTAAATTTGGCTATTTTAACACTACTGAACTGAGGAACAAGCGATAAGAGATTGGATTTTCAAATAATGTAAATGAAATAGCTTCATCCTTATCTCTTATACAGTCAATGAACTGTTTTAATGGCTTCCTGCCTAGCATAAACATGATAGGCATTGTTGTCCCTCTGGGCTTTGTCGCAGAGTCGTTCATATTTCTTTTGTTATATTAATGGGCTGCCAAAGTCGATCCTTATTTCATTGTCTATTTATGCATTGATAGATGTATAATGCCCACATATTTATAAAATCTATTAAAAAAATGTTAACTAAGAATGTCATTAAAATAGGTTGTATGTGACACCTGTAACACCAAATACAGATATTTAAAAAAAACAATTTTTTGCTAATCCAATTAAACCATTGCTTTCCCAGTATTGATTTGTGTGTCTAAAAGGTTGTTTTTATTCAGATAATAATGGATTGCCAGTCTGGAGCTGCACATTACTTATTCAGATACAGATATCTAAAGTAGATGGAACAATTTAAAATGAAAATCTCAAATCTCACGTGGACCTTTGGCTCCTTGAAAAACTCTTCACCACATTAATTATATAGTTCAGTTCTGGGATGGTACGGACAACATGAATAAACTGACCTTCTTCATTCTTTTTGATTTGTCTACAGTTTGACATAGTTGACCACATCATTCTCCACTGACATTCTGCTGGACAGTGCTGCCTTATTCTTATCTAATCATAGTCAGTGAATCACATGCAAGGGTTCACTTTCCATTCCTGTATCATTAACCACCCCCCGCAAGAGTCTAGCCCTGTGACTCCTCCTATTTTTCATCTATGTGCTACCTCTTGGTGCTATCATTCATAAACACAGCATTACATTGTATGCATACACTGACAACATTAGGCTGTACTCCTCTGCCATCTTGCTTGACTCTCCCATTGTCACTAAATGATCAGACTGCTTGTCCTGTATCTAGTATTGAATCAGCAGAAATTTCCTCCAGTTAAATGGGAACCTGAAGCCATTGTGCTATAAACTTTATTCCTTTGATATCAACTTCATTTCTCTCCCTGGCAAATTGCCAAGACAGAATCACTTTGCTTACAAACTTAGTGTCATAATTATTCCTAAAATGAGCTTCTGACTAAATGCCTACTTCATACCTCCATCTGCTGCTGAAACCCTGATCCATGCCTATGTTACATTTACACTAAACTATTCCAATGCACTCCTAGTAAGGTCCCCAAATTTTAATCTTTGTAACATTCAGGGTCTTCCAAAATTCTCCTTTTGTGGGGTCTAACTCAAACCAAGGCCAGGAGAGAGAACCATTATGGAATTTGGGGAGATCTCAGAATGAAAGACTTCCAAATTACCACAGCCCTCCATTCAGCAGAAGGGAATTCTCATTCCTCTGCCTCAGAAGCTGCAGGTGTAAGAAGATCCTTTTTGAGTCCTCTGACTGACAGAAGTTACTCACTTTCAAAAGGAGGGGATTTCCCTCCTCCACAGCCGCTCACTCGGCTCTATGGTTTTTATACAGCATTTATTTCAAGTCTGGTGAATCATAGCCATGGAAAAAAATTCTGCCCATTACTATTTTCAGAAAATTCTGTCCCAAGTCTCATTATTCACCCATCACCTCTGTGCTCTCTGACCTATGTTGCTCATGGTTAAGCAATGGTTCAAGTTTACAATTCTCATTCTTGTTTTCTTGTGGCCTCTCCATAACTATCTTTGTAATCTCCTCCAGCTCCACAATCCTTAGTATATCTATGCTTATCTAATTACGGCCTCTTGACCGTCCTTGATTTTAATTAATGGCCATGTCTTCATCTGTGCAGGCCAAAAGCTCTTGAATTCCCACCCAAAATCTTTCTCCCTCAACCCCTCAGATATTTCTTTGAAACTCTCCCTAATATCATCTTATGGGCTTGCTATCAAATCTTGGCTTTATAATGGTTCTGTGAATTGTCTTGTAATATTTTAACATGTTAGATGTGCTACAAAATACAATTTGTTGTATATTTTCATCTTTCACCTGCTCTATGGCCATCCTGCCTCTTTACTCTGGAACTTCTTCCCTAAACACCTTTGTCATGATATCCTTTCCATCATCAAAAGTCTCTAATATCTATATAAAAGCAAATTACTGCCAATGCTAGAATTTGAAACGAAGAGAAAATGCTGGAAAATCTGAGCAGATCAGACAGCATCTGTGAGAAGAGAAAAGAACTGATGTTGAGTCAGACAGCCCTTAGTCAAAGCTTTGACAAAGGGTCGTCTGGACTCAAAACATCAGCTCTTTTTCCTCCTTACAGATGCTGCCAGACCTGCTGAGATTTTCCAGCATTTTCTCTTTAATATCTATCTTGGCCATTCATCTCTCTCTCTATTGTCATTCTTCCATTAGTGGCAGGGCCTTCCAGCATTTATTCCTTTACATTGGAAATCTTTCTAAAATGGGATGCCAATGAAAAGAAAAAAATTACTGATTTGAATGAATAGACAGGAAGCTTGGCTCAAAAGCAGGAAAAAAACTTGTATTGACATAACATCTATCATATCTTCTGCACATTATAACCAATGAATTACAGGCAAACACAGCAGCCAATTTCCACAAACATCCAGTGAGATAAACGACCAGCTAATTTGTTTTTTTACATAGTGAATTCAACTGAGTCTTGGCTAAGACACAAAGAGTGAGATCTTACATGGCATGAACGGCAGTTATCTGCTGTAGCAAGGTCAGATAATTTGGCAGCTAGCCAAATCCCTGTTCACTGTCACAGGATGGGAAACTCCCACCGGTGTGAATGGTGATAAGATTCCAGCTGAAGAGTATTTCCTGTTCTTCAAATGTGCCACAGAATCATTTACACCATCTGATTAATTTAACATTTAATCTGAATGTTTTTCTCTAAAATTGGAACATTTGTTCAGTGCTGCATTGACGTGTTGTCTTGGATTACCAGCTAAAACCCTGTACTGGGGGTTGACCCTTCAATCTGCTTACTGATCAAACAGAAAATAAATACCAACTGAATGAAATATCCCTAACTTTAATTGTAATCACAATCCACTGCTTTTAATTTAAATTCATCTACCTTCCAACCCTCCATCCTCAAACAACTTGGATTTTTCTTTAACCTCCCAACCTTTACAGTTCATGCAGACATTACATGTGATTAAAGCATTCTAACCGCTTAGGGTTCCTTTATTCCATCAGTGTCAAAACTGTATAAACTCTCAATGGCAAACTTAATTTCAAGGGACAAACTATTTACAGTGAATATTCATGGCTGATGCTCCAGATCTCTGCAGTTACCCACCAATCTTAAAGTGCAGCTCCAGCTCCTTGCTGCGTGCCTGCTCCAATTCCCTTTAATGGTTCTGTAGCCACCATGATGCGGAGATGCCAGCATTGGACTGGGATAAGCAATGAAGTTGTTTCACAACACCAGGTTAGAGTTTATTTGCCAAATAAACCTGTTGGACATTAACCTGGTGTTATGAGACTTTTCACTCTGTAGTCACCACCAAAGCCTTCAAGCTACCTCATGCATGACCTTGGCTCCTGGCACATGGCAACTCACAAATCCCAGGCTTATCCTAGCTCCCTCACCTCACAACATTTGGATTTTCCCCTCACTTGCCAAGAACACTGTTCCCTGCAGGGAGGGACCCAATGGGAAGTTTAATGCTCCCCCACCATCGCCACCTATTACAGAAGGCTCCACTACACTGATAGTCCTTTTCTTTAAACATCCCTTCAACCTACTAATTAATTTCTCTCCCCCAACCAACCTATTATTCTTTCTCCCCCAGTTTGAGACAGAATTCTCTTTTACTTTCGCTCACTTTCTTTCCCTCATGTTACCAATTGCAAACAAGCTTTCTGATTTGATGTCAGCTGTCACTCAGTCGCTAGTACTTTTGCTTCTGACTCAGAAGGTTGGGCGTTTAAGTCCAACCACAAAGATTTGAACACAAAATTTAAATTGACACCTCATTCCTGCACTGAGGGAGTGCTACACTACCATAAACACTGTCTTTTGGATGAGAGGTTAAGCTGTGGTCTCTTCTGTCCTCTCTACTGGATGTATGAAATCCTTAGTACAATTTAAAGATGAAGAGATGCAGATCATTCCAATATCAGTACAGTCTCTTAGTTAGTTCTCTGAAGAATACCTTTACATTCATGCCATTTAATTATATGACATTTTATTATGCACTGGTCAATTAATTCACATAACTATCCTTTTATTCTTAAAGTTGGGCTGAGTGCTGACGGTTCTCGCACCAAATGGGTTAATCAACTTTGCGTTTCTCTTCACAATTTCTGATGTGGCCTGCTGTGCTTTCTCTTTGTTCCTATTTTTATTCACATGTAAGGTAGTAACGCAAACCTTTTCTTTCCCTCTTTAAAAAAATACATTTTTGAATCTGAGCTTCATAACACTAGTGAATGAACACAATGGATGAATGATTATTACGTCTGTACAAAATTACTTTGCTAAATTAGCATGATATCATGTAGTTGGCAATGCCAACCCCATACATCTGCTAACAATGTGATCAAAAAAAATTGTCCTTTTGGGTCATCACACTAGTTTGACACAATCGCATTGATTTTTTTTGTGTAAATTTTATTCTGTTATTTAAGCAGTGCATCATTTTCAGAGTGAATGAAGCGTTATGTTATTAAATAGCAGAGTTGTTTTACATCAAGGTCACTCACTCACTGCAGCAATGTTTCTCTCGGGAACATACATAAATGATAGTCAGAGAGGCAGATTTCAATTACATTTGAGCCAGAGCCAGACTGCCGGAGCTGATGAGAACTATACACGGACACTTTGGGTATCATTTATTAATGTCCTATTTACAATATGTTCACTCCTGAATGAGTTCAGTCTGCAATTTTTAAAAAGTTAACTAATGTCGCTTAAGGTAAGATTATTGGATTCTCTTCTGGACTAGCTTCAAGCCAATTGATTGCAGGATGAGTTTGGGTTTAATTTCCAATAGATGTTGTAGAGAAAGACAGCCATTTCCTCACCAGTGCCACTGCTGATGTAGTATAAACTACATTGACTAGAAGGTCCCAGCTTCAATTCTACTTACCTCTGAGTTACTACTTTCAGCAAAGCCCAGTGGTGGGCCATCACAACTATTGACCATGGTAGAAAGGAAGGATGTGGAAATGCCGACGTTGGACTGGGGTAAACACAGTAAGATGAAGTCTCACAATATCAGGTTAAAGTCCAACTAGTTTATTTGATAGTAAACCCACAAGCTTTCGGAAACGTTGTTCCTTCATGAGGTGTGTAGAAGTTCTGATCAGAGAAGTGCATTTAAAGGCACACACAACTTACTGATTAGAATGTGAATCTTTATAGCAGGTTAGCTATAAAGGCTCACATCCTAATCAGTATTCTGTAAACTGTGTGCACCTTTATACGCCCTTCTCTGATCAGAATTTTCCACAGATCTGATGAAGGAACAGCGTTTCCAAAAGCTTGTGGGTTTATTATCAAATAAACTGGTTGGAATTTAACCTGGTGTTGAGAGAAAGAAAGGAATCAGGGATTGCACTACTGACCATTTTCTTCTGGAATATATACACACTGACATCAAGTAAGATTATGTATGAGCTCATCTGCAGCTCTTGCTGATATCTAAAAGACTGTTCGGACAGCTCACAAATGTAACTAAATGCAACAGTCGGGCATGTAATTACGTGCAATATTGTGGGCCAATATCAAACTGGGCTCACTCTAGGGAAGCTCTGTACCAGCGACTGCAATCTCTCCTGAAACAAGTGAAATGATGATATTTTTGATCAGTTTTTGTGTGCAAATTATGACCACAGAAATGCCTGGTATGCTATAAACCTATACATAAGGTATGATAAACTAAGTTGAGTTTGTTAGCTTAAACTTCATGAAAATAAGAGTCAAGGGAGTGAAATCCTGCTCAATTCACCTGCATTTCTAAGACAGGATACCAGCATTAAGGTGACCATAGAACCACAGAATTGCTACAGTGCAGGAGGTGGTTATTTGGTATATTGAGTCTGCATCATCTCTCTGAAAGAACATTTTACCCAAGCCCACCCTATTCATGTAGCTCTGCACATTTACCATGGCTAACCCACCTAATTTACACATCTCTAGACCAAAGGCAATTTAGCATAGCCAATTCTCCTAACAAGACTGCATAAGGAGCCCGGAGGAAACCCATGCAGATGTGGCGAGAACATGCAAACTCCATAGAATCATCCAAGGCCAGAATCAAACTGGCTTCCTCACACTGTGAGGCAGCAGTGCTAACTACTTTGCCATTGTGACCCAAAACCTGTAATTGGGCTTTGTCATATATGCAAACAATCCAATGACAAATGTCTATACTTATCAAAACACCAGCAGGACAAATCTCATACAGGTAATCCTGAAACTTTTAATTTTTCTTATCATTACAATTAGGGAAGTAAGGCCTGTTGAAACATCTTGTAGGATGTACCTGTGTGTTTCTTAGCAAACATGTTAATGCTAAGCCTCTTTGTGAGTCTTGTAAAAGTCAAAAAGGGCATAGGGATTTCTATCCATCAGGGGTGACATTTCCCTGGA
This sequence comes from Sphyrna mokarran, assembly GCA_024679065.1. Lineage (NCBI taxonomy): Eukaryota > Metazoa > Chordata > Chondrichthyes > Carcharhiniformes > Carcharhinidae > Sphyrna > Sphyrna mokarran. The sequence goes on from JAGIQG010000028.1 coordinate 28,822,283, forward strand.
CACTCTCACAACTGGACCACACAGGGAGTAATCAATCTCTGATCACCACAGGTTTTGAATATACGTACACAGGAGTATAAGAAAGGTTACCTTCCTTTGCTCTTCACTGTGCAGCCAGACATTGGCCAATGTGTCAGAAGTTACATCTTTTCCCCTGTGCAAATAAATCGGTTGGATTTAAAATTGGTGTTGCTAAATTCTTACTGAGTTCCATCTAATTAGAGGCCCAGGTGTTAATAGAGACTAGAAAGAACCAACAGGGCTAGGTATTGTTTGGGCTGACATTGTGAGCATCATTCAGGGAATATGTGATCCTTCAGTCTCCTGGTTAAGTTAAATTGGAAAGTTGAAAGGGAGTGGCCAGTTTTTCTGTGGTAGAGTTAAAACAGAATACCCGAGTGAAAGAGATCAGATTTTTCTGTGAGTCAAAGCAAAAAGATTGCAGGACAAAGCTGGGGACCAATGGAAGATTCAGTTTTACAGGTTTAAAATCTGGACAATGGAGTATATAAACCTTTGATCTCATAGTTTAAAGTAAGACAGACCAGTGTCATGTGGATTGGGGGTAGTTGTAAAATAAGTACACAACTGAATTGAAAGAAATCAACCAACTTGTGGGCATAGTACTATATGTGGCTCCAACAAAGTATTTATTAAACTAATATAACAATGTATTAGATAAGGATCTGACAGAACACGTGCATGTCTAATCTCCTCTCCTTCCTGGCTCCCACTGAAGGTCTTCCCATCCCAGAATGCGCGGCCTCACTCCCAAGAAGCCCAGTTTGCCAAACATCCAATCCCTCCTTTTGGGGAGCTGCCCATTTTACTTTGTCCTGATTTAACTTGAGTTTGTTTATTTGGTTTGACCTTAAAAGAGGCCAGACATCCACTCCCTAGGGTCCGGCCTGTTCATTTGGACTGCAAAGGATCATCCCTTAAAGGGACCATGCCTTAAAGGGACAATATTACAACATCGCTACTCTTGAATCCACCCATGAGTGAAAACAAAAGAGAAACTTCATTTTATATATAGCATATAGACATACTAATACATTAGGGATATCAAAGTAAAGTCCATACAAAAGTCAATCGGTTCAGAGACTTGCAGACTCTTGTGGAATGCCACAATTCAAGTCAGGTTCTTCAGCAAGTAATGAATCCAGACCCTCAAAAACACAAAGTAAACTCATCAGCTCAGGGTTGGAGCTTTCCTCAGTGGCTTCTTCCTCCTTGACTATCAAAGTCGGAGGCTACCTTGCCTCCACAAAGGCCACAGGTATTCCTGGTTGTGGCTGACAGTGGCGTGCATTTGTTGGTCCCCTGAATTAGGCCCAGCTCTCCTCTTCAAATGAATTTTAAATCAAGCTCCTAAATGCACTGTCGGGGGTTCAGTTTAAAAAGGTTAATTAAGTGCTCTATTTCTCTACCATGAGGTACTTGGGCACTCCAATATCTGACCCAAAGAATCCGTACATAGGAATATTTTCCTAGTATGTTACTCTTTAATACCTTCCCATGATCCTTTGGTCACATTTGGCAGAGTTAATATTGAGGCTAGGATTCATGATGGAAACTGTGCTGGAGTCACCAACATTCTTGCCTGATTTGGTTGAGGCTCGTCAGTCACTCTTATTTCAATTGAGAGATGGATTAGTCTTCTTGGCTCACTCTGCCTCCATTTGTGACTTGAATATAACTGCTTCCTAGCCCTGAAACATGGTTCTATTTATCAGAGTATGGGGAGAGCAGCCATCTGTGGAATTGTGTCTCAGCAAAAAAGAAAAGAAAAGCAGGGGATATATTTGGAAATAGGCAATACCCATGAGAATCTGTTTCTTTTAAATCAGAATAGCTTCCGCAAAATAAATTATATATTTAACACAAAATGAGTAATTATCGCTAGTAACAAACGTCTCTTGGTATGTCTGAGGGAAAAGCAAAGCTTAGTTCTGCATGGGAATGGTTTATCGGCAGGAATGGTTGACTATTAATATCACTACTTGATGTTTCTCAGGGGAGGCAGGAGAAGAAACTTAAGTTCTAAATTATAGTCCTGCTTTGTCAGCATACAAATGTCATTATACGAAATCCTGCTGCTTTTGTCTAAAGGCTCTCTCCCTCTCTGCTATTTTAGTAACGCTAGACATTTGTTTTAAAAAAATCAATTGTCTCAGCCACTATACTGGAGGGAGGGATTTCAGATGAACATCTTACATATGTGCATTAGAGTTGCTGCAGTGCATCTTCTGGATGATGTACACTGCTGCCATCATGCGTCAATGGTGGCGGTGGAGTGAACGTTTGTGGAAGGAGTACCAATCAAGTGAACTGCATTGTCCTGGCTCATGTCGAGCTTCTTCATTGCTGTTGTTGGAGCTGCACTATTCCATCAGACTTGTGCCTTGTAGATGGTGGACAGGCTTTGAGAAATCAAGAGATGATTACCTACTGCAGGATTTCTAGCCTCCAACCTGCTCTTATAGTCAGTATTTATACAGCTGGTCCCACTCAGTTTAAGGTCAATGGAAAACTCCAGTATATTGATAGTTGGAGATACAGCAAAGGTAATGCCATTGAATGCCAAAGGGTAAAGGTTACATTCTCTCTTGTTGGAGATATTGCCTGGCATTTATGTGGTGCAAATGTTACTTGCCAATTGTCAGCCCAAGTCTGGATACTATCCAATTCTTGCTACATTTGGACACGGATTGCTTCAGTGTCCAAGGAGCGTGAATGGTACTGAACGTTGTTCATCTACGACTATCCTCACTTATCCTAATACTATGATGGAAGGGAGATCATTGATAGGCAGCTGAAGATGGTTGGGCCTTGAACACTACCTGGGGACCTCCTGCAGTGATGTCTTGGAGCCAGAATGATTGACACCAACAATCACAACCATCTATCATTTGTGCTAGGTATGACTGTAACCAGTGGAGGGTTTTCCCCTTGATTTTCATTGACTCCAGTTTTGCTAGGGGTCCTTGATTCCATACTCATTCAAATGCTACCTTAATGACACTGTCACTTCATCTCTGGAATTCAGCTCTTTTGTTCATGTTTGAACTAAGGCTGTAATGAAGTCAGGAACCGAATAACCTTGGCAGAATCTAAACTGAGCATCAGTGAACAGGTTATTGCTGCGTAAATACCCCTTAATAGCACTGTTGACAGCCACATCCATCACTTTACTGATGACTAAGAGTAGACTAATGAAGCAGTAATTGGCTGGGTTGAATTTGTTCTGTTCTTGTGTACAGAATATTCCAAATTGTTGGGTAAATGCCAGTGATGTAGCTGTCCTGGAACAACTTGGCCATGGGCCTTGCAAGTTCCAGAGCACAAGTCTTCAGTACTATTACTGGAATATTGTCAGGGCTCTCAGTCTTTGTGGTATCAACCATTTCTTGATGTCACATGGAGTGAAATAAACTGGCTGAAGGCTGGCATTTGTGATGCTGGGGACATCCAGAGGAGGCCAAAATGGATTAACTTCTTGGCATCTCTTGCTGAGGATTGTTGCAAGTGTTTCAGCCTTATCTTTAGCACTAATTTACTGACTTCCTCCATCGCTGAAGATGGAGATATTTGCGGAGAATTCTCCTCCTTTGAGTTGTTTCATTGTCCAGTACAATTTATGACTGAATGTGACAGGAGTGCACAGCTTGGATATGAACAGTTGGGTTGTAGAATTACTTAGGTCTGTCTATTATTTGTGTGCTGCTGTTTGGCACACAAATAAATCCTGTGTTGTAGCTTCACCAGGTTGACACCTGATTTTTAGGTTTGTCTAGTGTTGCTCCTGGCATGCACTCCTGCACTGTTCATTGAACCAGGGATGTTACCCTGTCTTGGTGGTAATGGTAGATGGGGGATATGTTGGGCCATGAGGTGACTGTTGTGGTTAAGTACAATTCTGCTGCTGCTGATAGCCCACTGCACCTCATGGATGCCAGTTTTGAATTGTTAGACCTGTTCCAAGTCTATCTCATTTAGCATAGCGATAGTGCCACATACTCAATGGGAAGATGGAACTTTGTCTGCATAAGGACTACGCAGTGGTCACACCTTGTGATTTTGTCAAGGACAGAAACATATGCAACAGGTAAGTTGGTGAAGATGAGGCTAAGTAGGTTTTTCCCTCTTGTTGATTTCCTCATCACCTGCCTCAGTCCTGGTCTAGTAGCTGTGTCCTCCAGGACCCAGTCAACTCCATTTGTGGTGCTACTACAGAGGCACTCAGTGATGGCCATTGCGGTCCTCACGCAGAGTACATTCTATGCTCTTTCCACACTCAGTACTTTCTCAGAGTGGTTTCAAAGTAGAGGAGTACTGATTCATCAGTTGAGGGGGAAATTGCACATGATAATCGCAGGGAGTTTTCTTGTCCATGTTTGACCTGCATCAGATGATTTTAACTGCATACTTATCCAATTTCTACCAGGGATACAGCGTTAAAATCCCACCTTGAGCATAAGATGTGATAAACCACATTTACAATGCCTTAAAACATACATTTTCACAATGGTGATACTACTGGTTAATCATTTAAAAACCTGTCTACAGCAGATATTCAGCACAGAAAAAGGCTATTTAGGAAAACCAGTCCATGCTACACAAGACCCTTCTCCTACCTCATCTAATTCTATCAGCTTTCCCCTCTATTCCCTTAATGTTTGTAGAGTTTCCCCTTCAGAGCATCTAACCTATTATTTCAACCATTCTGATGATCAAAAATTCCACATTTTCACCACTCTCTAGAAGTTTATTCTGTTTATTCTAAATTTCTGATTTGACTTCTTGACAATTAGTTAAAAGTAAAAAGTTTATTTATTAGTCACAAGTAAGGCTTACACTAATGCTGACGCAAAGTTGCTGTGAAATTCCTCTAGTCACCACAGTTCAGCACCTGTTCGGGTCAATGCATCTAACCAGCACATCTTTCAGTCTGTAGGAGGAAACCCGAGTGCCCAGAAGAAACCCATGCAGACACAGAGAGAATGTACAACTCCACACAAGACAGTGACCCAAGCCAGGAATTGAACCTGGGTCCCTAGCACTGTGAGCATGCAGAGCTAACCACTGTGCTACCATGCCACCCACAATTATCTTTATTGGCCTTTAGTTTTATTCTTCCTGACAAGTGGAAACGTTCTTTGTACATGCTGTCAAAATTTCTCATAATTTTAAAGACCTTTACAATATCAACCTTCAACTTTCTCCTGACAGACAAGAGATCCATCCTGTCCATCCTTGCTGATTGGTACAACCTTGTATTTCAGATGGCATCATTTATAAAACTTTGTATCCTTGCCTGTGCCTCCATATCCTTTCATAAAATGGTGACCAGAACCGTACACAATGTAATCTAATGAAGGATCGCTTTAGCATAGCTTCTCTTTTCAAGAATCTATATTTTTCAATGTTATCCCTTGAAAAGTAAATTCTCACGCTTTTGTTTTGTCTTAAATGCTATCGTTAACCCTTTTCACTACTTTTGGTGATTTGAATAGCTGTTCTTTCAGTTTCCTTTGCTCCTCTACTCCTTATTTGGCAAGTAAAGTGTGACTCCTTACTTAGCTTACATTTAATTGTGTTGAAATTCTTTTCCCAACTAAATGCCCATTCTGCAATTAATATTTTGCAATTTGTTGCAGTTGCTCTCTAGCACAATCATGGCACATTCCCCTACCCCATTCCTAAATCCACAAATTTGGAATTACTGTTTTTGATTCCAAAGTCTAAAATCATTAATATATATTTATTGTGAACAACCGTCGAACCAGGATAGATACTTGCGAGGTCTCACTTCCTAAGTTTGCTACTCTGAATAGATACCCTTTACCCTACTCTCTCTTTTCTGCCTTGAAACCAAATGGTATCCATTCTATTACTTCTTCCCTGATGCTGCATTATTTATTAGTTTAATACGTGGCAATCTGAAAAACTTGTTTGAGGAAAATATGGTACTGAATTCTTTTTCAGACATTTCAAAGAATTAAAAAATGAATGTAGTTGCTCAAAACACAGGATAAAGAAAGTCAGACTTGCAATACCATGTGAAAGATCCCGGTAACTTATTTACCAGCAGATAGATTGTGGGTCTCTGCAGTTCTGTTTATTTGATTCAATTCATTAAAAAAAAAACTCCTGCTGTATCTCTGAGCTGCTGCAAAGCTTCTTTTTATGAAAACCGATTCTATTGTGTGAGGATTGGAAGTTTTCCTGTGTAGCTGCCATGTTATTCTGGAAGGACAAAGGTTTGTGTTTATATAAATCCTAGCTTTGGCAAGATGGAAAATTTATTCTTTACAAATAAGCTCAAAGGAGAAATAAAAGCAGCTGAGTTGTATCAGAACAGAACAGCAAGAAACAGTAAAGAACTAACTGTGTCAGGGATACCAGAACTAAATACTAACAAAAAATTAGGATTATATTTAGAGGGAATGGGCATAGAACTGTCCCATCACAAACCTTCAAACCTGACCACAAAAACTACTGGGCAGCCAGGACATTGTTCACTCCATCAGTCCAATAAAGGTTAGAGCTGTGCTCAGCAATAAATCATCAGAAACAGATTTCCCACTCAACAACCTTGAATTATGGAAAATAATAGCATGCAATAAACCATAATCTTACCCAGATGGTTCCTTTTTAAGAATCATTCTAATGAGTAGCTACGCTAAGTTGTAATAAATTTTTGACAAGCCAATTTAACAGAATTTGACAACACAGAGGGGAACAATTCAACTCAATCCAGGTTTGTGCCTGTATTGGTCCACCGAAAATGTTCAATGCTTCATTCCAATTCCGCCCTCCATACACATCCTTTTTCAAATTCTTATTCAGTTCTCCGTTAAAAGTTAGTAAAGATTCTGCTTCTACCATTGTTTGTGGTTGAGCTTTTCAATTTTCTACCAACACACTGAAGTCTGAATCCTCCATTTCCTGATCTTTCACTGGAAACATATTTTCTTTGATCACATCCGTGACCTTGAACACATTTAATAAATCTCCCCCAATCTTTACAGCTCCAGGGAGAACACCTTCTTCCACATAACTAAAACCTCTTATCCACAACATATCCCTCCCTATAGGTGTGACATTCTTGCCAAAATATGGCACCCAAACCTGATATTCTAGATGCATGGTAATGCCTTTTTTTTTACTGTTTTATCAATTGATTATTATACGCGGAACAATAATGTTTTTTGAGGTCTTCAGGATGTCCTAAAACTCTTAAAGAAAACAGAATATTCTTAATTTTACTCAATGCAATTGTTTATAAATGTAAAATAATATTGGCAGAAGTCTATACTTTGGATGAGCCATTAAACAGAGATCCCATCTGCCCTCTCAGATGGGCATGAAAGATGTTTAAAGACAAACAGGGGAGTTCACTCTGATGTCCTGCCCAATATTTACCTCTCAACTGAGCTCTCAAAACTGATAACCTGGCCATTATTACATTGTACTGGCTGCTGTTCTCTGCATTGTAACACTGACATAGTGCATTTCATTTTAAAATGCTTTGGAGTACCTCAAGGTTGTGAAAGGTGCGACATAAATGAGAAAAATTTTGATTACTGCACAGCACCAACAATATATATATATATTTCTGGTGTTGTAAAAGTTTTATATCATTATGCAACCACAACGCTATCATACATTTGCACAAGTGCAGAAGTGGTATAAAGCAATTTTATTTCCCACTGACTCTGCAGTTAGAATATAAATGCTGCCTGAATTCATAGACCACATCTCATTGGACACTGCCACAAATCAGATTGTGAATGCCTCCAATAATTCTCAATCAGAATGGGCCTTAACAGTCCATTTACTCTGCAAGGTTTTAGCATTGGAGAAAAGCTTGTAGCATATCTGGACCCTTATTATAACAATAGCATAATGGCTCAATTGATTCATTGCACCAAACTAATTTATTACATTAAGGTGTTACATAAATGCACGTTGCTCTTGTCCTTATTGCTCATTCCCCTTCGTCTCCTGTCATTCCTGTACTAATATAAACAGACTAGAAGTTACAATGAGCAATAACATCAGTCACATTGGGAAAAACTCTCTTGCCCTCTATAACAGTAATATTATTACTAGTTGTGCTTAATAATTCCTTTGAGTAAATTTACTTAAACAAACATAAAAGCATCACTCCAGCAGGAATGTCAAGAAAACAGCTGAAGGGGGAACACTGGCTACCCTATGCCCACTTAACAGCCAATTGGCAAATAATAAACTTGAAATAGGATTTCTATTCTTTCAGAACAGGAAACCCTGCATCAGAGAGCAACCAGCCAAAGGCTGGCAGCTCTCCAGCACTTTGGGACACAGGCACCTGTTGTTGGATTGACAGTTGGGTATGTATAAGGAGGTCTTGCAGGACCCGCAGCTGGCAGGCCCAATGGGGTGTAAGATAGGATTTCAGAGGCCAATGGGGGAGGGCAACTTGGGGGTAAAACCTTGGTAAGATTCTCTAATAACTCTAGGGGACATGTTAAGGAGGGACCTCCTACTTTCTTACCACCACACAGGTGCTGTGAATTTTGTGCTCAGATTTTCCGCAAGCAGGGGGTGGGGTCTCTGGGGCACATCATCGTGGCATAGGGGCTCCCCTTATTGGCTCAGAAGGGTTTCCCTTATGTGCATGCGGAGGGGCTTCCCCCGTGTCTGTGCAGGTGAGGCAGGCTATTTTCCCTTGTTCATGTGGTGAGGGAGGGGGTAGAGTTCCTGTGCTTTCTTTGGAGATCAGAGCATCCTTTTTCCAGCAAAGCATATGTACCAGAAAGGGCCACATGTGCTTTGCTCGGGGTGGCAGGGAGGACCATGTGCTTTGCTCTGGGTGGCAGGGAGGGCTTGATTATCTGTCAAGAAAAGCCAGCTGTGCAGCCAGCAAGCTGCATGCCAGTTTTCTTGCCTCAGCCAGCACTGCGCAGAAAATGGAAAATTCCACATAGGAATATCTGCCAGGCTAGTCATTTGTTCTGGGCCTCACCTGCCACCAATTAAATCCCAACAGGCATGAGATAAAACCTTTAAATAGGAAATATTGCTCATTTAATGGCCTCAATTGGCCCAGCGGTAGGCCACCTGCTTAACACCACCTCTGTGCTGGTATAACTGTAGTGGGGGCAGAGGTAGTGAATAGGCAGCAGGCTGGTTTCCCTGTGTTCTAATCTGAACTCAAATACGGGCAACAAATCCTTCAAATCAAAGGGAACTTTCACAGTAACTTCATTGCAGCGTAGGCCTACTAGTGACATAAATAAACTTTAAAGTTGAACTTCTGTAGAAAATGCAGCACAGAATAAATCAGTCAGTTGATCATAATCTATGCTGTGTTTGTGCTTTTCACAATGTTCCAAACGCGAGGTTTATAAATTTGTAATGTTTTGGGACTCTGTCTTCAAATTAAGATAAACTGAAGGGGGTAATGTGGCCTGCTCTGAAAACTGTCTGACAAAGTCTGGCTAATTTGATTGTTGCAGATTAAAGAGACAAAGATTGTTTTACTGTAAAGAAGATGCAAGTGGTTTATGCTTGGAGACAATGGTAACTGCCTATGTGCTAATAGTTGATAGACTGTGAGACTCCAAAATGCCAGAACAGTATTGAGAATGTTGGCTTGTAAACAGTTGTGCTTTAAACTGTCCATTAGTTCCAAGGCAAAAGAGAACAACACTCTCAAGGACAGCTAATCAGGATTTCTATCTGGATGTTCCTATTATAGTTGAGGCCAAATCATTATCTGATTTCAAGAAAAAATTAGATATAACTCTTGGGGCTGAAGGGATCAAGGGATCTGGGAGGAAGGCAGGATCAGGATATTAAATTTGATGATGAGCTATGATCAAGATGAATGGCAAAGCAGACTCGAAGGGCCGAATGGCCTACTCATACTTTTAGTTTCTATACAATGCCAATGTAATTCACACTGCTATGGAATTGGGTTTTAAGAGGAGAATAGTTCTATTCCTGAATATATCCCTGAAGTTAGTTTTCCATGGTCTGTGAGAAAGAAAGATTCGGGTGGAGGGGTGCGGAGAGAGAGAGAGAAAAGGAGCGTGAAGCTAGTTGCTGGAAGTCCTAATGGTTCTCTACACCAAAACGGAGTTGCTAATTCGAGCTAGAATTGAAGAGTCTATTATTTGTGAGGTGCTAAAACAAAGCTCGAAGAATTAGCCTAGCTTGAGCTTGAGGGTGAATCTCAGGTAACACTGCCACTGTGAAGGACAGTTCTGGAGTTAGAAATTACAAGTCTTGGAAAGCAAAAGACCAGAAGTAAACCTTCAGGAGCTAAGAATCATTTTTAGTTGATTATGGGTTTGAACTCCACCCTAGGTTTTGGATACCCAATCTGAATTAATTCTCTAATGGTGAGCACCAAGTGCTGTTGTGAAAGTTCCATCCTTTAGATGAAGATTCCAAACCAGAATCCTGTATGTTTATTCAACTTGGGCATAAAGACTTTCTTGCACAAGTTGAAGAGATCACGGGACTGTCCTGATACCTGGGCAACTCTATTCAAGTTTTATTGTGTATTCAAGTCAAGACATGAGCATGAAATCAAAGTAGCCATGTCAGTGCATTACTAAAGGATGCCATGTTGTCAGATGTGATACTTTTGGAACATAACATCAATCCCACCAATCTGAGATGAATGTGAAAGATAGCCTGGTATTATCTTGAAAACAAACAGGAAATTTTCCTTGTTTTTGACCAATACTTATCTCTCAACTAACACCCCATATTGCTGATTGTGGGATATAGCTGAAAACAACTTGATTGTCATGTTTTCTACATTATATATTTTTTTTATATACATTTACTTCTTATACATTTCAGGGGTGCACTTTAGGACGCCCTGTCGCAAGGGAGACAATGGGGGAGATTTTCTGTGCAACCTGCCATGTTTTGCGTCACAGCAAAGGTGCCCTGCCATTGGTTGGTGGTGGGATCTTCTGGTCCCACTGGTGTCAAGTAGGGTTCCCGGTATGCATCCTTTGTCACCATGAAACTTGTGGCAGAGGGTGCATTGCCGGTGGGACCAGGCAATCCCACCAGCGTAAACGTAGAATTATAGAATCACTGCCATGCAGAAGGAGGCCATTTGGCCCATTGAGTCTGCACCAACAACAATCACACCCAGGCCTCATACCCAGAACCCCAAATATTTACTCCACTAATTCTCCTGATGTTAAGGGACAATTTAGCATGGCTAATCAAACTAAGCCGCAAGTTTTTGAACTGAGAGAAGAAATCGGACCACCCAGAGGAAACCCACAAAAACATGAGGAGAATGTACAAAGTCCACACTGACAGTGGCCCAAGCTGGGAATTGAACCCAGGTTTCTGGTATTGAGACAGCAGTGCTAACTACTGTGCCACCCCTGCCACCTCTGTCCTGAAAGTTCTGGCCAACACTTAAAAGTTCAATGTTTCTGTTCCTTATTTCTTTCCTCCATTTACCAACACCAGTAAAACCACTTTCAACTGGCTGTCACTCCAAATACACGATCTTGCTATGTGCAAAACAATTGCTGTGTTTGGCCTGCAGCTGCTGTGATTCAGTGTATGAGATGTTTCAAAAGATGTGCAAAACATATTGTTTCCTCTTTTACCCATCTCTTGTCCTAAGGACCTGCTCAGGCCCATCCTTATCAATCACAAGAAGGAAGCTCTCCAGATCAGCTATGGCAACGCTGATGAATGGTGACACCTGCAATGTAAACCCACGTACTGAGAAAACCCACATTCAGAACCAGAAAATAATGAGGGAAAGTTACAGGCAGAGCAGAGTAGAAAAAGCCATAACTCCACATTCCCACAGCTCAAATAACCTTGTCTACAAAACTATATTCATAATTCTTTAAAATTTACAGCACACTGCTTTTATTCTCATTCTGAGCCAACTGTTCAACTCTGAAGAAATTGAAGTTGAATTTCTGTGACTGAGGGATTGTGACCACAGAGGAATTTGAACAGGGTGGAGTTGAATTTTGAGTGTACCTACTTGCACCAGCTATACAAATTTCCAATTAATTTTAATATAGGCACGTATAACATCAAAAACAGGAATACTGTCATTTAACCTGATTCAGGTCAATTGTGTTTGTGTTACCTTGAACAGTCTTCTTAAGTAGATTTGCAATACTTTGGGCAAAATCTTACCAAAAATGTAATATTGGGTGCGGCGTCAAGGAGATTTTCAGGATGCTTTCAGGCTGAATCTTATGATTCATTCATATTAATTTCTATTCCTGAGAGTTTCAAGCTGATCTGGGGTGGTGAACGTGTGGAATTCACTACCACAGAATGTAGTTAAGGCCAAAACATTGGGCAGGATTTCACAGCTAAGCTCAGGCAAGACTGGAAATTCCCACCTGAAGTCAATGGATATATTTGTTGTTGGACCCTTGCCTGTGCCGAGGTGAAGGAGTTGTCTGAATTCAACACCTTGTTGAGGCCATTCAGGATCTCATTTACTTTAATCACCTCTCAGTCTTCTAAACTCAAGTGGAAACAAGTCCTGCCTTTCCTACTAAGACAGTCTGCTCAATCCACTGAGGGCTCCTCTCATCACATCCTGCCTGTCAGAAAAAGGAAATCCTTCCCCATCGTGGCTGTAGGATCTCAGCAGGACCATAGGGAATTTGGGAGCATCGTATCTTAACTATGAACCAGTCTTGCTTCAAACCTGATCAATGTGATGAACATATTTAACATGCTTAGCCTCTTAACCAAGCTCTTTGCTCAAAGTACCTATGTCAATTCAACTCGGCAACTTCCAATTGCCAATCGTCTCGCTGTCGGGATATTTGATCTTGGCAAACAAGCTGTAATTATAAAAGTGATCTGGTTTTAGTGCACCATTGCAATCTGCCAAATCCATACCTAGGCAATTGAACCCCTGTGGCTAATACACAGGTGTCTCGAACAAGGTACTGAATTCATACACTGCAGCTGGTTTGCTCGGTGGAGCTGGAGTCTTTGAAACTAAGCAGAAGCATACAGCGGTGTTTATTATTCACCTAGTTCAAGCAGTTTGGATCACAGCCTCTTCAATTTGCAAATACCTTCAACCAGTAATGAAGGGGGAGCTGAGTGCCAAGGAAGGCAGATGGTTACCAATCCTCTCAAGTCTGTGCTCAGGGCCCAGATGTCCCAGAGTTAAGCCCTCATCTGTGCATTATTAGCTGTCTGGGAAGTCAAATTTCAGTGGACCTTGGCTAGATAGAGGAAAAGCTGTTCCTCCTTCTTATTGCTATCCAGCAATTTGTGCAGGACAATAGACAGATGATAGGGTTTGGTTGTGGTGCCCTCCATGTTGGAATAGCCAACCAATGCTCACAGCCTAGCCCTCTACAAGAATGGCCACCTGGAAAAGATAGAGAAGGATTGCTGCTTCCACAGGCATTGCAATGAAGTAAGACTTAGATTTTAGCAAAAACTCCAAATGTAACTATCTCCTCTCAGGATCAGAAGATTGTGGGTTCAACATGGCAACAGTGGTTACATGTCAAAAGCTATTTTGTTAGCTGCAAAGCTTTTTCTGACCTCATGAAAAGTTTGAAGTTTATTTATTAGTGTTACAAATAGGCTTACATTAACATTGTAATGAAGTTACTGTGAAAATCCCCTAGCCGCCAAACTTTGGTCCCTGTTCAGGTACTATTTCAGGAGAATTTAGCATAGCCAATGCACCTAACCAGTATATCTTTCAGGCTGTGGGAAGAAACCGAAGCACCTGGAGGAAACCCACACAGACCTGGGGAGAACGTGCAGACTCTGTACAGTGATCCAAGTCGGAAATTAACCCTGGGTCCCTGACATTGTGAGGCAGCAGTGCTAATGACCGTGCTGCCCTGAAATTGGAATTGTATAACATTCTCTCTTTCCTCCCTTAACCAACATTAGCAAAAGTATATTTCAATGTTAAAGTCAGTCCTACCTGAAGTTTGCGTGCATCTTGACAAAGTGCTATGTTGAGGTATGATGCAGTTAATGGCAAAAATCATAGAATCCTACAGTGCAGAAGGAGGCCATTCAGCCATTGAATCTGCACTGACTAGCTCCTATCCCCATAACTCATTTACCCTAGCTAGTCGCCCTGACGCTAAAGGACAATTTAGAATGGCCAATCCATCTAACCCATATATTTTTGGACTGTGGAGGAAACCAGCGCACCTGGAGGAAACCCATGCAGACACAGGAAGAATGTGTAAACTCTACACAAACAATGATCCAAGCTGGGAACTGAGAATCAAACCAGATTCCCTGGCGCTGTGAGGCAGCAGTGCTAACAACTGTGCCACCGTGCTGCCCTGAGGCCAAGAGGGCTTAAAAATCGGGATTACATAAGATATGCAGGGAGGTTCCACATTCCAAAGAATGCAGGTCAGAGATCAGGTTAACAAGTAACAATTCTCCAGATACATAATGTGTCTCAAAGCAGGGAACCCAGGAGAATAAAATTCTCACCATAAAGTTTATTTCAACTATTACAGTCCAGGTTGATTTAATGACTTCATTAAAATTGACCTTCAAAGCTCAAAATCATTGTGCCCTTATCTGAATATACACTGCATTGCCTACTTAATAATACTGGTAACAACTGCCGGCAATGAAAATTGGAAGGAGAGAATTTTATTCGTATGTTCTTGGAATGTCCTCAAGATATAATATGATAGTCAAACAAATATTGCAGAATCTAAACTCCCACATTCACAGTTTATTAACATTGGTAAATACATCTTTGTTGAATTCCTTGATCAATATGAAATATTTGCTCAGTATAGGCTCAGAGACAGGCAAAGTTAAAAGGGCAAGTTATTGGTCTTTTGACTATATTTGAACTTTTTGGAACTGATGTATGGTTACAGGCACTATCAGAATGGCATTAGTCAGGCATAAACCCTAATAACAGCTCTGACAGTGCAGAAATCCCTCAATCATGTACTATAGTATCCATCTTAGTTTTTGTGCTCAAGTCCTGGAGTGGGACTTGAACCCAGAATCTTTTGCACTCAGAAGCAAGATTGTTACAAAAATAATGACTCAAAAACACTATTAGATATAAAAGGTCTATTGGTGATGTGTGTTGTTACTTATGGTTGAGCCTGAAGATATGAGTGGGCTCTCAGCGATTATTTTGCTTCTGTCTTCACTAAGGAGAGGGACGATGCATACTGTTATACACAGCTTTAAACATCTTCCAAGAATTCCAATTTAATGAGAAAAGTGATTCAATTATTTCTTTATTTAACACCTGTAGTACCAACTCAAACAAACAGTTGCAACTCATTAACTCTTCACTGAGCTTCAACTCAAACTACATTTTAACTCTAACTGAACAGCAACTTTAACTATTTAACTGCAAATAGATACTATCGAGTTTAAGAAAACCTTGGCCAAGAAATATCCTTGCTGTAGAATCAATCTTCCGCTCTCTCAAGCATTCTTCAAGGTACAAGCTTTACTGCAATCGTTGTTTTCTTGGAGATACCACTGCCAAACAAAGAACTCTCGTGTCTTTCATTCACAATTCTCCACTTGCTTCCAAAGATTCTCTGTCATCCAGTCAATTGTGCCACCAGAAACTGATCATATGGCTCGAACATCTGGTGAAATTACTTTTGAACGATGCCACGAGATTTAGCTCATTTTACATGTCCAATACTTAGCGGCCATGAATTGAAGCCAGGCTCTCTCAGTTAATGTAAACGACTTCCCATTTTAGGGCTAACGAAGAAAACTCCAGATCACAGCTCCCAAACTAGAGCCTCTTTACCAACTGCATCTGATTTTAATCTGTAAATTGACCAAAATTCCCAGCATGCTTCATTCTCAGCCAGAATAGCCATTTTAAAGCCACTATTGCCATTATTGTTGTTAAAACATTGTTGTAGCCATTCTTTTTTTCATCCAAAAGACATTCTAATTAAAGAGGAGAATGTGAAATATCAGGTACAATCGACATAACGAGTAGTAGTAGTACTGGAGCGATTAACATCCTTAAAGATAAATAAATCACCAAGGCCAGATGGATTGTATCCCAGACTGTTAAAAGGATGTCAGAGAAGAAATAACAGATAAACTGAAGATTATTTTCCAATCCTCACTAGATGCAGGTGAGGTACCAGAGAATTGAATGTCTGCGAACGTTATACCATTATTTAAAAAGGGTGTAAGGGATAGGCCAGAAAATGGTAGGCTTATCAGTCTGATGTAGTGGTGGGAAAATTATTGGAATTAATACTGAAACAGTATAAGTTGTCACTTAGAAAGGCAGAAACAGATCAGGGATAGTCAGCACGGTTTTCTTAATGGAAGATTATGTTTTACTAACTTAATTGCGTTAACAAGGAGGATTGATGAGGGTTTTACAGTAGATGTTAGTACGTGGATTTCAATAAGGCATTTAACAAGAGTACAAAAACGTGCGGATTACATTTACTGGCCATGCTAAAATAATGCCCCTTAGTGTCCTGAGATAAGCAGGTTAAGGGATTAACGGGTAAATGCGTAGGAATCGGGGGATAGGGCCTGGTGGGATTGTGGTCGCTACAGATTCGATGGGCCAAATGGCCTCTTTCAGCACTGTAGGGCTTCTATGATTCTACATGGCAGACTGGTCAGAAAAGTTAAGATCTTATGGGAGACAGAAGAAGTGGCGAGTTGGATCCAAAATTGACTTACCAACAGGTTAATGGATATTTTTGCGAATGGAAAGCAGTCTCCAGAGGCATTCCACAGGGCTCAGTGTTAAGCCCTTGTTGTATATATTAATGAATCGGACTGAAATGTGCCAAATATGATTGGGAAATTTGGAGATGACACAATTGGTCGTGTAGTTGCTAGTGAACAGGAGGATAGCTGTTAAATACAGAATGATCACAATGGTTTGGTTAAGTGGATAGAAAAGTTGCAAATGGAATTCAATCCAGGAAAGAGTGAGCTAATGTAGTTTGGAAAGGCAAACAAAACAAGACAATGCTCAATAAATGGAAGGATATTGAGTGTAGTTGAGGAAGACTTTGGAATGCATGTCCACAGATCCTTGAACATGGCAGGACACATGGATAAATTGCTGTGAAAAAAGCAAAATAAATGTTTTCTCTTATTAGTGAAATATTGATTATAAAATAGGAATTTAATGATGGAACTGCATAAAACACTAGTTGAGTCACAGCTGGAGTTGTATGTTCAGTTCTGGTCACCACATTACAGAAAGGACATAATTGTTCTGGAAAGAGTATAGAAGAGATTTATAAGAATATTGCCAGGACTTGAGGTGTATTATGAAAAAGGATTGGATAGGCTAGGGTTGTTTTCCTTCGACCAGAGGAGGCTGAGGGGTAACCTAATTGAGGTGTACAAAATCCTGAGGGGCCTAGCCAGGGAAAATGTGTTCCCCCTCACTGAGTGGTAAATCACCAAAGGGTATTGATTTCAGGAGACTGGTAGAAGGATTAGAAGGGACACGAGGAAAGCCTTTTATACCCAAAAAAAAAAAGGGAACATTTGGAATTTACTGCTTGAATTAATGGTTGAAGCTGAAACTCATTTAAAAGGTGGGTTTGATTTTGAACTGCTGGAACCTGTAAGGCCAGGTGCTAGAGAATGGGATTAAAATGAGCAGCTAGTTTCTTTTTCTTTTCTTCTTTGGCTGGTATCAACATGATGGGCTGAATGGCCTCTTTCTGCACATAACCTTTCCACATCATATGGTTCTAAAGTAGTTTTTAAAATCCTGGATGTCATAAAAGATGTTGTATAAATACAAGCTTGAGTAAACTTGTCTCAACTGGTATTACTATTTGGCAGCAAAAGCCACAAGCTTTCAGAATGCTGCCCCTTTGTCAGATGAGTGGGAGTTCTATTCACAAATAGACTGAAATTATTCTGCACTCACATTGTCTGTACCTTTAAGACTTGATTACCTGTAAGGACTCACCTTCCAGTCATTATTTTGTAAATTGAGTTTGTGCCTTTATATGCCCTGTTTGTGAATAGAACTCCCATTCACTTGAGGGGACAGCACTCCAAAAGCTAGTGGCTTTTTCAACCAAATAAACCTGCTGGACTTTAACCTGGTGAGATTTCATATGATGTTTATCCCAGTCTAAGACCAGAATCTCCAATAGTGGATATGGAGACAGATAGAGGAAAAATTCCATGCTTCTTGCCAGCTTGTTGGTTCACTGGCTCCATCTCAGTTCCAGATATCTTCCGGGAGCTAGAATAGTAAAACTTTAGGGACATCTGCAAACAATGGGTAAACCAGCTTGACTTTGTTATGGACTAATTAAGCCCTATTGTTAGAGGTCAAGTGGACGATTCCAGTTGACTTCTCAGACCTCGGAAGCAGACTGGATGTGTTGAAAATTGCAGCCATCCCCATCTCTTCAATTGCAGTTAAAATTACAGGTCACCCTAGGGCACCTCTTCCCATGATTGCAAACCACTTGCTCAGCCTATTTATAACTTCAGTTTTAAAATGTTAGAGGAGAGGTGGGGGTGTGTCTTCACCTTGGGGCACCCTCTTTGTTGGAAAAATGACTGCTCACTCTGAGCTAGAAGTTTATCAATTGGCTAATTCAGGAAATAAATCACAAGTGAATGACTGTGCCCCAGTCAGTCTTCAAACCCTTACTTGAATCTGATAGAGTTCTGAAAATCTTGCCTCTGGACTTCAACACAATCTAATTTGCTGCTTCGGTGCAGTATCGACGGAGTACTGCAATGTCAAAGGTGAAGTTTTTTGGACAAAAAGAAAAAGGACATTTGCATACGTACTGTGTCTTTCATGATGCCAGTGGAAGTCTTCTCAGAGTGAAGCCACTGTTGTGATGTAGAAAGGTATTAAACCAAGGTGCTGTCTGTCTACTCAGCTAAACAGGAGAGATCCCACATCCTTTTCGAAGGAGAGTAGTGAGCTCTTGATATGGCCTGGCTGATATTCCATCCTCAGCTAATACAGACAAAAAAAAATTAGGCTATCCATCTTGCGTATGAAAATTGGTTGCCGCAGTCACCTAAATAACAGTGACAGCTCCTCAAAAGTAGAAGTACTCTGGAATGTCCTGAGGATATGGAAGACCGGATATAAATACAAGTTTCCGCCTACATGCCATTTTATACCTCATTCTTCAAATAAATGGTGCCTTTTCATGTCAACCTCAACATTTTAATATTGAAGAAGAATTTATCAAAAAATTGGAAGCTGTTCAGTGGACAAATTTCTCACTGCAATTCCTGTGTTTTCCATTTCGAAAACCTTCTATCTCATGTGGTGAATTATTATCCTCTGGGCTACAAGTTAGTTAATTTATGCAAGTGAGAAGCAGCTTCTTGGTGCCAATTAAATCATAAAGAAGAAATGTTGCCCAGTGTGAAAAGTCTAATTATGATAATCCAGGCTACTTTCAAACAAGTGCATCATCTAATGCAATCAAAACAGTTATTTTCAAAAATAAAATACCGCTTTAAATTTTTGGAATGCATCCAGTCAATGCATAATGTAAAATTATAATGATTCGCTATAATTATATGACTAATAGCAAATTAATATTCATGCAAAAATAAGTGGAGCAAAAATAATCAGAGTATTGGCACAGGATGAGTCTGTCACTGGTCCCGAACTTTCCTTCCTTACAGTTTTTATAGCAACTCCTTTGCACCAATATGTTATCTTAGGTCTATCACTGTGTAATTGGACAAGTTTGTTCAATCTTATACTATTCAGATGTTGTAGCCTTGTATTGATTATCTGTTGCTTCATTGCATAATCAGGGGAAAAAAGACTTGCATTTCTTTAGTGCTTTTCACAACCACACAACGTCCAGGCTTTTTCCATCTTATCAACTCCTTTTGAAGTATATTCACTGTTGCAACGTACAAAATCTGGCAGCTAATTTGGACACAACAAGATTCCATAGATAGCAAAGTGTTAAGAACAGGTAATCTTTCTTTAGATGTTGTTTGAAAGATAAATGTTAATAGGGCACTGGGGAATTTTCTCCGCTCTGCATCTCAATAGGTGTGGGCTCTTAAAATCGCTCTTGGGGTTAAAGGGATCAAGGGATATGAGGGAAAAGGGGGTGGGGAGAATCAGGATATTGAATTTGATGATCAGCCGTGATCATAATGAATGACAGAGCAAACTTGAAGGGCCAAATGGCCTACACCTGCTTCTAGTTTCTATGGGAATATTTAAACAGGAAGAAGCCTTGTAAAACCAGGTTAGAGTCCAACAGGTTTATTTGGTAGCATAAACCACTAGCTATTAGACTGCTGCCCCTTCATCAGGTAAGTGGAAGTTTTGTTCACAAACAGGCATACAAAGACACAAGCTCAATTTACAAAACAATGCTTGCAATGCGAGTTTTTACAGGTGATCAAGTCTTAAAGGTACAGACAATGTGTGTGGTGGGAGGTTTAAGCACAGGTTAAAGAGATGTGTATTGTTTGCAGCCAGGTCAGTTAGAGAGATTTTGCAAGTCAAGTTGTGAGGGTAATAGATATTGTGACATGAACCGAAGGTCCAGGTTGAGGTCATCCTGATGTGTGCAGAAGTTGGCTATCTGTCTCTGCTCAGCAATTCTGCATCGTCATGAAGGCTACCTCGGAGAACGCATACTCGAAGATCAGAGGCTGAATGCCTGTGACCGCTGAAGTGTTCCCCAACAGGAAGAGAACTCTGTTGCCTGGTGATTGTTGAACAATGTTCATTTATCTGTTATAATGTAGAGATGCTGGCGTTGGACTGGGGTAAACTCAGTAAGAGGTCTGGCAACACCAATTTTAAATCCAACCGATTTATTTGATAGTAAATCTGCTCGCTTTTGTCAGGCGAACGAGGTGTACCATGACTAGGGGCATCCTTTCTTGCAGTGTATCAGGTAGACAACATCGGCCAAGTTGCAAGAGTATGTACTGTGTACCTGGTGGATGGTGTTCTCGTCTGATGTGATGGCATCCATGTCAATGATCCATTGCATCTTGCAGAGGTTGCTGTGGCAGCATTATGTGATGTCGTGGTCACTGTTCTCCTAAAGGCTGAGTAATTTGCTGCGGACAATGGTCTGTTTGAGGTTGCGCAGTTGTTTGAAGGCAAGAAGTGGGGGTGTGGAGATGGCCTTGGAGAGCCGTTCGTTTTCAACAATGACACGTTGAAGGCTCCAGAGAAGATGTCGTAGCTTCTCCACTCCTGGGAAGTACTGGACAACAAGAGGTATTCTGTCTTCAGTGTCTCATGTTTATCTCCTGAGGAGATAGGTGCAGTTTTGCTATGGCATGTTGGAACTATCGATCGTTATTTACAACCAGCCAAGGGAATTCACAAAGATCTCAATGAAATGTCCCATTTAAAAGATGATGACTCCAACAAAGCAGCACTCCCACAGAATAAATTGCAATGGTGGCATGCCCTAATTAGCAAAAAATGTTCCATTATAATTGGCGCTGCCACCCAGCCTTGTGCAGTAAGCTGATTACTTTATTTCAATTGCATTGGATTTTTTCCCCCTTCTATTTTCTCCCCTCTCTTCCTGAAGATAGTGACTATCATGAAGTGTAGTTCCATGGGCACAGGAAGGACTCTGGCACCTCACTCAAGTGGCCATTCTACACTCCTGAGACTAGCTAATGATTATCTACAGACTGTGCAATCGTTAAGCCAAACCTGATCCTGTCCCATGAATTCTTTATGATAAATACAGTAAGAGGTCTAACAATGAGAAGTTTAGAATGATCAGAAATAGTCAGCATGGTTTTGTCAAGGACAGGTCGTGCCTCATAAGCCTAGTTGAGTTCTTCGAAAATGTGACTGAACACATTGACGAAGGAAGAGCGGTGGACATGATGTACATGGACTTTAGCAAGGCGTTTGATAAGGTCCCCCATGCAAGGTTTCTGGAGAAGCTGAGGGGCATGGGATCCAAGGGGCTTTGGCCTCGTGGATCCAGAACTGGCTTGCAGGCAGAAGGCAGAGAGTGGTTGCAGATGGGTCATGTTCTGCATGGAGATCGGTCACCAGTGGAGTGCCCCAGAGGTCTGTTCTAGGACCCTTGCTGTTTGTTATTTTCATAAATGATGAGGATGAGGAAGTGGAGGAATGGGTTAGTAAGTTCACCGACAATACAAAGGTCGGTGGTGTTGTGGATGGTCTGGAGGGATGTCAAAAGTTGCAGCGGGACATAGACAGGATGCAAGACTGGGCGGAGAAGTGGCAGATGGACTTCAACGCGGATAAATGTGTAGTGGTCCATTTTGGCAAGAATAATGGGATGAAGGAGTACAATATCAAGGGTAGGAGTCTTAGCTGTGTTGTAGAGCAGAAGGATCTTGGGGTCCGGGTCCATAGGACTCTTAAATTGGCCTCGCAGGTGGAGGAAGTGGTCAAGAAGGCATACGGTGTACTTGCCTTCATTAATCGAGGAATTGAGTTTAGGAGTCAGGAGGTAATGATGCAGCTCTGTAAGACCCTTGTCAGACCCCAGTTGGAGTACTGTGCGCAGTTCTGGTCGTCTCACTATAGGAAGGATGTAGAAGCTATTGAAAGAGTACAGAGGAGATTTAGATGCTGCCTGGATTGGGAGGCATGCCTTAGGTTGAGGGAGCTGGGACTCTTCTCACTGGAGAGACGTAGGTTGAGAGGCGACCTGATAGAGGTTTATAAAATGTTGAGAGGAATCGATAGGGTGGATTCTCAGAGGCTATTTCCCTGAGCTGAAATGGTCACTACGAGAGGACACAGATTTAAGGTGCAGGGAAGCAAATATAGAGGGGATGTTAGGGGTAAGTTTTTCACTCAGAGGGTGGTGAGTGAATGGAATCGGCTGCCGGAGGTGGTAGAGGCAAACTCGCTGGGGTCTTTTAAAAGACTTCTGGATAAGTATATGGGAACTCATGGGATAGGGAGTTATATATAGGTCTGTGGATTGGTAGGTATAGATGTGATCAGCGCAATCATGGGCCGAAGGGCCTGTTTGTGCTGTAGTGTTCTATGTTCTAACGCTAATCTTTTTGGTAAGCAGGACAGAGACTTAGGCTTTTTCAGTTGTTCTCCCATGTCCCTCCTAGCTAAATCAATGATATCAATTCTAACCTTCATCTACTGTGTAAACTATATATTACATTAGTTAGGCCATAGCTAGAGTACTGAATGCAATTTTGATCATTGCACTAAAGGAAAATTATGATTGCCCTAGAGAGGGTATAGGGGCCTGGAGAATTTTAGTTACGTGAACAGGTTGTTTTCTTTGGAACAGAGGTGGCTAAAGGGAGACCTCAATGAAGTGTATTAAATTGAGAGGTCTATCCAGATTTGATAGGCAACTTATCTTTAGTTGAGAGGTCTGTAACCAGGGAGCATGAATTTAAGGTTTACAGGAGATGACGGGGATCTGGATGTCAACATCTGGCATCTGGGAAGCTTTCAAGTGCAAATTGATAGGGATTCAGGACTGGCATATTCCTGTAAGGGTGAAGGTTAAATATGGTAAGTTTTAGATAACAAGTGATATTGTGAGTCTAGTCAAAGAGGAGGAGGAAGCATTTGTCAAAGCTGGAAGGCTGGAAACATACAAAGCAATGTGGAAAACAAGGAAAATAGAAAGAAACTTAAGCAAGGAGTAAGAAGGGTTAAAAAGGAATCATGAAAAAGCATTGGCCAGCAAGATTAAGGAAAATCCCAAGGCTTTTTATATAAACATAAAAAGCAACAGGGTAGCCAGGGAGAGGTTGGCCCATTCAAGAACAAGGAAGGGATTCTATACATGGAGCCAGAGGATGTGGGCAAGGTATTAAATAATATTGTGTCAATATTCATCAAAGAGAAGGACTTGATGGATGATGAGTCTGGGAAAGGATGTGTAGATAGTTTGAGTCACGTTGAGTTCAAAAAGGTGTTATGGGGTTCTTGAGGAACATTAAGGTAGACAAATCCTCAAGACCTGATGGGATATACACCAGAATACTGAGAGACAAGGGAGGAAATTGCTGGGGCCTTGACAAAAATCTTTGTATCTTTATTGGCTACAGGGGGTGTTCCAGAGGATTGGAGAATAGCCAAGGTGGTTTCTTTGTTTAAGAAGAGTAGCAAGAATAATCCAGGTAATTACAGCTACATGAACCTCACATCAATGATAGAGAAATTACTGGAGAGACAAGATATATTCCCCTTGAAATTAAGTGGGCATATTAGTAAGAGGCAACATGGCTTCAGAAGGGGATGTCATGTCTCACAAACTTAATCGAGTTTTTCAAGGAACTGATGAAGATGATTGATGAGGGTAGGGCAGCGAGTGTTGTCTACATGGACTTCAGTAAGGCCTTTGACAAGGTCCTTCAGCCTGGCAGACTGGTGCCGAAGATGAAGTCGCATGGAATCAGACATGAGTTGGCAAGGTGAATATAAAACTGGCTCGCTCAAAGAAGACAGAGGGTAGCAGTGAAAGAATGCATTTCTGAATGGAGGGCTGTGACAAGTGGTGTTCCTTAGGAATCAGTGCTGGGACCTTTATTGTTCGAAGGAAACTGAATTAGAACATAGAACATAGAACATAGAACAATACAGCACAGAACAGGCCCTTCGGCCCTCGATGTTGTGCCGACCAAAATAAAAAGCAATGCCCCTCCTAACTAAACCATTCCCTTCTCATCCATATACTTATCAACTAACCTCTTAAACGCCACCAAACTTGGCGCATCTACAACAGCTGCAGGCAGGGCATTCCACTCCCTAATCACTCTTTGAGTAAAGAACCTACCTCTGATATCCGTCCTATAACTCATACCCCTTAATTTAAAGCTGTGTCCCCTCGTGCTAGCTTTCTCCATCCTAGGAAAAAGGCTATCACTGTCCACCCTATCTAAACCTCTAATCATCTTATATGCTTCAATAAGATCCCCTCTTAGCCGCCTCCTTTCTAACGAAAACAACCTCAAATCCTTCAACCTCTCTTCATAGACCTGCCCTCCATACCAGGCAACATCCTGGTAAACCTCCTCTGTACCCTCTCCAATGCCTCCACATCTTTCTTATAATGTGGCGACCAGAACTGCACACAATACTCCAAGTGCGGCCGCACTAGAGTTTTGTACAGTTGCAACATGATGCTGCGGCTCCTAAATTCAATCCCCCTACCAATAAAAGCTAAGACTCCATATGCCTTCTTAACAACTTTATCCACTTGACTGCCTACTTTCAGGGATCTATTGACACATACACCAAGATCCTTCTGTTCCTCAACACTATTAAGAGCCCTACCATTAGCCCTATACTCTACACATTTATTGTTCCTGCCAAAGTGCATTACCTCACACTTTTCCACATTAAACTCCCTTTGCCACCTCTCGGCCCAGCTCTGCAACTTGTCCAAGTCACTCTGTAAACTAAAACACCCCTCTTCACTATCTACCACACCACCAACTTTAGTATCATCTGCAAATTTACTGATCCATCCCTCAATACCCTCATCCAGATCATTTATAAAAATTACAAACAGCAGGGGCCCCAAAACAGACCCCTGAGGCACACCACTCGTCACCGAACTCCACGAAGAAAATCTCCCATCAACCACCACCCTCTGTCTTCTTAGTAAGATTGCAGATGACACAAAGGTTGGTGGATTTGCAGATAGCAATGGGGACCATCAGAAGATACAGCAAGATATAGATTAGTTGGAGACTTGGGCAGAGAGGTGGCAGATGGAATTTAATCCAGACAAGTGTGAGAGAATGCATTTTGGAAGGCCTAATACAAAATAGGAAATGTACAATAAGTTGCAGAATCCTTGAGAGTATTGATAGGCAAAGGGATCTGAGTGTATAAGTCAACAGGTCACTGAAAGTGGCAATACAGGTGGAGTAGATAGTCAAGAAGGCACATATGGCATGCTTGCCTTCATCAGTTCGGATACTGAATTTAAAAACTGGCAAATCATGTTGCAGCTTTATAGAACCTTAGTTAGCTGCACTTGAAATATAGTGCTCAATTCTGATCACCACACTACCAGAAGCATGTAGAGATTTTGGAGAGGGTACAGAAAACATTTACCAGTATGTTGCCTGGTACGGAGGGCATTAGCTATGAGGAGAGGTTAGAACATAGAACATAACAGCACAGAACAGGCCCTTCGGCCTTCGATGTTGCACCGACCAATATAAAAAGCAATGCCCCTCCAAACTAAACCATTCCCTTCTCTTCCATATACTTATCAACTAACCTCTTAAACGCCACCAAACTTGGCGCATCTACAACTGCTGCAGGCAGGGCATTCCACTCCCGAACCACCCTTTGGGTAAAGAACCTACCTCTGATATCCGTCCTATAACTATCACCCCTTAATTTAAAGCTGTGTCCCCTCGTGCTAGCTTTCTCCATCCTAGGAAAAAGGCTATCACTGTCCACCCTATCTAAACCTCTAATCATCTTATATGTTTCGATTAGGTCTCCTCTTAGCCGCCTCCTTTCTAACGAAAACAACCTCAAATCCCTCAGCCTCTCCTCATAAGACCTGCCCTCCATACCAGGCAACATCCTGGTAAACCTCCTCTGTACCCTCTCCAATGCCTCCACATCTTTCTTATAATGTGGGGACCAGAACTGCACACAATACTCCAAGTGCGGCCGCACTAGAGTTTTGTACAGTTGCAACATGACGTTGCGGCTCCGAAATTCAATCCCCCTACCAATAAAAGCTAAGACTCCATATGCCTTCTTAACAACCTTATCGACTTGACCGCCTACTTTCAGGG
Source organism: Sphyrna mokarran (assembly GCA_024679065.1). NCBI lineage: Eukaryota > Metazoa > Chordata > Chondrichthyes > Carcharhiniformes > Carcharhinidae > Sphyrna > Sphyrna mokarran. The sequence continues at coordinate 28,849,064 of JAGIQG010000028.1, forward strand.
ATCTATGCACAAATACACCAAGATCCCTCTGTTCATCAACACTATTAAGAATCCTACTATTAGCCCTATACTCTACACATTTATTATTCCTGCCAAAGTGCATTACCTCACACTTTTCCACATTAAACTCCATTTGCCACCTCTCGGCCCAGCTCTGCAACTTGTCCAAGTCTCAAAGGTTGGAGAAACTTGGTTTGTTCTCACTTGAGCGACAAAGATTGAGAGGAGACCTGATAGAAGTCTACTATATTATGAGGGGCATGGACAGAGTGGATAGCCAGAAGCTTTTTCCCAGGATGGATGAGTCAATTACTAGGGCGCATAGGTTTAAGGTGCGAGGGGCAAGGTTTAAAGGAGATGTACGAGGCAATTTTTTTTTTAATACACAGAGTAGTGGGTGCCTGGATCTGGCTGCTGGGGGAGGTAGTGGAAGCAGATACACTACTGACTTTTGAGATTCATCTTGACAAGTTCATGAATGGGATGGGAACAAAGAGATATGATCCCTGGAAGGGTAGGAGGTTTTAGTTAAGTTGGGCAGAATGGTTGATGCAGGCTTGGAGAGCTGAAGGGCCTGTTCCTGTATAATTTTCTTTGTTCTTTGTCATTGCCTGAAAAGGAGTGGTAGAAGTAGGAACGCTCAGAATATTTAAAAAGTACATGAAGGGCAGGATTTTCCAGCCACACTTGCATCAAAACCGGAAAATCCCACCTAAGGTCAACAGATCTTTGCATGGGCTGCAACCACCATCCCCCAACTCCACCTGTTATGATTCCCATGACAGGTGGTATGAAAAAATTCCTCCCAAAATATTGCAACCTACAAGGCTATAGATCAGGACCTGAAAATGGGATAAGACTGGATGGCTATTTGTGGATGGTCATAATGGACTGAGTGGCATCATTCCATACTGTAAATTTCTATGATTCTACACAGCATCGTCTAAAGTGAATTAACTCACCATAGATTGAGAATCAAAGTTAGGACTCTATTGGCCTGTCTACCACCATAGTTTATACAGCAGCACACCTACTCACTGAGGCACTGGGTGAAGTTTCCAGCCAGATTGTTCAGCAAAACAAAGAATCTAAGTCCTCTGACAAAATACTTAACAATGAACTGACACATCAGACATAAACGTCAGGTGAATGTTAACTGACATGACTTGTTAATCTGCATGGTTTCATTGTTTATAAATACTCTTTTGGTGAATCTATGTCAAGTAATTGAAAAACTGTGTGTATGTGTGAGGATTGAAGCCGGGTTTTGAGATAGATTGAAGACCTGTCAGCTCAACCACTGTAGCAAGGGCAAAATGACAACAAAAGCAACAACTTGAATTTATACAGCACCCTTGCAGGGTAAAGCAGCCATGGTGCTTCACAGAACTAATCTGACATTGAGTAATGTGAGGAGATAGTTAGACAAATAACCAAATACTTGGTTAAAGGAATGTATTAAAAGGAAAAAAGAGACCTAGATTAACATAGAAGTGTAGGAAGGGCTTTTCAGAGCTTAAGGCTTTGCCAACTGAAGTCATCATTGCCAATGAAACATCGTGAAACAATTAAAACTGAACATATGCAAAAGGTGAGAATTAGAGGGGAGCACAGTTATTTTGGAAGGTGGTAGCGCTGGAGAAGGTTACAGAGATCAGGAGGGGCAGACCACACAGGATTGAGAATTTTAAAACTGGACCACGAGGCAGTGTAGGTCAGAAGCTGCGGGCTGGTGTGTGAACAGCATCAGCATAAGGGTAGCACTTGAGTTCAAGTTTACGGAATTCAAGTTAAGGCTCAGTTGGTTAAGTCAGTATGACCTGAACCATGCAGTGGAAAGAGGTTCTTGCTTCAAATCAGTCATCTTTGCTGGGTTGGCTACTCATGGAAAGAAACAAACTTGCATTTTATTACAGTGACATCTTTCATGACATAAGAATATCTCAAAGCACTACAGTCAATAATTTACTTTTGAAGTCTAGTCACTGTTGTTACTTCCTCATGTCATTATCTGGCGCTAGTTGTGGGTCTGCATGGTATTTAACACTGCAAATGGCATCATTTATCAAGATTGGTACGGTCACTCTTTAGTCTAATCTCAATTTGCTCCATACTATTCCACATCCATTATCAAACCAGTGTTCAAATTGGCCAAACATAGGAATGTAGATGATCAACTATTGGACCTAATATGGAAAATTGTTTCGTTTAAATCACTGGATCTATTCAATGTTCATAAATGTTGTTAAACAGTACTGTGTCTGCCTGTTCTTGTTAAACTGGTGGCATTTGATGTTAAGCAATGAGTTTCTTAGTGGCCTAATCAATATTCCTCCAATCAACATTATCAAGTACAGACCAGCTGATCATTGCCATCACCCCTTGACATTCAATGGCATTACCATTGCTGAAACCCCCACGATCAACATTCTGAGTGACACCTTTCACCAGAAATTGAACTGAATTAGCAATATAAATGCTGTGGCTATAAGAGCAGGTCAAAGACTAGAATCTTGTCCTTCTAGATGTTCTAGAATCTTCCTGTAAGTAATTCACCTCCGACTCCTCCAAGGGCTGTTCACCATCTACAAAGTGCAAGTCAGAAGTGTGTACTCTCCATTTGCCCAGATGAGTGCATCTCCAACAACACCCAAAAAGCTCAACACCATGCAGGTCAAAGCAGCCCGCTTGATTGCTATTCCTTCCATAAACATTCACTGCCTCGCCACCAATGAACAGTAGCAGTGGTGTGCACTATCTTCAAGATACACTGCAGGAACTCACCAAGGTTTCATAAACATCTAGAAGGACAAAGACAATAGATACTTTAACACACCATCAGCTTGGAGCTCCACTCCAGGTCACTCAGATTTGAAGGTATATTGCTGTTTATTCTCTGGCACTAGGTCAAAATCCTGGAATTCCCTTCCTAACAGCACTGTGGGTGTACTTTTATTTCAGAGACTGCAGAAGTTCAAGAGCCGTTCACCACCACTTTCTCAAGGGCAATTAGGGATGGGCAATAAATGCTGGCCAGCCAGTAACACCCATGTCCCATAAACAAATTTTAAAAATTCCTTTCATCACTGTTGGGTGGGATTTGGTAAGATGCAATTTGCTTTCTGCATTTGACTATATAACAACATCAATACATTTCCAAGTGATATGTTCTATATGTAGTTATTTGAGACAGTTCTAAGAGATGTAGTAGAACATAGAACACTACAGCACAAACAGGCCCTTCGGCCCACAAGTTGTGCCGAACACATCAAAACCTACCCAGCCACAGACCTATCTATAACCCCCAATCCCATTGGATCCCACATACTCATCCAGAAGTCTTTTAAAAGACCCCAGCGAATTCACCTCGACCACCACCGACGGCAGCCGATTCCATTCACTCACCACCCTCTGAGTGAAAAACTTTCCCCTAGCATCCCCTCTGTACTTGCTTCCCTGCACCTTAAATCTGTGCCCTCTCGTCGCGACCATTTCAGCCCTGGGAAATAGTCTCTGAGAGTCCATCCTATCTATTCCTCTCAACATCTTGTAAACCTCTATCAGGTCGCCTCTCAACCTTCGTCTCTCCAGGGAGAACAGTCCCAGCTCCCTCAACCTGTCTTCATAAGGCATGCCTCCCAATCCAGGCAACATCCTTGTAAATCTCCTCTGCACCCTTTCAATAGCTTCCACGTCCTTCCTATAGTGAGGCGACCAGAACTGCGCACAGTACTCCAAGTGTGGTCTGACAAGGGTCCTATAAAGCTGCAGCATTACCTCCTGACTCCTGAACTCAATCCCTCGATGAATGAAGGCCAGTACACCGTAAGCTTTCTTAACCACATCCTCCACCTGGGAGGCCGATTTGAGAGTCTTATGGACCCGGACCCCAAGATCCCTCTGCTCTTCCACACAGCTAAGACTCCTACCTTTGATAGTGTACTCATTCATCCCGTTGGATCTGCCAAAATGGACCACAACACATTTATCTGCGTTGAAGTCCATCTGCCACTTCTCCGCCCAGTCTTGCATCCTGTCGATGTCATGCTGCAACTTCTGACATCCCTCCAGACCATCCACAACACCACCGACCTTCGTGTCATCAGCGAACTTACTCACCCATCCCTCCACTTCCTCATCCAGGTCATTTATGAAAATGACAAACAGCAAGGGTCCTAGAACAGATCCCTGGGGCACTCCAGTAATGTGTTGTACAAATGCAAATTTTTCATACAATTGTATTGGAAATACATTACAATGATTTTCCTCCCCAGAAGATAATTCCATGCTTCAGGTAATGTGTCTGTTTGAACTTGTTTTAATGTTGGACTTTCAGAGCTGGCCAAAGCACTGGGATGGATTCCCAAACTCAGATGAATAGACAAAATGCAGTAAAGACAATATTGAGTCCTCACAAATGACTTCGTGACTTCACATTTTTAACATTTGCTAATTGAATCTGAAGGTGCGCTGATTTTGTTGCCAAAGGCTTTTTTTTTATGTTGATCAAAATATATTCATCAAAGAATCGTATAGCATGGAAGGAGACCATTTGGCTCCTTGCATCTTCATCAGCTTTTTGAAGGTGAAATCCAATTAGTTCCATTTCCCTGCTATTTCCCCATAGCCATTTTTATCTTCAATATATATCCAATTCCCTTTTACAAATTATCTGCCTCCACCATCCTTTCAAAAAGGAGGATTCTAGATTACAAAACTTCAGTGTTAAATAAAAGGTTTTCTCAACTCCTCATGGCTATTTTGCCAATTATTTGGAATCTGTTCTCTTTTAGTTTCTTTCTGCCAATGATTGATCTTCATGACTATTTGAAACCATTCAAGATTTTTAACACCTCCATCAAATCTCCGCTTAACTTCTGTTCTAAGAAGAACAAATTTACAACATTCTCTTCAAATAACTAAAGATCTACATCTCTGATTCCACTCGATGTTTTCTAAAAATCTATCAGGCACTGATAGATCGCTCATGGAGTTGGTAACAGCACCCAAGGTAATATATTGTTTTATAATGATGAGGATATAAGTAACTCCAAAAATATACACTATACCCAAGACATTTCACATGTTAAATGTGTGCATCATTATTGATTTCAGTGAAGTATCCACACTTCATCATGTAATGACCAATGTTCTTTCTAAGCTGTGTGTTTGCACAATAACCTGTAAGGCCACAGAGAAGTCAGCCCTTTGAAATTACTGCTCGTATACAACCTTGGAAAGAAACTTAAAAGGGGCACACATTCAAAAAAAGAATTGCAGAGAATATTGCTAACGGCATAACACTTCTTATTTCAAATGATAATACAGCGAGAGAATTATTCTTCACATCTGGTATCTGACTGACATGGTGAAAGCCTCCATCCTCTGTATGGAATTTGTCCCATCTAAAGATAAATCCCAGTGTGCCAAGTTGCTGCTAATGTGATAGTAAATGATCTGCTACAAAATTGGAACTACTACAAAAATAGAACAAAATTGACATTGTTTCAGTAGGCACATGATTCTGAGATTCAGTACAAGATGCATTGTTTGAGTAGGGCAAATGAAACTCAACCATAGAATCCCCACTGTGCAGAAGGAGCATCAGCCCTTCAAGTCTGCACTAACTCTCTGAAAGGGTATCTTACCTAGGTCCGCCCAATCCCTGTAATGCCACATATTCTTGGCACTGAGGCAGCAATGCTAACCACTGTGCACCCCCAAATTAACTTAAATATAACTCATTATCTACTTGATCTTGGAGGGCTTTATGGAATTAGATATGGGGAAGTTGATTCTGTAAAACACTTGCGAAACCAATACATTAGAATTCAGCAATATGATTCAAGTAATATCCTTTAAACAGACCAAAGCATTTTACAAGAAAGATCTCAAAAGCTAAAACAGAAGTGGAATTCTCCCATCTGAATTTCAGAATTAGGCTTTTTATGGTGCCAGTTGGCCCATCATGTCTGCACTGGCTCTCCAAACGAGCATCATGACTTAGTGCCAATCCCCTGTCTTTTCTCCCATACTCCTGCACATTGTGTCTATTCAAGTAATCATCTAAAGCCCTCTTGAATGCCTTAATTGATTGAACCTGCCTCCACCAGACTCCCAGTCACTGCATTCCAGACCCCAACCGCTCGCTGTACGATAAAGCTTTCTCTCAATTGTATTTGCTTCTTTTGCAAATCACTTTCAATTTGTGCTCTATTATTATTGAGAACAAGAGGAACATTCTTTTCTCTATCTACTCTGCCCAGCCCCGTCATAATAAAAATGTTCAAAATTAAATCTCCTCTTGGCCTCTCCAATCTATCTCCACAACTGAAGTTTCTCATTCCTGGAACCATTCATGCAAAATCTCCTCAGCACGCTCTCCAATGCATCCACATCCTTCCTTTAGTGAGTTGCCCTGAACAGCGCACTCATAGCTGGGGTGGGAATGTGGCGTGTTCTCGCTGTGAAGGCCAGCAGAAAAACATGCTGCATCTTCTGACCCACCCAACCACATTAATTATGTAACCAGCTGTTTTGCACCATTTTCCATGGCAAGAAAATGGCACATAGTCTACAGTCCTATCCGCTGCTATATTGAAAAGGCACCTTGGGCGACTGTTTTGCACATTCTCCTTGTGTTGGTGTGGATTTCCTCCAGGCCTTTCAATTTCCTCCCACAGACCCACAATTGAAGAAAGAAGATAGACCTCCTGAAAATGAAGATGGATCTTCAGGAGCACTCTGAGGTCAGACAATGGACCTTTTGAGAAAGAAGATAGATCTTTAGGAACAATATAAGACTGGAAGATGTTCCTCCACTGGACATTGTACCTGGAAGATCCACCTGCTGATGCTGCCCTCACTAACTGTGGGGTTCTTGGGTCCAGGAATATTATGGATTCTGGAGGTACCTATAGTTGCTGTTCAGATGAGTTCTGTTATTTGCATGCCAGGTTGTTCCAAATGTGTTGCACACCGATGTAATTTCCCACTGGTGCTGAGAATCAGGTGTGGGTGGTCAAGCTTTCAACTGTATTGCATTAGCAGTATGCAAATTAATTATGTGCCAGCCTCCAATGGCTTTCCTGATCTGCCTGTGATGGGTACTGGCAGAAAATTCCGTGGGAAATTCAGATTGCAATAAAAACCAATTTTCGGGTCTTCCGCCAAATTTTCTCCTTTGTCCGCCCCATTGAAGCTGCTGGCAGGGCCGTGGGAGAATCTGCCCTGCATCTTGGTACTGAAACAGTTACAGTGTAAACCACTGTCAACAAATTGTTCTTTATGCTTTAATTTATGGATCATTAGTTTATTGTATACTCCAGAACTGTATACAGACAGTATATGTATTAGATTGAAATAATGTACGGTCTTGTAATTACTGAAAAGGTCAAATAATTCATTTTTGAAAAGGTCACTGCTTAAATTATTATTTAGGTTTCGATAAGAGGATAATAAATCCAATCCATCTATTTAGCATTTCTCCATGACTAAAGCCACGGTAAACCTTTTTTTTTTGCTTGAGCTTGATTTAAAAACTGTCAAACACTTGGAGCAAAACACTTTTTCCTACTTATCAACTCCTTCAGTTATGGAAAAATTGTAGAGAAAGCTTACAAAGAACATCAAACACACAAGGCCCAAATACTACAAGAGCCAACAGCTGTGGTTCACTGATAATCCAGAGGAAATTACTTTTCTCCATTTAAATAAGGTTTGTATTGCTCTTTTACTACGGCTACTGAATGGGGCCACTGTGTGTTGTTTTCTCTGGTAACCAGGGTAATGGAGTCATGACAATTAGCATCAGTGGACCTGGAGACCATTATTCTGAATGTGAGCGCCTGCATGTCTGTATGTATGTATGTGCATGGCTGTGTTTGTGTGCATGTCTATGCATATTTTTGAGTGTGTACACATGTGTCTGTGTGCGCGTTAAGAGCAGAATCAGGATGCTTTTCCCCTTCTCTGCCATACCCCCGCCATGGGTTAAATAATTTGTCAACATTGACTTTGCTCAAATAACCAGATTTACATCTGAACCAAAGTTACATCTGAACAGTTGGCCATATTCCTGTTGGCATTATTACACGATGGAGATCTTGTCTAACGTCCCCATCTCTGATCCAGAAACTCTGGATTCAAATCCCAATTCAGGACTTGATCCGAGGAAAATTCCAGTCTAAAGACGTGCAGGTTAGGTTGATTGGCCATGCTGAATTGTCTCAGTGTCAGAGCAATCAGCAGGACAAAAACCTGGGGTTATGGGGATAAGGCCTAAGGCCTGGAAGGGATTGTGGTTAGTGCAGATTTAATAGGCTAAATGGCCTCCTCTGTGCAATAGGGTTCTATGATTTTGTGAATGTGAGCTCATAACATGGCCAAAGGTTGAGTATCAAATTGTCAATTCTTCCAACATATGGCAGGTGATAAGAGAATGGAAAGAAATTAAAGCCTCCATCACAATCCGTAGCTCCTGGCTGCAATGTATTTGTAAAAGTGCATGTTGCCAATAGCAACTGGTGGGTACTGGACAATTGGTGTGGATCAGATTGGTGCCAATAATACAAAATTTGATCCCTGGGATAGATTCAGGATCCACTTCCTGCCGTGTCCATTGTGAACGTCACAGCGTTATGGGCTGGATTTGCTTTCAGGCAGAGAGCAAAAAAAATCATCACATATCTTGGCCGGAATTCTCCAGCCATTCATGCTAGTGGGATTCTCTGGTCCCACTGGCAGCCCAACCCCATCACAGGTTTCCAACAGCAAGGGGTGGCTTCACTGGGATTTTCCACTGACAGTGACGGGGCCTGAAGATCCCAGTGAACAGTCCACCACCTTCCACTGCTGAGAAGGACTTTGAGGAAAGGCCAGAAAGTCTCACCTTTATTTCTCACCATTCTGCACTCATCCCATTGGCCTCTGATATGTGCATCATTGCACAGCATCATTGCCTTTTGCATTGATTGATAATTCTTGACTTCCCACCCACAACCATCCCTCAGCTAGAATAGTTTTATCACCAATAAGCAAGAAGTTGCTTTATAAAAAACACAATTTTTAATGATCTTTCATTGCCTCATTAGGTTTCAACAGCTGGACATTAATCTTAAGTGGAGACTCCAGGACAATTTGGTAAGTCATTGCTCATAACTCTCTGAACCACTCGTACCATAAAAATATCACACTGTTATTTTACCCAATACTCAGTCTTCACCATGGTGACAAGATTTCTGCAAGTAGAATGAAATCAAGAATTATATAGACCATAAAACAGGGCAACTGGGGAAATAAAACTTCTGATTCAAGAAGAATGCAGCGAGGTATTTGAATTTTATTCGAATTCCTGCAAGTTCACTTTTTCTGTCAAAGATACCATTCCCATGTTTGTCTCTCTGCTAATCGTCTCCTAAATCTGCACCCGACTGATGTGCCCTTTACACATCTCCATCCCTTTCCCACCTCCATCCCTATTCTTTGCCTTCTTTGCTCCTTCTTCTAACCCTCTCATAACCTTTTGTGTCAAATGTAGCTCAACTGGTTGCAGTCTTACACTGGAGTCCAAAATATCTGGGGTCAACTTCTGCTCCAGGACTTGAGCACAATTGGATGTACTGACTTCTAGATGAGAGGCATGATTTTGAGGCTAACTTCATGCGCTGGATCGTGGGTGCGGGCACAAACTCTGGAAGGAATTGGAAAACGTGTTTCACGCCAGCAAAATTGCAATTTCTGATTTTCATCCCCATTCACCAGCAGAGTAACACAAAACATTATTATGTGGCTCAGAAATGTGGGATGACTAGCCTCAGATAATACAGGCACTTCCGAGGTCAGGGGTCATGGTGTTCACTTACAACCGAGGTAGGCAAGCTCACACACCTAGACAGGCCTTGGCTTCCCAATAGCTGGAGAATGCTGGCAGACATGAGGGAATGAGGATTGAAGGAGGGGAGAAGGGGAGGTGAAGGCGGAGGGGTGGAGATGGGGTTTCATCATTCCATAGTTAGGTGCAATCCCACCGGCCCTCTCCCCTTAGATGGCCCAGGGGCCTTTCTGCATCTCCATGGGATAGACGGTCAGCTGAGCGGAATCCAGAAGCCTAATTCTCTTCTGGTGCTGAAATCAGAAGTGCTTGCACTACACAGTTGAGTTCCTCTACCATGGAACTCAGGCCATGCGCACCAAGGTCACCAATGCTGATGCCATCCATTGCAGTGGGCAATGCCAGGGCACTGCCCAGACATCCCTCTCTCCCTTGGGTGCTGTACTCATCTGTCCAACAGTGGGGCTTCTTCATCTGGCTCATGTTGCTTCAGACTTGTCATAAACCTTGCCATTAGCAAGGTGGGAAATCCGAGGGGACAATACAGTGGGAAAGCCACGACTGACATTTAAATGTTTGGCCTTCTGGAGGTGTGAAATCCTAGCCTCTTTCCCCTCATCCTTTCCTTTCGTCCCATCTCCCTCTTCCTGTTGCTGTCCACAGCCCTGTCCTACAGGATGCATCTTTCACGTACTCTCTCCCTCACTCTTCGGCTATCCTCTCCTCCTTTGCCCCCACGTTCTGTAACTTTTCCCCTCCCCCCTCCACCTGAGGCCCTCTTTCCACTCAATAGAACTCTTCCAACACTTTCCTGCTCTCCCCATATCCTCCCACAATCCCAACCTCGGTACCCCATCTTCTCAGCTGCCAATAATCCTTTAACTCAGCAGTCCAGCTCCACAGTCCAATAACAGGATTATATATTTCAGAATGAAATGAGCTGAATTAACTAATAATCTTCAGCAGTGTTGGAGTCAGCTTTAATTGGAACCACGGGCTTTGCACACAATTGAATAGTTAATCATGTAGTACCCAAGTCCCAATAAAGACAACACAAAACAAAACCTTCTGTTCCGTAAATGAACTAATCAAAATGAGCCTTTCTGGTTGACAGTTCTTTTAACACACTCAAATGTATTTTCTTCAATGTTCAATGATCCTGACTTTTCCAAACGAAGTTTATGGTGCAGAAATATTTTGTTCATTCCATTTATGCTGCTCGTTTCTCAGCATAATTCAAAAAGCTCTGCACTTTCCTCGTAGCTTCATACCTTCCTCTACTTCAGATATTTATCCAGTTTGCCTTTCTAAAATGCATCATGATCTCTGCCTGAACTGCTTTCTGTAGCAAGGTTCTCCTGAGTTTCCTTTCTCAGAAAAGAATGTAAGAAATGTAGATGAAAATAAGGCCAGCAGCTTGGCTATTCACAATGTTGAACACAGCTGAAGGGAAATGAAATCAATTGAAGACATTACAGCATGGCAGCACAGTGGTTAACATTGCTGCCTTACAGTGCCAAGAAACCAAGTTCAATTCTGACTTTGGGTCATTGTCTCTATGAGTTTGCATATTCTCCCTGTGTCTGCATGCATTTCCTCTGGTTTTGTTCCATGCTCTAAAGATATGCCATTTAGGTTAACTGGCCATGCAAAAGTGACAGGGGATTAGCAGGATAAACATGTGGGGTTAAGGGACTAGGGCGCTGGTAATATTGTGATCAGTGCAGACTTGATGGGCCAAATGCCTCCTTCTGCACTATAGGGATTCTATGAAGTGGTACTGCATTTGGGGTTTGAAAGCAAGTCGAATGGACGAAGGGAAAACGAAGGTAGCGAGGTGGCTCACTGTTTTGTGTTCCTGCAAAGGGTGAGTTGGTTTAGACAGTCATAACACATTCATTCCAATGTGTCTCAGCTGCAGGAAGGAAAGAAATCTGCAGTTTGGAGGGGAATTATGATGTGGAGATGCCGGCATGAACCTGGTGCTGAGACTTCTTACTGTGTTTGGAGGGGAAGCCAGAGAATCAAGACTCATTAGCTGATGGTACAAGAGCCAGGGACACAAGATTTTAGCCAAGAGATACAGGAAAGATGTGAGGAGTAGCATTTTTACACAGTGGGTGGTAATGATCTGGAACTCACTACCTACAAGTGCAGTGGAATTGGATATGATCAATGATTTCAAAAGGAAATCAGAGAGGCACTTGAGAGAAATAAACTAGAAGAACTATAGCAAGAGAGCAGAAGAACGGGATTGCTGAGAGAGCTGCCATAGTCTTGACTGGGAGCAATAACCAGAATCATCATGTTTCACTGGGAATGAATGGAAGGCTGTGATGCAAAGATCGATATGTAAGAACAACAAGAAATCACGTAGAAGTGGAACATACTGTGTCATTTGTACATCATTCCACTGTGCTAGATATAACAACTCCTTTTGGCTCATCTGCTTGCTGAGACATAAAAGGGTTTTTCTTTCTTCTTTCATGAGATGTGGGGACTACTTAGAAGGCCAGCATTTGTTGTCCATTCCTAATGGCCCTTGAACTGAGCGTCAGGTTTGACCATTTCAGGGCTCAGTTAAGAGTTAACCACATTGCTGTATCTGGAGTCATATTTCAGCCAGACCAGATAGGCAGATTTTGATCCCTAAAGGATATTAACAAATCAGATAGCTTTTCACAACAATCATTGATAGTTCATGGTCACCATTACTCAAATTAGCTTTCAATTCCAGGTTTATCAATGGAATTTAAATTCCACCAGTTGCCGTGATGGGATGAGAATTCTATGTTCTCAGAGCTTAGACGGGCTTTTCCGACCATGCCTGCCCCAAGGCGGAAATTCCCACCAGAGGTTAACAGACCTTTGCATGGTTTCTCCACCCTCTACAATTCCTGTGGCAGGCAGGATGGGAAAATTCCACCCTTAGATTTCATGGCACTATTGAAAGAAGAGTGGGCAAAGTCTTCCCAGTATCCTGGCCAATATTTACTCTTCAATCAGTTTCACTAAAACAAGAGATCTGATCATTATTCACTTGTTGTATGTGGAAGCATGCTGTGTGCAAACTGGCTGCTGTGTTAGCTACATTACAACAATGATAATAATTATTTCATCACTTTAAAGAGTTTTGACCCCTCCTGACATTGTGCAAGATGCCATCTAAATTCAAGACTTTTTTTTAAATATACCATTTATTTTCACCTAGAGAGAGTTTTCTGGAATCTCAGGCTGAAAAATATGTTAAAAAAAATGATTCTAGTTCTGCATGAGCTCTGAGCTTGAATTCCAGCAATGAATGCAGGTCATGGAGGAGATGGGACAAGTGTGCTATCTCATGGCGGAGTGAGCCCTGGGAGGTTACTTCAAGATGTCAAATGATGATATCACTCAAAATGCAGCTTGGCAGAGAAACTGACATGAAACTGACAAAATGCCAATGATTGCCATGATACTTACATGTGCGTCATTTCAAGCAGAGAACACATCGGAGCCCACAGGAAATACCATTGATTTATACGTTGGAGAATTCTAATAATTGATGCGATGGTGAACTTTTATAGAAAAAAAGGTCAAGAATTTGGTTTCACATCAATGTGATTGTGTCACTACTAATGGTGCAATGGGACATAGAAGCTCAAGTCAACTCAGAACTCAGATTTGCTTCTACTTACATGGTCAGGGGAGCACAGGAAGGCTAAATTTAAAATGAAATTTTAATATAAGATGAGAAGGCAGTTACAGCCCTACAGTCAGGCTCTGAACCCAAACAAGGAGGTGTGGGGTTATCACAGAATCCCTACAGTGGAGGAGGGGCCTCTGCCCATCAAGTTTCCACCAACTGTCTAAGAGAATTTTACCCAGGCCCAACCTGCCCCAACCCTGTAACCCTACATATTTAATCCTCCTAAGCTTCAGATCTTGGGACACAAAAGGGCAATTTAATATGGCCAATCTACCTATTCTATGTATCTTTGGACTGTGGGAGGAAACTGAACACCCAGAGGAAACACACGCAGACACGAGAAGAATGTCTGAACTCCACCCGAAAGTTACCCAAGGATGGAATCAAACACAGGTCTCTGGCGCTGGGAGACAGCAGTGCTAATCATTATGCTACCCGTTATGTGGTAGGAACCCAACGCAGTCACCTCAGCTTTCAGGATAGCCAAAAACACTTGAACCTAAAAGTATTTTTGAAGTGTTGCCACTGTTGTGTTATCATGTAATGATGTTGGTTGAGGTCAGAAATAGGTTTGGCAGTGATACCTACCTTGAGCTCACAGCACTCACACTGCTCAGAGTCAGGACAAAAGTTGGCAGCCTGGGCAAAGTAACAGATGTCAGTGAGCATTAATGGAAAGGTTCAATAACAAGAGACAGCTTTCAGTGGGTGTCAACAGGGCCCAAAATAAACAAAGCAAGAGAGAAAAAAGGAAAGCTTACAAATATATGGAAGGAAAATGCACTGAATGTAATCGCTCCCTATTACACATTAAGAACAAGTGAGAGCCTTCACTTTCACAGTTCCATTACAACCTTTGAATTTGCAAGAACCATCCAATTAGTTCCCTCCCCTGCTCTTTCCGTTACAGTCCTGCAGTTTCTCATTACTGTTGGCTAAGATACTGTTGGAGAAATTCTTAATAAGTCAGAGAAATTTCAAACAATTAGGGATTTAAAATGCTAATAAATTACCAGCTCGGAATGAAATGACCTCACATCACATTCACAATCTAACAGAGAACTGTCTGCATGAACAAAAGTAAGATTAAAAGCAAGAAAGTGATTTGAACAAGTAATTCTGATTTAAACATGTATTTTGGGTTTTAAAATGTATTCCAGATGTATTTTCAAAACTTTAGCCAAACACAGTAAGAAGTCTCACAACACCAGGCTAAAGTCCAACAGGTTTATTTAACCAAAGGCAGGCGGCATGATGGGAAAAAGACAATGAGATAAACTACATTCTTTAGAATAACAAAGCAACACAATGTGAGTAGTTTTACGAGCAAAAGTTATGAACAGTAGAGACCCCAAAGCCACATTATTAATAGGATTGCTCAAGTTGTATTGATAAGATGGTGCTTTTTAGACATGAGAATTTCAATCACCTAGTTAGGTCATTGACGTAAATGAGTGCTGGTGGGAACAGTAACTTTGACCTTTGTAGCTAAGCAACAGGAGGAAGAAGCATCCATATTTTACAGACCAATGAAATCCCATGATGTCAGAGGTTAGAATGTAATTGGTTAATGTATATGACAACTGTTAACAATGATCGATTTGTACTAATGATGACTGTTTCATAACTACCTGGAAGGCGGGAAAATCAAACTTGAGAAATGTATAATCGTTTTGACAGATGTATATAACCTCAGAGTGGTACTGGAATGCTCAGGGCCTTCTATTCTAGAGAGGCATAGGACTGCCCAATGCTAATCTCTTCCTTTGATCGTTGGGTCAAATAAAGATTCGTCTTTAACCTGGATACTAACTTTGTGAGTCTGTGTTAGCTGAAGATTTTGGTGATACCTAGTCTCTAAAAAAAAAAACCCTACAAAACACACCAGGTGGCACACATAGAAACTAGAAGCAGGATAGGCCAACCAGTCCTTTGAATCTACTCTGCCATTCATCTGGAGTATAGCTGATTATCAAATTCAATATTCTGATCTCCCCTTCCTCCGATATCTCTTGATCCCTTTAGCCATAAAAGCTATATCTAATTTCTTCTTGAAATTAGACAATGTTTTGGCCTCAACTACATTAAAATTGGATGGGATTTTCCATGCTACCTGCAGTGTGTCTTGTAGCAATGCAGGCAGCTGCCATTAGCTGGGATCTTTCATCCCCACCAATGACAACAGAGTTTCCCATTGTTCGCACCTTCAGCTACTGGGGATCCATGATGAGAAAGGATGGGAGGGATCACAGTGTTGAGGGGACCAGAAAATCCCACTCATTATCTCATATCACATGTCTCAAAGTACATCACATACAATGAATGACTCTGAAGTGCAGTTGATCTTTGTTGTATGGACAGCTATTTTGTGTAGCAATACCTTACAACATAGATCAATGTTTGTGGCATTGACAACTCTGACTCTTCACCATAGAATATGGAGGAGAGCTGGGTAGGTGGGTGGATGCGTGGGGAGAGGGGAAGAAAGGGGGAGACGAGGGAGGAGGACAAAAGAAAGGTGAACAGATCTTCTGCTGAATGTATTGTTGAGGTGTTCAAGGTGCTGTTTTGTGAAAGTATACACCAGCAGTGACAATGCATTCAGGAATACAAGAGGACAAAAGCTGAAAAATGGATGACCTTGGATAGAATAAATTTATGTAGGTCTGAACAGGCAATAATTGAGTGTTTTAGAAATCTATGATCAGCAGATTATGACATCCAACTCTGTGATAATGGAGTTTCAGCATATATGGGAACAGGATGATGTCATTGATCAATGTCAAAGAAATGAAAATGAGGAATTATTTTCAGAATGTTTTAGTCTCTCAGCTCAATGTGAGAAATCGGACAGATGTGAATTCTAGACATTTAACAAAGTATTGCAACAAAATGGATGATGCAAAGCATCAAAAGCAATTGTAATTTCTTTTATTGAAAAGGTGAAAAGGGAAAGAAAGTCAAAGACAGCAATTTTTTAATTTAAAGTCCCTTTGCATTTATTACCAAGAGGAATATAGGGTGAACTTCTTCCCATACTTCTCATAATTTCAGCAAAGGTTAAATGAAACCTATTTACACACTTAATACTGCACTATAGTTACAACATTAGAATGGGTAGAACTGGGGCGGGGGGGGGGGGGGGGGGGGGGGGGGGGGGGGGGAGGTGGTGGTGCGTAGATTCCAGGGAATGCATTAACAAAAGTATTAGGTTCTTGTTTTAAACACCGAGGGTAGCATTTCCTTGCAGAGCAGGGTTATGGTGGATTCCTTGTAAGTGGAGAAGCAGAATTCTTAAATGGTACACCATAAGTTTAACAAAGCATCAGCAGTAACACCAAGATAGTGGTGAAAATGGGTATTTCTCCAGGGTTTCTCAGACGACTTATGATGGCAGGTCAGGAAAGTGCCTGCAAAAAGTTCTATTAACTTCTACCATGTTGGTTCTCTGTCACTTGTCCAGCCTGTGATATCACCAATAGTAATACATCTATATGTCCTGCTGATGCTTTATTCAATCTAATGTGATTGGTAAAAGCCTGCGGCTTCAACAGCATCATTTTGAATATAGAGCTAATTAAAATGGAAAGTGAACCCCTCAGACTTTGCTTTATCACTAACCATTCTGCATACCAAAAGAAAATAAGGTAGGTCTCACCGGAATTGTTAAGAGATGGTTTGTGAATTTGTGTGATGTTCAGAACGTCAGTGAATAAGTGAAAAAGACACCAGAAAATATATATCAAACTGTGAGGTGACCTCATTGCAACCTTGGTCCAAACATGGGGAAAAGAATGAATTCAAAAAATGAGGTGAGAGTGACTGCCATTGACATCAAGGCAATATTTGATTATATGTAGCGTAAAGGAATCCTAGCGAAGCTAAAGTCAATGTGAATTGAGGGAAAACTCTCCACTGGTTGGCTTCATACCTAGCACAAAAGGAAGATATTTGTGTTAATTGGAGGTCTATCATCTCAGTCCCAGGGCATCACCTGAGGAGTTCCTTGTGATCGGGAACTAGGCTCAACCATCTATGACTGCTCCATTGTAAGATCAGAAGTGACAATGTCTGTTATTGACTGCAAAATATTCAGTACCATTCATGACACCTTCGAAAATGAATTAATCCCTGACCGCATACCTCAAGACCTTTCATTCAGGTTTGGGCTGAAAGTAGCAAGTGCAATATGTGCCACACTGTCAGAAAATGACTGTGACCAACAAGAGAAAATCTAAACATCTCTCCTTGATATTCAATGGCATTATGATTACTGAATTCCACCACCCCCCACCCCATGAACATCTTAGAAGTTTCCATTAACCAGAAACTGAACTGGACAATCCATATGAATGCTGTGGCTATAACAGTGGGTCAGAGATAGGGAGTTCTGCTGTTAGTAACTCACCTCCTGACTTTCCGAAGCTTGTCCACCATCTATAAAAAGGCACAAGTCAGAAGTGTGATGGAGTATTTTTCACTTACCTAGATGAATGCAGCTCCGACAAGGCTCAAAAAAGCTGGAAACTTTCCAGAACAAAATAGTTCACTTGATCAGCACTCTACCCACCACATTAAATATCCTCTCCTTCCACAAAATTGTGTACCATCTGTAAGATGTACTGCAGCAACCAACTGCTTCAGCAGCACCTCCCAAACTTGTGACTTCTACCACACAGAAGGACAAGGCTAGTAGATGCATGGGAATGCCACCATCTGCAAGTCACACATTGCATTGATATATTTCCAGTCAGTTGCTGGATCAAAACTTTGGATCTCTCTCCCTAACAGCACTTTGGGTGTACCTACACTACACAGATTGCAGCAATTCAAGAACATGGCATAACACCTCTTTAATTATACGGTACTTCCACGCTCCTTGATATTCAATACATAGCATATCTGACAGTACACCAAGCATTTCAGAGAAGATCCCCAGCACTCCAAAGTCAGTCCCACAGATCACAGGTGCCTGGTATCTCTTCATGTGCAGATCCTGTCTCTAAGCTATTCTCTAAATTATGATAGTGGTGAATTGGTTTTTCTAAGTATGAAACTGAACGATGCTTTTCTTCATCACTACTTTCCTGTTCCATCTATTATTCCACAAGGGCCTGATCAGGTAGCAGCTTTTGGGGGGTCTGTAAGGCTCAAAAGGTAAAGTTGTGATGTCAGGGGCAAAGCAGGATGCATAATAATTACACCACCTTGAGCTTGTGATTCAGAAGAACTTGTGTGAAGGGGGATATGCAAAAGACTATAAAAGTGTGCACATGCCATAATTTGCAGTGGTTACAGCTCCATGACCTCATTCATGGCTGCTTCAATAAACAGGGATAAATGCCTCCAGCAGGCTGAGAACACGCAGGCCTTTCAATCCCTCTCCTGTTGGGGGCTGCTGTCTCTAGTTATATGGCACCTTGCCTTGCAAGAGAGAGCAATCTCTGTCATTTAGTGTAGTGGTATCCATCTGGGTGATATCTGTCATGTTTGACTAGTTGGCAGTGTGCGCTGTGAGCTGTGTGTATGAGGCTTATAGCAATGGTAGTTGTACGAGGGTGAGATGACAGTGATCTATGGTGTTGTGATTGATTTGGTTTATTAGTAGGTCAATGAACAGTTATGCTAAATTGATTAGTGGGTGAGGTTAAAAGCTCAGTTGTAATGATATTGTGTTTGAAAATTTCACTCTTTGATTATTAGCACAAGTTCATTTAACTCAGCGTGGCACTGCATACACTTCAACAAAGAACAAAGAACAAAACAGCACGGGAAACAGGCCCTTCGGCCCAACAAGCCCACGCCGCCACCCCGATGTTCCCAGTCCATGTTTATAGAGATTCCTTGAGATTGCATTGCTTTCATTAACTGTGATGACTGTCTGCTCCCACTGTCTTCTTAGAGTTTGACTGGACATCTGTCTGATTCCCTATGGGTCAAGAACATCTCTTTTGATCATTTCTTGTACCAAGACCTCCAGTACTGATTCTGAGTATCTTGGAGCACAGTCAGTATTCTTGCAGATTAGACGTTCTTCCCAGCCATTTCCCCAGCCAGGCAGCCAGAATGTGCCTTCCTTTTTAAGTATAACAGCAGTTTTGCATAAACTTGTGCACTTTGTTGGTGTGCAGCCATTCAATGGCATATTAGTTGTTGGGCTACTTGCAGTTATGGTGCGAATATGCAGACACCACACAGTTTACATGCTGCCTGTATTAGAAGGAGTGGGCACAGGTTAAGACCACATCACATCCATTTTGAGTCGTTGTTGAATTTTGTACCTTTCCTTGAAGTCCCTTTCCAACCTGGCCATCCCACCATTCCTCACCACCATGAAGTAGGAATCAAATACAAAACATTCCAATTGCTCAGGTTAGCTCAATTGAAAATGTCAATACTTCGGCTGTTAGATTTCTATAATGAATGGGTTTTAAGGGCTATAAAACCGAGTTGGATAGATGGAGTTAAGATATAGATTATCATTATCTAACTGAATAGCAGAACACTGGTGCAACTGAATTCTTGTTCCTATGATTCTATGATTCAGAGTTATCAACTCAACCTAAGCTGGTATCAAACATATATCCAACAGTAGGCCAAAGAGTGCCATTAAAAAATATCCTTGCTATGGATTAGATCATCTTACTGTTCTTCCATGCAAAAGGAGAATAATTCAGGTATCTGACTAGAAATAGAGGAATGTGCGATTCAGAAAAGCAAAATCAGCATTAAAAAGTTCAAATATTGGAATGAAATGAGAAATACTGTTGAAAATATTTAAAGATTAGTGATCACCAATAATCTGACCCAAAGGTTTAGAAATTGGCATTGGATTCTATGAAGGATCAGCTTTGATTCTCATTCTTAATAATGATATTTATGGAAGCTCTATCCCCTGCTTGTATATAGTATAACCTTTTTCTTGATTTTCAGTGGATAGAAAGATGAATGGGATGCCCAAAGAAGAGAGATTTTCCAAGAGGTCAGACCAGTCCCATAGCTGCTTATTGATTACTATTAGGATATGAGTCTCTACAGTGTATAGTTCAGTACAAGAAGCCAGACACTGCGCGATTGCCTTGCATATTAAACAAGTAACTTCTTATAAATAAGATTGAGACTAACCATTCCAACTGATCGATAAATATTACCCTTCTTTCTTATACTCCTTTCAAACATCCCTGCATGGGGAACTTCTTATAACTAACACATACCCATCTTCTTCGCTTTCCACTTATCTTTCTATTTAATATTTATATTTAATATATTTACATTCCATATTCTACTTATATTCCAGTGTTTCCACAGTATGGTGTCCTGAGTTTTCCATAGTTTCATTTGAGTGTAAACATGAAGTGTTGAAAATAAAACCACAATTGCTTGTCCATTTGATTTAAAAATGCCTGTTTCTGGGTATGAAGATTTGCCAATGGGAGTGAAGACAATCCATCAAAATGAACCCATGTTGCTACTGTGTGCAGGTGACCTAGCAACTTGCTCTGAAGGCAAGTGGTTCTCCATGCTGAGGTAATGTATTGATCCATTCTGGGTTTAATATTTGATACATAAAAGATCTTGAAATTATAGAACATTTTTCATGGCTTCCTCAAACTGCTTTACAGCCAGTCAAGTGATTTTGATTTGTAGTAACAGAGAAAATATATAGGACAGATATATCAAGGAAGTGGTACAGCAGTAGACAATCGTGAAAGACTTGCCCTGGGAGTCTTCAACATTGACTCTCGACCCCATCAAATCACGGGCAAGAAAAACCCTTGCTCATCAATTGCTGTCCCACCTTAGCTGGTGACTCAGTACTCCTCCATGTTGAGCACTACTTGGAAAAAGCTCTGAGGTAACAAATGCACAATGTTGGGGCTTTCACATCCATCACCAAAAATGGCTTGGTAGCACCACCACTGACTGAATCCTAAAGAACATAACTGCTAGACCAGGTCTTCGACAGCAGATGAGAGAACCAACAAGAGGGAAAAACATACTTGGACTCATCCTCAATCTATCCGCCACAGATGCAAATGTCCATGACAGTATTGCAAGAGGGACTAAGTGTGGCATCAAATAGTATCAATAAATAGTGGATAAACATTGGCTAACACACCAGGGATAACTCCCTTTCTCTCTTCAATACAGTGTCATAGGATATTGTACTTCTACTCAAGCTGACAGAAGGTGCCTCAATTTATATCATCTCATCTGACAGATGGCACCTCCAGCAATGCAGTATCCTTCAGTACTGTACTGGTATGTCAGAACTGACTTTTGTGCTTGAACTCTGGAGTGGGACTTGAACCCTGAACTCAGAGCTGACAGTGCCACCAACTGAGCCACAGCTGGCAATTTGTAACTTGGTGGAGAAATTCAATTTGGTCAGCATGTTAAATCCATGCTGCCTTCTCAGCAACATGTCAAGCAGCTCAGTGTGGAATGTGCTGCTGGTTGGCTGGGGTACGTGGCTAGCTTGCATGAGGCATAGCTAGCCTACACTTCTTAAAAACAAGGAGTGAGGCAGTGCATTCAGGGTACACAGGCTGTTGGAATGAGCTCAAGAAGGCTTTGGTAGAAATAATGGGACTTCAAATGGAGCAATATGTCAGAGGGATACTAGAATATCAGGCATGACATTGGAGGACTTTTTGATGGAGATCAAAAGGTTATGTTTCCACAGAGGATTGAGAGGCCCACCAGGCAAACCAGATTTGGAAGAGGTCGAATGAGCCATCAGTTCTCAGAGTCTGGCCGTAGGGACCTGCTGCAATGCCAGAAAATGTTCGATGATGTCACACGGATGGTCGAGATCAGTGAATAAATCTTCACAGGATATTTCAATCCACTGCACCGCCAGCCTCTCAAACTGTTCAAAGCAGCACACACTCGTTAATCAGTAATCAGTATTCATATTTCACGTTCATTCTCACACATTTAGCAGTGTTCCAAGTCTCACACTCAAATTGTGCAGCTTCTACATGTTTTTGATCCATGGCAAGCACACCATGCAGAGACATTGTAACATGATGCTCTTCCCTCTTTCTTTAAGGACCAGGTAACCAATAACAGGAGGGGATTATAGAGAACCAGTGGGGAACAGTCACATCTGTTTCACCTGGACCCCTCCAGGTGTAGTCACTACTCTATATTATGGAGTCAGTTGGACTGAGACACGATAGAACGTTCCTGACTCATTCCTTGTCTCAAATCCTATCTCACTGAAATCTTGTTATAAGACATGAATTGCAAACAAATGTGACCATGGATCTCTTGTTCCACTCCAACCTCTTTCTCACATCCCAACCCTCCTCTTCTGCATTTTTACTGTAAGATACCCAAAATTTGTTATCTCAGCAACCAGTGCAGGCTCATCATAAAAGACAAGATCATCATCAGGGCTAGAACTTTCTGCCCATTAATCCCAACAGGAACTTCCAGCCTGGTGATGGTGCACCTCCGCTATGGATTCCTGGTGATGAAAGGGAAACCTTGCTTTCAGTAGTGGGACAAGAAGATCCTGCCACTGGCCAATAGGGGGCTGCTTTTTGCCATTGCAAAACCCACTGAGATGCAAAAAAAAAAATCCCTCCACAATTTTCTGATAAGATTCATCAAATAGTCAGACAGTCACAGCTGCTCAGATACTATCACTGTACATATCTCAGGTGGTAGTACAAAGTTAGGATCTGTACTGATGCGGCACCAAGCAGAGGGAAACAATAGCTTACGTGCCAACTTCTCACACGATAAGGTCACACTAAAGTTCTGCTGCAGTGGACACACAAGGACTTTGAGAAGACTGCATATAAGAAATGTGATTGCACACTAAGGTGCATTGGCAGAATTGTTAAACAGCCACATGTCACTGTCAAGGAGCATGGAGGAGTCTGGCTTCAATGGGGCAGAAGGCATCATTCACCCGTTCACTCACTAACCCACAGATATTCATTAAAAGATTGAGACCTTTGTAAACTTACCTAAACATGGCAGTTAGTGCCATAAGAGGGAGTGTGTCCCTCTCTTCCTTTGAACCTCATGCCCCTGGCCTTTGAGGCATTTCTGGTTGATTTTGGCTTCAAATTGGATCAGGGACCTTTGCTGAAAATGGACAGTTTGCAGAAAGCCTTTTGTCAGTGGTAATGCAGCCAGCTTTTCTGCTGACTGAAAGATTGGCACAAATGTCCCATATTGACCCATTCTATGCTTGGCATCAGATATATAATGCCATAAATGGATCCATTCCATGTTTTGTATCTGACACGAGATGTCATGTATTGATTCATTTCAAGTTTTGAAACCAGCATGGTCTAATCATCAGAGGTCAGAAGCAAGTGTAAGAGCTGCAGGAAGGTACTAAGTACAGGCTGTACTGGTGAAGGTTGAGTTATTTTCAGCAATACATCTGAACTATGTGTGTTCTGCATCTTTATTCATGGCAGCAAGCATTTATATGACAGTCATACAGATGGGAAGAGAGGGAGCAAACAGAAGGAGACAAAAAGAGACTGAAGTGACAACCACAGTTATATAAAATTGGTGAGAGACCAGGATTCATGCATAGTGCGATCAAGATTAAGAGGAGGAAGAGAGGCATTTAAATAAATCAAGTAATATTGCTCAAACAACAACAATTTGGGTTTTGACAGTCTCTTGGCTATCGGTGGAAGGGAAATCTGAGGTAGGGGAAGAACTCCTTGGATTTGAGGCCAGAGAAAAGAAGATTTATTTTTACGGCACCTTTCACAACTGCCAAGCAACTCAAAACACCTCACAGACAATGGAGAGGAAATTTCTGTTCCTATTTGGAGTGACATGGTGGCACAGTACTAAGCACTTCTGCCTCAATGCCCAGTTCAATTTCCAGCTTGGGTCACTATCTGTGTGGGTTTGCACATACACCCGGTGCGTGGGTTTCCTCCAGGTGCTCCACTTTCTTCCCAAAGTCCAAAGATGTGTGGGTTAGGTGGATTGGCCATGCTAAATTGCCTCTTAGTGTCAGGAGGACTAGCTAGGATAAAGAGATAAGGCTTGGGTGGGATTGAGGTTGTTGCAATTGCATTTGCATTGAAGGATTCTATGATCGACAAGGGGAGGAATTAGTGGCAGGAGCAGGAAATCTTGCAAGAGTGCTAAAATTCCTGGTGGGATTTTCTGTGTTCATTGTTCCACTCCAGCAAGCAGAAGCTGCTAGGTGAGTATGTCTCCCAGGGCAAAATGGTCAAGTTCAAGCAGTGCCCTGGCGCTGTCTGGGAGCTGCTTACTCGCAGCTGGGGGAAGTGCTTGGAGGGAGTGACACAAGGTGGGTTTGAGGGATATTTCTTTGGAAATGTTGCATGGATGGGTGTTCTATGAGTGAGCGAAGGAATGTTCTGTGAGTGTTCAATGGCTGGTGTTCATGAGTGGGGGAAGTTCTATTTTTAGATTTTTATAGCAGGGCACCCTTTTAAATACACATCTGATCTTTTAGAACATAAGTTGCTGGACATCATGGGACCTGTCCCCTTTCTAAATCTCTAACAATATGGTGGGGAAAGCCACCTGGGCTTTCTCGCCATCTTTCTGTCACACTGCAAAAAAAAGAGAAAATTCCACCCAATTAAGTATTTCTCAGATGATGGGCAAGTGGAATCATATTTTTGTACCTTTAATGGAACAAGAATAGCCATTAAAGGCTGCTAATAAGACCCATAGTTTGACTGCAAGATACATTAGCCTGAATTTTTAGTGATATTGTCATTGGACTAGTAATCCAGAGACTCAGGGTAATGATCTGGGGACCAAGGTTTGAATCCCGACTATGGCAAATGTTGAAATTTAAATTCATTGAAAGAGCTGGAATAAAAAAAGTCTACTGATGACCATGAAACCACTGTCAATTGTTATCAAAACCCATCTGGTTCACTAATGTCTGTTAGGGAAGCAAATCTGCTACCTTTACCTCATCTGCCCTACATGCGATTCCAGATCCACAACAACATGGTCAATTTTTAAAAATGCTTTCTGAAATGGCCTAGCAAGATGCCTAGTTTAAGGACAATTGTAAATTGGTGATAAATGCTGGCCCAGCTAGTAATGCCCACATCTTCTGAACAAATTAAAAAAAAAAAGAGGTGCTATAGTACCAATATCTGGGACAAAAAGCAGGGAGCAAGTGTGAAGGTAAAGGCAGGGAGGGGAAGGTAGGGGCTGTCTCACGGCAAGTGAGGATGGGGCATTGGATTACTGGCAGAGAGGCTGGATAGGGAGGAAGACCAGAGGTCTTTGAGCAGGATTCCAATGGGTGTGCCATCTGTTTCCCATCTTCCTCCACTCCTCACTTTTCCCAGAGATTGAGGATGATGAATTTTTCTATTTCTCACCCAGAGTTTTCCGATGTCTGAAATTTGAGGCTGAGCAGGAGAAAATCCTTAAACAGCTACTTAAGGGCTCTAACTGGAATGGAGGTGGACTTCCCATCCAAGGTCCTGCCTGCCTCACTGTAGAATCACATCTGGGTTTGGCTTGCAGGATTCAAAGAAAATCCTGTCTATGCAATTTCATCTCCCTCCACCCTACCCAGGAGGGAAGGCAGAAATTTAAGACCGTTATATCAGTTTCGAGGAGGAGACTTTTGTCTATTTATCCTAACAATAGCAACGATGTATTCCAAGTTGTTAACACAAACCTGTCCAGTTTCTTCCTGAAATTAATCAGGGTTTCTGTTTCCACTACCCAGACCAGTTATCTGGCTCTCAGGTTCACCACATCTTTAGTAAGAGGAAGTTCCTCCTGCACTTCCTATTGTCATTCATTGCCCTTAATTTGTAAATATTTCCCTCTGTACTTAAATTTTATATGTGGAGATAGCAGCGTTGCACTGGGGTAAACACAGTAAGAAGTCTCATAACACTAGGTTAAAGTCCAACAGATTTATTTGGTAGTAAATGGCACTAGCTTTTGGAGTGCTGCTCCTTCATCAAATGAGCGGGGAGTTCTGATCACAAACAGGACATATAAAGGCACACATTTTACAGAATACTGATTAGAATGTGAGTCTTTACAGCTGCAGGAAAGGATGTCCCGAGGCATGGTACATTGAGGAGACCATGCAGACGCCACAACAATGGATGAATGAGTGCTGCTCAATGATCGCCTTCCTGTTGGCGAGCACTTTAGCAGTCATGGGCATTCAGCCTCTGATCTACAGGTAAACTTTCTCCAAGGCAGCCTTCGTGACATACGACAACGTAGAGTCACTGAGCAGAAACTGATAGCCAAGTTCCGCACACATGAGGTCAGCCTCAACTGGGATCTTGGGCTCATCTGTAACCCCCCATGACTTGCCTGGGCTTGCAACATTTCACTTATTGTCCTGTCTGGAGACAATACAAATCTCTAACGTATGCTTAATGCTATCTCCACTCACACTGTCTGCACCAGTAAGACTTGATTAGCTGTAAAGACTCTCATTATAAAAATCAGTATTCTGTAAATTGTGTGTGTCTTTATACGCCGTTTGTGATCAGAACTCCCCACTCACCTGAAGGAGCAACACTCCAAAAGCTAGTGGCGTTTACTACCAAATAAATCTGTTGGACTCTAAACTGGCGTTGAGACGACTTATTTAAATTTTACACGCAGTGGAAAATGCTTACATATATCTGAAGGGGAAAAACCATTTTGTCCCTCTGGGACTGCAGTACTGAGTTGACATATTTAGCTACAGATTGCTCCATACAACCTATGTGAGGAAACATATCACTTAACATTCGCAATTCAGCAGGCAGGCAGGCACATAAGTGATAACTTCAAAACAAGCTGTTTGTAGATATGTGCATGCACTTCTTAAAAATCCGTCATAATATTTTGATTTGGAATTGAGAATATTAAACTGACTGCAACTGTTAGTCAAGACACTGAGGTTTGCTGCATTGTGAAACTACGCATGCCACATGTGGTGGCATTATCAGATTATGTACTCTCTACCAAAATTCTTCCTGCTAAGACAGGTTAGTTGTAGCAGTAACTTCAAAGCAACAGGGTACATTGTAAGGCATGCCAATTTTAGTAATCTATCCCCTTGTGAAATATAATTTAACATATTTGTTGAATGGTGTTTTATAGATATGAACAATAAACTGAACATCCTCCTATCTTTGTGATTGGTTACATAGAATTAAATGAAAATTGCAACAGGGAAAATGGTCATTCAGCCTAACCAGCCCATGTTTGTGCTTTAACCCCTACATGAGCAAAAGCTTTATCCTATGTGTCCATCCTTCACCTATTCTGAATTAAAGGATAATGATGTTTGGCGCTATTGGTTGCAATGGAACTGAATATCAGCTGTTGCACAAAACAGAGGCTTAACCTGACACTGTCCATGTGACTAGCAAGCACGTACCATCCGCGCAATTCTCTCCCTGATCATAGAATATTAGAATATCACACAGGAGAAGGCCATTCAGGCTATTGCACTTGTATTGACTCAAAGTGCAACCCAAGTAGTCCCACTCCTTTTGTTCTTTGCTAAAACTTTTTAAGTATTTATCCATTTCCCTTTTGAAAGCCATTATTATATCTGTCTACCCAATTGTACCAAAACTGTGTTCCCTCGAAACAAATGCTTCTACTATTAAAAAAAAAGTGAAACTGTTTCCAATGATGGGATCAGTCAGCTAAGGTAAGAAAATGGGATCACTAAAGGCTGGGGTCAGTACTCTCCAAATGTGCGTTCACATGGATCCAGAATAGTGGTTGGCAGAATCCTTACATTGCTGAGTCGGGGACAATAAAAGGGTAATGAAGATTGTGCCATACAGTGGGGCCCACAGGCTGGAATGTGGGGTGGGGGGCTGGACTCGGTGTCTTAAATGGACTTTGTAAGTCATCTAGCCAGAGCTTTGGACCTGAAAGGCCAACTTTTAAAAAAAGACTGAAGGTTTGGATTTTTTTTTAAAACAGCCGATCTGTCAGATCAGTTCCATCAGTTGCTGTTTCCAGCCTTTGGGCAGTGCTGCGATTTTGATTTGTTTTAAAGCCATCAGAAACCACAAAGTTGCCCCAAAATCAGCATTAAAACAGCAACCATTGGGAAAGTGATCTCGGGCTGCATGTGTGCAGCATGAGGTTGAGGTGGGTGGATGGTTGAATGGGGATTGGTGGGAGTCGGATGGGGAAGCGAGATTTGAGAGAGATGGGTTGAGGGGTTTCCATCACAACAAAAATTCCATAAATGGCCAAAAAATTAAAATCTTGCCCCAAAGGTGGCAGTTCTGATTTTTGCAGGGGTGGGTATAATGTCAGCTCAGGTTTCTTGCAGGTTCATTTTACAAAGTGAGGCTTTGATAAGAAAGGTGTGTGAAACCCAAAATGTGCAGATTAGATCAATTAGGAATCCGCTGATCTTTATAGATCCATTTGGAAGCCACGGTATCCCTTTGGTAAGGAAGATCTCTCTTTGGATGTGGTTCTGGAATACCTTTAGGAAAGTTAAAAGTACACTTGAGGAAAGTTGAGGCATCCTTTGGAATTATTAAAGCTAAACAGAATTATACATGAAAAGTGCATTAAGTCATTGAAGCTCTTAACAAAATTTTCAAAAAATTTCAAGGAATTTTCATAGAACTGTCAAGCCATCAAGGAGCTGTCAAGCTATGAAGAGCTGTGATAGAATTATTAAGCTGTTAGGGAACAGCCAAAATGGCAGAGAATTGTTGAAATTGTCAAGGAGCAGTCCAAGCTGTCAGAGAACTGTCAAAGTTGTCAAGGCAATGTCAAAGGATACTAGGTGAGTTCTCATGGGAGTGGCAAAGAAATGGGTATTGGGCATTGGTTGGCATGAGTTGACATTAAGTCAATATGAAGCTATACTGGGCCATGGGGGTATGAAGGCCCATCAGGGATTGGAAGTAGGATTGTAAGGGGCTATGGTGGTGGGCTGTGACTCAGGTGGCATAAGTTGACATGGGAAGAGTATGGGAAGTATGTAGGTGGTGAAGACTAGAGGGCTGCTTTTTATTTTAATCTTCCTTAAAATTTAATTCAGTATAGTGTCAGGCACAGAAGTCTTCTCCCCAGTCTGCCTGCATACCCCCATAGCCTCTGCACTCTTTCCAGAGCAGTGAGCCTGATTTCCAATCCAGCTGACTGCCCCTGGAATGAAAGTCCCAACTGTGGATTGCCACTTTTAAAGATTGGCACCACAGAGTCAGGAACATAAGAACTAGGAGCAAAAATAAGCCATCTGGCCACCCAAGCCCGCTTTGCCAAATAGGATCATGGCTGTCTTTTTTGTGGACTCAGCTCCATTTACCCGCCTGCATAAAATAATCCTTAATTCCTTTACTGTTCAAAAATTTATCCATCTGGGGATTCTCCTAACTCTGCCACCTGACCCGGGAGTGAAAACCTGGGCTTTAATCTTTTTACATTGTGGGCATGTAGAGATGGGGCAGCCTTTACCAGCCCAGCAACTGGGGGCAATGACACCCTCCTGTCCTAGGAGCAGCAATTCTGTTGGACTCTCAGGGCACCATTGCCCCCCCAAAGTAAGCCAGAAGTGCCAAAGGACTTTCGCTTACTACCATTCAAGTGAGCCAATACACTTACTTACAACAGGCTCCCTCTCAAACATCAGTGCGCTGGAACGTTCTGTATTGCTGAAATTGTCCTTGAAAAGCCTTTTTGCTAGGTTGATGTTAACAACAAATTGAACGGCAACCCTAATCCCCTAACAGGATTTATTCAGCAATTCTCAATTGCTGTCAACACTGGTTTTCCCTGAACTTGGTTCTGTGTTTTTTTGTGTGCTGCTGCAAGTAAAAAATGAAATCTTCAAGGCCTATAATCTGGATTTCAAAATTACTGCATTACCATCAGCTCCTGATTCTCCTCAATGCAAATTCAACCGCAACCTAATTTCTAACGTGAATTTATTTCTTGTACTGAAATAAAACCAGCACTGTTTAAGCATTCTGTTCATCTCTACTAATCTTTGGCAGACTGATCTTAAAACGTTCAGCAGCTTGTTTATGCAGTCTAGGAAAGTAAGACTGAACCAACAGGGAATGTATCTTCAATAGGCAGGTGAAAGGTTATGAAAGTACCCTCCTCCCTGTCAAATCATCCAACCATTTATCTAATCAGACTTCTTTTCCATAATTCCCTATTCAGCCCCAAATTTCATAACAGTTTCAACCTCTTGCGGTTCTTTGAATTAAGCAAAATGCTGATAGAAAATCTTCGCATTGCAGGACATTTTTGATCACTGGAGAAAAAAATGTTTAAAGCAGTGGTTCCCAAACTATTTTTCCAACTTGAACAAATTCTAACAACTGAAAATTAACAAAGCCCCAGACACCAAGACAAACAAAACAGCAAATAAAGTAGCAAAATAACATTCAGTGCATTATATTAAAGTTTGTGTATTCTAGGTCAACATATAATACAGGTAACAGCATCCCGCACCCAAATCCAGACCATAATAGATTTCAGATTTTCCTGGACTTTGGAACCAACTTGTTCGCACAGGCACATTTTGCACTGATCATTAATGTCAAATGTAACTAGGTTATAGATCATAGGGTAAGGAGTGTTTGTGTGTCACAAGTCCCCAGGATCATTATGATCAGAAATATTGAAGATTTAAAAATTTGACTGGACAAGTTTTTTCTAAAAAAAAACACCATTAATTTGATATTGGGGTGATTTTTGCAGGAAGAGAGCATTTGCTTCGACTGCAGTAATGGGGACATTGAGAGTGGATGGAAAGGTCACAATTAGAATGTTCCAAGCCAGTGGAACAAACAGGTTTGTGTTTGGAGAACTGGGGTAGGAGGGGTAAGGTAGGGGGCATAAGTTTAAGGTGAGAAGCAAGTTTTAAAAGAGATATATGAGGCAGATTTTTTTTTTTTATATACACAGAATCGTGGGTGCCTGGAACTTGTTGCCGGGAGGGGTAATGGAAGTGGATACAGTAGTGACTTTTAATGAGTGTCTTGAACGTATATGAATGAGATGGGAATGGAGGGATATGGTTCCTGGAAATGTAGGGGGTTTTGGTTAAGACGAGCAGTATGGTCAGTGCAGGCTTGGAGGGCTGTACTGTAATTTTCTTTGTTCTTGTTCTTTGAGAGTGGGGTAGGGTGGGAGTGCAGTTATCAAAGTGTTGCAGTGGAGTCAGGTTGTGTGTATGCACAATTCATGATGATTCTGCCCTCAGATCAGCCCAAGAATGGGTTCTTCATTCACACACTTCCTCAATTCCAGGATTAGCACCCAAATGGT
Source organism: Sphyrna mokarran (assembly GCA_024679065.1). Classification (NCBI taxonomy): domain Eukaryota; kingdom Metazoa; phylum Chordata; class Chondrichthyes; order Carcharhiniformes; family Carcharhinidae; genus Sphyrna; species Sphyrna mokarran. The sequence goes on from JAGIQG010000028.1 coordinate 28,880,857, forward strand.
CCTGTATTTGGATAGCCACATTTGAGACACCATAATTGTACATCATACATATTTGAAAATCTGTGTTTTTAAAGTACTCAGTAAAAATGTTATTCTTTTATATATTCACATAGATCACACATATGCATACACACACAGAGTAGGGAGGTGCTGCAGCTCAAAGCCTAAATCCATCTGAAGCCCAAGCCAGCAAATGGATCATAGAATTACAGAGTCACATAATGGATACAACATAAAGGGATTTGGCTCATCGTGTAGGTATTAATGGGTGCTATTCTGATTGGCAGCTGGTGACTAGTGAAGTGCCCCAGGGTTCATTGTTGGGGTCTCAACTATTTACCATTTACATAGATGATCTGGAAGAAGGGGCTGAGCACAGGGTGACAAAATTTGCTGACGACACAAAGATGAGCGGAAAAGCAAATTGCGTGGAAGGTGTGGAAAGCCTGCAGAGGGATCTAGATAGGTTGAGTGAGTGGGTGAGGACCTAGCTGATGGAGTATAATGTTAGCAAGTGTGAGATGTCCACTTTGGTAAGAATAATGGTACGAAGGATTACTATTTAAATGGAGAAAAGCTGCAGCATGCGAAGGTGCAGAGGGACCTGGGGTCCTTGTGCACGAATCACAAAAACACAGTATGCAGGTGCAGCAGGTGACTAAGAAGGTGAATGCAATGTTGGCCTTTATAGCTGGGGGGATAGAATATAAAAGTAGGGAGGTTCTGTTGCAGCTGTACAGGGGGCTGGTGAGACCGCAGCTAGAGTACTGTGTGCAGTTTTGGTCGTTGCATTCAAGGAAGGATGTATTGGCCTCGGAGGGGGTGCAGAGAAGGTTTACTAAGCTGATACCGGAGATGAAGGCATTGGATTATGAGGAGACACTGAATAGGCTAGATTTGTACTCTTTGGAGTTTAGAAGGCTGAGAGAGGATCTTTTAGAGACGTATAAGATAATGAAGGGGATGGATAGGCTAGAGGTTGAGAAACTCTTTCCGCTTAGCAAAGATAGCAGGACTAGAGGGCACAGCCTCAAGATTAGGTGGGGGGGGGGTGTAGATCGGAGTTGCGGAGGGGTTTCTTCACACAAAGGGTGGTGAATCTTTGGAATTCTCTGTCTGATGAGGTGATAGAGGCTTCCTCACTGAATATGTTCAAGTCAAGAGTGGATAGGCTTTTGATTGACAAGGGAATTAAAGATTACGGGGAGAAAGCAGGAAAGTGGTACTGAACCTCTACAGATCAGCCATGATCTTATTGAATGGCAGGGCAGGTTCGAGGGGCTGTATGGCCTACTCCTGCTCCTATTTCTTATGTTTTTATATGTATATATGCTAGCTCTCAGTGGAACAAGAATGACCCAGAGATGCTGTTTTCCTATCAGTTGGAAGTAATAAACAAATAATTGGCCTGACCAGCTCTGCTGTACCCAAGAAAATATGAAGGAAAATCTCTGGAATTATAACGATAACCTTCATTCATTGAAGACACTGGGTTAAAATTCAGTTTGAGAAGTCATATCATGGGAGGTAGCAGTTCAGTAGCTTCATAAAATGCAAATGAATATCATTGAAAAAAATCAACCGAAAAAGGCTTTAATCAAAAAGTAACTTTAGAAATTATTACGGCTCCGTTATTTACAGATTAAGGCTCTTCAGCTCAGTTGCCCAATTAAAGATATATTGCACAGCATTAAGGCCTAGCACCCAACTTGCTCTGCGGAACTGAAGGCTTGTGTATCTCTTCTTTCTGTACAGTGAAATTGAGTAAGATTTTTGTGTGAACTTTTATGAAGTTATGGAACTAAATATTTATAGCAGGTTAATTTTTGATTAGCAAAAGAATTAGTGCTGAGAGCAAAAATAGCCTCTGTGAATCAAATTCTCAAAGTCAGTTGGGAGAATTTTCTTGATAGGGTTGCAGTTAACAGCAGATAAAAGATTCTAGATACTTCACTGGGTAGCATCAGGAATACGGAATCACCTTTTGAACTGAAAGAAATTCTTACTGATTCCAAACTGTTACCATCAAAAATGATGCCACATATACACACACGTGGGTAGGTTTTGAAGTGTTCGGCACAACTTGTGGGCTGAAGGACCTGTTTGTGCTGTAGTGTTCTATGTATGTTCTATATACAAGAAAAAGCCGCCTTGGGGATTTAGATAACTCTCATTTTATTTTATTCACAAGAAAGATTTTGATAGTACACTTCAATGTTTATCTCACTAGGCTGATTAAATTCTCTCTCAGCTTGGGAACAATACTTTTTGCTCCAACATTTCATGAGCTACCTAAAGGCATTCCCACACATGATAAATCTGACCTACCTGAGCATAACTTGAAAACATCAACGTGTCAAAGTATCATTATTTTTATAAACATCCTCAGGAAGAAGTTGTAATGTGTTAGTACATCAAAACACATTATTTTAGCTTTGTTGCAGGTCAAAATGAGAGACCTTCTAGTATAACACTAAACCGCACAGACCATGAATTTTATTCTCAATCTCTGCTGAGGTAGCCGATCTAAGAATCGCGAATAGTTCGATTACACATGGCCTGAGGCAATCACAGTCACTTGATTTGATCCTTGATTGACGACAGCAGGGTGTGACTGCGAGTGAGGCAAGTATGGGGACCCAGGAGGTAAAAGTAGATGGACATCATTCCTTGCACTTGTCCAACAGGAACAAGGCTCTTGTTACTTATATAGTCAGGGAGAATAGAGTCCAGGCGGCTGTGTTGATTACCTTGTGCCCTAATTTGGGCCATCTGCTCAGGGCTGGAGAGTTACAATGAGGGGGAGATATGATGACCAAATGTATTTCTGGAGACTTCATAACAGGACCTTCCCCACATGCCAGCCATTAGACAACCAACACATCTATCTTATTAGCTTACTACCGATGCTAGTTGGAAAGAAAAACTTATTACCAATTGGATTATGCTTGACTGCCAGCCAAATAGCCATTTTTCCCCTATTGTCAAACTTTTACATGTGGTAAAGAGAAATATTCAAGAGAAATGGCAAAAATACATTTTTTTTTATAAATGTGCTAATGAATTTTCTCCAGGGATGCACATAGTAATAGCAATTAATCTTCAACTCCTGGAGAAGCCAGGTCAATCTTTGATTGTTAGCATCCTTAAAGAGGGAAGATACAGTTGTCATGTCCCACATTTGGTACCAATTACACAAATAAGACTAGGAAAAAGGGTCTTCATTAGTAGCTAGACGCTAAATTACAAAGCAGAACCTCAAAGATAATAACCATTACCTGAGGCTTAAGCAAATTGATATAGAGTAAAGATTAATCAAGTGTTGTGGGAGAAATGAACTTCAATTCCTGAGACAGTGAAGCCAGTGCTTGGGAAAGTGTGAATTGTACCATTTGGATTGTTTTCACCTGAACTGTACTTGGGTCAGTGTTGCAGTGAATCATGTAACTAAGGCAGTAATGTGGGCTTTAAACTAAATAATGTGGGGAAGGGATCACGTGTGGAAATTAAAGGAAAAAAAGATAAAGCAAGAGAGTCAGGGGCAAAAAGGATAATGACAATCAGAGAATGACAGAAAGGGACAGAACACAAACTTAAGACAATGACAGCAGATAAGCTGTCATGGGCATTTGGCCTCTGATCTTCGGGTAAGCATTCTCCAAGGTGACCTTCACAATACACGATAACGCACAGTCACTGAGCAGAGACTGATAGCCAAATTCTGCACATGAGGACGGCCTCAACCATGATCTTCGGGTTACATCTCACACTCTAACCCCAACAACTTGCCTGGGCTTGCAAAATCTTTAACTGTCCTGGCTGAAGACAATACATATCTCTAACTTGTGCTTAACCTTCTTTCCACTCACATTGTCTGTACCTTTAAGACTCGATTATTTGTAAAGACTCACATTCCAACCATTATTTTGTAAGATTGTGCCTTTATATGCCCTGTTGGTGAGCAGAACTCTCACTCGCCTGAAGAGGAGGCAAAGGTAGCCTGGAAGATGAGTTTATAGAATGTTTTCAGGATAATTTGTATGAGCAATATATTATAGAGTCAAAGACTGCACCTAGTAGTGTGCAATGGAGCAGGATTACTTAATGACTTCATGGTAAAGAAGCTTGTAGGTAACAGTGATCATAACATGATTGAATCTCGCAGTTTGAGGAAGAATGGATCCAAGACTAGTGTTTTAAGTTTAAATAAAGACAATCTCAAGAGAATGAAACAGAGCTGGTTAAAGTGAACTAATAAATAAGTTAAAGAGAAGTCAATAGAAATGTAGTGGCAGGCATTAAGAGAGGTATTTCATAACCTTCAGCAAAGATACATTCTAGTGGAAAAGAAAAAAAACCACTAGGAGAAGGATGCATCATTAAGGAAGTCAAACATTCTGGAAAGTCCCATCAGATTTGAAGTAGCAAATGTAACTTTTGTATCCAAGAGGAAGATTTTCTGTTTCTGCAGGAAACAACAGGCCAGCTAAGCAAACATCTTTCATTGGGAAAATGCAGGAATCTATTATTAAGGAGATTATAGAAAAGCAATTAGGAAAATCTCCATGCAATCAAGCAGAGTTAACGTGTTTTTGCGAAAAGGAAATCATGTTTGACTAATTTATTTGAGTTCTTTGAAGAAGCAACAAACAACATGAATGAAGGGGAACTGCAGAAACAGTACATTTAGATTTCCAAAAGGCATGTGATAAGATTACCACTCAAAATAAGATAACAAGAGGGTCCACTGGTGGTATATCTGGATGACAGCTGGGAGATTTCTTCTAAGATGGGAAGCAAAAAGTACCAATCTCTGCCGAAAGGCAGTGCCAGAGCAGGCCCTCTGGGGAGCCCAATTCAGGGTGTAGGGAGAGTACCAATGGGATGGAGAGTGACAAGGCCATTGAAGGGAGGGGGAATCTTGCAGACATAGGGATGGGAATGGGCAATGAGAGAGGACTTGCAGACATAGGTATGGGGGTGGGGGGCAGAGAGCAAGAATCATTGATTGTGCGAGGAGTGGGTTGGGCTGTGGGGACAAATGGCAAGAAGAGCCCCTGATCCCTGGGAAGGGGCAAGGCTGCTGAAAGAATCCCATTTACACAATTTGGGGCATCCTTTGAAAATAGGGCCCTGATCTCCGTGGGACTAGCCTTGCCCATTCTATCAGACTCTACCCCACCAGATTGATGGCAAAAACCTTGGCCATTTATGTTGTTTTCTCAGAGGTCTGATAAATCTGGATTTAAAACTCGGCAGTCCAGTTGGAGAGCCAACACATTTTCAGTCAGAACTGAACTGAAAATACATTGGAAAATTCTTCCCAATGAATTATGTACAAGCTCAATAACTGCTCTTATGCAACCAAAAACAGAGCCCAATTTTCACACAGCAAGATCCCACAGACAGTAATGAGAGAAAAGTGAAATCACCAGTATATTTGTTTCTGATTGTGTCATTTGAAAAAAAATCAAGTTCTCTGGGAAGCAAACATGTGGAAGTTTGAAATGATAATCTGCAAAAATATTACAGACAGAGCCAAGCTAACACTCTGGCCTTGTAGTTTCACCTCCTATTCTATCTCATTATGTTCAGGATCTCAAATTGCAGTCCTCTCTCAATCTTTAATTCCTCTTACAACTTAAAGGATTTTAAAATCAAGCAAGGTATAAATTAGCTTTTACTCTTTAATTCACTTATTGCGCATGTTTAGAATCCTAAACGCATTCTGCACTATTGACTCTGGTTCTTCACCCAAGTTGCTCAATAAAAAGTGAATATTTATACACATGACACTGTGTTAATGGTCAAGGACTTGCAACTCTACTCATAATTTAGTCTTCTTTCTTTAACTCATTTTTAAAAGGAGTTCTCGGGGTGGGGGTGGGGGGAGGGGGGAGAAAAAACTTAAAACAATGTGTGGGTTGATCAATAACTGACTGGATAAATGACCAGGCATGACTTTTTAATGCAGCCTGTGTGCAGCAATTAAAGTCATCCTAAAAACACATTTCTTGACTACTTGACTTTAATTACTTCACATACAGAATAAAAAGCTGAACTAGAAGAAAACAACAGATGGGAAATGGTTACTGAAGCCAATGTACTGTTTCCATATTGCTGATTTTCCAGATTACATTATTATATATGTAGCCGTAATTGGAAAATACATACAAAATCAGGAATTAAGGAGTGTTTTAAAGGGGCTTTATCGCCAATTTTGCCATTGGATAAAATGGCAAACGTTTCCTTTGTAAACCTATGGAAGTAACAACTAGCATTTGTACTGCACTTTTGAAGTAACAAAACATGCCGCAAACAAAAGAAACAAATGCTTTTGTACAGCACCTTTCAGGATCTGTGTGTCTGAAATAATTTTACAGCCAAGCACTGCTTTTGAAATGTGGTCACTTTTGCAATATAGAAATCAAAGGAATCAATTTATTTACAGCATGGTCACACAAGCACTCATGTGGAGATCTTGAAAGCCGGGAGTTAGCGCCTCCATCTCTGAGCTGAAGTCTGATTCCAGGACTTGGTGACTATGGAAGACGCAGTCATGACATGATTCAACAGGTTGATAATAAGCCTGTTAATCCTTCCAATACTTCTCCACTATTCTTCAAAGGGAAAAGTTGCATGAAGATATGAAACAAACAGCTAATTGGTGATGTCAGTTGAGGGGTAATAATTGCCTAGAATGCCAGGGACAACTCCTCTGTTCTCCTTGTAAAACATACGAGATTTTATACATCGATCTGAACAGGCAGACAAGGCCTGTACAGATAGCATTCCCTCTGTACTACACTGAAGCATCAGATAAGATTTAATACTCAAATCTCTACACTTAAATCAACAACTTTCAGACTCCAAGGTGAGTGTGCAATGACTAAGCCAGGACAGGCACTTAACATCAGAAGGAAACAAATACCCAATGATGACAGGAAAGCCCTTGTTAATATGCATTTCTTCACATCAACAATCTGTCTGAGTGGGAGAGGAGCATTCTTTGAATCTTCATATCGTGATATTTAGCAAGCAGTGGTGTAAGCAGAGTGGGAGAGTAGAGAGGCCTTGAGAAGGTAAAAAGAGAAGTAGGTTGAAGGACAGAATTCACAATATTATAATGGGCCTAAAACTTCTGAGTGGCAAACACTGTAGGATTGCCAATCTGCTCCTTTTTACTTAAATTAGACTGGATCCACTGGATTGAAGATTGGCTATCTAACAAGAAGCAGAGTGTTGGAATCAATGGGTGCTTTTCTGGTTGGCAGTTGTGACTAGTGGCGTGCTGCAAGAATCGGTGCTAGGGCCTCAACTGTTTACCATTTACATAGATGATCTGGAGGAGGGGGCTGAGTGTAGGGTAACAAAATTTGCTGATGACACGAAGATGAGTGGAAAAGCAAATTGCGTGTAAGACGCAGAAAGTCTGCAGAGAGATCTGGATAGGCTGAGTGAGCGGGCGAGGATCTAGCAGATGGAGTATAATGTTAGCAAATGTGAGGTTATCCACTTTGAAAGAAATAATAGTAGGATGGAATATTATTTAAATGGTGAAAAGTTGCAGCATACTACTGTGCAGAGGGACCTGGGTGTCCTTGTGCACGAATCACAAAAACTCTGCAGGTGCAGCAGGTGATCAAGAAGGCGAATGGAATGTTGGTCTTTATCACGAGGGGGACAGAATATAAAAACAGGAAGGTCTTGCTGCAACCGTACAAGGCACTGGTGAGGCTGCAACTGGAGTACTGTGTACAGTTTTGGTCCCCTTATTTGCAAGAGGATATATTGGCTTTGAAAGAGTACAGAGAAGGTTTACCAGGCTGATACCAGTGTTGAGGTGTTAGCTTATAAGAAAAGATTAAATAGACTGTGTCTATACCCATTGGAGTTTAGAAGGTTGAGGGGGGATCTTATAGAGATTTACAAGATGATGAAGGAGCTAAATAGGGTAGAGGTAGAGACATTCTTTCCGCTTAGAAAGGCAAACAGAACCAGAGGCATAGCCTCAAAAGGTGGAGAGGGGATAGTTTAGAACAGAATTGAGGAGGAAATTCTTCACTCAAGGGGTGGTGAATCTCTGGAATTCTCTGCCCATTGAAGTGGTGGACACTACCTCGTTGAATATGTTTAAGTCACAGGTAGATAGATTTCTGATAGACAAGGGAATTAAGGGTTATGGGGAGCAGGCAGAAAAGTGGAACTGATCCACTTCAGATCAACTATTAATCTTATTGAATGGTGGGGCAGGCTTGAAGGGCTAGATGGCCTACTCCTGCTCCTATTTTTCATGTTCTTATGTCCACTCCAATCTCCAAACCAGGTAATAGTTTTTTTTCCCCTAAATTAAAGATAGTTCTCCCTTTAATTGGCTGAATATAGGTTCACTATGCTGGGATAACCTTCCCAGCCAGCCCGTCATAGAAAAACAAACAAAATGTTTTCTTCTTTTTCTTGCACCATCCATAGAGCAAATTATGAACAACAGATGCAAAAAAAAAACAATTCTGAAAACATCTGAATATAACGTCATTGTTCTGAAAGAGCTGTAAGGTAAAGCAGACTAGGCTTCATTGTTTATGGGACTTGGATTTGAATTGATCTGAGCCGGATGGTGTGAAAGTTTGCTTTCCCTGCAGAAAGTCCCTGTAGTGATTCAACCATACGCCATCACCAACACCCTTTATTTTGCACCAAAGGAAAAGGCCACTCCCACTGTTTACAGTCAGGCAGTCTTCATCTCTGGACCCACAACCTGGGTCTGGCTAAAGTTGTAGGCTTAAAAAGCTTGCTTGTTACTTCCCATGTGCTGAACCTCTGCTAGTTCAGTAGAATCATAGAATACCAACAGCGTAGAAGGAGATCATTCGGCCCATTGAGCCTGTACTGCCAAAAATCCTATCCAGACCCTATCCCCGTAACCCTATGTATTTACCTTGCTAATCCCCCTAACAAGGGGCAACTTAACATAACAACATAATCTGCTCATCTTTGGACTATGGTAGGAAACTCAAGTACCCAGATGAAACCCATGCAGGCATAGGGAGAATGTACAAACTCCACACGGACAATCTGGAATTGAACACATATCCTTGGCACTGTGAGGCAATAGTGCTAATCACTATGCCACTGTGCCATTCCAACCACTGTGCCATCATGCCAGCTTGTACTCCATGAAGCCCACAGATAGATTTTTGATGATCCCTTTGGTCTCTGATCATCATAACAGTCCCCATTGAAAATGGGTTGTTGCCATAGTAACCTGGGAATATAGGCTGATTTTACTCCATTGATGATGGTTTGAAGGCAAGTCTCAGTCTCTTCTTGCTCCCCATTTGCAATTATTATTTAGTCATTTCACCAATCCAGTATGAAAAAAACAGAGCATTGATTAATGTAGAGAGCACACAGGAAGCTCGCATGTACATTTACCTGGTCCCATAATTTTGTTAAAGGTTCCTAAAGGCCTGGTTGTTTGCAATGAGGGATGCTTCCTCCATTTTCTGCACTTGTCTAATGTAAAAGTGCTTTTATGACAAAGAGAATCTACTTATTGCTGAGAAAGATTTTTTGAAACACATTTATATTGCACCTCAGGACATCCCAAAGTGTTTTAAAGTCAATATTTTAAGTGTAGACATTGATGTAATTTAACATTTAAGCATCAATGTAATATGCTCATGCCTCAAGCCATTCAATTTTCAAAGAGACAAAGTATGTAATGTAAGGAAGGTGAAGGTTCTGTTTCTCACCATTTGTCACAACCTGCCACTGACTCGGCATGTGAGCATACAGTGTTTTTCATCAGCCCCAGTTGTAAATTTCAAGTACTGCAAAGCACAAACAACAGATCTTCCCATCATTTTCACTGGAGTCCAATTTAGAGCTTTTTCTCAAGGCAGAGTAATTAATTTTTTCAGGACACTAAACAACTCAACACCCGAACAGAGTAAATGACTTCTTGTCCCTATTCATGCCGAATGACAATTATTCTATGGGTTGATTTGGGGCGCACTTACCATCTTGAGTGTCAGCACATAACATGTTACTGCTGATTCTCAGAAGCCTGTTGTTATTTACCTCTCAGTTAAGCTTTGATTGGCCATGTGCAGGACTTCCATCTGCACTTGGAAGAAGCCTGTGAGAGCTGTTGGCCTATCTGATCTCTCCACCCAGCAGTGGATAGAAGATAGTTATGGGAATAAGGAAATGACAGCTGAGTTAGATTGATATTCAGCCTTTAGAGTGGAAGATACTTTGAACATTACATTAATACTAAAGGATATGGGGGACAAAGTAAGTACCATCACCATTACTAAAGAAATACTATTAGACAAACTAATGGAGTTAAAGTCTCCCCCAGGCCCTGATGGCTTGCATCCTAAGATCCGAAAAGAAGTAATAAAGATAACGGGTACATTATTTGTTACTTTCCAAAATCCCTTGGATTCTGAAAATCTATCAATGTGGCACCCCTATCCAAAACAGGAGCGAGGCAAAAAACAAATAACTATAGGCTGATTAGCCTACCATCTATTGTTGGAGAAATGTTGAAACCAATTATTTTAGGAAGTTGTAGCAGCAAATCTGGAAAGTTATACTCTAATCAAGCAGAATCAGTATGGCTTCATGAAAGGGAAATCAGGTCTGATAATTTATTAGAGTTTTCTGAGAAAGTCTCAATCAGAGTGGATAGAGGGGAATCAATAGATGTGTTGTATTTGGACTTCCAAAAAGGCATTCGACAAGATATCTCACAAAAGATTAAGTCTTAAGGCAAAAATCCATGACATTGCAAGTAATTTATTGGCATGGATAGAGAATTGGCTAATAAACAAGCAGTAGCGAGAATAAGGAGTTGTTTTTCCATGTTTTTCATGGAATCAGTGGGATTCCATGGGATCAGTGATGGGACTGCAACTGTTTACAATATATTAATGATATGGAAAGATGTAAATGTACTGTAGCCAAATTTGTAGACAATACAAAAATAAGTGGAAAGACAAATTGTGAAAAGGTTGCAAACAGTTTATAATGAGATATTGATAGGCTAAATAAATGGGCAAAGAGTTGGCAAATGGAGTACAATGTGGGAAAATGTCAAGTTGTTCATTTTGGAAGGCAGAATAAATGATCACTTATTTAAATGGAGAAAAACTGCAGAAAGCTGCAACACAAAGGAACTTGAGGGTATTTGTACACAAAATACAGAAAGCTAACACAGAAAGCTATGGTACAGCAGGTAGTTAGGAAGGCTAACGGAATGTTGGCCTTTATTTCAAGGGGGTTGGAATTAACAAGTAGGAAACTTGCCAATATTGTACAAAGGTACCTGTGAGACCACATCTGGAATAATGAGAGAAGTTTTGGTCCCCTTATTTAAGGAAAAATATTATTCACTGGAAGCAGTTCAGAGAAGGTTCACTCAGGTGATCCCCAGTATGGACGGATTATCTGAAGAGGAAAGGTTAAACAGGTTGGGATTCTACTCATTGGAATTTAGAAGAACAAGAAGTGATCCAATTGAAATACACAGGATTCTTAAGGGGCTTGACAGGGTAGATGCTGAGAGGACGTTTCCCTTAATTGGAGAGCCTAGGACCAGAGGGCATTGTCTCAGAATAAAGAGGTGCCAATTTAAGATTGAAGTGAAGAAAAATTTCTCCTTTCTTTGTGCATCTTTGGAATTCTTGACACAGGGAGCTGAGGGGGAAGAGTTCAAGTGTATTTTTAAGGCTGAGATACATAGATTTTTGATCAGGAAGGGAGTCAGGGGTTACGGGAAAGGACAGGAAAATGGATATGAAGAATGTTAGATTAGTCATGATGCTACTGAATGGCAGAGCAGACTTGAGGTGCCGAACAACCTACTCCTATTACTATTTCTCAAAATTTTATTTAAGGAATGCTAACCACTGTGCCACATGCTGCCCTCGCATTCTTCATTGGCTAGCTACACCACTAATGGCCACTCATTCAGCTGCTAAGTCCCTAAAACTCAAGAACCCCTCCCAAATCTCCCCATCTCGCTCTTTCAGTTACAATCTTCTTAACAGCTAAGCTTGATCAAAGAAATTTCTCCTCGAGTACATTGGGAGTTTTACTCTTTAAAAAAAGGTGTTATAAACAGCAATAATTTTTATTTCCATAGTGTCTAATAACATAGCAAACGGCCCAATGCATTTCATAGGACTGTTATCAAACCAAATCTGGCACTCAGCCGCACAAAGAGAAGTTTTTGTAGTTGGGGATGATTCCAACTTTATAATATGTTAATGATTCAAATTAAGCGCCCAATGTTGAACATCGAGAAACATACCCCATCACTGACCAAACTGTGGGGGGCGGGAATTGCATCACGTGTTCGAGCTGACATAAAATACAACTTTGCATGTTTTCTGCCCTCATTGCTGAATTCACGCAAAACGAATAGAGCAGAAAGCCCTGGCCAATGTTTATTCAAGAAATAACTGTTCACCCAGTCCCTAGCATGTTGTGTTTGCATTTAACCTTGGATTCTTTTATCTGTACTGTGACTTGCATGAGTAGAAGTGATGGATTGCTCCATGCTTGCCCTTGTGTGTTAACCATCTGGCCTACTATGCAAGGAGATGACGGTGCCAACATTGCTCTGTCAGTGCAATTACTTAAATAACTCAGTGGGTATTATTTCTAAAAGGGTGTGCTCAATCGAGCAATGATATCAGACAGATCAGTAGCAGAGAAACAGAAGTGGTAAGAGGAAGCCATGTTTGAAGAACCAATTTTTTCTTGTCCTTATAGGAAAATCACTGGCAAACATTTGGCTCACAAATTACACATTACTGCAATGTATAAATTCAGGCGAGGAGATTGAGACACACAAAGGCTGTTCAGCATCTTCCGAGCTTGCTTGAGAAAAATTACCTCCGCTGGATGGTGATTTTAAAGCACTAATTTCAGGACATACTTGAAAGGTTCAGGGAAATCCACAGCCCTGAAGATGCTTTTGTTGCAGCAGGTTTAAATGGAACACCCTTGTACTTAAGAGTGAGCAACTATAATAAATTGCTTTTCATTGCAGTCCAGATGGTTAGACCTCACCAGAGGATGAGTGTGTTTGATACTGGGATGAGTAAGTGAAGAGGAGATGATTTCAAAGGTGAAAAACATTTCATTGAAATTCAAAATGTTTCTGCAGATTTGCATAACTACAAGGTTTCGGGAGTTAAACATCTGTGAGGCACTGTTTCAGTAGTTAGGCAGGGATCGTAACCAACAGTGGCCTCTACTGCTAATGCTGAAATGTTAGGAGGTCAGTAGGATAGAACTTCATTACTGTGAATGAAGTGCCACTCAGACATATTTCCATTGCCTACTTGGCTAGGCCTATGCCCACTGAAGTTTAAAAGAATGAGGAGTGATCTTATTGGGGCTTGACAGACTGGATGCTGAGGAAGTTTCTTATATAAAGGAATCTAGAAATAGGGGGCACAGTTACAAAGTAAGGGGTCTCCTATGTCTGGCAGAAATGAAAAGGAATTTCTTCTCTTAACATTTGGAATCTTTTCCCCAATAAACAGTAGAGCCTGTATCAGTTAATATGATGTGGAGATGCTGGCACTGGACTGGGATAAACACAGTAAGAAGTCTCACAACATTAGATTAAAGTCCAACAGGTTTATTTGTAGCAAACGCCACAAGCTTTTAGAATTGGCTGTTCTTTTGTCAGGTGGGAGTTCACAAACAAGAAATGATCAGAACTCCCACCCACCTATCGAAGGAACAGCCAGTTCTGAAAGCTAGAGGCATTTGCTACAAATAAACCTGTTGGGCTTTAACTTAATATTGTGAGACTTCTTACTCATTTAATATAGTCAAGGATGAGTTAGATTTCTGATCCACAATGCAATCAAGGGCTATGGGGAAAAACAGACTGGAAAGTGGAGTTAAGGCCTCATTGGATCAGACACAATCTTACTGAGATGCAGAACAGGTACTCCTGCTCCTATTTCTATTGGTTTTATGTTATAAATCTCCGGTATTTACCTGACTTTGTGAATGTGGGTTACTCAATCTCCCACTTGACAAGTCCTCTGTTTAAAGGGGAGGGAAAACTTATTTCTGGGTTATGGGACATTGTAGTGGCCTGGATGACGTTGACGGGGTCCATTTAGCCAATTGGATCGAGATTAATTGATCTACATTGACATGGCAGGACCCAGGGAGCCAGAGACAGGAACTTTTATGTAGGCAGTCCCTGAACCTGGTTTTGCATTCTTGTCAACCTTTACCTCTTGAGAGGAAGTCAAAGGTCATGCCTCAAAATGGCCAATTGAAATTTTCAAAAATGGCAGAAGCACATTTTCAGGGGAATCTTCCAATAGAAATCTTAAGGAATATTAGCCACTGTTGATCATAACAGTTTATGGTCAATAAGTCATGAAAATAATTCAAAACAGTATATATCAAAAATTTTATTGCTAATTTGAAATGGACTTCTGCTGAACCACAAATGGCTGCTGCAGGTCATATGACTCAAATTTGGCTCTCTGTTTGGAAGATTCCAAAGAAGATTGCATGAACCAAACAAAAAGTTTCATTCCCCTCTTTTGAAATCTCACATCTTGTTGTAAGGCCACACTATAATCACAAAACTAGATGACCAAACTGACTTCCCCAGTTGGGTAATACAACGACAGATACATCAAAACCCATTACACCTGTTGTTAAGAGCCTCCATTTTGCTCCAAAGAGAAACAATGAATTTTGACCAAGAACACAGAAACTGTTTTCAAAGCTACAATTAACGTATTAAAAGGCTATGCTACCTAATGCATAGCCTTAGCCTTTTGGATTACTTCAATATCACACTTCCAGCCTCACAGCTCAGATTATTGCTTTACTCCAAGCTAGAAAGAATATTAGCAACTCCCAGCTGACAGAGCAGCTGGCCACCAGCTCTCAACTCCTTGAAGCCTGCTTGATTTTAAAAATCTCTAATCAACTCGTGCCAAGTGGTCTAAGTATAGAATCCTCATAGTGCCACTCAGACATATTTCCATTGCCTACTTGGCTAGGCCTATGCCCATTGAAGTTTAAAAGACTTCAGTATTATTCATTTCAAGGACTTTCATGTCGTTTTCTCCAATCAGAAACTGATCTGAACTAAACACATGAAGAAGACACCCTCTGGATTTTGACTTCTCAGACTAATATTTATTTTTGTGGTTTTTGTATTATTGTTGCCCATAGTTATACATCTTCCTCTTGTCTAACTGCCACTTACTGAGTGAATGGTTACAAACACTCTCCCTACTTTTCTCATTTGAATAAATTAACCTTCCGACTTAGTCACTATGCAAGTTTGCTCTAAGTTATAATTAAATAGAATCAATTAAACTAAGGAATTAGGGAAATACACAACAGTTAGTTTGAAAATAATTCACAAACACTTCTGTTCATCCAGTAGCAAGCAAAAAAAAAACTTACCAAAGTCAAGGTTTAATGAAAAAATTTTATCACACAACCATTTGGGCCATATCCTGAGTCATAAGTGCTTTCCCCAATACCCATCTGCTTCCTTGTTCTACTAGGTCAGCTGACCACCACAGCATGTTGCCATTGGTTACATTGTAACAACTTTTACTTGTGGACAAGTGAGTGAAGATAAAGAAGTTCAGTTTCATTCCTCTATCTTCTGTCTACAATAACAGAAATGTTTTGCATCAAATTCCAGGAGCTGCCGTTTATAAGAAACTACCAATCTAGAAGAAAATGTCATGAACAGCAACTAATTTCTGTATAAACTTTTTTTAAGCAATTGGACCATATAGTCTGAAGGGGAGCAGATGAATAATGTCCTTTGTACTGCCTCATATAATGTTCCTGGCTTTATGAAACAGTAGGTCCTTACACCTAAAGCAAGCAGTGCTACATGATTACTGCTAGTGTTGTTTATTTCATTTTATATCACAACATCCTTGATGATATTGTCAAAGCTTCCATTTCGGCTTCTATGGAGGTGCCGAGTGAACAAACAGAGCTACAAAGCTATGGCAGAATCAGATTTGAGAATAACCGTAAGACTTTAGATAGGGATCTAATAGGGGAATTAAGGATAAACAACAATAGTAGATCAGAATTGGTTTAAATTTTGTGTTTGCAAATCTTACAGTGACATCGTTGAGTAAAGTCATAGTTCAGGAAAAACAAAGATAGCATCAAAGGTTGCTGAGATAACATTGCAAATAAGATGATGATGCTGGAGTGCAAAGACAACATTGAAACTAGAAGATAACCCAGCAAATTCAGCAAAAATCAATCAATGTACAAATTAATGATGAAAGGAAGATTTGTATTTGCACAGAAACTTTCACGATCTCTCGACATCTTAAAGCCCTTGACGGCCAATGATGTACTTTTGAAGTTTATTCCTACCTGTAATGTTGGAAACATGGTGAATTTGCACACAGCAGGCTCTCACAAACAGCAACGCAAAAATTACCATATAGTTTATAATTAAGATATTGAACAAGGGGCAAATATTTGCCAGGACACATTTGAGGTTTGCTGTTTTTGGACATGTTTCTCCATTGTTGGATAACTGCTTATAAACTGTAGCTCCTTGCAAGGTCAGAAGTTGTATTTAAGACTGGCACAGATATGCATTTGTGAAGAAGCAATCATAGAATCTTACAGTGCAGAAAGAGACAATTCAGCCCATCGAGTTTGCACCGACTACAATCCCATCCAGGCCCTATCCCCATAATCTTCTGCATTTACCCTAGCTAGTCCCCTGACACTAAGGGACAATTTAGCATGGTCAATCCACCTAAACAGTCCCTGTGGTTTGGTGAATTAAGTCAGGTGTAAGACATTTCTAGATAATGATCAATCGGGGCTGATATTCTTTAAAGTTCTACAGAAAGAGCCACAGGAAAATGGAACTCTGTCGTTTCTGGAATTTTCAACTTATCATCAAGAAAGGTGGCAAGAAACTTTGACTCCTCATGAGGTAATCATTAATAAGAATCCAACATCCCCCTGCCGCCCCCATGAGAACTTTTGCCTCTTTGGTACAATTGAGTCCTGCCACATCAATGGATGTCAATAAGGCTCAAAACATATGGCTAAATGGACTCCACTTGCCCCATGTTGACCACAAAAGCAATTTTGACCCCAGAAATAAAGATTTTCCTTCACATTTGCACAGGAAATCAGTAGGCTATAGTAGACAGTGGGAGATTGGGTAACCCACTTTCTAAAAAGCAACTGAACACCAGAGATTCATAACATAACATTAAAAATAGGAGCAGGAATGGGCCATTTAACCCCTAAAGTCTGACACTCAGTAAAATTGTGGCTGGTTGATGTGGTCTTGACTTTACTGCTTGGCCGCATATTCTTGGAGAAAAGAGAGTTTGAGAGGAGATTTGATTGAACTACACAAGATGATGATGACAGTCTTAGATAGTTCTAACAATGCACTTTCAGAGACTTTGGAAGCGATCTTCCCAAAAAATGTTTGTGCTCAATTCGTGGGAAAGCTTATGAAAATCACAATTGTTTTTTCAGTGAGAGTTCACAGTAGAATCTCCCACACTCTGTGTAATGCAGAGATCACAGTTGTGAATATCATTAAAATCTCCAGGGTCAGGGCCTATCCGTGTGCAATGGCCCTGAACTGTCAACCTGCAGTTTGCTGGTTAGCGATTGAGTTGGCCAGCCTGGGACCTCCACAATGCTGCCCCGCCATCCTCCACAGCCCAATCACAGACCACCCCCTTCAACCACTCCTGGGCCAGCCTGACTCCCCCTCCATCCCACCCCTGTCCAAGAGCACCCTGAACTCCAGCTCCCTCATAGCAGTAACGATTCCACCCACAGCCCATTAATTTCCTTCTCCACGAGAAGCAGAACACCCCTTCTTTTTGACAGACTACGCTATCACCCCAGCCTGCCCCAATTGCTGGCCTATCTCCAGCTCCAATCGATCCCAATGCAGAGTGACAGCTGGACCCCCATCACCACTGATTAGCCCCTTAGCCCCCAGCTGATCCCATCCTTAGGCTATCTGGGCATCAGCACTTTGCCCTTTGGGCAGTGCTGGTGGAACAAGGTGGCACTGCCAGGGTGCCCATGTGCAGGTGGGGCACCATCACCATCCTTCCCCCCACCGCCTCCCCAACCGCCTGACCCCCTCAAGGGCTCTGATTGCTCCCCTCCATTCCAGTGGGGTCGGGCCCTGAGTTCCCATAAATGGGGAGCTAGTCTGAACAACCCCGCTGGGGTGAAATTGTACTGGCAGAATGAGAGATGCTAGCTTGCCCAGAAACTTCAACCCTGGGCCCAATAACTGCATTTTAATATGATAAAAAATAGATTAAAATGACTTACCTACTATTCCCGCTAGTTTCCAGCATGGTCCTGACTACACCAGATATCCAGTGCTGGGATATGCATGTGCGCAAGAACGCACGCGCAAATCCCACGAATTGGACAACATGCGATTCTCCCGGACCACTGCACTAAAAAATTAGCATGGCGGGATGGGAGAATCGTCCCCTTCATTGGTGAACAACAAAGGATTTATTTACAAGGATTTACAGGAGCAGCCGCATGCCTGCTGCTATTTCTGGGATGTCTCTACCTAAGACAACTCCTTTCCCTGGAGTGATTCTCCGCTCTGAATCCAATTGATCACCCATCAGGTGACCCTTAGTCTTCTATGTTGCCCTTATGGGATAATCACTACAAATTAGCACATCTCTTCCCCTTTAGCTTCTTATATAAAAGGAATTATACTATCCCAAATTCTAACTAAATATTATGTACGTGAGTTGGACAATTATAAATCGAGTCATTGAGAGTTTTTTTCTGTTTCTTGCACAGCAGCATAATTCTGTAGTCTGGGATGCTTCCACAAGATCGACATTAACAGGAAATATGTGTACCTCTTCTGGCACAGCCAGTTTATTACTAATTGCATCCATGGAGATATCAGTTATGTCTATAAGTTCAATTAGGTACTTTGTTGCTTATGGATCCAGAAACATTTCTTGATGGTAACGCTGACTGCTGAAGCATTTCTATACTCAAGTGATCTACAGGTGAGATTTTTTGGCCTCCCAGCCATGTGCTCCCCATCAATGGGAGCTGGCACACTATTTGCTAGTGGCAGGATTCTCTGGTCCTGCCGCTATCAATGGAATTCCCACTGATGTCACCGCAGGCAGGGTGTGCTGCCAGTGGGATCAGTAAATCCTGCTGGTGTGAACTGCCAGAGAATTCTGGCCCATTTATTCACAAATGATCTTTTTTTCCAGATCCATTTGGTATGACAGGGTCTGCTCTTAGAGATAATAATTTTGGGAAGCCAATAATTTCAGGTAGATTCATCACGTGGTTACTATGGGTTCTGTATGTTGCAGCAGTGATAACTCATAGATGAGGTCTTGAATCAATTTGAAACCTGAATTTTTTATGCTTTAAGGCTATATTAATGTGTGTAATGAATGAAAGACTTTCATTTACATAGCACCTTTTACAACCAGCCTCAGCTTCTTCATTTATCCATGCTTTGGGTGGCCTCACTGTAGTTCACTTTGGGACATTTAAAACAAACTTAAAGCCACAGCACTATTTCCTGTACGCTCTGTTCTTTTTTAACTTTGCAGCATCTCCCTGGTGCTGATTTTGAGCCCACATCTCCGTCTGAAGAAACTGTTCTTGAGTCTGTTGGTATGTGTTTTCAGACTTTTGTATCTTTTTCCTGATGGAAAAAGGTGGAAGAGAGTACATCTGGGGTGTGTAGGGTCTTTAATTATGCTGGCCACTTTTATAAGGCACCAGGAAGTGTAGATAGAATCAATGGATGGGAAGCTGGTTTGCTTCCCAGCTTCCCATGTCCATGGATGGACTGGGCTATATTCATGACTCTTTATAGTTCCTTGCAGTCTTGGACAGAGCAGGAGCCATATCAAACTGTGATACAACCAGAAAGAATGCTTTCTATGGTGCATCTGTAAAAGTTGGTGGAAGTCGTAGTGGATATGCTGAATTTCCTTAGCCTTCTGAGAAAGTAGAGGTGTTGGTGGACTTCCTTGGCAATAGCATCAGCATGAAGGGATCAGGCAGGCTACTGGTTATCTGGACACCTGGAAACTTGAAGCTCTCAACCATTTCCACTTCATCCCATTAATGTAGACAGGGGCATGTCTTCCTCTACACTTTCTAAAGTCAATAATTATTTGTTGGCATTGAGGGAGAGATTACTGTTGTTACAGCAGATTTTCTATTCCTTTCCTGTACTCTGTCTCATCATTGTTTGAGTTTTGACCACTACAGTGGTATCAAATCTTGAAAATAGAGTTGGAGAGGAATTTGGCAACAGAGTTATAGATATATGAAGAGTAAGGGGCTGAGGGCACAGCTTTGTGGGGCACTGATATTGAGGATGATTGTGGAGGGAGTGTTGTTGCCTTTCCTTACTAATTGTGGTTTGTGGGTTAGGAATAATAGTGTTGAAAGTTGAGTTATGGTCAATAAACAGAAGTCTGACATAGGTGTCTTCATTATCTAGGTGTGCCAAGATTGAAGGTAGACCAGGGAGATGATGTGGTTGCAGAGATGGAAGCAATTAATATTTTTGCAAGAAAATTAGATAGGCACTTGAAGGAAAATTAATGAGCAGAGTTGCAGGGATAGAATGGGGTAATTAGACTGACTGGACTGCTCCATGGTGGCCAACATGGACTGAATGGCTGAATGAGCTCCTTTTGTGCCTTAAATGAGTCTGTAGACAGAATTTTATTGTCCTGCCTGCCACGGGAACCAGAGCAGATGAGGGACGAACCAGGGAAAGGTCTGTTGAGCTCAGGCAGGATTTTATGGCTTTGGGACAAGTGAGACCATAAAATCCTGCCTTATAATTCAACTGGTATTCTCAGAAGTAGTGATATGGGGTCTTTTATATCCATTCAAGAGGGGAAATGGGACCTTAGTTCAATGTCTCATCCAAAAGACTATACTGGAGTGTCAACCTTTATTTCTATACTTAAGTTTTGGAATAGAACCAGAACCCATATCCCCTAACTAGGAGGTAAAAATGCTACCAACTGACACTACAATGATATTTGTTTGTTAAAACAATAAAAATGAGAGAACAAAGCTATACTTAATTTGGAATTTTGGTCATCTTTAAGGAGAGGGTCTATGAATGCAATCTGCAATTGCTCATGTTTCCCATGAGCTTCTTTGATATTTAATTATCTTGAATTGCTCTGTATGTAGTTCTGTAATTAATGTAGTTAGTAGTCAGAGATGTTACTGCCTCTAACACATCTATTCTTCGAAGGGTATGGATCATTCAACAAATCACTCTGCTCATCTTTTCATCTCCAAATGATGCAGATCAGAGCTCATTGTCTTCTAACAGAATAGAGAAGCATCAGACCAGAGTCACTTTTGAATGCAGTCTAATCTCTCATTACTGTAATAGAATCAATTTGAAACCTGAATTTTTTATGCTTTAAGGCTATATTAATGAGTGTAATGAATGAAAGACTTTCATTTATGTAGCACCTTTTACAATCTAAAGGTATCCCCAAGTATTTTATAGCCAATTACGTGCTTTTAAGGTTCAGTTGCTGTGGTAGTGTAAGAAATACAGCAGCCAATCTGTACAGAGCAGCATCCTGCAAAGTGCTAATTAACATCTAATCTATGTCAGCAATGTTGGTGTGATTCAGTTGAAAACTCGACCTGTGTATCTGACACTGTGGAGAAAGAAAAGAACTTGCTGATATTTAAATTATCGATGTCTCACCAAGAATCTTTCAGTTCATACATTACCTGAGAAGCCCCGACAGAGAGCGGTTTGCTAAGCACACAGAGTTCTCGTTAGAATGATATTTTTGACACTCTTCTTAAAACACAGCTTGTGGAAACCAGCATGAAAATGTGGAATAGCGAGTGTTGCATTTATCTATGAAAATACTCCAGTGCATTTTGCCCTGACAGAACAGATGTTAACTTCTTTAGAGTGATTCCTGCAATTTGATATTCCATTTACTTAGATGTTTTGAGCTTTCCCCTGTGAGGTGCGACATTTTGAGTGTCCCAAGTTAAATTATGTTTTGATACATTTGAAGTAGACTAGTGAGTGTGAAAGATTTTCTGGGAGATTTAACTGTAATAAGTAAAGCTGTTGCTCAATAGTGAAGCCATATAGGTTGTTGTCAATCTCTCTGACTCCACGTAAAAAACATGTACTTCTCAATCATTTCACTGCTAGCAGCCGATGATTGCCAGATTACGTATACATGTGGGATTATTTCCTATGTTTAGTGAGGGTGTGTGCAAATATTCCTACTTTTGTCATGCTGGACTAAGAAAATAATTAAACCTGTTTCAAGCCACCTAAAATATACAAAATAATTAATTAGGATTTTGTTTTATTTATCCTGGAATTAGAGGCAGCACAATAAGGAGTTATTGAGTTCCCTGGTACAGACGAACAGAAAAATAAACTGACTACCAAATCCC
Organism: Sphyrna mokarran; assembly: GCA_024679065.1. Classification (NCBI taxonomy): domain Eukaryota; kingdom Metazoa; phylum Chordata; class Chondrichthyes; order Carcharhiniformes; family Carcharhinidae; genus Sphyrna; species Sphyrna mokarran. Next base: position 28,903,387 of record JAGIQG010000028.1, read on the forward strand.
TATTTTCTTTCTTTGCGATATGGTTTCATCAGTACCGGTTATCTTTGGAAACCCTACTAGACCAGACATTGGTGATATTAATAAAACTTCATTCTAGGGATGTGGGTGTTACTGGCAAAAAAAACCATTTATTGCCTATCTCTAATTATCCTTCTTTTGCCATTGCAGTCCCAATGATGAAGGATATCTACCATACAGTTAAGTGGGGAGTTCCAGGTGTTTACACAGGCAATGAAGGGATGGTGACCTATGTTGAAGTCAGAATAGTGGTGTGCGACTTAACAGTGATGAGTCACACATCATTTCTCCCTTTGCTCTTCCTGGTCTTCGAAATTGCAGGTTTGGGAGATGCTGTGGAATAAGCCTTAGCTGCAGTTGATACCAGCTAAGTGTGACCCTGACATTAGGGCAAGCTATTCAGTTGATGTTTGGGGGTATTTAATACATAATGGTTTGTCTAATGTTAGTCCTAATTGTTCACTGATTAGTGATTACTATCCCAGTAGTACAAAGGTCAATTATGTCATCCTCTTACCTTGATCATTATTGGGAATAATAATTCAACATAGACTAGAGGTCAGTTGTGAGAGCTTTTAGTCTCCCTGGGCTGGACTTTTATCCTCAAGGCGAGTAGCCAGCGGCAGGAAAAGTCACAGCTTGACCTATGCATCTTGGGAATAAGTATCCACAATGACGTGATTTTAACTGTCTGGAAAGGGCCCTGTAGGTGTTGACTGCTGTCATGTCAGGTGACCCAGGAATACGTTTGGAGGTAGAGATTGCCAGGTGCAAAGGCAGACTGTTTAAAAGGCCTGCCTTGATGATATTCACTTTAGCCCAGTTATAGCAAAAATCCCAGCCCCCCACTTCTCAAATTCCCAGGCACACGTAAAACCCCTCATCCCCACACATGCTTCCATGCCCGCATGTCAAGCTATGGCACTTGAATGCCCATTCACTCTATACAACTGCATAGAAACAGTGGGTGTGTAAAATAAGATTTATTTTAAAAATGCCATTCATCAATAACCTTCCACATGTTTAAAATAATCTTTAACTATAGTCCAATAAAAATGTCAATCATCCAGAATCTTTGAAATATTAACTAAAATGCAAGAACTTGAAACCTCATCTTGTACAAATAAACATTGTGTAATTGACGGCATAGATCAGGGATCCAGAACTGTCAAAGTGTTTTACCAGGCCCATAGATGTCTGAGTTCTCAGCCAAGAATACATAATGCAGTTTAGCTGTCATCCAGAAAGCCATATACTTGTTGAACCAGCTGAGACTCAGGGAAAATATTCCTTGATTGATAAATTCATCTCTATGATCTATGCTGTCAATTGCATAAGTTTATTTCTAAATGGTTAAGAGGTTTCAAGCAGCTGCATTTTCTGCTATTGATAATTTCAAGTGACCAGATGATTGATGTTTTTATTGGCTGTAATAAAATTGAGTTTTTTAAGAAAGTTGAAAGTTGAAAGATATCTAAAGCTGTTTTCATATATGCTACTATTTCATTACAGTGTATCATAGGTAAATGGACATGAAAATGTCATAGCTTTGCATGATGGTTATCAGACATCCACACGGTTTTTAAATGGTATAGCTTGGCACTTGGAGTATGAAGGACCATGGGGGAAGTGGGAACTTGGAATGGGGACACAAGGGGCCATGACAGCCTAGTGGCTGGGCATACCTTGGCATAAAGAGGCATAAAAAGCTGGTGGGAGCATACCTTGCCATGATGGGATATGAGGTGTTTTAAACCAAAGCTTTTTTAAAAGCTGGCCCAATTCCATTAAAACTACAGAGGACCAGAGCCTGCCATTCTTCATAATGAAGCTGACCAGGTCATTATGACCAGGTCAAGAGTGCAGGCTGCGGGCTTGGGATCTGGTTATTATCACATTTTTGTTTGTAGGAGCTTATTGCAGAGAAATTGGTTACCATATTTCCTACATTACAACAGTGACTACATTCAAAAATGCTCATTAGCTGAACTGCACTTTGAAATGTCTTGTGGTCATGATAGATGGTATATAAATGCAGGTGGTCGTTGACAAATTAGATGATCTTACCTGACATAGTCAGGTAAGATGAGAATTGATCTAAGTGCATTTGGTTTAGTTGGCTTGGAGACAGTATAAATCTGGTTCTATTTAATATCCTGTATGTGATGAGGATAAGAGTGAATTTAGTTGTGATTTCCTCATTTGTTATAATATCTGCTTTGCTGGCATATGAACAATAACATTCAGTTGGGGACTACAAGCTGTGGATTCAAATGCAGACATGAGCCACTCCTGCTGAAGGAGTGGAGAAAGGATTGAAACTAGACAACTTTGGTCTGTTCATTAGTGTTCTTATCTTCACTGTGACTCTGACTGCTGCTACAATGCACTCATATTTGAATGCAATATAACTATATCATTGCCTGTCGAAACCCCTTTCAAAATATTGATGCCATTTTCACTGTGGATAAAGCTCACTGCTCTGAACTGGTCTCATGGGCAATAAGCTGCTTTCACTCATTGCATTTATGTTAGAGAATCATGGAGATATCACCAGTGCTTTTTTCTTTCAGTTTCTGCAGTGAATGACTTCAACTTCCTTTTTGACTCAACATACTCACTCTCCTCTACCCGTATTCAGTTTTGGTTCACCACTAGGTCTCCTAAGGACATTTCTGATCATTTCCTTACATTCCTCATCATTCACATCCCTTTTCTCCCTCCAAACACCACTGCCTTCAATATCTACCCTCTCAAAAGTTCTCCAAATAAATATAACTACACTTTCAAATTTCCAATTTCCTAACATTTGACCCATCATTTATCTCAATATTTCTGCAACTATTGCCTGCTGAATCACATCACCACTTAAACCACTAGGTATTTATCTCCACAAAAGGTATTACTGTCTCTGGTGTGTTTGTTCCCCATTACAGCCCAAAGCTCCATTCCTTCGACTCAAACTCTGGATTTATGAGCGATGGTTTCGCAACGCTGTACTTCCAGATGGAAGCTCAAAGTTAGAGAATGAAGACCACAGTATTATTGTGCTATCCCCATCCTTTGGGAAATGCAGCATTCCACTGGGAGCATGGAGTTATAGGTTATAGGGTGACAATTATATTGCTTTTTATAGGACTTTGCTACAAAGAAATTGGCTGCCAGGAGGCTACATTGCAAGAGGAAATTTCATTCTAAAAGTACTTTGTTGGCTGTGAAACTTTTTGGGGTCTTCTAAAGAGGTACCATATTAATACAATTCTTTCTTTTCTTCTCAAAATAAAACTTTAAACCGCTTCCCCCAAAAAAAACACATGGTGGAAAGTGCAATTTCTCTGCTGACAAACTTATAACTAGCAAATCTTACACCCTGCACGTCAATTAATTCACTGCAATACAATTGCACATACCATTTAAACCATGCTACAAGGCAAGAGACATACATTATTGGGCACCAAACTATTTTTGCTTTCAGTGGAATTATGAACACGTCCATATAGACTGTAGTTAATTTGTACAGTGCACAGATGCCAAATTACAGCCGCTCAAAAGCAGCTGGCACTGCTCCGAGTTGAGGAACAATTGGTGCCAGTCAAATGACAGGGCCACAATAGAATGATTTGCGTAACTGTGCCTCTATGTAGGTGATGTTTGGCAGGTCTGTCAATAAGTCTTTGTTACAGTGGTGATGACTAAGGCTGTACCCATGTATGAACACAGTGATGATAAATCACTGTCCTGAGAGAAATCAGATGAAGTAGCAAAGCTGGTGAAGTTTAGCTGGGTGAAGGAAATAGAATAGTTTCTCTATTTTCATCTATAATTTAAAATATACTGACAGAAATTTAACTAGTAAGAGACTGCAGTGAACAGCTTAATTCCCTTTTATAATACAATAGTTAATACATTGCTATAAAATTGCTTTATGTGATAGGTCAATGCAGTCTAACATTTGAATGTGTCTTTTACTGATATTTGTTTACCAGAGCAACGTCAGAGCATCACAGAATGGTCATATTTTACAGCACAAGGGGAGATTGTTCAGTCTATTGCACCTATGCTGATTCTAATATTTTAGTTCCATTCTCCTGCAATTTTCCACAATCTTTTAAAAAAAAAAATTTGTTTCCAGATATTTATCCATTTCTCTTCTCAAGTGCTATTATGGATTCTGTTTTCACAGTTTGCTAGAGCATTCCATGTCTGAACTGGCCTCGAAAACCAGCTGTGTTCTAATGTCAGCACGATCATCTGTTAAGTCAGAAGGTGATGAGTCCACAGGTACTTGAGCACATAATTTAGTCTGACACTCCAGTGCCATATGTAAAAGATCAAATGGCATCATTTCAAAGCAGAGTAGAGGAGACTTGGTCAATAGTTATTCCTCAGCTAACAATTTTAAAACAGATTATTTAGTCATAATCACAATTTTGTTTGTTAGACCATACTAAAACAGTCTATCGTGTTGTTTATATTACAACAGCACTTATACTTCAAGGTTAAAGTAAAATTATTCATCACAAGTAGGCTTTTATTAATACTGCAATGAAGTTATTGTGAAAATCCCTAGTCACCACACTCCAGTGCCTGTTCGGGTACAGTGAGGGAGAATTTAGCACGGCCAATGCACCTAACCAGCATCTTTGGACTACGGGAAGAAACCAGAGCACCTGGAGAAAACCCAGCAGACATAGGAAGAATGTACAAACTCCACACAGACAGTAACCCAAGCCGGGAATTGAACGTGGGTCTCTGGCACTGAGGCAGCAGTGCTAACAACTGTGCCATCGTACCACCCCAAGTACTTCATTGATAGTAAGTATTAGAACAGCCTGGGTTCACAGAAGGTGCTGTATAAATATATGTTTTTTTTCTTTAAAAAGTATTTGCCTAACTTCTCTCAGTTCTTTGATGACAATTTCATATTTTAAGCTCTTTAGTTACTTGCACATCATCCAATAGAAATAGTTTTCCCAGTTTTGAACACCTGATTAGATCTAGAAGAAATTAATTCCAAAAGAGTTGACTCCTGAACATAATATTGTACTAGAGCAGTTTGCAGCATCATTTCATTAGATTAGTAGTTGGTAGCATGTCTGCTTTTTATTCGAAGGCTAGCAGTTCAACAGTCTGAGATTTAAGCATATCAGTAATACTAATACATCAGTATAGCATCTTAAGAGTGCTATAAGGGAGAAAGTGGTGTTGGAAAAAGCAAGTGAACCCTGTGATATGTCACTGCCTTGGACCAAAATGCATCTGGTGCACTTCCTGCAAGATTTTAAAGGTTGATGTTGCCTTATTGAGAATAATAAAGAAAAGAACAGCACAGGAATGGGCCCGTTGGCACTCCAAGCTCATGCCAATAATAATGCCCAAACTAAACAAAAAAAAAAATCTTTCTGCCTTTACTTGGACTATACCCCTCTATTCCCTTCCTTTTTACATGCCTCTTAAATGTTGCTAATGCACCTGTTCTACCAACTCCTGTGTCAGCATGTTCCAGGCACCATTCTCTGCATGAAAAACCTACCCAGCACATCTCCTTTAAATTCCTCCCCCTCTCACCTTGAATGTGTGCCCCCTTGTAATTGACACTGCCATCCTGGGGAAAAGCCTCTGAGCATCCACCCTTTCTCTGCCTCTCATAATTTTGTAGATCTCTATCAGGTCTCCCCTTACCCTTCATCTTTTCAGTGAAAACAATCTTAGTTTATTCAACTTCTCCTCAAGATTAATGTCCACGAGACCAGGCAACATCCTGGAGAACCTTCTTTCCTTCTCTCCAAAGCTTTGACATCCTCCTGGTTGTGTTGGCAATGGAACTGCATGCAATAATCCAAATGCTATTTACTCCAAATATGACAAATATTGTTTAATTTATTTCATTTTCTCATCCACTTTTCCATCCTTGGTTACTATGGGCTATGTTATTTAATATATTTAATAGAATAAATTGGTTTGTAACAGGAGTGTCACTACGCAACTACCCCTGCTATATTTGGCCTGCTAAGAGTTGCCACTGATACTGGACTCCAAGTTTTTAGGTGTCCAGATCACTAACAACCTGTCCCTGGTCCCCCCCATGCTGACACTATATTTAAGAAAGCCGACCAGCGCCTCTACTTTCTCAGAAGACTAACAAAATTTGGCACGTCAGCTACAACGCTCACCAACTTTTACAGATGCACCATAGAAAGCATTCGTTCTGGTTGCATCACAGCTCAGTATGGTTCCTTATCTGACCAAGACTACATTAAGATCCAAACAATTGTGAACATAGCCAATCCATCACTCAAACCAGCGTCTCATCCATTGACTCTGTCTACACTTTCTGCCACCTAGGTAAAGCAGCTAGCATAATTAAGGACCTCACGTACCCCGGACGTTTTCCCTTCCGCTTTCTTCCATGAAGATACAAAAGTCTGAGATCACGTATTAACTGACTCAAAAAACAGCTTCTCCCCTGCTGCGTCAGACTTTTGAATGGACCTACCTTGCATTAAGTTGATCTTTCTCTACAGCCTAGCTATGACTGTAACATTACGTTTTGCACTCTCTTATTTCCTTCTCCATGAATAGTATGCTTTGTCTGTATAGTGCGCAAGAAACAATACTTCTTACTGTATGCTAATATATGTGACAATAATAAATCAAATCAAAATCTTGCACTTCCTAATGTTAACAGGTCTCACTTCAATGAGCACAGGAGCTCATCAACTGCACTTTATGATTTACCCATCTTGTGTTGTTCTATATGTAGACTGCATTTAATGCTTTCACTATAGTGACCTCTCCCAGTTAATACCATTGATTTCTATTTCTGAGATTCAAAGAGCTACAATGAATACACGTTAATTTCTTTAGCATTGATCCATGTAACAGCAGGTTTGTTAAAGTTGGTGACAAATTTCCAATGTGTGTATATTAGAACTACAACACTGGGTTTTAGTTCTTTATTAGTAATTCACACAGTGCGAGCTATTTCTTGAACCTATGTCAGTCTCTGTCACTCTACACATCTGCAGGAGTACCCCCTTCCCTCTCCTCTTCCCCACCCTCCAACTTCTCTATGAAATGCTTTTTTGCAACTCTCACCATCTGTCTCATTGCAGGAAAAACATGAGCACAACCAATGTGAGCAGGCACAACCAGTTGGAATCATACCCAGGCTAAGAATCATTGCATTCTATGAGGAGAGAATCCTTAAACTGGCAGGTGAGGAATAGAAATGTACCAGGGCAGAAGACGAGGCAGAAGCAGAAGACAGTTGTGAGAACCTTCAAGATATGCAGTCCACGATCCAAGCCTCATGTGAATTAACCTGCTGGCATCACTCTGCCCCTGTGATGCACTAATGCCATCTTGCTTCCCTTGCAGGTCAATCAGCCAACTTGGATCATCCTCACACCTTCTGGAGACCACAGATCCAAGCAGCTCCCAAGAGAGACATCTTGGAGACAAACACTAAGGAGGCATCTCAGCTGCTATCTGCAATTTCCATCAGCGCAGATACTCAAACCTCTGTGGGGTTAACTGGTAGACAGGCTTCTGGATCATTCACTGGTGAGCACTTCACAGCTGAAAATCCACAATAGGTGATGGAAGGAACCTCCCAAGAAATCAGGACTTTGCTGAGCCTCTGTATGATGACATATCCCTGGACCTGGTCACCCCAGAGCTATTGGAATTACAAAAACAGAGGCATGAGAATCAGGGAGGGGCAGCGTCCCTCCTTGGAATGCAAAGCCAAGTGGAGGAGGTCCATTGATTTCTGTCCGAGGAGATGGTGCCATCACTCCTATACAAGGAGGCCAACATTGCAAGTGTAGCGACCAGAGTGAAGATCTTGGTGCAGGAGCTGTACTCCATGGTGAGAATGTATACTTCATGGTTTAGTTTGTGATTAGAGGACTTCACACCTGAACCACGATCATCGCCAAATGAGAGACTATGAGGGCTTTCTTAGCCCTGTGCCCAATGCCTTCACCCAAGGTCCTGCCTCTTCCATGGGTTGACCCTTGCTGCCCTTCTCAAAATCCTCCTAATCTGAGCAGTTGTAGCACTCCCCCTTCTCCTTCTGGTCTTGCTACTCTCCACACTGCAGTGCCACTTTGTGCAGAGTGCAGCAGACCATAACGCTGTGAGAAACTGTCTGGGGACTATATTGGAGGACTGGCCCAAGCACCAGAACCATACCTTGAGGTGTCCAATCTTGTTTAGCCAGTATATGCATTGATACATGAGCTTTATTGTAATGAGTCTCAGCAGGTGTTTGGGGCCTCCGCACTGGCATCATCAGCTGCTACCTTTGTGGGTAACATTTATGTCAAAGGATTCATCCCTCCAGCCATTACACTCCCTCAAAAATGGCTGGGATCTTCCAGCGCTGCAAGGTGCAATTATTGTGGATGCTTCCTGGGAAAGGGACACACACACCTGTATAACACATATTGCCGCCATAGGGTTTGCGGAGCCAGATAAGTGCAGTCAATGACCCTATACATGTAGGCAAAGACCATGTCCTTGGCACCCTGGCTCATCAAAACCAATTTGATATACAAATGGACCCTCATCTGAGATCTCCCATATGTGCTGCTGACTAGGATCTGTGCCAATGTCACCCATATCTTAGACCTTATTGAAGCATATAAGATGAGTAGAGGTTTTGATAGGGTGGACAGTGATAGCCTTTTTCCTAGCTTGGAGAAAGCTAGCACGAGGGGACACAGCTTTAAATTAAGGGGTGATAGTTATAGGATGGATATCAGAGGTAGGTTCTTTACCCAGAGGGTGGTTAGGGAGTGGAATGCTCTGCCTGCAGCAGTTGTAGATGCGCCAAGTTTGGTGGCGTTTAAGAGGTTAGTTGATAAGTTTATGGAAGAGAAGGGAATAGTTTAGTTTGGAGAGTCATTGCTTTTTATATTGGTCGGCGCAAAATCGAAGGCAGAAGGGCCTGTTCTGCGCTGTAATGTTCTATGTTCTATATTGCCTTGAAATGTGCTGCTGGCTTGGAAGTTCAGAGAGGCAGTAACTTCAGGGCCAAAGGCAATGGAATGACCTCCTTGTAAAGGTTGGCACGACATACACATCACCTGGCATGGGTGGTTCACCATCCCCTGGGACAGGTGTGGTCTTTTCCAGCAGGAAGTTTGATGTCAGATTATCTGTGACCAGTAGTGACCCCTTCCAACTCTGCAAAAACAAGGGGCCCTGCCTCCCCCTACCTCTACAGGGCAGAGTTCCTAGCCATGTGCAGTGGCATACTGATGTCATTGCTGTTTGCCAATCACAAAAGAATGATGAACTCGACAGGCTCCACGATTTTTCAGAATCATAAACTGAAAGGAAGAGAATGTTAAGCTGAGCAATGAGGGTTCCTGATAATGCCTTGATCCACATCCCACTCAGGATCTGGAACATTGACCCATGCACATATCCCCTACATGAGCCCCTTTCCACTAAGCCTCACTCCTTCCCCTCTATGCAATAGCCATTTCCCCACAGTTATCCCTCTCAACTTGAATGAAGCGCCTCAATTCCTGAGAGTTTCAGCAGTCTGCATGCATCCCACTCCACCACCCCTTGCCCCATCTATACCTTGGAGTTCAATGATTGGAGAATACATTTCCAACTCGAGTGCTGAACAACACAGAACTGTTGAGACATGCGTAACATGGATGGCAGCCAAGCGAGTGCCAAGAATGGATGGCATGGTGGCATTGCAGTCATTCTTCTCACTGTTTGAGGTCTTCAAGCCTCAGAAGGCTGGAAAACACCCCTTGTCAGAGTCTCCAACTCTGCCGCTGCAGCCTGGCCTCTCTCAGTCATCCCCAGTATTGCCCTATGGATTCACTTGCTCCCATCCTGGAAGATCAATCCTTCAGCATTTATACAGCTATAAGTCCAGCAAGGGGGACACTGGAAGTGCTGCCTGCAAATCACAGCCATGAAGGGTCACTAAGGCCTGTGAGTGACCCCACTCCCCTGAGATGCTGATACTGAACACCCTGCACTCCCCCCTCCTCACCACCCCATCCTGAGTTGAACATACCTGGGTCACCTTGTACTTGCCATTGGCTCCTTTGCAACTGGCACCATGGTTGGTAGTTGAAGGAGTAGTGTATTATTGTTCATCCTTTCTTGTCTAATAAATGTTTTATTCTTTTGTTATAAGTTCATCAATGACACCTGTGACTCTGTTCAGTGGCTTCCCTCCATGATTCTCAAAAAAAAGTTAGGATCTATCAAGCTGGGTTCCACCCTGGGATGCAATTTGCCCAGTAGTAATATCAGCTGGGATTGTAACATTGGCAAATGTGTTACTAATATGGTCAGGGATCATCTGTGGCTCACAGGTGGTTTGTTAATAAATTCTGGGTCACCATTCATACTTTGTCTAGTTGAAAAAGAGTATGATGCCCAGTGATATTCCTTCTCACTTTCTTGATTTCTACCAAGGAAGAAAATATAAATTGGAGGAAATATTGTTCTGTGAAACTTTCTTGCAAATGTAGTTCCTTTGAGCTTTGTTCTTGTGAAAAATTGTCTCCAATTGGAAACTGTCCACACTGTGACACATTTAAAATCCATAACTTAATGCATGGGAATCATGGATCCAGACTCTCGTCCCATAGCCCAGTTGCATCGTTTCCAGTAGACTTCAAGTAAGTGTTTGAGTTGGGATCTTGACTCTTTTCAAATATTGTTAGCATTGACCTAATCACAATGATGCTGAATATATTGTATATTGTAACTGATATATAAAAATAAAACTTGAAATATTGCTGACCATTATCTTCAGCCAGCAATGCAAGATTTTTTGGGGTAAAACTGACCAAAACCTAGGAAGTTCGACAGAAATGTAGAAACCTGAACTTTCCCTCAAAAGAAAGTTGCACCTGAAACAATGTTTCATCATATTTTCAAAGAGTAGGAAAAGAGAATTTATGTTTGCTTTTTTTGGCTCTGCATGTGTGCAAGTTATTTTGGGGCAGATAACATAACCAATCAGGGGGAATTTATAGAATAGAATTAGCCAGCAAGTTTCAAGTGAGGGCACGGTAAACTATTGAATAGGATTGTGCGGCATGAGCAAGAATGTTTAAAAATCAAAGATTAGAAATCAGCATGTATATAGACATTCCATTGCTGTATGCCACATTTCAGAAAGGAAAGTTACATTGTTATAGCATCTTGTATGATCTCAGAGCATCCTAGAAGTACTTTATAGCCAATTAAGTACTTGCGAAACAGCCACTGTTATATTGCAGCAAGCATGGCAGCCTATTTGTGCTTAACACATTCCCACAAACAGCAATTAGATAATTATCAGGTAATTTGCATTAGTTGTAATGGTTAAGGAATAAACATTTACAAGGATCCTAGAGGGAATGCCCCTGCTCTTTGAAACTATGCCACCAGTATCTTTTATATCTATCTGAGAGGGCAGTCATCGATATAAATTATATCCGAAAGACAATACCTTCTGAAAGCATTCCTTCAATACTGCACTGAGTGCCAGTCTAGATTGTGTACTCATGTCTCTGGAGCAGGGTATGATCCCATCACCATAGAACATAGAACATAGAACATAGAACAATACAGCACAGAACAGGCCCTTCGGCCCTCGATGTTGTGCCGACCAAAATAAAAAGCAATGCCCCTCCTAACTAAACCATTCCCTTCTCATCCATATACTTATCAACTAACCTCTTAAACGCCACCAAACTTGGCGCATCCACAACCGCTGCAGGCAGGGCATTCCACTCCCTAATCACTCTTTGAGTAAAGAACCTACCTCTGATATCCGTCCTATAACTCATACCCCTTATTTAAAGCTGTGTCCCCTCGTGCTAGCTTTCTCCATCCTAGGAAAAAGGCTATCACTGTCCACCCTATCCAAACCTCTAATCATCTTATATGCTTCAATAAGATCCCCCCTTCGCCGCCTCCTTTCTAACGAAAACAACCTCAAATCCTTCAACCTCTCTTCATAGGACCTGCCCTCCCTACCAGGCAACATCCTAGTAAACCTCCTCTGTACCCTCTCCAATGCCTCCACATCTTTCTTATAATGTGGCGACCAGAACTGCACACAATACTCCAAGTGCGGCAGCACTAGAGTTTTGTACAGTTGCAACATGATGCTGCTGCTCCTAAATTCAATCCCCCTACCAATAAAAGCTAAGACTCCATATGCCTTCTTAACAACTTTATCCACTTGACTGCCGACTTTCAGGGATCTATTGACACATGCACCAAGATCCTTCTGTTCCTCAACACTATTAAGAGCCCTACCATTAGCCCTATACTCTACACCTTTATTGTTCCTGCCACAGTGCATTACCTCACACTTTTCCACATTAAACTCCATTTGCCACCTCTCGGCCCAGCTCTGCAACTTGTCCAAGTCACTCTGTAAACTAAAACACCCTCTTCACTATCTACCACTCCACCAACTTTAGTATCATCTGCAAATTTACTGATCCATCCCTCAATACCCTCATCCAGATCATTTATAAAAATTCCAAACAGCAGGGGCCCCAAAACAGACCCCTGAGGCACACCACTCGTCACCGAACTCCACGAAGAAAATCTCCCATCAACCACCACCCTCTGTCTTCTATCTGCCAGCCAATTTCTAATCCAATTAGCTAAGTCACCCTCTATTCCACACATCTGCATTTTCTGTAGAAGTCTTCCATGGGCCACCTTATCAAAAGCCTTACTAAAGTCCATATATACTACATCAACCGCCTTACCCCCATCCACCTCTCTGGTCACTTTCTCAAAAACTCAATGAGGTTAGTAAGGCATGACCTACCCTTCACGAAACCATGCTGACTATCCCCAATCAATTCATTTCTCTCTAAATAACTATAAATCCTATCCCTATAATTCTCTCCAATACCTTGCCCACCACAGAAGTAAGACTCACTGGCCTATAATTCCCAGGAAGGTCTCTCTTCCCCTTCTTAAACAAAGGGGAAGAGAGACCTTCCATCTGCCTCAGAGGTGAGGGCCATCACAAAGCCACAGCTGAAACGTGCACTGTTATGAAATAATGCTGCTATTACCTTATCCCACACATGTAAGTATGCTATAATAAATTTCAAAATCGTTAGTAGCTGAGATAGCACAATAGTGGCTGTAGAAGTTAATGGTATGGCCCATTTTCTCCTTTAGCTAATGTAGAAAATGTAGCTGACAGCAATCATCAAATGGAGAAATTGCTTAATCTCCTGCAACAAAGATCACTTCAGCAATTCTTCCTTAATAGTAATTCTTTTGCCATTTAGACCTCGTTTGAATCTCAGTTGGCATTCATTTCAACTGGTGGTTCAGCATAAACAGAGGTCATATGACTCTTCATGTCCTTGCCAGTTCTCCTGACAACAGCTCCTCACCAAGTCACAATGCTCCATCCTTTCCCCCTACCTATGCAATTTATTTTCTCTTCAGATAATGATCCAATTTTCTGTTGAAAAACTTAATTGAATTTACCTCCTTCAAACAGACAGTGCATTCCAGATCCTAAGGTCTCACTGTCCAAAAATGCTTTTCCTCATATTACCATTCCTTCCTTTGTTTTTCATGACTGCAGAATTCAACTAATGGCCTTGATTCCAGTATCACAAGAGCATTAGAGTGTGTTGTGTTAAATGTATGACAAAAATCTTTTCACTGTGGCAGGCTTTGGTTTTAATTCGGACAGGTTTTATATGTTCACATGCGCGCACACGTTCACATGCGCTCACATGTTTATATATTCATTAAGGATTATACATATTCATGATTGTTTCTCGTTTGTAATTGATAAAAGTTCTTGCTAATTTTATTATACATGTTAACTACAATCTTAAATAAACTTTGTGTGATAAAAACTCCCTAGTGGATCACTTGAATCAAACCTGAAGTGAAACATCTCATACCTAATCCAGCCAAACTCACAATGCAAAATGTGTGATTCAGGTGGGCTTCACTTGAATCAGGTGGTTCAGTTTTATTTGGAGTCTCTAACCTGAACTATAACACTGCCTTACCTATATATCTTTGGACTGAGGAATTATACCCAGGGGTAACCCATGCAGACATGAGGACAACATGTAAACTCCACACAGACAGTCATCCAAGGCTAGAACAAATCCAGGTCTCTAGCACTGTAAGGCAAAAGTACTAATCATTGTGCCACCATGGTTTCCCTATTTTTCCTACCTACTGTGTCATTGGCATAATTAGCAATCATATTTTCAATCCCTTCATCCATGCCACTTACATAAATCATAAAAAGTTAGGCTCCAGCATTGATCCCTGTGGCACACCACTCACCCTACCAACCAGAAAAAGACCTATTTTTGCCAACTGATTCCTGTTAGCCAGTCAACCTTTCATCCATGCCAATATTACCCTTTACACTTTGACCTTTAAATTTCTTCAATAAGCTTTAATGTGGCATCTTATCAAATGTCTTCTAGAAATCTAAGTATATACTACATCCACCGATTCCCCTTTATCCACAGCACCAGGTGACTCCTTCTAAGAACTCCAGCAAAGCACACACTGGGACATCTTGTTACATTAAATATGCCACATGTAACAAGTTCTTGGGAAATACTGGCTTAAAATGGAATGTAATACAGTGTTCTGCAGAGGCAGATCTCCCCCTGCTACCTTTGAGGTGCTGGAATTATACATTCCACAACAGCTTCAAACTCATTGTACATTCTGAAAAGTTCAGCACCTAGAGCAAAATGTGTCAAGAACCTTCCAACCTCACTCCCTGCTAGGGACTTGAATCTATATGAAAATAATACTGGAACTTCTTATTTACGTAGTTAAATTGTCCATAAACTCTGCTTAATGTTCTCATGCTGACTCTATATTAGAATTCTATTATAGGAACTATGAAGATCTAAAAAAGCCCAGCATTGATTAATGCCAATATTTAAAATTAAAATCCTTGTTTTATTTCCAGAAGTAATACATTTTGCTTTGCGCTTCAGGTGAAATGAATTGGAGTTAATTTCCTTTGCTTGGCTTTTTTGTTGTGCTGAAGAGAAAATTAATGATTCACACAAAGAACTTGCTTCAATATATGTGCAGAATATTAATTGTGTAGTTACTGAAGGTTTTAACTCTTACATCAGCATAAGCTTATACTTAAACTCAAAATCAGTCCTCTTCAGAAATTGCTGCAAGATAACTGGCCCAATTTTAACGAGCAGCGCAGCGACCTCGGAAATATCAGCAGAAGGGCTAAAACAGGAATTGCAACAGCATCAACCAATCATCACTTTCCTGAGCTTTTTTTTAAATGGCATAGTTATAAAGATTATTTATTTATTATTACAAGTAGGCTTAATTAACACTGCAATGAAGTTAGTAAGAAAATCTCCTGGTCACTGCACTTTGCTGCCTGTTCAGATACACTGAGGGAGAATTTAGCCCAGCTAATCACCTAACCAACACATCTTTCAGACTGTGGGAGAAAACTGGAGCACCTGGAGGAAACCCATGCAGACATGGGGAGAACATGCAGACTCTGCACAGGTAGTGACCCAAGCCAGGAATTGAATGGAGTCCCTGGTACTGTGAGGTAATAGTGAAATTACTGTGCCACCATCCCAGGAAACAATGTGAGGCTGATTACCAGAGTGAAACTGACATTTGAATGTCCTCTACAAGCCCGGGGTGGTATCATCCCCAGCAATAGGGAGCTTGATTGCCTGCACAAACAAGGCCGAGATCTTAAAGGCTCCTCCCTCTGCCCGGTGGTCACAGGCAGTGGGGGGTGGATTCTGATCAGTGCCAGGCACTATGACATTGCTAAGGGCATGGGGCCTGCGGGGGCAGAGCCTGAGAGGGCAACCTTCTGTGAGCGAAATGGAGCAAGACAGGAGCAGACCCTTTGGTGGTGTTGGGGGGAATGGGGGGAACCGTTGCACAGTGATCAATGGGGAATGGAGGGGGCAATCGATTCTGGCCATAGGGATGAGGAAGCCATTGTGAGGCTCATGCTTGGGGGGAATCAGTGCACACGCACCCATCTCCCTAATGGAAGATGGGTGCAGCGGCCCTGTTCAGTTACTGTTGTTGGCCTCTTGGGCAGGATTAGATCCTGTGAAGCACAGACTACCAAAAACTCAATCAACTAAGTTCACCCAAAAAACAGGTGGGAAAATCTCCTGTTTTCCCACCTATTGGGCACTTAGTTTTTTGGGGGGAAAATCACCTCCATTGTGGGGTTGATTTCCTTAATTTTTCCACCAAACTTCCTTCCTCCCATCACATTATAAAACTGTTCTCCCGATAGGTGTGTGATGCTTTTGATACCTTGTCTGTGATTCTCTGGCAGCGCTACTGGTCTGAGTCAGGTGTTTATGGTTTGAGTTGCACTCGAGATACTTGAGCATCATTTCAATACATAAAATAAGGCAGTGTTGCATCTCAGAATTGACATCCAATAGCACCATTCAAAGAAGAGTACCGAGTTGTTCATGATATTCAAGCCAATATTTATTCCTCACCCAACACTTAAAAACAAATAATCTGCTTATTATCTTATTGTGCTCTGTGGAAGCTTGAAGTGTCCAAATTGGCTGCTACATTTCTTACACCACATAATTGACTGTAAAAGCCCTTTGGAGCATGTTGAAGTTGTGAAAGGATTTGCATTAATTCAAGTTCTTCCTTTCCAACTGAATAACCTTCATGTTTGAGCCTACATCTCGAGTGTGGAGAAAGGAACAAAGCCGAGGCTAAAAGAGGCAGGAAATGCTGGAAGTACTCAGCTGCTCTGGCAACATTTGTGGAGAGAGTAATAGAGTTAACCTTTTAGTTCAGAAACCTTTTAGCCAAGGTTACTTTTTGTTCACTTTCCAGCAGAGGTTCACGAATTGCAGTACAAAGTGGGAACACGGACTAATTTTATCCTTTGAACCCAAGAGACAAAGACCAATTGTAGCTCTCCACTTGAGTTCAGTCAACTCAGCACACAGCAAGCCTGGGTTGTCCAAGTCTGCATTGCTTAAAATAGCACTCGAATGTTCTTTTACCAGCAACAGGATTTCTGAATCCAAGTGTCATCCCACAAGTAACCTGAACTTCCTTGTTTGAATGCACGTTCAGGGAGTTGGATACACTTTAGATTCAAAAGTGAACCAGGGCATGGGAGAAAATTATTCAGGCAATAAACTATGTTATGGATGGAAATTTGCATACAGCAAACATCTGAATTTCCAACATGGATTGTCAACAGTCAGGATTCCCTCCGGAAGAGCAAATTATCCCCTAAATATTTGTTTCATCATTTTCAGTTAGTTTTAATGAGGACTATGAGAACTGAAGAGGAGTCTGATAGGATTTTATCAGGCATTCTTCAGTTAACTCTTCCCCCGAGTGCAATCAAGAAAACTCCACTGAAATAAATAGAAGTTAATTTTCACATTAACTCTGTTTTCTTTAAGCCTGCTGGTTCTAAAACGTGTTGGGGATAACACAAGGGTAGTAGAGAAATCTAAAGCAATGAAACACTTCAGAATTTCTGTTGAGTCTTTTATTTTTATCTGTGATTGAGTTCAACAGATGTTGTATTTTGCCCTCTTATCTGACAGGTCCCCATGGAGAATTTGAGGTTTCTGTTTGGATCAGGGCATCCTCTTGTCACCAGATGTAGAAGTAAATGCAGGTAATTCAAGCTGAAGGTCCCTGCATTTTGTATAGGAAATCATACTCAGTGAAATGATTTCCCTCCAGATATGGAACATCAGTGCTGGGGCAGCAGATTCAGTGTCAGCATCACACATTCCCAAGTCAGGCAATTAGCAACAGAGATACCAAATAAGGCTGCCTCTTCTGTGCCCTGAGTTCAGGAAAAATCTGGAATAAGTCAGCAATGACACTTTTCCCTCTCCCCACAATGTTTTCCTGTAGTCTTCACAAATTGTATGGTCAATTAATATTGAATTAAAGGCAGTTTGTGCTCCGGACACATAGCAACTAAGAACTACGCTAAAACTGTCCACACATTTTGTATTAAGTCTATACAGTGAGTAGGAATGTAAATTGCACCAATCCAATGTGAATTTACATCAAAATTATACAGTTGGCATTGTTCAGCGCAGCATCAGACTGTGCCTTCACCAACAAGGCCTCTGAATACAGAAAAAGTGGCTTGAGATTCCATTTTTAATGCACCGTGAGGGACTTGAATACATTTTAGTTTCAGTGGTGAGCCAAGAAATGTGAGAAAATTATGCAAGCAATTATCCATGTTAGTGATGGAAAATTGTAGACAGTATGTGTATGAATTTCATACATGGACTGTCAGCAGTCAAGGTTCCCCCTAGAAGAGCAAATTACCCCTAACTGTTCATTTTATTATTTTAATGGGCACTGTCATAACCATGGGTCCCACTCATGCCATCATCTACACCTCCCCTCTCCCCCAAGGAGAGATGTCTTTGACTTCTACAGTGCTTTAGAATCTCTCATCTTGAATCCAGATCAACTCATGGTTTGTGCTTAATTATTTTATCACAGCAAAGCTGGTATCAGGAATGTTATATTTTTGTCCTTAGTCAGGAGAAATTAAACATGAAGCAAGCTTTCTACTCCTCATTGTCAGTCAGTGACTTCTTTAACTACTTTAGGAAGAGGCTGGAGGGATTACTATTTTACATTCATTAATTTCAAGCTGTGAGCAAGGCTCTGAGTTACATGAAAAACATGCAACATGTTACATGAAAAACAGAAGAGCCCATGACCACACTGTGTGTAGGTGCAAGGATCAGGATTAAGTCTGTCATGATAGTGCCAAAACTGCTGATACTCCCAGTCTGTGCATATACATTTAGAGTGGCAGTGGAATGAGATATTATGTATGGCTGAAAAATGGAGTCATACTATCAAAGTTTTATCTTGCACTCATCAGGATAGCAAGAAACCAACAACAGTATTGAGGGAACAACAACTTATACTACATGAGATAAGAATGCTAATTTGTTAGCAAGTAGACTGATGAATGCAGGCCCTGCCATGTAGAATGCAACACAGAACAGTTAACTGTCCAGCTGGCTCATTTCCCAATACAACAACCGGAGTCAACTTGTCAGATTTGAATTTGAACAAAGTTAACTGTTTTCTGCGGCACCAATGCTAAATGGGATAGATTTTGAATAGATCTAGAAACTGAAAACGGGCCATGAGGTGGTTTGGGTGACCAGGAGCAGAATTGTATACAGCAACAATCTGTTACCTCATGGCTCGGAATATCCACCACTTGACCATCACCATCGTTTGAAAGATCAACTCTAGTTCAACAAAGAGTGAATGAAGTGAAGTAGAGAAAAGGTAAATGCCTTTTGTACCTGAAGGGAAAGGGTTAATGGATTTTGCACCTAGAATATGTCACGAACATAACCCTTCATCGACCCTTCATAATCCTTCTCAAACTTATATTGCTCTTGGCATTAATATAAGTTATTTGCTCATGTCTTACATGCTTTAACTTTCATTTGTATAAAGACAAATAGTTTAATGTGCTGTTATTTTGTAAACTTTGTAAATTTTATCTATTTGTCTTAGTTGGACATCATTACACAGATGGTAGTTTACGATACCGGCTTTTTTCAGCTGCCGATGGCAGATCACAATATCGGTTTCTAACAGAAAGAGTCCTGCTGGAACAGCCGCAATCGCACAAGTAACTTCAAAGACAGAGATGCTGGTACTGCTACAAAAGGGATTTCCTGTGTCCTGACTGCAGGACTATAATTCCTGATTAACTCTGGGGCTGCGTCATGACCCAGAAAGGAAGAACTGGACTTGTGGCAGGAATTGGAATTTTGAATTGTGATTCCTGCTGGAGCTCAATGTATAAATACCCACTTGTGTTTGTGTTCTATGAGAAATCTGGTAATCCATTGTAAGGAACCAGTTTCTCCCAAAATTCTGAAATAAGACAGAGTTTTGTAATAAAAACCACTGTATTTTGACTCACTAATAGTCTGAGGTATTATTTTACCTACAACAGAGGTATGTCAGAGGCAGTTCAGGCATATTTAAAAATAAAGTGTCAACCTGATAAAGCTGCAATACAGGACTATTTATATTCCAAACAGCAAAAGCAACACGTAATGGACAGATCTCAGCAACTTCTACTATCAACATCCCAGACATCACCATTGACCAAAAATTGATCTGGTCCAGCCATATAAATATTGCGATTACAAGAGCAGGTCAGAGGCTGGGAATCTTGATGCAAGTAATTCATTTCATGAGTCCTTAAAGCCTATCCACTCATCTGCAAGGCATAAGTGAAGTTTGTGGTGGAATATTCTTCACTTGTCTGCATGAGTGCAGCTCCAACAACACTCAAGAAGCTATAGGACGAAGCAGCCCATTTGATTGGCATCTCATTCTCTACCTTCAACATCCACTTTCTCCACAAACAGCAGACATAGTGGCAGCAATTTGCTCCAACTACAAGATGCACTCCAGTCTTTCAACACATCTTCTGAACTCATGACCTTTATCACACCTGGGATAAGATAGCAAATGCATGGGAAGGTCACAATCTGCAACTTCTCCTCAAGCCCACGTCTTTCCAACTTTGGACAATATAACCATGCCTTTACTGTTGCTAGGTCCCTGCACCCACTACAATTCTCCAGCTCGGTGGGTATATCCACACCATATGGACTGCAGTGGTTCAAGAAAGTAGCTCACCACCGCCTTCTCCAGGGCAATTAGGGATGTGCAATCTAACCAGCAAAAAGTTATGATGACACAACTCTCTTTTGTATTCAGTTAAAATAAGAGAAGTTGCCAAAATATTCCCACCACACACAAATATTAACCTGCTGTTAGAATCATACAGCACTGAAGCAAGCCATTCAGTTTAATGTACTTGTATGGGGAAACAAACAACACACACAGAAGGGTAGTTGGTTGAGTGCAAGTGTCTCTCCAGACAATACAAGGAAACCATGGATATAATTTGTGTGGGGAAACCATGCCACCATTCTTTGCTTGGGCTGCCCAGAACCCCATACCAGATTGCATCCAGAGCCCCAGTGTTCACCTGACTACTGATGGCCATTCCTACTGGTTATCAGCTGTTGTGCCTGCTGTTGAATTCTCTACTCTGTTCCACTGGCCAGGTATAGATCTAGATGAGACATTTATGAAAATGACCAGCCCTGAAGATCGTCTGGGCTTACGTGGTGCCTGACTGCTCAGGAATACCACCCTCTCTAAGGCACATGCATGTTGTACCTAACTCCTCCATTTGAAATCAGGGTCATGATATCATTGGAGGATATGCAAGACAATCAGGTGGGCATGTAGTCATCCACACCCAGACTTCCTGTGTGATATCGATCCATGGGATGCTTTATGCTCAAATATTAAAGAGAAAAATCTGCTTCATGATCTCATGGTAATGGCAGCATCCAGAATTTTGTATCAGTCCACTCTGGGATGTGAAGCAGCAGTTAAAACAATGCAACATCTGCAGTCTATTTTACTGGAACGCCAAATCACAGATTCATAACTGTGAAATACCAAAGGTGCTTCTAAGTAAGGGACTCTTGCAGGGATATGTTCTTCTTTACACAGAACTGATATTTATGCAACATCTCTGTAGCTGGCAATCTATTATTCGCTGTTGAGAATTTTGTTCATGGAAGCGGAATGACAGTCTGAAGGACAGAGGAAGCAATCATTCCTGACATGTATCTGTGATAGACTGCCATTTCTAATGTTCCAATATGATCTTCAAATTTCCAGGAAAACTAATTGGTTTAATAAACATGAACAACATACTCTATATGCTACTTCTGTGTTCCTTAAATAGGCATCTGAAAAAGTTAGGAAATTGCATCAACTGGTAACAGAACCTCTGCTTTTCTCCCTCCACACACTTCAATGGTGACAAGCAGCTAGGCATTACATTTTTTTGTTTAATTACACGCATGTACCTATCTGTGTTGGAGGTAAAGATTGCATATAATCTCCGTTCTGCTGAGCTTTGCCAGCGTGTTAAGGTCCCACTCTTCTCATGAGTGTGAGAAACACATCCCCTTGATATTTTTTGGCAGCGTGTCATACGATCTTGAGAGAAACTCGCAGTTTTTCGTGGAAATAACACTCTGTCGTTTTCTGGTAAGGTTACACCATGACCTATTACATCAGTGACAGAGAGTACCTGTTGATTCTCTCTTATTTACGTTCTTGTACCCTCTGCCTTGTTTCCATTGCAAGGCAAACATTGGACTTCATCGGACAGTATACAGGAGGATGAGGATGGAATGTGAATATGGAGGTCACGGATAAGTTTCTAGGTTGCAGCAGTATAGTGGCAAACGGAGGTGGTTTGAAGTGTGTTATACTTTAATGCGAGGAGGCATAAGCAATAAGGTGGATGAACTTGCAGCCGGGTTGGTGCTGGGGACTTCGACGTTGTGGCCATTCCGGGAGGGTGGTTTGAAGTGTGTATACTTTAATGCGAGGAGCATACGCAATAAGGTGGATGAACTTGCAGCCTGGATTGGTGCTTGGGACTTCGATGTTGTGGCCATTTCAGAGACGTGGGTAGAGCAGGGGCAGGAATGGTTGTTGCAGGTTCCGGGGTTCAGATGTTTCAGTCAGAGCAGAGGTGGTGGTAGAAGAGGAGGAGGAGTGGCATTGTTAGTTAAGGACAGCATTACGGTGGCAGAAAAGACGTTTGATGTGGACTTGTCTGCTGAGGTAGTGTGGGCTGAGATTAGAAACAAAGAAGGAGAGGTCACACTGTTGGGAGTTTTTTATAGGCCTCCAAAGAGTTCCAGAGAAGTAGAGGAAGGGATTGCAAAGTTGATCCTGGATAGGTGTGAAAGTAGCAGGGTAGTTGTAATGTGGGACTTTAACTTTTCTAATATTGATTGGAAAAGCTATAGTTCAAGTACGTTAGAGGGTTCAGTTTTTGTTCAATGTATGCAGGAAGGTTTCATGACTCAGTAGTAGATAGGCCAACAAGAGGTGAGGCTATATTGGATTTGGTACTGGGTAATGAACCAGACCAGGTGTTAGACTTGGAGGTGGGTGTGCACTTTGGTGATAGTGATCACAATTCGGTTACGTTTACCTTAGTGATGGAAAGGGATGGGCATGTACCGAATAACAGTAGTTATAGCTGGGGGAAAGGTAATTATGAGGCTATTAGGAGAGATTTAGGATGCATAGGGTGGAGCAGGAAATTGCAGGGGCTGGGGACATCTGAAATGGGGAGCATATTTAAGGAACAGCTTCTGCATGTCCTTAATGAATATGTACCTGCCAGGCAGGGAGGAAGTGGTTGAGTGAGGGAACCACGGTGTACTAGGGAAGTTGAATCTCTGGTGAAGAGGAAGAAGGAGGCTTATATAATGATGAGACGTGAAGGCTCAGTTAGGGCAATGGAGAGCTATAAATCAGCCAGGGAGGAGCTAAAGAGGGAGTTGAGAAGAGCTAGAAGAGGACACGAGAAGACTTTGGCAGATAGGATTAAGGAGAATCCTAAAGTTTTTTACAGGTATATAAATAATAAAAGATTGGTTAGGGCAAGATTAGGGCCAGTCAGAGATAGCAGTGGAAAGTTGTGCGTGGAGCCTGAGGAGATAGGAGAGACACTGAATGAGTATTTTTCGTCAGTATTCACGCAGGAGAAAGACAATGTTGTCGGGAGAATACTGCGATACTAGGTTGTAGACTGGGCAGGATTGAGGTTCATAAGGAGGAGGTGTTAGCGAATCTTGAGGGTATGAAAATTGATAAGTCCCCTGGGCCAGATGGGATTTACCCTAGGATTCTCTGGGAGGCTAGAGATGAGATTGCAGAGCCTTTGGCTTTGATCTTCATGTCGTCGTTAGCTACAGGTATAGTGCCGGAAGACTGGAGGATGGCAAATGTTGCCCCTCTTTTCAAAAAGGGGAGTAGGGACCATCCTGGAAATTATAGACCGGTGAGCCTGACTTCTGTTGTGGCAAGGTCTTGGAAAGAATTATAAGGGATAGGATTTATAAGCATCTAGAGAGGAATAAATTGATTAGGGATAGTCAGCACGGTTTTGTGAAGGGTAGGTCGTGCCTCACAAACCTTATTGAGTTTTTTGAGGAGGTGACCAAAGAGGTAGATAAGGGTAAGGCAGTTGATGTAGTGTATATGGATTTTAGCAAAGTGTTTGATAAGGTTTCCCATGGTAGGCTACTGCAGAAAATGCAGATGCATGGGATTGAAGGTGATTTAGCAGTTTGGATTAGGAATTGGCTAGCTGATAGAAGACAGAGGGTGGTGGTTGATGGGAAATATTCAACCTGGAGTGCAGTTACAAGTGGTGTACCTCAAGGATCTGTTTTAGGGCCACTGCTGTTTGTCATTTTTATAAATTACCTAGATGAGGGTGTAGAGGGTTGGATTAGTAAATTTGCTGACGATACCAAAGTGGGGGGAGTTGTAGACAGCGAGGATGTATGTTACAGTTTGCAGAGGGACATAGATAGGTTGCAGAGCTGGGCCGTGAGGTGGCAAATGGAATTCAATACGGATAAGTGTGAGGTGATTCACTTTGGTAGGAATAACAGGCATATGAAATATAAGGCTAATGGAAGGACCCTTAATAGTGTTGTCGAGCAGAGGGATCTTGGGGTACAAGTACATAGCTCTTTGCAAGTTGGCACCCAGGTTGATAAAGTTGTTAAGAAGGCGTACGGTGTGTTAGCTTTTATTGGTAGAGGGATTGAATTTAGGAGCCGTGAGGTTATGTTACAACTGTACAAAACTCTGGTGCGGCCGCACTTGGAGTATTGTGTACAGTTCTGGTCTCCGCATTATAAGAAAGATGTGGAAGCATTGGAAAGGTTGCAGAGGAGGTTTACCAGGATGTTGCCTGGTATGGTGGGAAGGCCTTATGAGGAAAGGCTGAGGGACCCGAGGTTATTTTCATTAGAGAGAAGAAGGTTACGCGGTGACCTAATTGAGGCGTATAAGATGATCAAAGGACTGGATAGGGTGGATAGTGAGAGCCCTTTTCCTCGGATGGTGATGACCAACACGAGGGGACATAACTTTAAATTAAGAGGTGGTAGTTATAGGACGGATGTCAGAGACAGGTTCTTCGCACAGAGGGTGGTGAGGGCATGGAATGCCCTGCCTGCCGCAGTTGTGGACTCGTCTACTTTGGGGGCATTCAAATGTTTGGTGGATAGGCATATGGATGATATTGGAATAGTTTAGGTTAGAGGGTCCACTGGCCGGCGCAACATCGAGGGCCGAAGGGCCTGTACTGCACTGTAATGTTCTATGTTCTATTTGCTCAAGTAATTGAACTCACTTTGATTTCTGTCTCTCCTATGTGCATTAGAAATTCATCTTTCCGTATACCCCTGTTTCTTTACCACCTCACATGATAATTTCAATTATTGTTGCTCCTGCTTTGCTATGCCTTTCTACACACACACTTAACACTTTCCTAATCCCTAGGACACACCTTGCACGGATATCCTGGTTATCTGCCTCTTTTGTATCTTGTAACAATCAGTCATAGTGACAGTTATCAGTGATTTGTCATCAGCAGTAGCAACTGTTTATGCAGTTCAAAATTTTAAATCAGTCATGAATAAGCAACCATTCTTTTACCATCAATGCATCTGATCAGTGTTTTTTTTAAAATAGTTTTTGTCTAGACATCTGGTTGAAATTCTAAAGGTCCTTCAAGCGACTACACTTTTAACATCATGTAGGTCATCATAAGCAATATGACAAATATTGATTAAATAAATAAAAGAATTGTTTGTGAAAAAACCAATCCATGTTAATGTTACACTATTAATTGTAGCATGGGTCTTTAACATTTACCAGCCTGAGCAGATGAAACCTTGCTGTTTGGTTCAATGGAGGGCAAGACCCTGGTAATGCAATATTTCCTCCAATGATGGTTTTGAAATTCAGTATCATTGCAGTGGAAAACAGACTCAACGATTACAAATTTTATCAGTGGAGAAGCCTGTGCCCAACTTGTCCAGACAATTAGATCTCTGCTCAATTCAAGTTGGTCTTTTTTTTGGGAATGTCTGATTCCTGCTTGAAGTATGCTCCCACCATTATTCCTGATCCCATTGCTAAACTTAGTGTAAAGTCACAAGATGTAATGTTACCACAAGCTTCTATTACTTTTCTCAGGTTATGCAGAAGCCTATTCAGCAATCCTTCAAAAGGATCAGTGGAGACTGTACAAGGAGCCTGCAAGCAAGTCTCTACATTAAGTAATCTTAATGAAGAGTCATGAGAAGGCGTGCTGTGGCATTGTGCCACACCACTATTTTTCTCATATGAATGGCCTTATAAAGCTATGCTTCGCATCAAAAATGAATTTATGGATTTACTATTTGAAAATCACTGCATTTTAAAAGACTGAAATTGCATTCCTGTGATCAAAACATTTCTAAGTTGGCTGAATATATGCATGACTGCAACTTATATATTTCAAAGCCGTTAAAATTGAATCAGTCTAGAAAATCTGAGTAGAGAAAATGACTCAAAGGAGTATGAATGGGATCATATCCTGACCCATTCATAGAACATCCAAAAATGTGCGGGTTAGGTGGATTGCCAATGCTAAATTGTCCTTTCGTGTTAGTGTGTGCCTGCATATGCCCTGTTTCTGATCAGAGCTCTCCACTCACTTGACGAAGGAACAGTGTTCCAAAAGCTTGTAGCATTTACTATCAAATAAACCTGTTGGACTTTAACCTTGTTTATGAGATTTCTTATTGTGTTTACCCCAGTCCAACGTCGGCATCTGCACATCATGAATGACAGGAAAGAGAGTAGTGATAAATAGTAGTTGTTTTTTTGAATTGGAAGGTTTGTAATGGAGTTCTCCAGGGATCAGATTTGGGACTTTTTATTTTTCTAATATATATTAATCACCTAGACTATGGTGTTCAGGGCATGACTTCAGCATTTTCAGATGATATGAAAATTGGAAACATTGTTAACTGTGATGAGAATGTCTTAAACTTCAAAAAGACACAGGCACATTACTGGATTGGCAGACCAGATGAAGTTCAGTGCAGAGAAGTGTGAGGTGATTCATGTTGGCAGGAGGAATATGGAAAAACAGTGTAACAAAACAAAATAAAAGGAAGAAACAGTAAAGGAGATGCAGGAATAGAGGAACCTCATTACATTAATCATTGAAGATGACAGGGATGTATTGAGAGATGTGAGTTAATAAAACATAAAGGGAGCAATCTTACTGGCTCATTATGCCAGGAAGATGCAAGGCTGATTTTAATATTAGATCTAAATTTAAATATTGTTAGGTGAGCCTAATCATCCAGACTCACTTGCCACAACGGCCTCAACAGTGTAGGACATGATGATCTCGCAGTCTGGGTGGTCAGGGCATGGGTGGGCAGGGCATGGGTAGGAAGTGCCCCTTTGACATCGTCAGCCTGGCACTACCAGCCTAGTATCCTGGGGTTTTTGATTAAAAGAAATGGAAAATGGGTTTATATTGACAGGGTCATGTGATAATGTGGTTAGTAGGAGGAATTAGGTATGTCACAGTGAGAAAACAGCCTTTCAGTTCTGGCTTTGAGTTTGTTTAAAGACAAAGATCTGCAAACTACTCTCTCAAAATCTCAAAGCTTCAAGACTTACTGCACTCTTTATAGCAAGTATATTTATGGTTGCTAACAGCATGTATGGTAACAAGAATGTTGCTCATTAGGAACTGAAATAAAGATAAGTTAGAAATTAAAGTTATTTCTTTTTACGTTCAAATATTGTTTAAAGGGCAACAGTTAAGCTGTTTCATTTGTTAGAGTTATAATTAAACTGTGTTATTAAATAAAGTTTGCTTTACTATAAAGGATCCTTGATTTATTAGCAGAATTACTTCTAGAGTAAAACATCCTATCCTCACATTTATGCCAAAATAGAAAAATTATTGAAGTCAATTTTGACGTCCTAACGCAAGTTGGGATTCTGTCCAAGGACCTAACAACTGTAACTATGAAGGTGGATTGGAGAAGTTAGGATTGTTTTCCTTGGAGAAGTGGAGACTAAGAGAAGACTTAACAGAAGTTTTCAAGATCCTGAGGAGTATGGCCAGAACAAATAGTGAGAAAGCATTCCTTCTCAATAGAGCAGTAAGAACTAGAGGGCACAGATTCAAAATTAATCACAAAATAAGTAAAAATGGTATCCCACAGGATGATGGAAGTCTGGAACAAATTTCCTGGGAAAATGGTGGTGCAGTTTTGATTGACGTCCTCAAAAGGAATTTGAATTTCTATCTAAAAAGAACATGCAAAGACATATGAACAAGGCAAGGAAGTGGGACAAGATCGAATTCTCTTTCAGAGAGACGGTACAGACTCAATGGGCTGAAGGACACCTTCTGCCTTGAAAAGATTCTGTGATTCCGTGTGTGGGGAATTATATAGTAGTTGTTATCATCTCAAAAAATTAGCTCTGACTGAGAAAGGAATTTACCCAACCATAATCAAAGCATGTAAACAACAGGTTTGGAATCCATTAGTTCCAACTATGTTTGGGTAACATGTCAGTTGAAGAGAAATGATAATACGATGAGTCAAACAACTCACCTTTGTGTTTAAGAAACTGCTTTTCTCTGGACTAAAAGAAATGAGTTTACATATGGATTCAGGCACTCATGAACTTGGGTTTTGTCATGCTCAATCTGGTCTCCTCACAGGGAGGAAATATGTGTACAAAACCTGGAAAATGTATAGCCGTGGTCTGTAAGATCAAAACTTATTTCAACACCTTTTAATAGCAACAATAAAGAGGTCATGCTTTACACTCCAGAAAAGCGTAAACCCAAAACAAGTCAATTGTGTATTACACAGGTGACAGGAGAAGACTAGCTATTCTATTATGCCTGCCCCACATTCATCAGGGCTGGAGCATTTCGCTGGTATTACACACAGCTACATCATCTCTAAGAAATGGCAAAAAAAGGAAATACACTGAGAAAGAAGTGTTCTGGAAAATATTTCTCTCACACCCTCAGATGTTTAAAACCAACTCATAAAATCATGTAGATTAAATGTTTCCTGTAATACCTATCCACAGTCAAGAAACAGTCCAGCTTTCTCAACAACAGAGTCAGCGTCCACTATATTGGCTGCATTATATTCCACAGGCTCAATACTCTCTGGGAAAAGAATCTTCAAGCATCCAGCCCATTCATTTGTTTAAACTTGAATTTGGATTGTTTTTAAACATAGAACGCCCACTGAATATTAAAGCTAACTGTTTTTTTGAGACTGGAAGAACTTTTCTTTGCTTTCAGGCTGTGTTGCCAACTTCAAGCAATTCAATTCCTATGTGAAAGCTAAACAAATGTTGGAATAATTAAAAATTAAGTTTACTCTAGTACCTTTTGTGGCATGGAGCCTGTCAAAACAAAAAGGTTCGTTCAACTCATGGTCTGTGCTTAGTTGGCAGAGCACTGGGTTCTGCAGTGTGTTCCAGGCTCGGGTAAGGATTATCAATTACAGCCACTGCTCCTAATTTCTATCCTTCAAACCCATAAATTTCTATTTCCAGTACTGGAAACTGTGCCTGCATAAATGTTGGATAGTAGTTTAAATTTGTTATTATTGGATGGAATTTTCCTAAAAAAGCTAAGTATCATAACATTTATAGTGGAGCGATCCATCGCCACCACTCAGGTGCATAGTGAAGTGAATGCCGATAATGGTTGGGTGCTGGAGGCATGGGGGTGCTAAATATATCTGCGAACCTGTCATCAGAGCACTTGGGTGCTGTTTTGCAAGACCATCCCAATCTCAGTGCATTGGGAAACCCACTCCCATGGACACTGGAACACCACCCCACCCGACTCCTCCTCTACTTTGATGTTTCTTTATCCTTTCCCAACATGGATTTTTGGCATTAGGGTCCTCTTGATGCGTCGCCCAGTATGGCCCCCAGCATGCCCCCATCATGACCCCAAATATGCTCCCTGTTATGACCCCTGGCACGTCCCCATTATGACGCCAGACATGCTCCCCCATTGTGACTCCCTTCATGATCCACCTCACATAGCAGTGCCCCACATAGCACTCACCCCTTCACACCCTCTCTGCACAGCCCCCAGGGATTTGCCCCCATTCAAGCCCAGCCTTCCTGGCACACTGACAGTGCCCAACAGGTACCATCAGGCTGTCTGTTGGCTACTGTGGACACTGCCGTCAGTGTGTCCAAAGGGCACTGCCCAACTATCTGGTTCTTAAATGGCCACCCCCGTCCCCTCCTCCAACGTGGCCACTGTGTTAAGTTTCCACTACTGTAGACTAGTACTGGTTCACTTAACTTGACCTCCCGCCAGAGAGGTGGGAACATTCTGGGTGGATGGGTGGCGTGGGAGGGGGATGATTGTGAATGAGAACTCATGAATGAGATTGAAATCCAGGCAGAACTTTCCCAAAAAGTTTGGGTATCAAAATAGAGATAACTGGAATGATCCGCGTCAGTCTTTCAGGCGCACTTGGCATTGTGATCTCTCAGCACTTAGCGCATTGAAAAAGCCATCACCTGAAACACACCATCATGGTGCATGAATCGACCAAAGTGGCCACAGCTGGGCATCGTTAAGCAGGGCAAACTGCATTTAAACTCTAATGAGGCAGTCATGCCAGGAAGATGGCACTGTGCAGAGCAGCCCTGCTTTACAAAAGAATTAGGATGGTTGCTGGACACCAGGGAGGAGAGGCAGGTGTAAGACTGCTACCAACAGAGTCAGCTAACAACTTATTTAGAAAGATCTACCTTCAGCAGCAATGACATGGGAAGCTAAATCTCTTGCTTAGGATGCTCCCACCACAGAATTTGCATTTTTGACAGAATTCAGTGGATAATAGAAGGCACTGCAAACCCAAGTATATTCAGTCCTCACTTCTCTAGGGGATTCAGACTAATAGATGCGTCGATAATGCTGTCAAAATGGAGATCAGCTCACCGAACACAATCCGTGGATCAAAACTGCATGACTCAGCTCAGTACTATAGAATGCACCGACTGTGTCAAATTAGTGAATACATTACTAATGTATTTAATACTAATTTAAAAAAGATTTAATATATTTGTTCATTTGTGCAATTTCATTATTTTCTCCAGTAAATTATCTCGGGGGAATAAGGCATCTTGACAAATGATCTTTTCTCCCTGCAAAGCAGTTCTGCTCAAGCCAATTAGAACAGATTGTGGTTTCTAAGGTTTTATCATTTACTTTTCTCAGCTATTTAATTCAGTCAACTAATTTGTAAACTTGTTAACCTTGAATCAATTTTGAGTCTTTCCAACAATGACTGTCTGTAGAAGCCAATAGGTCCACTACAGATTTGTGCAATAGAGTGTCTTCTGAGGATGCTGAGGCTGAACCACATTGTAGAAGTATAGTCAAATGTGGGGAAAACAGATAGATAGAGGGAGGGGGTTCACCTTCCAAAGAGAAACAGTGAGCGGGTTAGCTTTCTACAGCATGTCTGAAGCATTCACATTACCAAAATTAGTTAAATTTAACTTCACAACTTGCTGGTAAGATTTGAATGCACTGTCTCCTGGGTTCCTACTCCAGGTGCATGATACAATTATTTGGTTTGGTACTGGGAGGCAATTGTTAATTAGAGATCCAGAGCCCAGTAAGAAATAAGCATCTTCTGGGCAGGGAGGGAGGAAAAGAAAGATTAGCAAGAAGGAAAACCAAAGGAATAATCATTTGATATATCATCCATTTAACAAATAAATGGAAATTACATAAACAACTTATAGTTTACCTGGGGAATTGGCTGAATATAGAATTTGGTGTTCCTAATACAAGTCTGAAAATATTGAAGAAGGTTTTGCATTAGTCATCAATTACAAGAATGATTAAAAATTAAATATTAATTAAATGAATCACTAGCGGCCATGTCTATCTCTAAAGTTGTATGTGTTGGAAAAGGGACACAGCTATTGCGTCAGAACTCATTGTGCAAAATCTAGGTCTCCCTTCCTCACGGCTGTTGGCCAATGACTTTGCACAGAAACACAGGCCGGCTGACATCAGATTCAATCACTGCTCTCAGTTAATTCAGCAATATGGACATTACAGTTTGTTATAATATTTTGCAGACCAGTATGTTTCATAGATTTCAGGATAATCCAGGACTTCCTTTATCTTGGCTCTTTAAAGAGTAAATGAGATTTCCTATGATTCACACTGCCAAATGGTGAGAAAGAAAGACTTGCATTTATACAGCATTGCTCTACACTTCAGGATGTTCCCAAATGCTTTACAGATAGTTTTAAAATGTAGTCACTGTTGTAATGTAGGAAGTGTCACAACCAATTTGCATGCAATAAACTCATCAAATAGTAATATGGATATGGTCAGATAATTTATTTTTAATGACTTTGTCTGAGGGTCGAATAATGTCCAAGACATTTATCAGAGTTACAGAATAGTATAGCACTGTAGGAGGTTATTCAGCCCATCAAGAGTGATGGGAGATAACAAGGGAATAAACTGTAGTGTCCATAAAGCTGAATTAACTGAGCACAGGGATCTTGACCAACAACAACAACTTATCTTTAAAATCCCAAGGTATTTTGCAAAGGTAATGAGGAAAATATGGCGCTGAGCCAAAGAAACTGATACTCAAAAGGTTGATTACAAGTGTGACCAAATACAGAGGTGGGATTTAAAGAACTGGAGAAACAGACATTGGGGGATAAGTGATTACCTAGGACCACTATCCCCAGCAGAGAATCCCAATGTCCTGTTGAATTAGGTGAGCAGGCCACAATCAGGATTTCTGGGCATCAATCCCATTCCAAATCATCCACCATCCCTCATCTTGTTGCAGCTATAAAAATCAGATTCTTGGCAAAAGTGGATAACAATCTAATTATCACTCATTTGAAACCAATTTGCAGGCCTCCCTATTCTCATGCCAGGTGCTATCCCAATGATGCCAAATAAAATAGGTCCTGACAAGCAGGTAAATGACAGGGGAAAGGAGACAAGAACTGCCTCCTGACAGTTCCAGCCTGTATGGGGTGGGGAGGGGGTGCTATTGTTGGTTGCTCAAGGGGCCTGGGATTGAGGGATCCATGTGTACTGAGTTTCTGTAAGAAATCCGTAGGGCCACAACGAAAGCTAGGGGATCTTTGTACAATGGGTTTCAGGATGCCCTTGATGTAACTGGAGAGGTTCTCGCACAGGGTCCTATTGCACTCAGCACGCATGGAGCAGTTGAACCAGAGACGTTCCTCATCACAATGAATGTTTTGGCGCTCTACACCAACATTCCCCACAACAATGGCGTTGCTGCAACTGCCTTAGTACTCAATGCTGACAACTGCCAGTTTCCAGATGCAATTTTACAACTCATACACTTTAAGCTGAACCAGAATGTCTTCACCTTCAACCACCAGTTTTTCATTCAGACACATGGAACAGCCATGGAGACCAAATTTGCACCTCAATATGCCAACATCTTCATGCACAGGCTCGAACAAGACTTCTTCACCATACAGGACTCTCAACCGATGCTATACACTAGATACATCGATGACATTTTCTTCCTTTGGACTCATGGGGAACAATCACTGAAACAACTATATGATGACGACATCAAGTTCCATCCCATCAGCAGACTCACCATGGACTATTCTCCGGAATTGGTGGCATTCTTCGACACACGCATCTCCATCAAGGATGGTCACCTCAGCACCTCACTGTAACACAAGTCCACAGATAACTTCATGATGCTCCACTTCTCCAGTTTCCACCCTAAACACATTAAAGAAGATATCTCCTACGGACAAGTCCTCCGCATACACAGGATCTATTCAAATGAAGAGGATTGCGACAGACACCTGCAGACGCTGAAAGATGCCCTCATAAGAACAGGATTTGATGCTCAACTCATCAAGCAACAGTTCCTAAGCACCATAGCGAAAAATTGCACCAACCTCCTCAGAAGACAAACACTGGACACGGTGGACAGAGTACACTTCGTTGTCCAGTACTTCCCTGGAGAAGAGAAGCTACGACATTTTCTCTGGAATCTTCAACACATCATTGATGAAGGCAAACATCTCGCCAGGGCCATCCCCATACCCCCACTTCTTGACTTCAAACAACCCCACAACCTCAAACAAACAATCTAATTATCACTCATTTGAAACGAATTTGTTTGCAGCAAACTACCCAGCCTTCATGAGAACAGTGACACAACAACCTGCCACAGTAACCTCTGCAAGATATGCCAGATCATCGACATGGATGACATCATTTCACGTGAGAACACCATCCACCAGGTACATGGCACGTACTCTTGCAACTCGACCAACACTGTCTACCTAATACGCTGCAGGAAAGGATGTCCCAAAGCATGGTACGTTGGGGAGACCGTGCAGACGCTACGACAACGGATGAATGAATATTGCTCGACAATCACTAGGCAAGACTGTTCCTTTCCTGTTGGTGAACACTTCAGCGGTCACAGGCATTGGGTCTCTGATCCTCAGGTAAGTGTTCTCCAAGGCAGCCTTCACAACATGACGGCACAGAGTTGCTGAGCAAAGACTGATACCTAAGTTCCACATGCATGGGCACGGCCTCAACCGGGATCTTGTGCTCATGTCGCACTATTTGTAACCCCATGACTTGTCTGTGCTTGCAAAAATCTCACTTACTGTCTTATCTGGAGACAATACACATCTCTTTAACCTATGCTAATGCTATCTACACTCATATTGTCTGCATCTTTAAGACTCGAATAGCAGGTTAGCTGTAAAGGCTTACATTCTAATCAGTATTCTGTAAACTGTGTGTGACTTTATATGCCCTTCTCTGATCAGAACCTTCCACAACCTGATGAAGGAACACCATTTCTGAAAGCTTGTGAGATTACTGTCAAATAAACTGGTTGGACTATCAAATAAACTGGTGTTGTGAGACTTCTTACATTGTTTACCTCAGTCAATGCCGGCATTTCTACTTCATGAGATGAGATAACAGCAGGGCCAGCATCTCCCTGTTCTTCCTTGCTGCACGATTGCCCTCATCTCTGCATATCTGTCCCACGGCTATACGTGGCTAGCCACTCCACCTCTGAGCAGAATAGCCACACACTTCCAATCCCACTGTCAAGGCCTCAACACAAAGATGATCCGCCCACCAGTTCACACTTAGGGTGCATCGCATTCTAGTTACATGACAATGAGAAAAGAAAGCATTACACAAGAAATAATAGGTAAAATGCATTAGTCCAGCAGAGAGAAACAATAGAAAGTTAATAGTAGACAAGGAAATTATAGACGGAATGAATAAATGCTTCTGTCTTCACGATTAGAGGATACAAAAAATATTCCAGTAATAACTATAAATTAAGAGATGGAGAGAGAAATTTAGTGAAATTATAATCACTAGGGAGGTAATACTGAGGAAACTGATGGAGCTGCGAGTTGAAAAGTTTCCAGGCCTAAATGGACTTCACCTAGGGTCTTAAAAGAAGTGCTAAATGAGATAGCAGATGTGTCAGTGTTAATTCCACAGATTCTTGAAAGGATTCATCTTCATGAAAATATAACCCCTTTATTTAGGAAGCAAAGGAGGCAGAAAACAGAAAATTATAGGCCAGTTAGCTTGATATCTGCAGGGAAATTGTTGGAGCCAATCATTAAAGAGATTATAGCTGGGCATTTAGGAGAACTCAAGGTAACTGCGAAAAGTAAGCATTGGTTGTGAAAGGGATATTATGTTTAACTAATTTATTATCGTTCTTTGAAGGACAAACACGTGCTGTGGATAAATAGGAGCTTGTAGACCTACTATACTTGGATTTTCAGAAGGCATTTGATAATGTGGGACAGCAAAGATTATTATGGGAAAAAACCTTATGGTGGACAAGTTGATATATTAGACTGGATAGAAGATTGGTTGGCTGAAAGAAAACAGAGTATACTTAAATGAGTCTTTGACTGATAGGATATGATGAGTGGAATCCTGCAAGGACCTGTGCTGGGGCTTCACAATCCTTATCCATAACATAGAAGAGGGGAAGGAAGGCATTGCACAAAGATAGATAGGAATGTTTTGAAGAGTTTGAAGATGAACATAGAATGGTTGAGTGGGTGTGCAAAAATCTGGCAGATATAGTACAACTTGGGAAAATGTGACATTGTTCATTTTGGCAGGACCACAAGGACATAAAAGAAAAAGCAGTAGCAATAGGCCACTGGTCTCTTCAAGCCTGCCCTGCCATTCAATACGATTATGGCTGATCTATGCCAGCCTCAATTTCTTCTCCACAGGAAAAAGAGCATTACTTAAATGCAGGTTGACTACAGAATTCTGATGTGCAAAAGGATCTAGGTGTTCACATACATGAGTCACAAAAAGATAATATGCAGGTACAGCATGTAAAGGCTAATGAAATGCTGTCCTTTATTTTGTAAGGAATTTTGATTCTTGTGATTTTTTTGAATGCTGAATACTTGACAGCTAATTTACACAAAGCAAGCCCTCACAAAAAGCAACACAGCAATGAGCACAATCTTTTTTTTAAACAGCATCTTTCATGCCCTTGGAACATCCCAGAATGCGTTATAGCCAATGAAGCACTTCCGAAATAAGTCACTGGTGCGGTATAGAAAGCCGGCATTGGACTGGGGTAAACTCAATAAAGTTTGACAACAACAATTTTAAATCCAACCGATTTATTTGATAGTAAATCCACGAGCTTTTGGCCTTTGTGGCCTTCGTCAGGCGAATGAGGTGTTCTGGTCTCCAAAAGCACACATATCAGCACAGACAGTTTACAGATTGCTGATTAGAATGCGAATCCTTACACCTAACCTGCCATTTAAGTCTTAAAGTGGCTAACAGCAGAGGTTAGAGGGATGTGTATTCTCTCCAGACAGCACAGTAAGTGAGGTTTTTTGCTAACCCAGGCAAGTCATGCGGGTTACAGATAGTGTGACATGAAGCCAAGATCCCTGTTAAGACCGTCCTCATGTGTGGAACTTGGCTATCAGTCTCTGCTCAGCAACTCTGCGCTGTTGTGAAGGCCCCCTTGAAGAACATTTATCCGAAGGTCGTAAGCCAAATGCCCATGACTGCTGAAGTGTTTGCCCAGTAAAGTTTTGCAACACCAATTTTAAATCCAACCAATTTATTTGATAGTAAATCCACGAGCTTTCGACACTATGTTGTGCCTTTGTCAGGCAAATGCAGTGTTCTGATCTGCAGAGGCACTCATATCCACACAGACAGTTACATACTGCTAATTAGAATGCGAATCCTTACATCTAACCTGCTATTCAAGTGTTAAAGTGGCTAACAATGTGTGTGAAGGGAATCCTGAGCATTGGTTAGAGAATTGTGTATTTTCTCCAGACAGCACAGTAAGTGAGGTTTTTTGCTAATCCAGGCAAGTTACGGGGGTTACAGATAGTGTGACATGAAGCCAAGATCCCTGTTAAGACCGTCCTCATGTGTGCGGAACTTGGCTATCAGTCTCTGCTCAGCGACTCTGCGCTGTCGTGTGTCACGAAGGCCCCCTTGAAGAACATTTACCCGCAGGTCGGAGGCCGAATGCCCATGACTGCTGAAGTGTTCGCCCACAGGAAGGGAACTGTTTTGCCTGGTGATTGTTGAGCGATGCTCATTCATCCGCTGTCGTAGTGTCTGCATGGTCTCCCCAATGTACCATGCTTCGGGACATCCTTTCTTGCAACGAATTAGGTAGACAACGTTGGCCGAGTTGCAAGAGTATGTACCGTGTACCTGGTGAATGGTATCCTCACGTTTGATTATGTCGTCCATGT
Organism: Sphyrna mokarran; assembly: GCA_024679065.1. Classification (NCBI taxonomy): domain Eukaryota; kingdom Metazoa; phylum Chordata; class Chondrichthyes; order Carcharhiniformes; family Carcharhinidae; genus Sphyrna; species Sphyrna mokarran. The sequence continues at coordinate 28,941,280 of JAGIQG010000028.1, forward strand.
CTATGATCTGGCATGTCTTGCAAAAGTTGTTGTGGCAGGGTTGTGTGGTATTGTGGTCACCGTTCTCCTGAAGGTTGGGTAGTTTGCTGCGAACAATGATCTGTTTGAGGTTGTGCGGTTGTCTGAAAGCAAGAAGTGGGGGGGTGGGGATGGCCCTCGCGAGATGTTCATCGTCATCAATGATATGTTGAAGACTCTGGAGAAGATATCGTAGCTTCTCTGCTCTGGGGGAAGTACTGGACAACAAAGTGTACTCTGTCCACCGTGTCCCATGGACATGGTGAAAGATGCCCTCGTGAGAACAGGTTATGGCGCTCGACTGACCGATCGACAGTTCCGATGTGCCACAGCGATAAACCGCACTGACCTCCTCAGAAGACGAACATGGGACAGAGTGGACAGAGTACCCTTTGTTGTCCAGTACTTCCCCAGAGCGGAGAAGCTACGACATCTTCTCCGGAGTCTTCAACATATCATTGATGACAATGAACACCTCGCTAGAGCCATCCTCACCCCCCCACTTCTTGCTTTCAGACAACCGTGCAACCTCAAACAGATCATTGTTCGCAGCAAACTACCCAACCTTCAGGAGAACAAGGACCACAATACCACACAACCCTGCCACAGCAACCTCTGCAAGACATGCCAGATCATTGACATGGACGACATTGTCAAATGTGAGAATACCATTCACCAGGTACACAGTACATACTCTTGCAACTCGGCCAACGTTGTCTACCTAATACGTTGCAAGAAAGGATGTCCCAAAGCATGGTACATTGGGGAGACCATGCAGACACTATGACAGCGGATGAATGAACATCGTTCAACAATCACCAGGCAAAACAGTTCCCTTCCTGTGGGCGAACACTTCAGCAGTCACAGGCATTTGGCCTACGACTTTTGGGTAAATGTTCTTCAAGGGGGCCTTCACGACACACGACAGCGCAGAGTCGCTGAGCAGAGACTGATAGCCAAGTTCCACACACGAGAACGGTCTTAACAGGGATCTTGGCTTCATGTCACACTATCTGTAACCCCCATGACTTGCCTGGTTAGCAAAAAACCTCACTTACTGTGCTGCCTGGAGAGAATACATAACCCTCTAACTCTGCTGTTAGCCACTTTAAGACTTGAATAGCAGATTAGGTGTAAGGATTCGCATTCTAATCAGCAATCTGTAAACTGTCTGTGCTGATATGTGTGTTTTTGGAGACCAGAACACCTCATTCACCTGACGAAGGTCACAAAGGCCAAAAGCTCACAGACTTACTATCAAATAAATCGGTTGGATTTAAAATTGGTGTTGTCAAACTTTACGTAGTATAGAAAGTGCAGCAAACTCAATTCTACACTGTGTCATATTGAACACAGCATGGTTTATTTTAGTTGAGGAGTAAATGATCGTGACATGGGAGAACTGACCTCTTCACCTTGACACAGTGGCATGAGATGTTTTACATTTACCCGGAAGGGTAGACAGAACTGTGATTTAGCACCTCAAAAGGTTAGACCTGCAACGGTGCAGCACCTCCTCAGTATTAATATTAGAGTGTAAACCTAGAGTCTGTGCTCTAACCTGAACCCACAACCTTAATACTCAGGGGCATTTCCTACCCATGAAACTACAGCTGGCTGCAACGTTCCCTTTCAAAATTATTAGTTGCACGCAGCAATAACTAAATACATGAAGGAGAAAGAAAAAGAAGAATATGGTGATGGATTAGAAGAATCAGAATGGAAGGAGATGCATCTAGCTTGGACCTCTTGGACTTATTGGCCTAGTTTTCTGGTGTAAGTGTTATACTTTTAATCACATGGAGTGAGGAACTGCAATCCATGATTTAATACATCCAACTCGGTTTTGTCTGAAGACATTCATTTCTTCACAATTTTAGTGACAGTAATACTGTAAAGTGCTGAGCTATGCTTAATTATATGTGGAACACTGACTTGGAATCAACCAACACGAATGATTTGTCATCACTGATGAAAACAAAATGTATAAGATGAAAATGTTAAAATTGGCCTCTTTTTAAATGTAAATAGGTCAGAGCTCTTAAATACATTCAAAACAATCACCTGTGAAGTCTGCTGTTTTGCAGCAATATTACTTTTTATTTTACGCTGTCACCTTTCTTTACTTACAAGCAAACAATAATTAAAAAGTAATTGTGGAGCTGTTGTATGATACACAGCGAGTCAGTCTTCGAATAGTTGACAGTTTAATTTGGCATTTGGGCTCCTCTTTCTCTGCCTCTGTGGCCTGAATTGTAATTATTATGCATTCAAATGAAAATCAAAAGAATCATTTAAAATGTATTTGGCTTATTTCTCTTTGCTGGTTCTGTACACATTGGGCCAGCATTCCCTTGGGACTCTCTGCTTGTATGGAAGCCTGCTGAATGCTAATGTGGTGATAAATGTATTTCCGTGGCAGAGTTACTTATTATTCATGTGACTCTGACTGGAGCCAAAGGGCATTTTATTCACAATCATGAACACATCTCTCACTGATTGATCCAAGCTTAATAGAAAATGATCAGGTGTTTCCAAGTGATATGGCATGGGGCAAACGACTGTGGAGAATTGCTTTTACTGCAGTTTCTACGATGCAGTTCTGTGGGGGAGGGGGTCAAAGTTTTGTTCAAGATGCGCATTAATATTTGAAAATAGAAGTTAGAAAGAAGAACTTACATGAATCCCACAAGTAGCCACTGACTGTGCAGTTTTCTACATTACGACAATCTATGCACAGCTATCATTACTTATGAGAATGACCAAGGGATAAATATTGGCCAGGACATTGAGGAAAACTCTGTTCTTTAACATGGTGACAAGGGATCCTTAACTCACATGAGAGTTCAATTTAAATATCTCAACCAAAGTACAACAATAACTTGAATTTATAGGATATCTTGAAATACAGTAAAGTCACATAGTAAAAGTGATAATAAATGTACTTTCAGCTCTGAGTCACAGAGAGGAGTATCAAGACAAGTGACCGAAGGGTCGAATTTATGAAGCACTTTGAAAACGAACAGAAGGCAGAGAGAAGTTTAGAGAGGGAATTCCTGATAAAGACAGCAAATAATAGATAAAATTGAAAATGCAAAAAAGACCAGAATTGGAGTAGGGCAAATATTTCAAAAGCTTGTGAGGCTGAAGGAGAGGATGGAGATGAGAACGAATAAAGCCATGGAGGGAACTGAAAACCGAAAGTGAGGATGTTAAAATTGAGACCTTGTCAGACAAGGAGCTAAGATAAGTCGGCAAGTGCAGGGTACTGAGTAAACAAGACTTAAAAGCAAATTAATATTTGAGCACTAGCATTTGAAAGAGTACAAGATATATAAAGATGGTAGATGGGAAATAAGGCAGAAGAACTTTGGTGCCTTAGGAGGTGACAAAGACATAATCTGGGTGTCAGTAGACGATAAGCTTCAGGTGATGTTATGGAAATGGAAATAAACAATTTTACTGATATCACAGATATGGTCAGAAGTTCATTTCAAAATCAAACAATAACAAAGCTGTGAATGATCTAATTTAACCTTGACTTAGTTGCCAGGGATGGAAATGGTGCCAGAGAATGGAATTTGTTGTGCGGTCCAAAGACAATAGTTTCAGTCTCCTCAATATTTAGTTGAAGAAAATTTCTGCCCATCCAATATTGAATGATGGAGAAGTAGTGTGACAAATCAGAGACAGTGGAGAGATCATGCAGCTGAGTATATCAACATTCATATAGGACTTGGGATGATAATTAAATAATCCCTGAAAATGGGCACCAAATTTGTGATGTGACATTTGCCAACATTCGTTGTTTCTGATGCAGGCAGTATGCTAATCTTATACTGTGGCCTAATTAACACCAGTAAAAGCAATGTCATTGCTTACAGTTACCCCACACCCTTTACAGAGGAAATGCATTGAAACTGAAGCAAGCATTGGGAGTCTTTCTACATTTGAGGCTGACATGGGAAACACTTAATAAACGCATAATGTGAGAGGGTGGGATTCAAAATTTTCCAAATGCTGCACTGGAGGACTTGGTCAAGATAGTGTGAAAGAGGAGTCATGTTCTCCATTCATAAGGCATGGGGGCCAAAACAAACTCTCAGAAGACAATAGGAACAGCAAACCAATGCACCAATTTCTGGGCACGTGGATACAGTGCTGCAAAAGGTTCAATGACTTCACATGAAAGGTCAATTTAGCAAATGCATCTTTTAGTTGTCATATCCCACCAACTGCATCACTAATCTTAGACACTGCTCAACCTGCCACGTCATCATATTCATTGACCAGACACCTCTGTCAACCAGAATACATACCCAATTGTCATATGCTTCACCTCACTCTCAGAAGCTTAGCACAATTGCAAGTCTCACATCCATACCTTGCAGACTGCATATTTCCACCTATTTCCCCATGTAGATTGTACAACACTTTCAGGACAAGGTGGCATATAACAGGAGGCAGGTGCAACTGTGGAAACATACCTTCATGGAGGAGACAGTGATGACCATCATTGGAGTGACCATTGCTGAGGCTGTGGCAAGTCCTGGGCTGAAACTATCAAAGATGATACTATTCTTAGGGTTAATCCTCCTTTGTACATCACACTATTCCCTCATCATATAATCTGTTCTAATTTAAAAACTGCAGATGCTGTAAGAATACATCTCTTACTTCCCTCCCCCACCTCCTCCATTAACACATCTGTGGATCCAAACATTTTGCAATGTCAACCAATGTCCGAGTTTCTATTGTAGCACTAGCCATTGTGCGTTCAAGTGCTCCATTCCACCCATCATAACTTTATTCCTTTTGCCTTTCTCCTTTATCCCAAGTATGGCATCAGGTTTGGCAGTGGAATAGTAAAAAGTGAAAGAAAAACAAGATGACGATGAAGAAGAAGAAACATCATCTCTAGTTTTCACACTTGCAGCCAACAGCTCAGGTATTGACATTGCACATAATTTAGAGGCTGGTTTTAGCCAATATAAGCACTTGATGACACACCAAGCATTGACAGTCTGCAGCCTGGGTAAGGGTAGAGAAGGTACCAGCTCCCCAGAGTGCAAAATCACACACACATCAGAGGAATAAGCTAACTAATTCAACAGTCCAGACTAAGAACAAAGAACAAAACAGCACAGGAAACAGACCCTTCGGCCCAATGAGCCCACGCCGCCACCCCGATGTTCCCACCTCTACTCGTGATCCCTGTCCATGTTTATAGATCTATGGATTAAAAACTAAATTTGAGACAATTTAGGGAGAATTTGTTTTGCCAATTAGCCTAAGAGCACATCTTTGGGATGTGGGAGGAAACCAGAGCTCCCGGAGAAAACCCATGCAAGCATGGGGAGAATGCGCAAACTCCCACAGACACAGGCCCAAATCCATGTATCTGCACAGCACAATGATAGTCACTGAGCTGTCGTGTTGCCCATCAAATGGTCCAGGTCAAGCATACACCAACAACATGAAGCACTAGGATACTCTTGAAAAAGATCCAAGAGTCCTCTCATGACCCATCACGTGTATGCCCCTCGTTAGACAACAAGGTGGACCAAAGCACCTGTAGGATAAGAACAAGTACATCAATATCATCATCTATTTACACACTTCCCAGGGACTCCCAAGGCTCATGATCCCTATTTTAAATCAGTTTTCTATTACCCTCCATTCCCATTCTGTTCATGTGCCCATCTAAGTATTTCTTAAATAACTCCAGAGTACCTGCCTCCACCACTTTACTTGGCAGCGCATTCCATACCCCCACCACCTTCTGTGTGAAAAAAACTCCCTCTAGCATCCAAATTATACCTTACCCCCTCACCCTAAGCCCGTGACCCCTCGTGCTATTTGAGTCCATCCTAGGAAAAAGCTTAACCCTGTTTACTCTATCTATCCCCTTCAAAATCTTGTACACCTCTATCAGATCTCCTCTAAGTCTACGTCTTTCTAAGGAAAACAGTCCCAATTTGCCTAAACTCTCCTCGTAACTCAGTCCTTCCATACCAGGCAGCATCCTGGTAAACCTCCTCTGCACTCTCTCCAGAGTCTCTACGTCCTTCCGGTAGTAAGGCGACCAGAACTTGACGCAGTATTCCAAATGAGGTCTAACCAGCGTTTTATACAACTGCAACATTAAAGGCCAGCTCTTGTACTCTATACCCCTTCCTATAAAGGCTAACATACTATATGCTTTCTTCACAACCTTCTTCACTTGCTCTGCCACCTTCAGAGACTTGTTAACCTGTACCCCCAGGTCCCTCTGCATTTCTATACTCTTAATAGGTCTACCCTTTATCATATACCTCCCTCCCTACATTCTTTCTCCCGAAATGCATCACCTCACATTTATCAGGATTCAATTCCATCTGCCATCTGTCTGCCCAAGCAACCAGCCTATCTATGTCCTGCTGCATCGCCTGACAATGCTCCTCACTATCCGCAAGTCCAGCCATCTTTGTATCGTCTGCAAACTTGCTGATCACTCCACTTACTCCCTCTTCCAAGTCATTTATATATATATTACAAATAGAAGAGGTCCCAGTACCGAGCCCTGCAGCACACCACTAGTGACCGACCTCCAGCTAGAGAAACACCCTTCCACTATTACTCTCTGTCTCCTATTACCAAGCCAGTTACTTATCCATCTAGCTACCTGTCCTTGTATCCCATTTGCCTTGACCTTCTCGACTAACCTCCCATGAGGGACTTTGTCAAAAGCCTTACTAAAATCCAAATAGACAACATCAACGGCTCGCCCTTCGTCCACTGATTTTGTCACCTCCTCAAAAAATTCTACCAGATTTGTAAGGCACAACCTCCCCTTAATAAATCCATGCTGCGTATCCCTAATCAGATCGCAATGCTCTAAGTGCCTATACATCCTATCTCTAAGAATCCCCTCCAACAGCTTCCCTACCACTGACGTCAAACTCACCGGCCTATAATTTCCAGGGTTATCCCTACTACCCTTTTTAAACAACGGTACAACATTAGCTATTCTCCAGTCCTCTGGGACCTCACCTGTGTCCAAGGAAGAGACAAAGATTTGTGTCACAGGGCCAGCAATTTCACCTCACACCTCCCTAAGCAGTCTGGGATAAATGCCATCAGGCCCAGGAGATTTATCAGTTTTAATACTACCTAGAAGCTCTAACACTTCCTCCCTCGGTATGGATATTTCCCTCAACTGGTCCACAGCTCCCTCAGTGACAGAAGCTGTCAACAAGCCCCTCTCCTTCGTGAATACCGACGCAAAGTATTCATTCAGGATCTCCGCCATTCCCTCGGGCTCTAAGCACACTTCCCCTCCTCTGTCCCTAAGAGGTCCGATTTTTCCTCTAACCACCCTTTTATTCCTAACATAGGAATAAAAAGCCTTTGGGTCTTCCTTAATCCTATCCACCAAAATCATTTCATGCCCCCTTTTTGCCCTTCTAACTCCCTGTTTGAGCTCCCTTCTACTTTCTCTATATTCCTTCAATGCTGTCTCGGTTCCCAGATGCTTCGACCTATCATGTGCCTCTCTTTTCTTCCTAACCAAGTCCTCAATATCCCTAGTAATCCACGGCTCTCTAATCCTATCTTTCCCATCTTTCCTCTTGGCCGGCACATATTTATCTTGCAACATTTTCAGTATTCCCTCGAAAGAGTCCCACATGCATAGCATGGTCTTACCCTCAAAAAACTGTTCCCAATCAGTTTCCATAAGTTCCTGCCTAATCCGACCGTAGTTAGCCTTCTCCCAATTCAGCACCCTGCCCCGGCAACAAGCATCCTTTTCCATCTGAATCCTAAAGTAGACAGAATTGTGGTCACTGTTAGCCACATGTTCCCCTACTACAACATCAACCACCTGCCCTGGCTCATTACTCAGAACTAATCAACTATTCAATTATTGTTGAAAGCTGATTGCTATTCCTAATGAAATGTTTGCTGCATTGGCAGGCCTGCTCAGGGAGTCTGTATGCAATGTTAAAGAGCATGGAGGGTATCTAACACGAATTTTGTACTGGGTTTAGTGGAGAGTTTGGAACCTTTTCCTTCCAGCATGGTGAGAACCTTGATGAGGCTGCACCTGGCATATTGTGCACAATTCTGGTCTCCCTATCTAAAGGAAGAATGTACTTTCCATAAAAGGGAGTGCAAGAGATATTCAGCAAGCTAATCCCTAGAATGGAAGGATTGTTTTATGAGGAGAGACTGGGCCTGTATTCTATAGAGTTTTGAAGAATAAGAGATGATCTCATTAAAACTTACAACATTCTTACAGGGCTCAACAGAGATAGGTTGCATCACGGGTGTCAGAAACCCTTCTCAGAATAGAGGGTAGGCCATTTAAGACTGAGATTAGAAAGAATTTCTTCATTGAGGGCAATGAATGTTTGGAATTCACTATGCCAATGAGCTGTGGAAAATTTATCCTTGAGCATTTTTCAGATCAGAAGTCAATAGATTTCTGAAAATTAATGATATGAGAGATATGGGCGTAGTGGGGGAAATGATGTACAGGTAGATGATATGCCATGATCTATTTGATTTGTGCAGTAGACTCGCTAGACCAGATGCTCATCTTCTACTCCTTTGCAGCTAACTCCATTAACACATCATTTGATCCAAACATATTGCAATGTTCAAATTTCCATTGTAGTACTGGAACTTGCCATTGAATGTCCAAGTGCTGCATTGCATCCAGCTGGATAATAAAGAAGAGTCATTAGCCTATTCATAGCCATTGTGCCAATGAGGATCTGGAGGGATAGTTGTGGTTGGGTGGGATGGAGTAGTTGTAATTGTACACAGGGGGAAGAGGGAATCATTAACAACATCAACTAAAATGGGATCCAGGCATGGAACAGTATATGGATTTGACATGTATAAGGAAACTGTGGGATAAAGTACAGTACTATCTATACAGTGATCTGCACACAAGTTACTTACATGTTTGAGAGTCGCATGTACCAATAAGCATGGAGACAGCTCCTAGCTTGTATCCTTTACTGTATATTTGTAAGTAGTTCAAAGAGTCATCGAAGATGTACAGTTAACCTGCACATGACCATGAAGACTTCATCAGACCTTTTGAACTGTACCCTATGCCTTACAGCAAGTGATCAGATCTCATTGACAACAGCAGCTTGAAGAGAACAAGACAGGAGATTGAATGGAATCTAGAGAAAGACCTGAGTTCAGGGTGCAGGCAACAGGGAAAATTGTGGATAGTTTGTTCCAGTGGGCCAGGAAATAGTCTTGACCGATCACAAAAAAGCTCATAAGCTCTTCACATTTGTTATTGAATGAGAGGACATCGGACACAAAGGAGTGAGAATTAAAAAGTCAGTTTGTGGCAAAGAAGAGAATTTGGGGATTCTCTTTGCATTCTTTGATGATCTTTGAAGAGTGGAATGTGCTCCCTCAGCACTGCACCAAAGTGTCAGCTTGGATTGTGTGCTCAAGTCTCTGGAGTGGGACATGAACATGCAACCTTCAGACTCAAAGGAAAATCTGCAATGCACCTACCAACAACTGATACCAAGATGAGCATTGTCAGCATCAAGGATACTTAACTTCTACCTACTAGTATCAATATCGATCAGATGATGTATAATACTCTTAGAAATAAAGTGAAACGAGAGAGATTTACATTCATATAGCACATAATGACATTCACAGAAATAGCACACATATCAGTTACTTTTAAAGTCAACTTGTAGATAAATCTAGCAGACATTTATGCACAGCAAGTTCCCACAAATAGAAGTAAGATGAAAAAACAGCATGTTTGTTGCTGCTGATTGAAGAATGAATTATGACCTGGACACCATGGGATTTTCCATCTCTTGTAATGATGCCATAAGATCTTTAACACGCATTTTAGATTAGATATGGGATTCCAATTTGTTCTTAAATTTCTATTACAGTCAGGTGAGGAGAGACTTCCACCTCTCAGCTGACCACTGAAATTATTTATCAATTCTGTGAGTGCGTCGATGATATTGATGTATTTGTTTTATCCTACAGGTACTTCAGTCTGCCTTGTCTAACAAGGGGTATACACACGATGGGTCGTGAGAGGTCTGCTCTTTGATTTTTCCAAGTAGCCTAGTGCTTCACGATGTTAGTGTACGCTTGACCTGGACCAGTTGATGGGCAACACAACAGCTCAGTGACTATTGCTGTGCTGTGCAGATACATGGATTTGGGCCTGTGTTTGTGGGAATTTGTGCATTCTTCCCATGCTTGCATGGGTTTTCTCCGGGTGCTCCGGTTTCCTCTCTCATCCCAAAGATGTGCTCTTAGGCTGACAGGGAGAATTTGTTCTGCCAAAATTGTCTCAATTTTGGTTCTAATGCATAGATCTATAAACATAGACAGGGATGACAGGGATCATGGGTAGAAATGGGAACATCGAGGTGGCGGCATGGGCTCGTTAGGCGAAGGACCTGTTTCCCGTGCTGTATTGTTCTTTGTTTAACTGTTTAAGTGCTGTGACTGTGAAAGACACATGGAAATAGGTTTCCTTGCAAGTTTTAAAAGAAAAGGAAATACTATTTATTTGACTTAAAAACTATTTTTATGTATCAGGTGTTAAAAATGCTCATTTTTCACACATGCATTTAGAAATTCACACGTAATGTCAAAAGTAAGTTACATAGAGGAAGGATAAGTTAAATTGTTTAAGAATCCCATGGTCAATCATATTCTGGCATAACAGCAGAAAATGCTGGAAAATCTCAGCAGGTCTGACACACATGTGGAGAGAGAATAGAACTGATGTTTCAAGTCTGGATGATCCTTAGAGCAGATTTTGTCAGAAATCACTGGGGAGGCGATGGCCTAGTGGTATTATCGCTACACTATTATCCAGAAACTTAGCTAATGTTCTGGGGACCCAGGTTCAAATCTCACCATGGCAGAATTTGAATTAAATAACAAACAATTTGGAATTAAGAATCTACTGATGACCATGAAACCTTTGTCAGTTATCAAAAAAACCCATTTGGTTATTAATATCCTTTAGGGAAGAAAATCTGCCATCCTTACCTGGTCTGGACTACATGTGACTCCAGAGCCACATGTGGTTGACTCTCAACTGCCCTCCAAGGGCAACTAAATATGGACAATAAATGCTGGCCAGCCAGCAACAGCCATGTCCCACAAATGAATAAAAAAAATAGAGGTCCTGTCGGTCGATGACTTGGACAGGTTCAAGCTGGATTCAAATGATCTTTTGTATTCTGCATCAAAACAATTTAAAATATTGACTAGTGATTATTGTCAGTTCCTCTGAAATCAGCAGCTGTGAAATTTATGTTAAAAATGCTACCTGGAGAGAATGGAAAAACTGTCAGCTCTTCTTTGAGCAGAGAAGGTTAAGAGGAGAAAACAGTGGTATTCTAAATTGTGAGGACTTTTGATAACATAAGTAAGGAAAATCTGTTCTCACTGATCAGAAGGTTGGTGACTGGAGGTCACATACATAAAGTAATTAACAAAATAACTCGAGGGAGAAGGACCTGCAAGGTGGAAGCAGATTAAATCATAACTTTCAGGAGAGAATAGAACAAAAATCTTGAAAGGAAGAATTACAGGGCTACAGGAAAAGAGCAGTGAGGCTAATGAGATGACTATTTCCAAGATCTGGCACAGGGGCAAATGGCATCCTTTTGTGCTGTATAATTCTACTGGTACTAGAGCAACCCAAATTCACCAAACAATCCCACACCCACTTTAAACTGAGAACTCAGTAGCACATTGCTTGAGAAGCTGATATCATATCCTTCAGCTACAGGTTACAGTCCAACTGTCTAAAAGGATTAATACTGAGCTGATATTAAAAATATCATGTATCATGGTTTGACTATTACATGCCAAACGGAAAGCCTTATCCACTAGTAGTTCTGAGTAGAAATGCCATGCTTGATTTTTCAGCATTGTTCTCTGAAAGCAAGGCTTCCCAGTGAAAGTGCAAAATCAAGGATCCATCAAGCAATTCTAATAATTGAAAATCAGCCACTGGTTGGGTCTAATGGTACATAATATTGTTTTTAAACTGAGTTATGGGATGTGGGCGTCACTGGTTGGCTAATTGCCATGAGAAGATGATGGTGAGCTGTCTTCTTGAACTGGTGTGGTCTAACTGGTGTAGGTACACCCACATTTCTATTTGGGAGGGAGTTCCAAGATTTTAACCTAGCAACAGTGAAGGGATGGTGATATAATTCCAAGTCAGGGTGATGAGCAGCTTGGAAGAGAGCTTCCAGGTGTTGGTGTTTCAATGTATCTGCTGCTCTTGTCATTCTAGATGGTAATGGTCATGGGTGTTGAAAACACTGGTAACTTTACACATGCAGTGTGTAAATGCTGCATTTAATTTTTTTTGCAATAAGTCCTGAAGGCAGTAAAACTACTGCTTTGAGAACAGTTTTCTTGCCCAAATTATGAACTGCAGGCTAGTGGCAGCTGTGTTTACCACCAACGTCCTGCCAACATTTCAGATGAGACTTTTAATGGGAGTGATTCATAATACAAATTCTTATTTTTTATTGCTTGGGAATGGCACCACTAGTCAGTTTGCTTTGAGTTTTTGGGACACTTAAGGATTTGTAGAGACCACAGTTTTAAAGAAATGAAAAATGACTTTTAATCCTTTGTCTCTGAAGGCATTGCGAGTAAAATATCAGACAGATGAAAACAGAGTTGGACAATTTTCAAGGGGAGAAAAAAAAAGATTTCTGGGCCTATTTTGTCACTTCTGGGACTTCTGAGGTTTAAATCTTGCTAAATTGAAGAGTGAGTGAGCAATTCCCACCTTCAGTGGTGATTAAGTTTGAGAAATAAAATTGATTTCTGGTGCATTCTATAATTTGGTTTGCAGTGGGCCGAATCCCACACCACATGGCATCTTTGATCAGTGCCAGTTCAAGCCTGGGATTGAGGGCATGCTCGAGTAGCTGAATTGCTGGCAATGCATATCTTTCCCAGATATAATCCTGGGCAGGTAACATTGTTTTTCCTTTGCAACATAGCATGGTTGGTAACACTGATCTTTCAGACAAGAAAATATAAAGAACTTGCATTTATGCAGCACTTTTTATGTGCAGCTTCAGGATATCTCAAAGTGTATTAAAGTCAATGAAGTATTTGCAAAGCATAGTCGTTGTTGTAAAGTGGGGAAATATGGCAGTCATATTCATCACAGCACTGGACCGTATGACCACCAAATAATCTCTTTCAGTGATGTCAGTCAAGGGTTAAATAATGGACAGGGCACCGAGGTGGACTCCCCCGCTCCTTGAAATACTGCAATGTTCATGCTCCTGTGGATCATTTCATCCAAAAAATTGGTCTTGACAAAGGTGTCGTACTCCTTCAGCACTAAGCAAACTGGATTATAGACTGCAAGCTTGAGTGGGATTTGAATCCAAACCTTCTAACTCAAGAGATGAAAAGTTCTCCCACTAAACTATAGCCTGATAAATCCTGGATTCGAGCTCTATTCCAAGTTTTAGGTGGAACAGAAGGGGAAACAAAAGGGGTGTGGGGAGAAAAAAAAAACAAATTACTGCAAACGCTGGAACCTGAAACCAGAAGAGAAAACTGGAAAATCTCACCAGGTCTGGCAGCATCTCTAAGGAGAGAAAAGGGCTGATGTTTTGAGTCCAGATGACCCTTTGTCAAAGCTAGGGAGTTGTATTGTTGATTAAGGAGCATGTCACATCTGTGTTGAGGGAGGACACATTGGAGGGATTTTGCAGGGAGGCATTGTGGGTGGAGCTCAAAATAGGAAAGGTGAAATTACAATGTTGGAAGTGTACTACGGACCTCCCAACAGCTCACCGGAGACAAGGAACAGAAATGTAGCCAGATACTGGAAAGGTATGAAACAAAGCAAGTGTGGGTGACTTTAACTTCCCCCATATTAACAGGATCTCCCTTGTAGCCAGGGGCTCAGGTGGAGAGCTATATGTTAGATATGTCCAGGAGAGTTTTTGAGGCAGTATGTGGGATTTTATATTCTCGAGACCATAAAATCTCATCTAAGGCCAATGTCTTCCCATGTTCTGGCCTTCACATGCTCCAATTCCCATGGTAGTCGGGCTGGTAAAATTTTGGCCACCAAGTTGACAATCTAACTAAGGAGGGGTCATACGGGACTTGGTTTTGAGGAATGAACCAAGCCAGATATTTCAGCGGGGGAGCATTTTGGGCTTAGAGACCATAATTCCATAAGATTTTTGAGCAGTCATGAATAAGGATAAGAGTGGTCTTCATGTGAGAATGCTTACTTAATTGGGCAAGGGAGAAATTTATTTAAATTAGACAGAAACTGAGGAACGTGGATTGGGAACAGGCTATTTAATCCATGTCTGGCGTACAGGAGGCTCTTTACTCAAAGAGTGATTAGGGAGTGGAATGCCCTGCCTGCAGCTGTTGTAGATGCGCCAAGTTTGGTGGCGTTTAAGAGGTTAATTGATAAGTATATGGAAGAGAAGGGAATGGTTTAGTTTGGAGGGGCATTGCTTTTTATTTTGGTCGGCACAACATCGAAGGCCGAAGGGCCTGTTCTGTGCTGTATTGTTCTATGTTCTATGTTCTAAGTTGATTGAAGTGCAGGACATGATATCCCCGCAAAAATAAAGGACAGAAGTGGCAGGATTCAGGAGCCATGGATGACAAGAAAAATTGTAAGCTTAATCAAAAGGAGAAAGAAAGCATATGATAGATCTAGGCAACTGAAAACTGACAAAGGAATATAGAGAAAGTAGGAAGGAACTTAAATGTGGAATTAAGAGGCTAAAAAGGGGTCATGAAATGTCTTTTGCAAACAGCATAAATTAGGAGCAAGCAAAAAAGTCAGCCCATTCAAGGACAATGGAGCAAAGTTATACATGGAACCACAGGAAGTGGGTGTGATTCTTAATGAGAACTTTTTAATCGGTATTCACCAAGGAGAAGGACATGACAAATGTTGAAGTCAGGTATGGGTTTGTGAATGCTCTAGAGACTGTCAATACATTGAAGGAAGAAGTATTCCCAAACCCAAACTGCTTTAAAGTTGATGAGTTCCCAGGTCCTGATAAGATCTATCCCAGGTTACTGTGGAAGGTAAGGGAAGAAAATATTGGGGTCTTAACCAGGTAGCTTCACATCCTCTTTGACCACAGGTGAGGTTCCTGAGGACTGGGGAATAGCTAATGTTGTTCCCTAGTTTAAAAAAGGGATAATCCAGGAAATTATAAGCCGGTGAGCCTGACATCTATGGTGGGGAAGCTTTTAGAAGAGTTACTCAGGAATAGGATATCTGCACATTTGGAAGGAAATGGACTGGTTTGTGACAGGTAGCAAGGTTTTATACAGGAAAGGTCATGTCCCATCAACTTGATTGAGTTTTTTTGATGAGATGACAAACAAAGCCAATGAGGGAAGGGCCCTGGATGTACTTTACATGGGCTTCAATAAAGCATTTTACAAGGTCCCACATGACAGACTAGTACAATAACTAAAATCACATGGGATTCGGGGTGGGTTGGCTAAATGGACAAAGAATTTGCTTGGTTACAGATAACAGAGTAGCAATGGAAGGGTGTTTTTCAGAATGGAGATCTATAGCTGTTCCTCAAGGTTTAGTGCTGAGACTTCTTGTTTGTAGCATGTATATAAAAGATCTGGAGGAAAATGTAGGTGGTCTGATTAGTAAGTTTGCAGATGGCATGAAGATTGGTGGAGTTGCTAATAATGCCAGGGATTGTCAGAAGATATAACAGGATACAGATAGATTAGAGACTTGAGCACAGAAATGGCAAATGGAGTTTAAACCAGACAAATGCAAGGTGATGCATTTTTAAGGAACAAAGTTAGGTGTTAATTATATTGTAAATGACAAAACCCTCAAACATTAACAAAGAGGGGTCTGGCATGCATGCTAAAAGTGGCAACACAGGTAGCCAAGGTGATTAAGAAGGCATATGTTTACCTTCATTGGCAAGGGCACTGGTATAAGAGTTGGCAAATCATGTTTCAGTTATATAAAACCTTAGGCTGTATACAATTCTGGTTGCCATACTACCAGAAGAATGTAGAAGCTTTGAAGAGAGTCCAAAGGAGGTTCACCAGGTTGTTGCCTGGTCTGAAGGGATTTGGCAATGAGGAGACCTTGAATAAGTTAGGATTGTTTTCACTGGAAAAACAAAGGCTGAGGAGAGGTCTACAAAATTACGAGAGGCATAGATACAGTGGATAGTCAGATGTTTTTTTTCCCAAGGTGAAAGTGTCAATACAAGGGTCATACGTTCAGGGTGAGAGGGGGACAGTTTAAAGGGAGATGTGCAGAGGATGGTGGATGCCTGAAACGTGCTGCCGGAGGAGGTGAGGGAAGGAGGCATATTAGCAACAATGAATAAGGAAGGAAAAGAGGAATACAATCCAACTAAGGGCAAAGGTTTTTTTGTTTAGTTAGGGCATTATGATTGAAACAGGCTTGGAGAGCCAAAGGGGCTATTCTAGTGCCATACTTTTCTTTGTTCTATTTGGGTGCATAACCTACATTGACATTTCAGTATGATAATTCTTCTTTTGGCAAAAGCAATTATGATTGCAAGAGTACTTTAAGCTGTCGATAATGATTGACAATTCCTGTTTTCCAAAACAGGGGTCTGTTTTGGGGCCCCTGCTGTTTGTAATTTTTATAAATGATCTGGATGAGGGTATTGAGGGATGGATCAGTAAATTTGCAGATGATACTAAAGTTGGTGGTGTGGTAGATAGTGAAGAGGGGTGTTTTAGTTTACAGAGTGACTTGGACAAGTTGCAGAGCTGGGCCGAGAGGTGGCAAATGGAGTTTAATGTGGAAAAGTGTGAGGTAATGCACTTTGGCAGGAACAATAAATGTGTAGAGTATAGGGCTAATGGTAGGGCTCTTAATAGTGTTGAGGAACAGAAGGATCTTGGTGTATGTGTCAATAGATCCCTGAAAGTAGGCAGTCAAGTGGATAAAGTTGTTAAGAAGGCATATGGAGTCTTAGCTTTTATTGGTAGGGGGATTGAATTTAGGAGCCGCAGCATCATGTTGCAACTGTACAAAACTCTAGTGCGGCCGCACTTGGAGTATTGTGTGCAGTTCTGGTCCCCACATTATAAGAAAGATGTGGAGGCATTGGAGAGGGTACAGAGGAGGTTTACCAGGATGTTGCCTGGTATGGAGGGCAGGTCCTATGAAGAGAGGTTGAAGGATTTGAGGTTGTTTTCGTTAGAAAGGAGGCGGCTAAGAGGGGATCTTATTGAAGCATATAAGATGATTAGAGGTTTAGATAGGGTGGACAGTGATAGCCTTTTTCCTAGGATGGAGAAAGCTAGCACGAGGGGACACAGCTTTAAATTAAGGGGTATGAGTTATAGGACGGATATCAGAGGTAGGTTCTTTACTCAAAGAGTGATTAGGGAGTGGAATGCCCTGCCTGCAGCTGTTGTAGATGCGCCAAGTTTGGTGGCGTTTAAGAGGTTAGTTGATAAGTATATGGATGAGAAGGGAATGGTTTAGTTAGGAGGGGCATTGCTTTTTATTTTGGTCGGCACAACATCGAAGGCCGAAGGGCCTGTTCTGTGCTGTATTGTTCTATGTTCTCCTCCTACAAAAAGATCCTTAGGTTCTGGAACAATTTATTAAGTTGGCATCTGAACCACCCCACAAACATAATGTTCCATTCTCCCTGTTGAGGCACAATGCACAGAGTGATTGCTTTGGTGAACTAGTTTATTGGGAGATTGAAAGTTTAATTCTCCACTACACAGGGTAATAGAATGGACTGATACTAGGCTTCTGAAAGTTGAGTGGCAATGGCCTTTCTACAGGATCCGTTACTCATCTTTGAACAGCCCTTCTGAGGCTGGTGAATAAGGGCCAAATTAAATCCTGTCCACTCATTAAGAACCCAACGGGCTGATAGTTAGGACATCTGGGGAGTGACATCCGACAGTCCCCAATTTTAATTTGCAAGGGTTTATCTTTACAAATACAGATCAGGCTCTGGTGACACTATTAATGACAAACAGCTATTTGAACTGCTGGACTTAATGGACTTTCTTTATGGGACTGGGTGAAATTGAAATGATTCTCTAGCACCACAAAAAATGATTAAGACTTCCCCACCTGGGCTCCCTTTCGTCTCATGACCCACCCATCACTTACAGGGACCAATCCTTTGATCATGGCTGACAGGTTACTGTCAGCTGCCCTTGTGCTGTGCCACTGATCAATTGCCACTTGTTTCAGCCCCGTGCCTATTTGCCTTAGGCACCATTGAAGTTAAAATATGTTCGAGTCATACATAGGACCGGATTTTACAGTCTCATTGTCCCAAAACTACAGAATGCCATGGAGGTCAACGGATCTTCCCGTTGTCCACTCTTCACCTGCTCCAAATCCCATGGTGGGCAGGGCAGTAAAATTCCAGCCATAGTCTTTCTATTCCACTGTATGTTTATGGTTTTCTATTCATGAGACCAAAACCTACTGGTAATGGTGGTTCTTTGAGTTTAGACCTACAGCTATCTTAAAAAGCTTTCAAGGCATTGTGAGCAATTTGGAAGGAATAGGCTGGATTTAAGCCTCATGAGAGAAGTACAGATCAAGTTCTTGTTTTACACAGGATTGTAACATTTTGTAAGGCTCAAATGGCAAACTCATTTGACTTACGTTTCAACAATTTTTGTGTGAAGTTTTAACTAGTCCCAATGAAACTCTATCAAGAAGTTGAAAATAATTTTCTGAAATGTTCTTGTATTTTACATGGGAGGTGCAGTCCTGCTCCAGGATCCCTAAAAGAACAGACAAAAGACACTGAACTATCAGATGCATGTTACTGTCCAGTGTTCCCAGGCATGATTCAATGTGATGGGAGTGCACATTGGGAACTTTAACAGATAGGAAACCTTATGTTATGTACTTGCTGTAACATGAAGGCTTGTGCTGGGAAATGTAAAATTTTCTGCTCTATCCTTTAAAGTACAAATGAGGTAAAATTGCCTATCATGACCCACCCATTTTTTTTATTTACAGGTGTTAAATAACATTGCAAAAGACAATGCATGTTGTGGGCATTGTCAAAAGAATTGCACTGTTCATTTTCATAGATGCTATTAATCATGTCTATTTTTTAATACACAACATAGCAAGGCAATGGCCTAGCAGTGTTATCATTAGAAAATTAATCCAGAAACTCAGCTAATGCTCTGGGGACCCGGGTTTGAATCCTACCATGGCAGAAAGTGAAATTTGAATTCAATAAATATATCTGGAATTAAGAATCTACTGATGACCATGAAACTACTGTTGATTATCAAAAAACGCATCTGGTTCACTAATGTTATTTAGGGAAGGAAATCTGCCGTCCTTACCTGGTCTAATCTACATGTGACACCAGAGCCATGCTGACGTGGGTGACTCTCAACTGCCCTCCAAGGGAAACTAAGGATGGGCAATAAATACTGGCCAGCCAGTGATGCCCATGTCCCACCAATGATTGAAAAAACTCTGTGGAGCTTGGAAACCTGAAATAAAAGACAAAATATGCTAAACAAAAAGAAAAAAAGAGTCCTGATGAAAGGTTATCAATCTGAAATGTTAACTCTGTTTCTTTGTCTGCAGGTGTTGCCAAACATACCGAGTGCCAGCATTTTCTGCTACTATTATTCCTACATGAATTTAACTGCTTCTGCATCTGTGCCTGAATCAGCTTTTGGTTTTACCTTTAACTGATACTTAACCTGAGGCTATTATGTGCTGGATTTTCCAATCAATGGACTGGAAAATAGTCTTTCAAAAGCATCAGCACGCCCACATTGATGAAGAGAAATTATTTTTATGCAAAATATTGGATTCTGTCAAACATCACTATGTGTTGCAGATACAGAACAATCCTAAGACAGAACAAAAGCTATTAATTTCCTGTTATCTATGGAAAGGCAACAGAGAATTGCCACCAGCTGACAATCTCCAGAGAAACAATTACATTCTAATTGACCTTGGGACTTACTCACTTAGACCATAGGGATCGAAATCT
Organism: Sphyrna mokarran; assembly: GCA_024679065.1. Taxonomy (NCBI): domain Eukaryota; kingdom Metazoa; phylum Chordata; class Chondrichthyes; order Carcharhiniformes; family Carcharhinidae; genus Sphyrna; species Sphyrna mokarran. The sequence goes on from JAGIQG010000028.1 coordinate 28,961,367, forward strand.
GTGCCATCCAGCTGACAGAGTCTGGCAAAAGTGTTTTGAATTCATGCTCTGGCTGATAAATATTAAGTGATGTTCACAATATACGAGAGCTAATCCATTAACATTGCGAACAAAAGAGAACGTAACCATTTTCCTTTGATATTATAATCATGGAATGTTTACAATCAACATTATTGGAGTTACCTTTGGCCAGGAACTTAACATCCAGCCATATAAATACTTTGGCTACAAGAGTAGGTTGGAAATTCTGTGCAAAAACACATCTGACTCCCCAAAGTCTGACCACTATCTACAAGTCATGAATGAACTGGAATGGTCTCCACTTACTTGAATGAGTGCAACTCTCAAAATATTCCAGAAGTTCAACACCATCAAGACAAAGCAGTATGCCTGATTGGAAATTTACTCAAAACTTTAAGTGTTCTTTCCCTCTACCACCAGCACACAATGATGCACACACAAGACACAGTAACTACAGCACAGTGTTAATGCGAGCCCACTTGCAACAATAATAACTAAACTGTAAGGTATACAGCAGCACCTTGCTGAGACCCTTAATCTAAACCTACAAACTCCACTACCTGGAAGAATGGGGACAGCAGGTGCATAGAAACACCATTACCTGCCAGTTGCATTGCAAGCCACAGATCATCTTTCCTTCACTGTCACTGAACCAAAACACTGGAAATCCTTTCCTGACAGCATTGTGGATATTCCTACGTCACATGGCTGCAGTACCGGTCACCCCTCACCACCACCTTCTCAAGAGCAATTAGGGTTGGGCAATAAATACTACTCATCCCACAAACACCCAGATCTCAAAAGAACAAAACAGCACAGGAACAGGTCCTTTGGCCCTCCAAGTCTGCACTAATCATGTGCTCCTAACTAGGCCATCTGTTTGTATTCCTCTGTTCCCAGTCTGTTTATGTGGCTATCTAGACAAGTCTTAAATGATGCTAGTGTGTCTGAGTCGACCACGTTGCTTGGTAGTATACTCCAAGCCCCCACCACCCTCTGTGTAAAATACGTTCCCTGCATGTCTGTATTGAATCTTGTTCCCCTCACCTTAAGCTTGTGACCCCTTTGTCATTTCCAACCTGGGAAAAGGCTTCCAATTGTTCACCCCAGCTATGCCCTTATAATTTTATAAATTCTATTAGGTCACCCATCAACCTCTGTCTTTCCAGGAGAACAACCCTAGCTAACTCAATCTCACCTCATAGCTAAGACTCTCCATACCATGCAACATCCTGGTAAACCTTTTCTGCACTCTCTCCAAAGCCTTTACATCCTTCTAGTAGTGTGGCAACCAGAATGGGACACAGTATTCCAAATATGGGCTAATCAATATTCTATATAACTGCAACATCTTTTGCCAACTTTTATACTTTATGCCCTGTTTAATAAAGGCAAGCATGCCATATGTCTTCTTCACTACCTTTCCACCTGTGTTGCCACCTTTAAGGATCTGTGGACTTGCACACCCAGATCCTTCTGTGTCTCTATACTCCTGATGGTTCTGCCATTTATTGTATAGCTTCCCCCCTCCCCCGCATTAGATTTACCAAAATGCATTACTTCACATTTATCTGGATTAAATTCCACCTGCCATTTCTCCACCAATTTTCCAATCTTTATCCTGCTGTATTCATGACTGAATACAAAAATAAATAAGGCTGAGCTTTGAATAATATCAGATCTTTGAATTGCTTTCAGACTTTGTTTATTGGGATGCATCTGTCTGTCCCTAACCCTGTTCCTTGCTTCATGAGGGTATGACTAAGGAGCTACCCAAGATGGACATTTCCTTTCCTCCAGCATAGCAGATCAATAGTGATACCAAGTATAAAGATAAAGATATCAGCCTGATATCTGGTAGAGATGGGACTCATTTGTGTCTTCAGTTCTGGGTTGTGGACCTTTGTTTGGCCTCCATTAAATCAAATATCAGGAGTTGGGCTCCAGCAGCTTTCCAGGAGCAGATATCCTACAGAAACTTCCATTCTCCTCAGGCAGACAGGTGTGCAGGGGATACTATCACAACCCAGTAAAGGCATGCCATTTCCTGACTTTTAAAGAATAAATTGAACTATGTGAAATCTTCTAAGGTGACTTTACTCTTGAAAATGAACAATGATGGACTGCAAAAGATGGCTGCTAAGATCACCTGACATTAAGTCTGCAGATTTAAAAACTGCTACATTTTTCTGAAAGGGACAGGTTTCAGATCAATGGGGTAATGACCCATCTCTTGAAGCCATCCAAAAAGGTATTTTCGGAAGCCAAGAAAATTGCTTGCAGCTTTCCAAACCATGACGGTGAATGTCTGCAAACAATAATCTATCTTGTGCTAAGTAACCCAAGTGCTGTGCCATATTTGGAAAGAGGAACTGTAAGAAACTGCAAAGATGGTAAAAATAACCATGGTCTCCTGTAAAACTTTATGTGATGTCTGCACAAGAGCTCAGAAATTTTGGGGCAATGTTTTATGACTATTTGTAAAGAAGTGACATGAAAGCCAAGAACTGGATTTTCACCACTGAGGTTGGAAAATCTCCCGACTAGGGGGGAATCCAAGGACTGGAATATGGTGAAGAATGGATGCTGTCTCCGAAGGTAGTGCACTGTCATAGAGGCAGCCAAAGCTGAGCTGAGCTGCTCAGAAGGCCTAACTCATCTTCTGATGCTTTGACCCAGTTTTATATCAAGGCTGTTTGCACTGTCAGTCCCTACCCCTCACCATCCAAACATTCACAAGTCAACTCCAATCGCCCATCTATCCACATGTCACTTCCTTTCCCTTACTACCCCCATGCCAAATCATATTCTCATGCCAGCTCTATTACACTCATGAGGTGTCCATTAGAAGATGCAAAAGCTATGTAGAGATGAAAACAATTGAACTAATAATCTAGAATTTAGTTGATAAGTATATGGAAGAGAAGGGAATGGTTTAGTTAGGAGGGGCATTGCTTTTTATTTTGGTCGGCACAACATCGAAGGCCGAAGGGCCTGTTCTGTGCTGTATTGTTCTATGTTCTATGTTCTAGAAGTGCTTTTGCTTATATTCACCTAATTCTAAAGGGAGCTCATTCATGAAATCCATTGAAATCTCAAGTGGTTAATCTGTCAGACTGTCTTCAATCTGTTTATCAGTCACATTGAAGACAGTCAATCCTTTAATATGATCTTAAAACATCAATAAAAATGTGAACTTAGTTCCCCTGCTAACATAAGTATATGGAGATGTTGAAATTTAGCCAACATTCAGAATATACTCAACATTAATAAGTGTCAGCAATGAAATCCATGGAAACTTCAGGAACAGATGGCCATAGATTAAGCTATAGTAGATACCCTGCCAATTAATGGAACATACCACAACAGTTACCATAGGTCATCATTTATTTGGACAATATCTTCATCGCCAGGAAAACAAGTGCAGAACCTAAAGGAAGTCCTTAGATTCTCAGCAGCAGATGTGTGCTTAAAGAACAACCTGCCAACTAATTCAATCCTGCAACATATGCTTTATAAATCTGCAGCTCTTTAAACATGAAATAACAATCGACCTTGACATGAATAAATTTTAACCACATTTCAAGAGCTCTTGGAAAAATCAAAATGTTTGAACTCAACTCTAATTTCAAATTGACCCACTGAGTTTTGACTTCCCACATCTGTCGTTCACACTGCACCACCTTCCCACGTTGGAAATGAAATCTGTTGAAAATGGGAGTGGGATTTCAACATTTGGATCCTGACCACTATTTTTAAATGCATCCAGAGGTGGCCAAAATCCACAGAAATCTAGCCCACATGTAGTAATTATTATTCGAATCTCAAAGTTTATCCAAATAAAATGCAATGCATTGATTTAATTTTTATTGAGGAAAATGAGGGCTACAAAATGATCAGTCAAGTTGACTAACTGGAAAACTATACAGTACTTTACATGTCAGAACCATTGATTTACTGTATGTTAATAATCTGCTTTTCATTGAATTGAATAATTGAAACTGAAGGGGTAGCGCAGGGGAGAGAAAGAGAAGAAGAATTTAAGATAAATGCTCAGGGCTCGAATAACGAAATATGAAATGAAAAATAAAACTACCATCAAACCTAGCTCAGCAGAGAGAACAATGAAAATCGATGCTCATCAAAATTATTTCTTCTTCTGAGGCAGTTTGATTAATGGCAGCTCTGCTCAGCCTTTTTCAGTTTTAAAATATCATTTTGCCAATCCAGGCACTAGAGGTGATACAAGGTCAGGGTTTTCTTGGGGTGATTGCATGGATGGTGCTAATTTAAATTGATGCATCAGTCTGCTGCTTTGACCTTCCTCCTTTGCATTGTCGAGACCTGAATCTTGTAGTGATGCAGACACACTTTCCAGTTGAAATAATCAGCTTCAATGACATTGAGCAATCTTGAGAAAAATAACTGATCTAACAGTGCACTTGTACAGTGTGTGCACTTGCTTGATAGACATCGTGCATTAAATACATATTCAAAGACAATAAGATTTGATTACCTGTCATGAGTTATAACTAAGACAATGGATAAGACAAGAAAGCTTAGCATTAAAGGGATCCAAGTAACACAATAAATAAACATTCCTCCCCCTCTTTGCCCAAAGTACAAAACTCACATCTTTAGTGAGCAATGATTGAGTCTCAATATACAGCATCAACAACCTGGAGTTCGGGACATTCATGTGATCCATCATCCCAAAGACACGGAGTTCAACAGAATCTGAGCAGGGAGAGGAAGTGGAGCAGTGCCTGAAAGCATAGTCATTGAGAAAAAGGTTTGAGGAGAAATTTTAGGATTGGGTCAAAGAAGATGGAGGATTGCAGAGAAAAAAGTCCCAAACATATGGGGATGGGCATTAAAAATTTTGCCACAGATGCTGGAGCAAGATTGATAATGAAATAACATAGTGGGGGAGGTCAAGTAAGAGAGTATAAAACTTTGGAGGAATATAAAGATTCTGTTTTGACTCAGATTTAATCCGTTTAGCTGTTTAACTAGAGGTCTTCATCGAGATGCATTGGTCATTATGTAGTTTAATTTATTTCTGGTAGCATTGTGTGTATCCCTTCACATAAATTGCTTTGTACATTAATGAAGCTGCTAATACACTTAATCATTTCAAATATATTGAAACGGTGCACGTTTTTAACGTAAAAATGTTAAATATGCATCTCTTAGCAAGAAATCTTTCTGCCGGTAGATTAAATTTACCCCATCCATGGTATTTGGAATGGAGTGGAGGGAATAATTAGACAAACCATAACATTTATTTAATGCAGTAACATGATCTGAGGAAAAGCAGATATACATGCACTGCAGTGGGCCTGCTCTGTGGCATTCTGCAAACAAGGCTTTGTTACAAATTCAAGCTTGCTGTAACATTCCTTAGAAGTGTCAGTGATCTCCTTAAACACTATGTGCCTTCGTAGGGTGGCCATTGTCTCACCCTACACTTGACCTGCTTGTATAGTGGCATAATCTGAGGAATTAATGTTATTGGACCCTCTCATAACCTGAAACGTATATTCATGTCTTTTACCAGCGTTCCTTTATTCACACCAAAGGTGGGATAAATTAATTTTAGATGAAGTAAAGTTCAGTTGAAATGTACAGAATGTGTATGATAAAAATATTTTGATTTGATTATTACAATCTTTGAGAAGCAATATAAAAATAATGAATACCTGGCAGTCAATTTTTGTCAGTCATCTGACCTAACTGACACTGCATAAATCCTTTAAATTCTGTTGTATAGGATATAACTCTATTTTCTGTAGTTCCCTTTTGCTTGTTGTGCAGTTCTGTTATCAACTGTCAAACTATTGGTACCTTTGCTACTTTTATAAAACTCAGTTTGACTGTAGTATCAACTTTGAGACAAAACTGACTGCAATTCCTGCAGTCCACTGCCCCCTCCCCCGCACCACCCCCCATCCAGCACTTTCCAGAGCAAAATGCATCAGTTTAATATCACAATGACCCCTGCTGAACTCAATGATTGAAATCATTACAATTATAGAGAGTCTGTATGTCTAACTATCTTTTGTCTTTAGAATGCTGGCTTCAGATATCCATGTGAAACCGATTGTACACTTACAGCCCTGCTAACCTGCCAATTTAGTTTCTTTAAAGTACGCAGCCACTAGAAACACATTTCAACAATAATTCAAATTATGATATCAAGGGCAGCACGGTGCAACAATGGTTAGCACTACTGTCTCTCAGCGCCAGGGACCTGGATTCAATTTCAGCCTTGAGTTAGTCTCTGTGTTGAGTCTGCACATTCTCCCTGTGTCGGTTTCCTCCTGGTGCTCAGGTTTCCTCATATAGGCCAAAGATGTGCACATTAGGTTGATTAGTTTTGCTAACTTGACCCTAGTGTCAGGGGATTAGCAGAGTAAATATATGGAGTTACATAAATATGCTTGTGGTCAGTGTAGACACAATGGGCCAAACGGCCTCCTTCTGCACTGCAGTGATTCTATGATCCCTTCCTTGGAGGAACAGTGAAATAAATCCAGCATTGTGACACATTATTTGCTTTGATTAAAAAGATGCATTTCCCATTCTCTCCCCAGGATCCCACAATCTATCTAATCTTATTTGAGATACCAATGTCATTTGACACCTCATGGGATGTTAAACATGTATTTTTTTTAAAACCACATTAGGTAGCAGAAAATATTCTGTGATTCACTTTTTTTATATTATAGTCTAGTAAAAGTACCAATTTCAACTCTTCCTTTCTGGATCCTTTCCCTATCCAGGAGTAATCACCGACAGCAGAAAAATCCCAGCTCTTAAAGTTGATTACATGTAAACCATGTAATTAATATTTACATTGGCTTTGCTCCTCCTTTGGGCACAAAAGCCGATTTTGCTGACAAAACAGGCTGGAAAGATTGGGAGAGGTGAGAAACCAGGCACGTTTGTGATTTCTCGCCTCCTGCCTGATCTTACCCCCTCGCCTCCTCAAATGGTTATACTGTTGCCTTGTCAGACTGCAGCCTATTTTCTCTTGTTGAGGTCTCTTTAGATTACTCCTATCAAAATTTGAGATCTTTAATAATTTTCCCTTTCTATTCCCTGTGTCCTTTCTCATAATGATCACCAGAACAGAAATCTCCCCGATTGATTTTACATAAAGTTTGAAAGTTCTCCTATTTTTTTTCTTGATGTTCCAGTTTTGGTAAGCACTTTGTTGACCTATAGAACATTTAGCTTTGTCGTGTCTAGCAAATTTGATAGATTTTTTTGAGGAGGTGATCAGGTGTGTAGATGAGAGCAGTGCAGTTGATGTAGTCTGAATGGACTTCCGTAAGATTTTTGACAAGATTTCACACAGACTCAGAGCTTTTTAGCATGCAAACAGGCCCTGCAGCCCAATTTGTCCATGCTTCTCTTTTTTTAAAATCCCTAAGCTAATCCCAATTGCCTCCATTTGGCCCACATCTCTCTATACCCATCTTATTCATGTGACTGTCTAAATGCTTTTCAAAAGACAAAATCGTACCTGCCTCTACTACTGCCTCTGGCAACTTTGTTCCAGACACTCCCCACCCTCTGAAAAAATTATCCCTTTGGACACTTTTGTATCTCTTCCCTTTCATCACTTTTGTATCTCTTCCCTTTCATCTTAAACCTATGCCCTCTAGTTTTAGGCACCCCGACCTCTGGGAAAAGATATTGACTATCTAATAATTGCATATAGTATTCCAGGTGTGGCCTTACAAATGTCTTGTAGAACTTCAAAAAGATGTCCCAACTCCTGTATTCCATGTTCTGACCAATGAAATGAAGCATGCCAAATGCTGCCTTCACCACTCTGTCCATCTGTGACTCCACTTTCAAGGAGCTACGAACATGTATCCCTAGATGACTCTGTTCTGTAATTCACTCCAATGCCCTACCATTAACTGAGTAAGTCCTGCCCTAGTTCAATCTACTAAAATGCATCACCATGCATTTGTCTAAATTAAACTCCATATGCCATTCATCAGTTCAGTGGCCCAATTGATCAAGATCCCTTTGCAATCGGAAGTAACTTTCTTCACTGTCCACTATGCCACCAGTCTTCATGTAATCTGCAAACCTACTAATCATGCCTTCTATACTGGGACATATATGGAACACTGATCAAAAAAGTAAGACTCGATGGGATCCAGAGCAATTTGCCACATTGTATCTAAAATTGGCTTAGTGCTCGAAAACAAAAGATATTGGTCATATATTGTTTTTGTAACTGGAATCTTGTGTCCAGTGGCGTACTGCAGGGATTGGTGTGAGGTTCTTTGCTGTTTGTAATAAATATTAATGATTTAGATGGAAGTATGATCAGCAAGTTCACAAATGACAAAAATTGGTGTAGTGAACAGGAAAGCCTTAAATTACAAGGCAATGTAGACAGACTGGTCAGATGGTAGAAGAGTGGCAAATGGAATTTAACCTTGACATTACCAACGGTCTCTTCAGCACCTGCCACATACTTCTCTACAGAACTTTGCAACTTGAAACAATAGCAGAGAGCACTGAATGAGTATAATCGGAACAGCAGCCAGATGAAAGTCAACTAGCAACTAAACTATTGATGATTCTTTTATGCAGCAATGCTGTGCAGTCCTCCTTGTTGTTGAAGGCACATTCAACTGTGTGAAGTTAAAAGAAGGCATTCGCTAAAGCATTGAGCTCCAAAAGAATACTACTGCCATTAAAATCAACAGTGCACAATAACTGACACTGTAATTTGCACACGTCTAACATTCACTGTATTTGCATTAATGCCTGAAAGGAAAAAATGTGCATTAATATAAGGCGATTAATGGGAATGTGACAAATTGAGCAGTTGCTGATGCTCACAGCACAGTTGATGTGGATATGATGATATTTGAAGATACAGTTACTGACCCAGACCACTTGTTTGAGGTCAATGAACTTCACATGACACTGCTTTCATATTCTTGGGGATAGACTCCTGATGTTAATTTTCAGACCTGTCTGTTCCTGCTGCCTTTTGCCCTTTGAAGAACACTTGGTCTATTATGCACACAAGACATCTTTCTATCTCCACCCGTAAGGCCAGCATACTGTCAAACAGTGTGATTTGCAATGGCTGCACCTAGATCATTCAAATGAGCAGGTAGCATGAAGCTAGCTTGTTGTCTGCATCCTGCATTACAATCCCCTCACTCACTTTGGTAGCGTTATTTACTTTAACCCTTTGATTGTTGAGTTTAAGTTTATTTATTAGTGTCACAAGTAGGCTTACATTAACACTGCAATGAAGTTACTGTGAAATTCCCCTAGTCGCCACACTCTGGTCCCTGTTCAGGCACTCTGAGGGAAAGTTTAGCTTGGCCCATGCATCTAACCAGCACATCTTCCAGACTGTGGGAGGAAACCAGAGCACCTGGAGAAAACCCGCGCAGAGAGGGAGAGAACATGCAAATCCGCATGACAATGACCCAAGCTGGGAATTGAACCCAAGTCCCTGGTGCTGTGAAGCAGCAGAGCTAACTACTGTGTCACCGTGCCACACAGAGCGTCCACATCTCATTAAATCAGGCAGATAACTTTTACAAATATCAGAATGTTAGCTGCTCAAATAATCAGTTAGCATTAAGTTAATTCTCCAAAAACAGCATGTAACCTTTGCAAACTTCATACTTAAATTCTTTCTGATGTTTTAAACGGAATCCAAAAAGGTATTTTGTTTTCCTCAAATTAAATTTATATCACAGTACACTTTTTATTTGCTTCCCTTAAGTACCTTTGAAAAAGACAGCTTGCCAGACCCTTCACATTGGATTCACACCTCTACAGGCTCTGATTTGATTGATAATTGAGGTGCCAGTGTAATACCCATTAGCAACATGCCACTGAGTCAGAATGCTCTTGTTTATAATTGGAGCCAGCTGCCTGTCTCACTGGCTGCAGGTTGATTTATGGGCAGTTTGTTAAGAGTGCATTTGCAGCCTTTGAAAGATAAGGGAGCCCATTGGCAAAATGTTTGACTGATGTGTTTAGTATCAGTTTTGTATTCTGAAATTGTTTCTCTTAGATCTTATTTACATGGCCCATACCAAGTCAGAGAAACAAGGTACAAATCCATCCTTGTATTTCAGATGCTACTTTGGTACATTGTGTAGAAGGTGTGATAACCTTTGACAGAGGCAATAAGGGAAATTTGCAAACATTGGTGGAACCTGTAATTTTTTAAAAAATGTTTGTAAAGGATTTGGAAAGTTTGCATCAAATGTAAAAGGGAGTAATTGGAATTTTCTTGAATAATGAAGATATGGCCCATGTGACTTAGATGTCCTTGATCTAAAGGCAATATCATCAGGAAGAAAGTTAACACATAAAACTCTTATGATAATATACAAAGGGGAGCTGCAGCAGAGGTAAGAATAGAAAAGGCACATTTGCAAGGAAATGTATTTAATATACTTAAATGGATAGAAAGCCAAAGACTGAGTTAGAACAAGGATAGTGAATTGAATAATTTTACTGTTGTTGTTTCACTTTTACCAGAGGTGGCCAGACTTTTTCATGGGGTTTTAAAAAAAGATTTAATAAAAAATTCTCTGGGAAACATCCATCATCAAGACTATCTTGAACCTAGCTAAGGAGATTCTGTAGAATCAACCATCTTCGGGGGCTTTGGATGAAATAAAGCAGCCAGTAAACATAACTGGAAGGGCAAATTGGTTGAGTTGGAAAATGAGAAAAACTACATACCAGAGGTTAAGTCAGGGAACATTGGAACAGCGTGCAGCACAACACATCTGCACAGAATGATATACGTGCTTGCAATTGCCAAAAATTTACCTTTTTTATTTGAAATATAATTTGTTTGTTGATTTGTTATAAAAAGTGAAATCTGGTTCTGCCTGTCTATGTTTGGTACCAGCAACCGCTGCCATTTCTGGCATTAAATTAAATATGTTTAACATATGATTAACGAGCCCGGGATGTTATCATCCAGGCACACTTACTTATGTGGTCTTGACAGTGGAGGTTCTTAGCTGTAAGGATCACAGCTGGTCCCCAGCAACAAGGACCAGACGTGATGGCCTTGGCAGTAGAATGGACAGCAATTAAAGCCACTGAGATCAGGGAAAGGGGAGGCTTTGCCAGCTGTGCCAGCCTGGCAGTGCTGAGGTGAGGACCTGCTGCCACTGTGCATTTGAGATCAGTAAATGAAGGGACTGAGGGTGAGAATCAATATTTCCGCTATGTTCAGAGAGACCGGCACATGTGCATTGGTGCCTCCTGCTGCTTTCAGCCAGCTTTCTGGTCTTTTAAGCCCCATCCCTTCCCCTAGTGATGAGGAGCACATTGAGGATTTTGTCTACTTTAAGTTCATAAGATATTAGATTTAGACTCACTGTAAACAGATCAGAAACTCTCCCATTTTCACGCTGGAATTACTTTCATAAGATCACCCCCAGGAACTTTACCAACTGCTGCTTATCTATCTCAAAGATACATTGGGCCATAGAGTCTAAGTTACTGTGAATGAGATGTAGAATGTATTATAGCTGGAGGCACTGGGAATGGGATAGAAAAAAGTAAATTTGTTCCTTTTACCCCGGAAAAAACATAAATATCATTACACAAAGTTTAGTTGTCAAATTACAAATCATAAAAAGAAATTACAGGTAAGAGCAGACATTTTGACAGTACTGCCATCAGATCCTTGTAGATTTTAATAAATAAATTACATTTTAGACATTATTCAGTATTCAAATCATCTGAATTTTGTAAAACACACTAATAAGTTTTCCCTTTCATTGCACAGATCATTTCCCACAGTTTAGCAGTTGTATTTTATAATTTACAATTTTAATTATTCAGCAAGTTTTGCATTACCAAAGTAATGAACTATGCAAAGCAGTTGAATTTACAAGTGAAGATTGATTAGTTTGCTATAAACTGTTATGAATAATGAACATAATCTATTTTCACTGAATGAGATTTTTGTAAAACTTTTTAAAAACACTAATTTTAAATTTGTAATACTGCCACACATCATCCCTTTAATTGCTTCCATTGTGAAGTTTAATCTTTTCCCTACTCTGTGGCTGTTTCGTTATAAACGTATGGCCCTTTATTTTCACTGTAAAAGTCTCTAATGGAATTTTTAATTAGTTAGGCACTAAAAGTAACGGGAGAAGCAAATCTGTTCAACAAACTGCAGCGTAGAGATAAGGCCATCAGATTACATAATGGAACCTATCTGCTGAAAATGCTGAAGGTTTTAAGTTAGAGATTCATGCTGATTGCTAAGCAATTCCCCTCTCACTCAAGTATTGCATAGTTTCCAATCACATTGTGTTACTTGGATGTTACCACAATTTCAGTGCAACCTGAGATCTGATGCGAGTGCTTACCACAATATTTATTTAGCACCTAATACCATTGGAAAATGCCTAAATCATTTATGCTGTTACTGTTATGGCATTGTCAAGAGATTTCAAGTTTTATTAGGAACAACTGGTATTTATTGATAAGAAAAACTTGGCACGGGAATATGCAGATCTTGGCTGGAACAACAGCTCCAATCCTTACAACATGCCTTCTAGAAAATTCTGCCTGAGAGGACTCTATGCTCTAGTCTGATCACTTATGCAGTTTCCATTTGTCCCTTGACAGATGATTCATTGTTGTACTGTCTTAAAGCAACAGACACAACATTCTGTTGTGTCTTTAATTTCATATACAACGTTCAAAATTCTAAATAAACATCACACACATTTGTAAATCGATGTAGCCTCTGCTCTCAGAGTGATCATAAGACTTTCATTTCATATAAAACAGTTCTTCTAGAAAGCTCCAACAATACACAGTTTTAAACATGGTCTTGCCTGGGTCTTTTCTATATAGCTTTGTTGCTTTCCAAGTTATGCCCTAGGCTGTGCACTGACCAAGGATACATACGGTGGATGATGTCATGATCCTTTTCTCTGTCACACAATCTAAACTACAATGCACACATTGTGCAAGAACCGTCAAAACATAAGATTAGGTTCTCTTGCAATCTCAATTTGTCACTCTTGAAAAGGAAGGTCATGGTAAATTCTGGTATTGAGATCAGGCAGCTCGTTCCAGAGATTCACCATATCTGAGTAAAAATATTGCCCGTCTAGACTTTTTTATATGTCTCCTCTCACCTTAAACCTATGCTCCCTAATTTAGAATCCCTTATCTTAGGGAAAAAGTGTTGACTGTCCACCTCGTGTAGGTCCTTCACTATTTTATAGCCCTCTATATGATCAGCCCTAAGCCTCCCATGTTCCAAAGAAAAAAAAATCCCAGTTTATCCAGCCTCTCCTTATAACTCAAACCATAAAGTCCCAGTAGCATTCTAATAAATCTTTTCTGCACTCTTTCCAGTTTAATAATATCCTTTGTATAATAGTGTGACCAAAACTGTACACAGTATTCCAAGTGTGGCTTTCAACAATTTCAACAAGACATCTCAACTCCTGTATTCAATGTTCTGACCAATGAAACCAAGCATGTTGAATGCTTTCTTCACCAATCTGTCCACCTGTGATTCCACTCCTAGATCTTTTTGTTCTCTAACTCTCCACAACATCCTATCACTAACTGAGTAGGTCCTGCCCTGATTCAATCAAAATACATCATCTTATATTTATCTAAATTAAACTCCATCTACCATTCATCAGCCCACTGGCTCAATTGATCAAGATGCAGAAATTAAATGCAGCTATTGCCACATTGCTTTTATAGTTGCATCAAACTCTGTAGTCAGCATGTCTTCCTTCCCCTGAATTGCTAACTTATTCAACAGTTGTGTTCTTTAGATTTATCCATTTTCATGTCTTCCATAGCACCCTCGAACACCAGAAAGTTTCTGCCTCTCTGCAGAATGCCAATTTCTCCAACTCATCTGTGTATTCCTTGTGTGTTGTTCAATCATACAAATGGATCTCCAGTGAATTCTCAATATGACTGATTAATGATGGCTTTGCTCTGATTTCTGCATCAACAGCACAATGGTTTTTGCAATAGATGATATCGGATGTCCCAAATGGGCACCATCAATCTTTAAAGTGTTTCACTCAGAATACATTCACAAAAGTGAGAGTGTGCATTACATGGGATTTCCTTTGCCTTTCTCTTCTTCCTTGGCTTGTCTAGCTCTGAATACAGCTTTATTGTTTGCTTGTAGTTTACTGCTACAACTTTCAAGGAATGTCTCATTACACACAAAAGGATGGGATGCAACTGTCTTTAGTTCTTCATTTAGTCATTTAAGGTCTTCAGTTGCCTGAGGTCATGAGTACCCTTCTCTCAGGAGACTTTTACTGCCTATTCTGAATCTGGTGTTGCCTATTGCTAGAGGGATTATCACCACTTGAGCTCCATTGTCACCTCAAGATCTTCATTTCCTCTACTGAGGTCTTCAGTAGCTTATAGACCTGTTTTAGAGTTGCCCTCTCTCTGATTTTCCTGTTTGTTGTTCTTTTTTGTGCTTGTTACATAAAATGTTGCACAACTTTAAATGCATTGCCTCTTCGATTGTATTACTGCTTTAAGACTGTCAGCTTTTTTTAAAAACTGCCACAGCTCCTGTTGCTCTTTCTGCTTTTGAGTTTTGGTGGAAACCTACAGCTCCTCCCTTTGGATCTTTTCATGAGCTTTAAAAATCTTTTTAGCTGCTGGAAGACTTTTACATCAATTTCTGCAGTTTTCCCATTTTTTCTGGCTCTCTGGATAATCCATTTTTCTCTCCTTATTCTAACATTGATCTATTTGTCAATGTCATGGTGGCTCTAGTCAGGATTGGTGTTTTTTTTAAAACTTTTTCAAGATCTTTATTTTCAAATAGATGGAAGTCTTCTTCTCTTCCAGAAGCTTCCAAACCACTGCTGCCAACCCCCAGTTAAAAAGTCTGACAATACCAGGCTTTTATTGTGTTTACCCCAGTCCACCGCTGGCATCTCTACATCATGCCGACCCCCAGTGCAGGGACTGCTACTAGGGACACACACACACACACACACACACACACACTATTCAGATTGGGAGGCTTAGAGTTTCAGAGGTCCTGCAGCTCCTTTCTTTCTTGTTTAACTGTAGCAAATCTCAGACTTTCATTTCCACATTACTTCTGAAACACAGCTTCTGTTTGTGTGGTATTGAGGAGGTAGGATTGAGGACGCAGAGAGGCTACAGAACAATTTGGGCAGGTTAGAAGAGTGGGCAAAGAAGTGGCAGATGACATACGACTGGAAAGTGTGAGATTATGCATTTTGGTAGGAAGAAACTTAGGCATTTTCTAAATGGGGAGAAAATTCAAAGGGACTTAGGCTTGAAGACTTAGTTCAAGATTCTCTTAAGGTTAACTTGTAGACTTGGTATTCAGGAAGATAAATGCAATGTTAACATTCATTTTGCGAGGGTTAGAATTCAAAAGGGATCTATTGCTAAGGCTTTATAAAGCTCTGGTCAGACCATATTTGGAATGTTATGAACAATTTTGGGCCCTGTATCTAACGAAGGATGTGTTGGCCTTGGACAGGGTCCAAAGAAGGTTCAAGAGAATGATCTTGGGAATGAAACGCTTAATGTAAGAGGAGCATTGAGGACTCCGGGTTTTTAATCGACGGAGTTTAGAAGGATAAGGGAGGATCTCAATGAAACTCATAGAATGGTGAAAGGTCTGGATAAAGTGGACAGGGGGAAGATATTTCCATTCGTAAGAGAGACTGGGATCCAAGCACACAGCCTCAGAATAAAGAGATGATCCTTTAGAACTGAGATGAGGAGGATTTTCTTCAACCAGTGGGATGAATCTATAGAATTCATTGCCAAAGGCGGCTGTGGGAGCCAAGTCATTGAGTGTATTTTAGAGCGTTAAGTAAGTTCTTGATTAGAAAAGGAATCAAATGTTGTGGGGAAAAGACAGTAGAACGGGGTTGAGAATCTTATCAACCATGATCGAACGGCAGATTATTCATAATATACCAAATGGCCTAAATTTGTTCCTATGTGTTGTAGATATATTGTCCTTTTATTTAAAAAAAAAATCACTTTACTTTTCCTTTTTACTCAAGTTTCACTTTCCTTGCTCCTGAAGGCAAGAAAATCACTCTTCATTTTAACTGGAATTTCACAGTAACTTTGTTGCAGTGTTACTGAAAGCCTTATTTGTGACTAATAAATAAACAAACTTCCCAAGTGGCTTTATTTGCTGGCCAGTCTGGATTCAGTACTTGGACTACCCCTCAAGTTTAGCACTAGCTCAACAACTCTCACTGAGTCTCTTCCATCAAGTTTCTTCATCCAAAGATATCTCCCTTTTCAAGTTCAATTAAACTGGATACTTACAGGTAGACTTCAACATTCTTCAATTCCATCTTATTATCAAGAGATTGCCAGTTTTGTTAAGTAAAAGATATTTAATGATAAGAAAAAGTTGGTACAGGAGTTTGCAGTCCTTAGTTGTCATGTAAGCTCCATACCTTATACACATACATGACTTCCAGAAAATTCTACCCAAGAAACAATTCCATCCCCTGGTGTATTCACTCACTTTCAGTTTCCATTGGTCCTTTAAATCACGTGACTCACTTCTGTTGCAGTGTCTTAAAGAGACAGATACCACATTTACAACAAACACACTCAGAAAAAAAAAGGATGGAATTGAGCTAAAGAAGCAGATATTAGAGGGGTTAACAAAAGGTTGGGTCAAAGAGGTGGATGTTAAGAAAGAGATAATGAGACTTCAGAAGAGTAGTCGGGAATATATGGCTTACATCATTAAAGACATGGCCACCGATGATGGGCAAAAATGATTGGAGAGATGGACAAGAGGCTAGGGTAGGTGGAACACAGATGAGGTGATTTTCCAACTGTGTTGCATCCCACACAGAGAACAATGGGGTCAAGTAGTTTCGGGGAATCACAGAGAAAGGGACTAATGCATTAAGCACTGGCAAGAACCCCTTTGTGATTCTCTCAGCACCCATGCCCCAAGGATTCCTGTTCAGTAAGGGCAAGAACCAGATTAGTGTATTTAAATATTTTTTAAATATGCTTAGTTGATTTTAAGCTGGATTCTTCCTGCTGCTGGGATACTGCAACATTTGGGCACAGCGGGAACCCAAGCACAAATCGGGACTGATCTCCAGAGAGACAAGATGTGATGGAAGTGCCAGGGTGGGACATTGAAGCCCTCATGTGCTTGGGAACATGGTTCGTTAGCGCACTATCCCCTTGGCATCCTGGCAAAGCCCACCTGCTGCCTGGCACCCCAGCAGGGCCAACCTGGAAGTGCCAACTGTCAGTGTCTGGGATAAGACCTGACCAGGCGTGGCATGAACGAAGGACGCCAAGAGGGTAGGACATGAGGGGAGACATGACAGTGGAGCATGAAAGAAGAACTAATGGGAGGGTCCCAATGCCAGCGATTCGGCAATCTATGTTTGCTGGGGGGCAGGGGGGAAGGAAGGGAGGGAGTAAGAGAGAGAGGGAGGGATCAGGCCAGTCATCTATGTTGGGAACAGAAAGAGGGAAAACATGCCTTCAATGAGAGGGGGAGTAGCCCTGATGTCTGTATGGGGAGGAAGGGGGGTCTTCAATTTCACTTCAAGACTGGGCACCCTTTTAAAACGGCACCTAATATCTTTGAAGCTGAGTTTGCCAGCATGTTTAAGCCTTGCCCTTCTCCAAACTGGTTAAAAACCCACCCTGTGCCAAAAAAATTACAAATGTAGGAAGATTGCAATCCAATTCAGCAGGTTAAAATAACTAAAACTATTGGCATGTCAGGATTATGGAACACACCAACTTCTGCCTTTAATATGAACAAATTCTTCAATGCACAGGAAATTCCCAAGGAACAAAGAGGTCTGTAATTTGAATATGTCAAATGATCATTAATTACTGTTTAACCATGAATTCTGACTTCAACATTGGGGTTTCCCAGACTTCTTGGAGTTCTCTAGGAAAAAGTGGAAGTGTATGATAAAATAGGACTGAGTCAGCACGGCTTTGTCAAGGGGAGCTCATATCTGATAAATCTGTTAGAGTTCTTTGAGGAGGTAGCAAGGAAGTTAAATAAAGGAGAACCGGTGGACATGATTTATTTAGATTTCCAGAAGGCTTTTGACAAGGTGCCACATAGGAGACTGTTAAATAAGGTAAAAGAATATGATATTAATGGTAAGATCCTGACATGGATGGAAGATTAGCTGACTGGCAGAAGGCAGAGAGTGGGGATAAAAGGGTCTTTCTCAGGATGGCAGCTGGTGACTAGTGGTGTGCCTCAGGGGTCAGTGCTGAGACTACAGCTTTTCAAAATATACATTGACAATTTGGAAGAAGGAACTGAAGGCCCTGTTGCTAAGTTTGCAGATGATACAAAGATGTGTAGAAGCACAGATAGTATTGAGGAAGCAGGGGGGCTACAGAAGAACTTGAACAGGTTAAGAGATTGTATTCCATCTGCCACTTTGCCCAATGTGAAAAAGTGTGAGGTTATGCACTTTGGAAGGAAGAATGGATGCATAGACTATTTTCTAAATGGGGAAATGTTTAGGAAATCAGAAACACAAAGTGACTTGGGAGTCATTATTCAAGATTCTCATAAGGTTAATGTGCAGGTTCAGTTGGCAGTTAGGAAGGCAAATACAATGTCAGCATTCATGTCAAAAAGGTTAGAATACAAGAGCAGGGATGTACTTCTGAGACTGTATAAAGCTCTGGTCAGACCCCATTTGGAATATCGTGAGCAGTTTTGGGCCCGTATCTAAGAAAGGATGTACTGACCTTGGAAAGAGGAGGTTTTCAAGAATGATCCCTGGAATGAAAAGCTTGTCATAGGAGGAACGGTTGAGGACTCTGGATCTGTAGTTAATGGAATTTAGAAGTATGAAGGGGTATCTTATTGAAACTTACAGAATACTGTGTGGCCGGGATAGAGTAAATGTGGAGACAATGTTTCCACTTGAAGGGAAAACTAGAATCAGAGGGTATGACCTCACACTAAAGTGACAATCCTTCAAAACAGAGATGAGGAGGAATTTCTTCAGCCAGAGGGTGGTGAATCTGTGGAAGTCTGATGCAGATAATTGAGCATCTTTAAGACAAAGATAGGTAGGTTCTTGATTAATAAGAGGATCAGGGGTTATGAGGAAAGAGCAGGAGAATGGGTCTGAGAAAAATATCAGCCATGATTGAATGGAGGAGGACATTCAATGGGCCAAGGAACCTAATTCTGCTCCTATGTCTTATGGTCTTAAAAGCAAGAAGACGAAAGAAATTGAAGTGGCTGAGATTTGCAAGGCAAGAATGATTTTAAATCCTGAATTGTGACATCTGTTTCCTTGCCTATTAGTGAAAGTTTTTTTTGCTCATTGGACACATTCTGAGAGTGTGTTTTCACTAATGCCTTTCTATATTTTAGTGATTAATTCTACTACCTTGGAGTTTTGTGGCTTTTTCTGGCATTTTCCAGCTTTAATCTTCACAGGAATTGCCATTGCCTGGATGAGTGCAGGTCTAAAAACACTCAAGAAGCTTGAACCATTCAGGACAAAGCAGCAATTTGATTGACATGCTATTCACAAACATCTACTCTGTCTACTACCAATGCATAGCGTTAGCAATTTGTACTATCTACAAGATGAGCTGTAGCAAGTCATCACTTTAGACAGCACCTTTCAAACTCATGACTGCTGCTAACAAGAAGGACTAGGGCAACAGATACATGGGAGCGCCACCATCTGAGGTTGATGACATTTGTGAGCAGTGCAGACAGTGCCATGCAAGAGACATATAATAGAAGCCACATGAATATCAGAGTTGTAATTGTGATGCTGAAGATACTTTCATGGCTTCTGGACAGGTCAGGGGAATTACTTCAGTTTGTACTAGACAAGGTCTCAGAATGATCGTGGTCCATTGCACCTTGAACAACACAAACAAAACAATGAGAACTGGAGCCCCAGGAAGACAGAGATGATGAACTGCAACATTAGGGAAGAATAGAAGGCAGAAGAGGACATCCGTAGCCATTCACCGAGCTGCCAGGAATTCCTATTACATCTGCCTTCAGGGAATCTCTTTATATTTTCTTTACACAGGAAAGCTTATGGAGAGCAATTTAATCCAATTACGACCTTGCTTTGTTTGAATGGCCCAATTACAAAAAAAAGTCATTAAACAGTCTATGCCTGACCGAGCCAGGTGGAATTTGATACTAGTGGGATTTGATAGTCCTGCCAATCTCAATAGACTTTTGAAAAGCTCACTGCATTTTACTGTCCACTCCTGCCATGATGGGGATGTAAAATTCCAGCATTATTATTGTTTTCACTGCTCTCTATTTGGGCCTCTGGATTTCCAGTAAGATGCTTATTTTTAGTTCTTACACAGCAAGCTACCTGTTTGCACACTTTAATCAATTTATGTAAAAAATTATCTTTTGCAATTTGGTCAGTGAAGAACCAAACCACAATTTTACAATTATCATATAGAGGGACCAAATAGTTCAATGTAAGATTAAGTAGAATCATGTGATTTAGCAAAAGGAATCAAAAGTAGGCCTTTTCTGGTCTGCAGCATGTCACATTCTTAAGCATTATGCTTGGAAAACAAATTAACTCAGGATAACTCAGCAGCTAGTGCCATATCAGTTATATCCTTCCATCTCAGTCAATTTGCAAATGATTCTAAAATATACGTTGTAAAGTCCATGGTTAACTACAGTACTGTACTCCAAACATTTCACTAATCAATTAATTGCATATGTGTGTTCAGCAGTGCCCAAGAAAACTGCAGGTAAAATGCAGAACAAGGAAGATTGTAATTTCATACTCAGGACGTGATGAATTTACTGGAGAGGAAAAGTTTAAAACAGCATTGCATAGTTTATTCCAGATTGTGTACTGTCAACTCCAGTTAAATCTGTGGCTCATCCATATGGGGTTTATAATTGTCCAGTTTTAAATACACAGTTTTCTTTTATAGCACCAGCAGCTTTCCTGAGGCACTGCTCACAGTAAGTTACAGGATAAAGTGGCACCTGAGAGAGACCTTTATATTTGGTAATACAGGAAGGTGAAATTTGGGAGCATTACGGTGGGGGAAATGTGTAACCCATGTGTGAGTTTTAAGAAATTATAGATTAATATATAAACCAAGCATCCTGAATAAGATTTGCAATTATACTGTGCAATATTGTAAAATAAACTTAAATTTATTATAGCAATATGAAATTTCTTTGCCTCTTGATATAATGGAGACATTCATTTTAAACAGGTTAAAGCCTCTTGAAATAATGGACAAAGAGTAACAATGGCTTTTGTTTATATAGTGCCATGAATATACTAAAACATAAATTGCTTCATAGAAGCGTTTCCAGACAAAATTCAACACTGAGCCATATCAGGATAAGGATAGTGCCATGAATAAGGAAAGAGTCTATTATAATATTCATGTGGCTACATGCCAAATTTTGTTTGAATAACATGCCTGAGAAGACTTATAGTGTTAAAACATGATTGCAAGTTACTGAGGTGATCTTACCAAAATACTCTAAATGCTGAATGAGCATAGAAATGGGAGTGATTCGTACCATTTCTTTTGATGAGCTCGCAGACAGTATCTCATGCCACTTGGTGCAAAACAAAGAGACAAACTGTGCTTCCTAGCAGTTTGGGAAGTAGACTCAGTTCATTCTTGCCAGGAAAACAGTTGCTGACTGAGGGGTGTTATTTTGCATGCACTTTGAACTCTGTGTTCTGTATATAATCATGCAAAGAATACAGAGGTCTGTCATTTCTTGCAGCACAGCCCCCCTCCCCCTCGCAGCCCCTCTGCCCAATTGCCGGCTGCCTTGACTGAACGCCACCCCAATACACCCTTCAATCGATCAGTCCCCTAAGCTGCACCTCCCCACCTGTTGATCGCCTCTGCGATTATCCCCCCGCACCTGCTGATCGCCTCTGCGATTAGCCCCCCCAACCTGCTGATCGCCTCTGCGATTAGCCCCCTGCACCACTGATAGTCTTTGCATTAGCTCCCCCACCTGCTGTGATTGCCTCTGCAATTAGACCCCCCCACCTGCTGATTACCTTTGCGTTTAGCAGCCCCCCCCAACCTGCTGATCGTTTCTGCGATTAGCCCCTTCCAACACCCGTACTACCCCCTCCCCCCAAACCAATTACTGCCCTGATATAATTGCGTCACGGCCTCACTAATAATATTTAAATTGAGATTTAACTGTTGTAATCAGCCTTGCACCCAGAAAAGACACGAGTCAGATCAGGCCAACTTCACATTGCAGAAAGCTAGTTTTTTTGTCTTTCTCGCATGATATTACTGGCTTATCGTGCCAATCAAGTGGTAGGACAAGCGAGTAAAATTGCCCCCATTGTTGAAACTGAGTGATCAGAAAGACACCAGCTAACAATATCTTGTCTATGCTAAGTCTGTCACTTTCAGCCAGTAGGCAATCAGGATGATATAAAAGTTCTGTTGATTGCTGTAGTATGACTTCTTTTGAATTATGTTTGGAGGTGAGGGAAAGAACAGAATTATCATATTATTAGCTATAATTACCAAATAAAACATATTTTTCTGATGATGAATACAATGAATTCTGCTATTATTCCCTCAACTCCCAGATCCAATGCTATGTGCTGCCATATACATATTCTCAACCTTTCTCTTAAGCAACACCAACTTGTTTTATCTTAAAGCTGCCCTGATCCACAGTTTCATTTCATTCTTGTCTTACCCAGCACTTTAACAAAATATTTTATCTTCCTTTTGGGTGTGAAGAGTTACAAGCTTCAACAAGTCACGGGTACCAAAACCTCTTAGGATCCTTCTTTCCTTTCATGTCCCTGTAATCTCATGTCTTCTTAAAATCTGATCCTTTGCCATGTACTCACAATACCTTCTTATTTTACCCTCTCCAACTCTGAATGATCTGTCCTCTGCAAAGGGCTAAGCTTCATTCACAACCACCCTCACGTAAAAGAGTTTCAATTTTGATGTTACACTAAGCTCTGTACCTACCTCTTTGTTCAGGAAGACCATTGACACAACAAACCCTTTTACCCTCCAATTGTCTCCTCCCTTCAGCCTCTTATCCTCCTTAATTGAGAATTGCTGCCAGCTGTCTCAATTCTCTCCTCTTCTCACACACTATCTATCTCCTTCTGAACTAGCAGCGCTTGTTCTCTGAGATCCAATCCTAGCATCATAATCAAACTTGCTAACAAGAATGATGTCAGTGCTGATTAGCTTACCAAGAAAATATCTAATTAAAATGTGGACACTCTCAAACTTTTTAAACATGGCTGGTCAAATGAAGATGGCTGGACAATAGAGACATCAGGGATGATCTTATCGTAAGCCTAACCAGTGAGGAGTTTAGGGCAGTTGATTGGCCTGGGCAAGAGTGCTGCTTTTAGACCATGGACACCTACCTGAATGTTACACAGACAGCGCACGTCTCTGTTCCTCTCGAACACAGAAAACTGCATATGGGTAATTGTGCCCTCTGCTGCTATTAGCCAACTTTTGGGTGATTTAGGCCCTGCCCACTCTCCTTATTGGTGAGAAGTGGATTGCAGGATTTTTGTCATGTAGATTGTATGGACAAAGACATCTGGAGTTGCCAATAAACCTGATCCGAAACTTTCCCATTTTCATCTCATTCTGGGCTTAGAATTCTTTTCATAAGATTGCCCCAAATGACTCAAGGATACCAGAAGAATACAAAATTGATCTTATTGACATTGCATTGCATTGTGATAACTCTTTATCTCAAATGCAAAAACCTTGGCTATTTGAAATGCTCCACTGTGAAATACCACAACATTGATGCTTATTGGACTAGTATCCCACCTCATTTGAAAAAGGGATTTTGGACTTGTTGTAGTGCACATGGGTCAGGCAGCTACACTCATTAGCTGTTTTTAAAATGTTATGGCAGAAGTTCTAAGACAGATACGATCAGAAACACCATCTAAGCCATTGAATCAGCTGCAGGCAATTACACAATAGTTTTATCTTGAAAATAGGAGAGGAACTCTCCTCCCAACTTGTTCAAAACTCAAGTTCACCTGAGAATTGACTTCCTGACTACATAAGGGACTAATGTAATTCCAGATTATAATTTTTTTCTTCATCTATATCTAGTCTTTGTGTAATTTGATAGTTTGAGATGTCACATTTCAAACCTCTGGGAAAATGAAGTCATAATAAATCATCTTACTTTTTAAATTCACAAAAGTTTGCTGCTGGAAATCATTTAAATTGGAAAAAAATCACTTTGAGAGTAAGAAAATTCACATTAAAACACTTTGATCACAAGCAGCAATAAAATACATAAACTCTGTCCATGATAGTATTCCAGTCTGCCAATGACCACTCCTCCTCTAGAAATCTTCCTTTCATAGCCCATATCCCCCTCTATAGTCCCCTAATGTCCAACCCTCAACAATTCACTTCTACCTCATTCCAAAAATCCATAAACAAGACTAGCCTGATAGTTACATTATTTCAGCCTACTCCCACCATACTGAACCTATTGTTTCTTATGTCAACTCCATTGCTTATTGCATTGTCTAGTCTCTTTTTAACTACTTTACTGACTCTTCAGATGTTCTGCATTACTTCATCAGTTTCCAGTTTCCTGGCCCTAATCATCTCTTCATTGTGGACATGCAATCCACCTACACCTCCAGTCCCTAACAGCACAATATGAGAACCCTCTCCTTTTTTGTTATAAACCCATGGACTTCCACAGCTACCATGATTACACTTCCACACACACCAATTCATGCAGGAATTCTATTCCATTCTCCCAGGTTCTCCATCTCTTCTGTTCAGATGAAGCAACCTCCCATACTGGCATTTCCAATATGTTTTCTTTCTCCCTAAAATGAAGATTCTGCCCATTGTGGTTGACAGGGCTCTCCAGCATGTCTGATCTATTTCACACTCCACTGCCTCCAGGAACAATGACAAAGATCCCCCTGCATCACTTTCCACCCCAACGACCTACATATTTAACAGATTATCCACCATTTCCTCCAGTTCCAGCATGATGCTACCATCAAACACATCTACCCCTGCCCTCCCCTTCCAGCATTCCAAAGATATCATTCCCTCCTCAGTCAAAGCTCACACCCATTCCCTTTCCTGTGGAACCTTTCTATACAATTGCAGGAGATGCAAAATTTGCTGTTTCATTCCTGGGCGAGATTCTCCAGCCCTTCATGACAGTGAGTTTCTCTCATCCCACTGCAGTGAACAGACTTTGGTTGAGCATCAAATTCTCTTTCTTTTCTGGCAGTGGGTTGTGAACAGCTGGAGATTACCAGTCTCTATCTCCTTACTGTTTAAAGCCCCAAACACTCCTTCCAGGCCAAACAGCAGTTTAAGTACATTTTATTCAATTTGGTATACTGTATTTGTTGCCTACCATGTGGTCCCCTGTACATTAGGAAAACCAAACAGACTGGGTGCTTGCTTTGCATAACATTTCCATTTAGTCTCCAACATGATCTTGAACTTGCTGTCACTTATCATTTAAATTTTCCACTTTGCTCTCACTCTGACCTTTCTGTCTTTGGCCTCCTGAAGTATTCCAGTGAAGCTCAGCAAAAGCTCAAGCGCATCACCAGATATTTTTTGTTTCTTTCTTAATCCCTTTGCTTCAAATGGCAGCTACCCTGTCATTCACATTGATCATTTACACATATCTTTTGTTTTTTTACTATAACCACAACCAAGTCTTTTGCTTTTGAACCATGACACCTTTTGTCATTTAATCTCTTTCACCCACTATCCTATCATGGACATTCCCTCTTGTTTTCTTTCCTCCCTTTCCCCTTTCACTTATTCAAAAGCAGCAACAATACCTTGGCAACAACACCATCTCCCTGATCATCCTCAACACTAGTGCCCAAGGCTGTGTCCTCATTCCCTTACTATACTCCTTAAAGACCTATGACTGTGTGACAAAATTCCCCTCCAACTCAACTTTCAAGTTTGCTGATGACACCATGATAGTGGTTTGGATCTCAAACAATGAATAGATGGAAAAAAGGAAAGAGATAGAGAATCTAGTGAACTGGTGCAACGACAATCTCTCCCACAATGTCAACAAACTTAGGGAGATACTCATCAACTTCAGGAAACTTGGTGGATAACACGTCCCTGTCTACATCAATGGAAATGATGTAGAAATGGTCGAGAGCTTCAAGTTTTTAAGTATCCACATCAGTAACAACCTGTCCTGGTCCCTCCATGCCAATGCTATAATTGAGAAAGCTCACCAACATCTTTATTTTGTCAGAAAACTAAGAAAGTTTGGCATGTCCATTAAGACTCTCACCAACTTTTACAGGTGCATCATAGAAAGCATTTTTTCTGATTGTATCACTGCTTGGTATGGCTCCTGCTCTGTCCAAGACTGCAAAAACCTACAAAGATTTGAGAACAAAGCACAGTCCATCATTCAAACCAGCCTCCCACCTATTAATGCTGTCAACACTTGCTGCTGCCTCAGAAAAGCAGACAGCATAATTAAGGACATATTCCTTTCCATCTTCCTCTGTTCAGACACAAAAGTCTGAAGACATGTGCCAATTGACTCAAGAACATCTTCCTCCTGCTGCTGTCAGACTTTTGAATGAACCTACCTTGCATTCAGTTGATCTTTCTCTACACCCTAGCTATGTCTTTTATAATACATTTTGAATTGTCTCCTTTCCTTTTCTAAGTATAGTTTGCTCTATCTGTATAGTGTGCAAGAAATAATACTTTCCACTGTATACTAATGCATGTGAAAATAATAAATTAAATCAAAACAAAACATTTTTACATTTCTAACTTTCATCCATTTTGGTAAAAGGTTGTGGACCCAAAAGTATTTCTCTGTTTCTTTCCACAGACACTGCCTGACTGCTGAATATTTCTGTTTTTTAATCTTATATCCAATGGTAGATTTCAAAATTCAGGTTGTGTTTTTCTTTTGTCCAATGCTGTTTTTGTCAGGTATTTTCTTGTTCGGTTCACCTGAAATGGGGATTGACATGGTTGAGACACAAGGCTTTTTGGATGATCAGTTTGAATCTACAGGCTGCGGTATACAAGCTGGGTGTGCACTTATCAGAAAGTGATTGTATGTTCAAGTGATTCTTCCAATGCCATGCATCAGTCTACAGCCATTGTGCCAGACAGAGGATTATTGGAGCACGGCTGATTGATCGATCCTTCCCAGCCTCAGGAAAGATTTGTTTGATATTCTACTGAATTGTCTGCTATTGCTGCTGCTTTGGAGAATGTGTAATGTGTGCAAGTACTCAACGCTTTTGTACTGAGCTGCAATGTAACTTACATCCTGATAAGAGAAAAAGAACTTGCATTTATGCAGTGTGTTTCAGCTAATGAAGTACTTGTACTTGCTGTGGTAAAGTAGGAAAGCCACTTTGTACACAAGTTCCCACAAACAACAATGCGCTAATGAACAGATAATTTGATTTTTATACATTTAGTTAAGGGATACACACAGGAGGAATTTCCTATCTCTTTGAAATAGTGCTTTGGGACTTCTTACATCCACATGAGAAAATATACATAGCCTTGGCTGAAAATTATGAAAGACAGACTGATGGTGCAGTTCTCTCTCAGTACTGCAACAGAGTGCTAAGTCTATGGAATGGATCTTGAACTCATAAGCTTTTGACACAGTGGGTTCTATTTTATTATTTTGTTTCTCAGTGTTGTGCGGACTTGAAACTGGGGGTGTTTCAGATCTGGCTTTTAAACCCACTTGCATTCTGCCTACAAAAATATCAGCGATGCCACATCATGTGGGCTCTGCTTAACATGCCTGAAATCAAGCAGAGAGCCATTGGACCCACTTCCCCCTCCTAGCCCCCACACCAACGGATCCCAAGCAGAGAACCATCTCACTAACTGGAGAACAACTGAAGTTAGGACCCATGCGTACTGTCCCATTCCCAGCAATGTTTATTTTCGGTCAAATGTTAAGGTGGGCTGTTGGCAGAGTCTCATTAGTTCTCACAAATCCATGCCTATGATGTAATTAGACCCTAATGCAATTTTGAAGCTGTTTGGATAGTATCCTCACTATAACATTAGGCAGTCTAACTAAAAGTTCTGAAAGGGGATGCTGCAGATTGCCCATAAGAAGTTTAGAAACTTGTTTATTGATTATTTTTGTATTGTGATCTATGTTCACTGTGTCTTTCCTCAGAATTGCATCTTCTTCCTTAATTTAATTGGATTTGTTGGATTCAGCAGTGGACCCAATCAATATTTCCACCTATCCTCCCGACCAAACAATAGCTGCTCCAAATGCACAAGAATCTTTCTGTAATTGTGGTAAAAACAGGCTTGACTAAAGAAATTAGTCGTGCTCAGACTTTTCAGACTTTTTCATTGTGTAGGTAGCAAGTATAAAATCACCAATAGAGGTGGCCACACAAAAAAATCCACCCATTTTTTTCTCTCATGCACCCAACAATGCTATTAACCCTTCCTGATAATTTTTTTCTAAGCATAGTCTTAGTAAATTAGTAAATTGCCTGAGGGTTTCCCTCATTCAGCGGTAAATTTTTTATATATACAAAGTTGTCAGTGGGAGAGTTTTCAAAAACTTACTCATAGAAGCTTCACAATAGCTAAACCCTGCAGCTATATTTTAATGGTTCAGAAAGAAAAACCTGACAAGTGACTGTTGACAGAAAAATATGAGCAAAGATTCTGATGACAGCAAGTGAGATTTGTGAATAGGAAATGCATGCAAAATTTTGAATGTTTAGATATTGTTACACAAATCTTGAAACATGGATTGTCGGTGAAGTCACATTCTCTGGGATGTGATTTCAATTCTCCTCCTTGTTGACCTGTTTATCTTTAGCTTCCCACACTGTACTAACGAAATTTGAGGAATAGTATCTCATCCTTCAATTCGACATTTTACAGCCTTCTGGACACCACACTGAATTCAACAATTTCAGATCATAACTTCTGCCATTATGTTGCTTCCCTTTTCTCTGCAGGTTTCCAGTTTTTTTTCTCATTTTTCTCTTTTTTTGCTTTAGGCTTGAAGTTGTTCATTCTACTGCCATTCACACCTCCTCAGACAAATCATTTGGTTCTTTTTTTGTCCCATTAGATCTCTATTTCTCCTAGTTCTGATGATAGGCTATCAAGTTGAAAATTTCACTCTGTTTCTCTTTTCACAAGATTTCCTGTTTTTATTTCAGGTTTCCAGCATCTTCAGATTTTGCTTTTGTATGATGTTCAGCTGTTAGTTATTTCTATGGCTTCTCCCTGCTGCTTGTCCTCAGCCACCTAGCTTCAATCTCCCTAGTTTCAGGTTGGCTGTCTCCTACTATAAGTTTTGGGGAGTGCACTGAGCTCGCTTGACCGTGGGACAGCAGTAAAGGAGCATTGGTTTCAGTGTCCCTGAAACCATTTTAATGTGATTGTGAGATTGGATGCAGATGTGGGGGCAGAAAGTTACCTTGAGCAGCAACTCAAAATGAGCAGTATTGATTGAATTGGTCATCCACTCCACTCTTGCCAAGTATTAGTTCAACTGGCATCAACTGAAATGATGCCATTTCAGTTGAGCAGGATGTATAGTTGGCGACAGACATGACACTAACTGCTTATTGATTCAATCCATGCAACATCTCACACCCTTCATCCATGAATCATTGATCTGCTGAGAGTTGCTGGGCTGATGTCATACCTCAAACATTTTATTCTGGATGTCAAGCAGAAACATCCAGCACTAAGTGCTTAGGAGGCTTTCTTTCCTCCAGCGAAAAGGGGCATTTTCATAGCTTGGTATGTGGTCAATAACTGCTGAAATTATTTACTATTTCAGGAAAATTACTTTGGAAATGTATGAATGGAAACTTAGGCCACAATTCTCTGGCAGTCCATGCCCCACTGCCGCTGACAATGAGAAGAATGTGACGCTCAGCCAAATATCCGTTCACTCCAACAGGATCAGTGAATTCCAACTGTGCCGGCAGTTGATCGGACAATCCAGCACTTAAAAATATTCAATAGAGTGATTCCATATAATTTTCATCCATTTCTAAGTTATTTTGACCACTTCAGCCATTAGACAATTCCAACTAAAGAATGCATTTCCTGTTTATCATTGCAGGTCTATATCTTGATTGAACATAGTCTGCATTGTAGGCACAATTGAAAGGGTCAAGAATGACATAATCAGTCAAGGATTTTTTTTGTGTCCTTCATCTGCATTGTGTGTGAAGAAAAAAATACTGGACCAAATGGATTATAATAAAGGGAACACCATATATATCCAGTCAATCCAGCCATTGCTGCAGTTCAAAATGACACCTAAATGAATTAAAAACACAGCCCTTCTATTCCAGAACAGCAATGATGGACATGCCTCATGTGGTACTGTGCTTCATAACTCAGGAAGGTTGCAGATTCAATCCCAAATTCATACTGAATTAGCCCACCTCAGATAAAGTGACAGGATAGTTATGGGTAAGATCACTGTCCCTTCAGCTGCAGGAAAAATGGGAAGAGTTCCTGCTCTCAATTATTAGAACTGATAATTGTGTCCCAGAGCTGTAGCTATGGGTGGATTATGTCCTGAGGTGCTGTGTGTATCTTGGTATTATCAGCTGAATTTAGACTATAAATGTGGGGATGGACTGCTTTGCAACAATCCCATAATGCTTCCATGCAGAGCAGATGCAGCCAAAGAATGTGTTATCTGGCCCTTGATACTGTGGAAAAATAGAATGGATTAGCACAGGAAGCCTTTCAGGATATTGTTCCTGCACTGGCTCTTGGAAAGAGCTATTCAATTAGTCCCACTAACCAGCTACTGCCCCACAGGCTTGCCTCTCCTAAAATTAATTAACCATACCACAACATGGAGGGAATAAAAGGACATGGAAGTGGTGGGATATGTGAAAGAGAAGAAATTGAAAGTAAATAGAGCTCTAAATGGCAGGTCACATGGGGACAGGAAAATAGAGAATCTTCACAGTGAGAAAGAGAAATGAGTCCAAGCAACAGGGTGCTGAATTGCATGGAATGAATAGCCACTCACACTGTCAGACCTCAGTTTATGTTGCATCCACAAACTATCTCAGTGAAAATGTAACCTGGTGTAATCGATGGAGTAAAAGCTTGAACAATTATTCATTGTGAGAGAGCAAACATCAGCTCCCTGAAGTTTCTCTCTTTATTTTCTTGCAAGAAAATATTACCAAAGGAAAAAGCTAGGTTTCAATCATATAATTTCACAACAACACTAGTCAAAGTTGACAGGAGAAAGTTTGCTTTCTTTCCTCACTTTTTGTGTTATCTCATAGCTAAACTTAAGTATAATGTACCGGCAAATCATCTTTTCTAATACTTCAAATGAAAATCAGTCCAATTTCTTAAATAATAACAAACTTGCTCTGCTTCTAAGATGTTAAATTCCTTCCATTCCATCAAAACCCATTGGGCACAATTTTCTCAAGACTCCACTGGTGAGTTCAATGATACACAGTAAGAAGTCTGACAACACCAGGTTTAAGTCCAACCGGTTGGACTTAAAACCTGGTGTTGTCAGACTTCTTACTGTGTTCACCCCAGTCCAATGCCGGCATCTCTACATCATGTTCAATGATAGGCATGGTGAGAGAATATGGCAGGAAGCTCAGAAACCAGGTGAAATTTAGTGGGTTAAATCTTGCAAGATGGCCATAACAGGATTGCATTGATGAGATCTTAGTTTGAGATCCTTATATTTTTATATGATTCCCTTCATGCATGGTGGGGGGTGGGGACTACACCACTGTTGGTGGGAATGGTGAATGCCTTGATGACAATTGTTGGGGGACACTGGGGGGTAAAGAGCCACCAATACTTCTGTTGTGGGTGGGGGGGAGGGATTGTTGCTCTGATGATTGTCCTCCATATCTGTGGAGGGATTGATGAAATATATTTTTAAGCACAGATCAGGGTACTCTTTAAAGATAGCACCCCAATCTCTGTGGAGCCAGCCTTGCCAGCTCCATCAGGCTGTAAACAATATAAACCATACCTCCAGATTTTCTATGCACTCAGTGCCAAAAAATCGGATAAAATTTGCGGTGTTTCTGGAGAGAGACCTATCAGTTTTCAGTAAGACACTGACACTTTGCATTTTTGGGAAAATTCCACCCCTTATTTGTAGGTGACTGTCTGCTGGTGTCCGCCATAGCGGGTTGGAAAATCTACCAGAGGCTGGTGTGAACTTCATTTGCATCTTGTTAATGGGATTCAGATGAACACCAGATGCCTTGACGCCAGTTTCTTTGCACTGCTGATGGTAAAATATAATGGTATGAAAGACATTTATAACAACATGGCATGCAGATGTCAGGATTTGTCTGAAAAATCAGGCTGCCTCTGGAGTTCAAGATGGAGGCTGTTTGCAATCCACACTCCGGAATACCACAGCAGTAGATCAGGGAAAATATCTGTAGTTAAATCTTCCAGAATACATGTCCTGGAAAGTTCCGTCTTTCAACCTCAGAATGTTCCAGGAAATCCATCTTTATTCTCAGGAGATTCATCTTCCAGTCACAGAATGCTCCCCTCTTGTTAATGGGATAGCTCTTCAGTTTCAGGAGATCAACTTCATTTCAATGGTGGGGTCAGTGATGTTGGGACATTGTACCCAGACACAATGGCAGACTAAGCACCATGCAGACCTGCCCCATCACTAAACATGGCATGAAATACCTGGATGGATAATCAATGAGGTCAGGGCTGGAAGAATTGGTATGTTTTCCCACCAGCCATCTCTCATGAAAGAGACAAATAAAATAAGACCTGCTGGTTGAGGCAGTTTATTGAAAACAAACTGCTTCTGGGCATGGTGTTTTCTTAATGCTCAGAGAGAAGTTTTCCAGAAATATATTGTCTGCTCTTGGCCCATTCAGGATTGAATTATGTTCACCATTCTTCAATATCGTGGAAATGAACAGAGGCAAGCTTTTGGCCTTGGCGCTCAGCAAAAATAGAAAGCAATTTCAGCTTTCAAACAAGTATGTTGCATCAGATCATAATTAAATTAATACTTATTTCATGCTTCTTTTTCAAACATCATACACTTTAAAGGTGACAGCCCTCTGAAATCAGATCATGGTTGTTCCTCAATTCTCCGCTCTCAGCTGGGTAACGAAGTTAAATCAATCCTAGACTTGTTAGTTTTTCAGCAGAATAATTCAAAGGCTGTACAATTAGCAGGGTCTAGAATGATTTCAAGCCCAGAGAAGTATCCCACTGACATTTATGGAGAAACATCTGTGCCACATTGCTTAATTTTCTCTATTATATTTTATGATCTTCAATAGCAAGTTCCACAGTCCGTGGAAGGAAGTAGCAATCTCCTTGATTTCAGAGTTTGTTTTCTGAAGATCTATTAGTCTCTTGATGTGTGATTGCAAAACATGCAAAACATTGTCATAATCTTTTGCTTTCTTTAGAACTGTCCTTAATATTCTGCATACAAGATTAGATGAATTTCTGGTAACAGTATGAGATGACTGTTAAATTTAATTTATTGCAAAAAGAGTCAGAGCAGACTTCAATTCTCTGTACAGCAAGAAAGAAAGAATGTCACAATAGCCTACCGCAGAAGTAACTGCACTGCAAATAAATCCTGCTTACTTTCCAGGGAACTCTCAATATTCCTACATCCTCAATCATTCTCAGGTGCCACATTGTTTGCTCTCCTCCAGCAACTGCAGAAATAGCTGGGAAAAGGGGTCACCCCCTGAAGACTTAATTCATGCCACCTGTGCAGAACTCACAAGATCCATTTAATTTGATTGGATTTGATTAATTATTGTCACATGTATTAACATACAGTGAAAAGTAGTGTTTCTTGCATGCTATACAGACAAAGCATACCGTTCATAGAGAAGGAAACGAGGGAATGCAGAATGTAATGTTACAGTCATAGCTAGTGTGTAGAGAAAGATCCACTTAATATGAGGTAGATCTAGTCAAAAGTCTGATGACAACAGGGAAGAGAGAATATCCAGGGTGTGCAGGGTCTTTAATTATGCTGGCTGCTTTGCCGAGGCACCAGGAAATGTAGACAGAGTCAATGGATGGGAGGCTGGTTTGCATGATGATTGGGCTACATTCATGACCTTTTGTCATTTCTTGTGGTCATGGGCAGAACCATACCAAGCTATGATATAATCGGAAAGAATGTTTTCTATTGTGCATTATAAAAGTTAGTGAGAGTTGTAATGGACATGCCAAATTTCCTTAGCTTTTGAGAAAGTAAAGGCTTTCTCAATTATAGCATTGGCATGGAGGGACCAGGATAGGTTGTTGATGATCTAGATATCTAAATACTTGAAGCTTTCGACCTTTTTTACTTTATCCATGTTGATGTAGACGGGGGGGGTTCTCCTTTATGATTCCTGAAGTTGATGACAATCTCATTCATTTTGTTGACATTGACATTATTGTTGCTGCACCAGTTCATCAGATTCTCCATCTCATTCCTGTATTCTGTCTTGTCATTGTTTGAGATCTGACCCATTACGATGGTGTCGTCCGCAAACTTGAAAATTGAATTGGAGGGGAATTTGGCTACACAGTCATAGTTGTAAAAGGAGTATTGTAGGGGGCTGAGAACATAGCCTTGTAGGGCACCAGTGTTGAGGATAATCGTGGAGGAGGTGTTGTTGCCTATCCTTGTTGTCTGTGAGTTAGGAAGTTCAGGATCCAGTTGCAGAGAGAAGTGTCAAGGCCCAGGCCACGGAGCTTGGAGATGTGTTTTGTGGGAATAATAGCGTTGAAGGCTGAGCTGTTGTCAATAAATAGGAGTCTGATATAAGTATCTCTGTTGTCTAGGTGTTCTAGGGTTGAGTGCAGGGCCAGGGAAATGGCATCTGCTGTGGACCTGTTGCAGTGGTAGGCAAACTTAGTGGATCCAGGTAGTCTGGGAGACTGGAATTGATTTGTGCCATGACTAACTTTTCAAAGCACTTCATAATGATGGATGTCAAAGCCACCACCAGCTGATTGTCATTAAGGTATGCTGGCTTGGTTTTTCTTAGGTACCAGGAAGATGGCTATCTTCTTGAAGCAGATAGGGATCTCAGATTGTTGTAAAGAGAGTTTGAAGATGGAGGAGAAGTACAGTGCCTCCCATACTTTAGAACCACAGAATCCCTACAGAAGGCTATTCAGCTCATCATGTCTGCACCGACTCTCCAAAACAGCAACCCCCCCCCCCCCTCAATCTTATCCTCATGATTTCATGCATATTTACCATAGCTAATCCATTTAACCTACACATTTTTGAACTGTGGAAAGATACTGAAGCACCCGGAGGGAACCCACGCAGACATGGGGAGAAAGTGCAAACTTCATACCAACGATTACTCCGGGCCAGAATCAAGCTTGGGCCTCTGGGTCTGAGGGGCAGCAGTACTATTGTACCACCATGCTGTCCCTAGATCAAACAGCAATAATTTAACAACAATGACGGTAATAGAGGTTTTAAAATTGCTATTTTGACTGAGAGCTAAATATGCAGGGATTTTTAGCCAACTTACAGATTTTGGCCAAATTACCAGATTACAGGTCATAAAAAGGCTTTGGTCTGGGAGCTGCTATCTGAAGCTTCCTATGTTGGCCCAGTTAAGGGAAGCTGTTTACATTAACTGAGGCAGTGTGGCTTTGATTTTTACGATTGCTACTTATGGAACATATCAAATGAACTAAGCATCAGGGCATCATCAAAAGTAATTTCACTGAGCCATGTGATCAGTTTCTAATTAGAATTGGCTGGATAACAGAGTGAGTAAAGAATTGAGAATCCTCTGTTTGGCAGTGATAACTTGAGAGATCAACCTTCACAAGGAAAAGACTTGTACCCTGAAGGATGCTTCAGAGAATAAGAAGATAGATTTTACATCAAGGATATTTCTTGGCCAAGGTTTTCCAAAACTCAGTAGTATCTATTTTTAGTTAAATAGGTAAAGTTGATGTTTAGTTAAAGCTGATATTTAGTTAGAGTTAAAGTTCAGTTTAAGAGTTAATGAGTTGCAACTGTTTATGTTTAAGTTGGTACTAGAAGTGTTAAAAAAAGAAACAATTGAATAACTGTCCTTGTAAGTCTCTTTACACTAGAATTCTTGGAAGGTGTTTAAATTAAAGTTGGATAACAATTGGAATGCTGAAGATGAAATTCTGCTGCTTGGACTACTCAGGTACACAGACACAGATAGCTTCCAGGATCACTATTGTTTGCTGCCCTCCCCACCCACCACCCCATCCACAACTTCACACAGCAAGATGGTGACAAATTGCTACAGAGGGAGATGAAGAGCCAGAGATCTCTTTAGGTGAGGAAGAAAGGGAAATGTCTAATGATCTTGAAGAGTACATGGCACAATAAAACTGTAGATGCCAGGATAATGGAGAAATGTGCCAAAACATCCTCACTGAAACCCCATTCCATCAAAAATGTATGGTGGTGCAGTGGTTATTACTGCTGCTTCTCAGCACCAGGGACTTGGTGATTCCCAGCTTGGGTACTGTCAGTGTGGAGTCTGCATGTTATCCCCATGTCTGTAAGGGTTTCTTCAGGATGTCTGGTTTCCTCCCGCAGTCTAAAAGATATGCTGATTAGGTGTTTGGCCATGCTAAATTCTCTCCTAGTATATCTGAGCAGGCACCAAAGTGTGGTGACTAAGGGATTTTCACAGTAATTTTGTTGTTAATGTTAACCGACTTGTGACACGAATAAATACATTTTTGAAAAAAGTAAATCCTCCACAAAATCTCTTGATCTCTTCTGAATAAATGTTGTGGTGGAAGTGCCAGCAAATCTGGCACATTCCTTTAGGATAAACACACAATTCTGCGACCTCTGACACCTAGAAGAAAATACGCTACAAGCCCTTGACATGAGCAAGCCTACCAGCATAATTTCACCAAAACCACACTTTCTTGTGGTTTGAAGGAAATCATGCATGTACCAAATGCTGGCAATCCCTCCCTGTAGTATATGTCCCTCTGCCATGTATGAAATGCTTCAGTCACAGATGCCTTTCAGACAATAGTTTCTGGTGGATGTTAATAGGGTGAGTACCACAAAATGGCCTGCTAGCCTGGTCCCAAACCCACAACCTCCCAAAGCTTGCCTAAAATAGAAGCCTGCATATGTCAAGGGGTATACACAATATATGTTGTTTCCACAGCCACATAGTATCCAACACTGACAGCTAATGAAGTGCCATGGCCTTAAAAGCACCCGTGAATTTGTATAATTCCCAACATTAAGACATCAAACACGTGAGATTGGAATATAAAAGCAGGAATTATTTTTTATAATTATACAGGGTGAAACCACATCTGTGCACATTTTTGGTTGCATTATGTAAGGAGGGACATCCTTGCACTGGGAACAGTTCAGAGGAGGCTCACTATGCTGATTCCTAGAATAAAGTAATTGTCTTATGAGGAAAGGTTGAGAAGGTTGGGCTTATACTTTTTGGAGTTTAGAGGCAACATTCCTTATTTGCCCAGGGATGAAATTGAAAAAACTTATTTGATTTCTTCATGAAAGGGAACTGCTATTCTTTCCCAAACTGGCCTACATGTGATTCTAGACTGAAAGAAAAAAAATTAACTGAACTGACCTCTGAAATGACCCAGAATGCCATCATTACTGAGATGAATGGGGGATAAGCAATAAATGCTGGCTTTGCTGGTGATGTCCAAATTCCATAAAAGAATATATTAAATTAATTTAAAAAGAAGCTATCAGTCTCATGCCAGAACTGCGAACCAATATCTCAGTTTGATGATCTAACCAGAGTAGGCAAGGTAACAGGATATTCTCTGGGGAATCTTATCTACAAATGCCAGAATGTTGTTTCCACAGAGAAAACCAGAGAATTTCTCTTTACAAACAGATCTTACCACATTCTGCTTAATAATACCAAGGGAGCATATTTCATGCCATAATACAGGGAGTGGGGCCTTAACACACCAATAAAACTCGGTGCACACAGAAATGAATGCCATCTTTAAAGAGCAACCCAATCATAACAGGCATAAACCTTCAATCAAGGCCACCACAGAGATCTCAGTGTTTCCCTTCCTACCCCATTGGAGTTGGCATTTCTCTTCCTAGCATCATCCAATCATTGGCCCCTTTTACATCCCTTCCGATATTCAGGCCTGGCACTCCCATCAGTGACCCTCCTCTCCCTCAACTCTCCCAAATGGCCATCGCTGACATCTTCTGCTCCTCTGTCCATTCCTGGCTACAATCAGATCTGAATGAATCCCAAATCCCCTCCCCCATGAGGCTCCCACTGAGATCCACCATTTGGCATGGGTTGACATGAGTTTGGAGCCAAAACAGGAATTATTTTTTATAATTATACAGGGTGAAACCACATTTGTGCACATTTTTGGTTGCATTATGTAAGGAGGAACATACTTGCACTGGGAATAGTTCAGAGAAGACTCATTATGCTATTCCTAGAATAAAGTAATTGTCTTATGAAGAAAGGTTGAGAAGGTTGGGCTTATACTTTTTGGAGTTTAAAGGCAATGTTTTTTATTTGCTCAGGGATGAAGTTAAAAAGACTTATTTGATTCCTTCACGAAAGGGAACCTGCTATTCTTTCCAATCTGGCCTATATGTGATTCTAGTCTGAGAGAAAAAGAATTAACTGAATTAACCTCTGAAATGGTCCAGAAAACCACTCAATACCGAGTCAGGGGGCATTGCCGCAATAGTGCTAGGCCATGTCCCTCCCCTCCAGGGCTATATTCATCTTCACAAACCCCCCTTCTCCAGGGAGACTCCTATGTCAGGTTCATGTCTAGGGAACCTGTTGTAAATGGCACCAAAGTGATGTCATGTCAGCACCCGCTGAATATCTGGTGAGGGGGAAGTCCCAGGGAAAGTGCTCACTAATGACATGCTAATGTATTAAAATGAGCTTTGTGTGTGTGTTTTATGCCACTCCTGGCCTGCTAGCCTCTGATGGGAGCATGACAGCCCATTGAATCAGGCACTATGCCAAAAACAAGATTCCTGCTGGGCAGTAAACTCATAACAATTCTCCCAGCCTGCCATGTATGCCCCAATGAGGTTCCCATCCAGATGCATTTAATTATCAGGCTGGAAGCCCAATCAATGCCCTCCTGCAATGCATTCACCCAACTCCCCGCTTCCCCCCCACCTCCACTCCCCACAGCTGAAAGTCTGGTGGACAAGTTTCACTGCAGGCCAGATATCTTGGACCTGGCGTTTTGGACTTAAGGGGCAGGGAGGTAAGAGCTGTGCCCGTGCACTCCACTGCTAGGCTGCAAGGGATGGGGAGAATCCCCCAGTTGACTTTGGGGTTGGATGGAATTGAGCTAGGCAAGAGGTTTTGACCTTGGGACTCTCCCCAGGATAGTGGCCAGATGGCTGCTTTTCTCCTTGTTCCAAGAGGAAGGTGGTGTTGACTCTCTATTGACATTTCAGACATCATTCTGGGAAAAATATTCGTTACTATCTTTGTCCTTTAATATATTTTAAGTGCCCTTGTCACTTTGTTGTCTCTGTGTCATTCACACCTGGAAGCCTTCAAAGTCACCACAGCATCCTATTCCACATTAGGGATTGGTCCTAGTTAATTTAGTAAGCTCCAGGTGTTAAATGAGCTCTTTAAAGTATCTGTTTTACCAGGAAGATAGTCTTGGTTTTCCTGATATGGCACAGTTGCTCTGACAACT
Source organism: Sphyrna mokarran (assembly GCA_024679065.1). NCBI lineage: Eukaryota > Metazoa > Chordata > Chondrichthyes > Carcharhiniformes > Carcharhinidae > Sphyrna > Sphyrna mokarran. The sequence goes on from JAGIQG010000028.1 coordinate 29,001,240, forward strand.
CTTTGAAGTAGTTTGATGAAAAGCAGGAATTGAACTTCACTGGGGAGTTCTCTTTTAACAATATAAAAGTAGCATCTGGCTTTTGGTTCCTTTGAAGTGCTTTGATTGACATGTTGCATCACTTGCCCACTAGCCAGGAGCTATGTTTGTGTTTCTTTCTTTGCATGGTTGGATGCATCTCAAATACTGCTTTTTGCAATGTTTATGGCATTCTGCCTTTGACTGACATGTTGGTTCATTTTGGGGGTTTCGCTTCTTTTTTAATTGCAATGTTTACAAAGCACAGTTGACGCATTCAGCTGTGAAGGCAAAGAAAAACAAATTTTGCTTTTGGGGCTGGATCTCTGCAAAGTCAGGCTGGTTGGCATGTTTTATGTTGTAAATATTTTAACATGGGTCCCTCTGGTGGGAGCACTTAAAGTGGACGAGGGTAAATCCGAGGCAAAGTCACTCACATCTCTGGTTTTCCTGCTATGAAATCCTTCCTAACCTTCAGAGTTGTCTTTTTCCTGCTTTGGCTTTACTTCTCCATCTATTCAAGAGTGGTCATCTATTTTGCGACAATCCTTTTACAACAGTTTTTCAACTTTAGAAGGTGCCATCCAAATATGATTTATTTATTTAACAGTTACAAATGGGCTTACATTCACACTGCAATGAAGTTATTGTGAAAATTTCTTAGTCTGCACGCTCCGGCGCCTGTTTGGATACACTGAAGGAGAATTTAGCGCGGCCAATGCACCTAACCAGCACATTTTTGGACTGTCGGAGGAAATTGGAGCACCTGGAGGAAACTCACGCAGACACGGGGAGAACGTGCAAATTCCACGCACAGTGACCCAAGCTGGGAATTGAACCTGGGTCCCTGGTACTGTGAGGCAGCAGTGCCAATCACTGTGCCACTGTGCCATTCAAAAAGCTTTTGCAGGAATCATGTTATCATTAATTACAAAATTTAATGTCAACATGATCTCCAAGAATTTCTCAACTGAAGATGGCAAATGTGGCCTGTTTAATTGAGCTGGAAAGTGTGTTGATTTTTTGTACAATATTAAGATCACAATGCATCTTATGGGCTATCTGGGGATAAAAAAACACAAAAAAATGAATCAAAGAAAGGAAATACTCGCATGTGTGTAGCATTTCATCACATCCTTAGCACATCAAAAGTCACCGTTAGCTAACAGAGGAAGATCCCGCAAACAGCAATGATAAAATGACGATGTAATCTATTTTTGATGATGGTTAAAGGAGAAATATTCAACAGGCCATCAGAACAATTGTCTCTCTTTCCCAAAAAGTGCCATGGAAATACTTACATCCAACTGACAGGCTCAGTTTAGTTTAATGCAAATCATGCAAAAGGGCATGAAAATTGACAGGAACAGCAATTAAAGCAAATTCTTCAAACTTCTACAGTAATAAATCATTTGAATTCCTCATCACTCATCAACCTTGAGGCTGGTGGTGACTATAACGTTACTAATTGGGGAGCAACATTCTGACAGACAAAATTATCATTTTTATAAAGCTTATTATGTTGTTACAAGATGCTTGTTAAATAAAACTGCAGTGATATATTTATATCTTATTACAATCCCACATTTGCCATTCTTTCTGTCTACAACACCTTACTCTTTTGTCATATTTTCCAATCACCTTTTCACCATTACAATATCCACATTGCCGTGAAGAGGGTGTGTTTTTTCCTGAAAGAAACAATTCTCATTTTTCTTTTTCTGGTTGGATTTTTATAAATTTAGGGTAGCGCAATGGTTAACACTGTTGCCTCACAGCACCAGGGACTCAAGTCTATTCCATTTTCAGATCACTATCTGCATGGAGTTTTTACATTTGCCCTGTGTCTGCGTGGGTTTCCTTTGGATGCTCTGGTTTCCTCCCACAGTCCAAAGATATGCAGTTTAGGTAGACTGACCATCCTAAATTGCCCCTTAGTATCCCAAGATGTGTAGGTTAGAGGGATTAGTGGAGTAAATATGTAATGTTACAGGATAGCGCTTGTGTAAAATAAAAAGGTGTTTCATTGCAGACTCGATGGACCGAATAGCCTCCTTCTGTAAGGATTCTATGTAATATTGTAAATCAAAATTATCCAGCCACTGTTTCAATCTCAAAAGACTCTGAAAACAGGAAGTACTGGGACTAATTATGTTACATTGTTCTGGCCATACACCTGTCTAATTAAGTGGTTTTAAAGGATCAGAGCTCTCTAACCTCAAAAACCTGACTGAAGTCATTTGTCAACTCTTTATACAAAGCCAAGCTGTGTGAGTCTTGCTTGCAAATCATGATTTGACAAATAATTATCACTGATTTAGCTCTATTTCTTTTAGATAATTATTTAAACTTGACAAATGACCTTTTGTTAAGCTATTTATCTAGTCAGTGATTATCTGCCTTTGAAGTGACAAATTTGTATACCAGACAGTGATGGAGTAAGTAGAGAAATAGACAGCTACAATATTCTTTCTCTCAGCATAGAACAATCAAATGTAAAGTGATGTTTTGCATCTCACAAATAAAACATGTTAACACTCCTATTGTAATAAATAGGTTTATATTCATTTATCGTTATTAAATTCTGGTCTTTGCTTAAGATGCTTCTGTGAGAACTCTGGAAATAATACTGAAATTGAAATTTACCTGTCAGACACTTGGCTGATTTAGCATTCAGCTGCAGGCTTTCATTATCTGACCATCATCTCAGCTGTCCTCCAAGGGATTAAGTCCTCTTAGGACACATCTGTACGAGACAACTGTTAACATATTTGTAAGAGAACCTTGGGCCCCTATAACTATCTCTAGTTGAATGATTTGGTGGACAATTCTCTTATGATAAAGCTACAATAAACTATTGCTGTTTAAACAGGAGTTGATTAGATAATGTAATGGAGAATCATTAACTTTCACACAGCCAGAATAAAAAGGAGGTAAAAAAGACAGATGTGTTGGTATAGATTAGAGTGTAAGAAATAGGGGCAAGTGTAAGCAATGTGGCCCCTTGAGCCTGCTCCAACATTCAAAAGAATCATAACTGATCTTCTACATCAACTCTGTTTTCCTGGCTTTTTATCATATTACATATATTTTAGAATTTACAAGGCTGGCTCGGCCAATCCCCTTGAGTTTGAATTATCTGCAAATGCATTTTTAATATAAACATCTCAAGATCGTGTGTCATTATTAATAACAGTTGTGTGTGTAGTAATAATAGTTATCATTGTATGCTTAATTCCTGTGAAAGTCAATAAATGCTGCTGAACACTATTCTATTGGCATGAGATAGAACATCCGCCCCCAACACAATGATTTGAAATGCTATAGATCTTCCCATCTGTCATACCATCAACACGCCCTCGAGCGCTTTGGATCAGCTTGGCTAAGAATCAGATTACAGAATTTTCCAAAGCAAAGATCTCATAGCTGTGTCACCTTGAAGCTAACTCAGTCCGAAGGAGGGTCTGATTCTATGGTTTGCTTTTCTTTCCACCTCTCCCATTTTCTCATCTCATCATTTGGCTTTTCATTATCTTTTTAAATTCATGGATCCATTGTTTCTTTAAGTTAAAATTTATTTTTCCATTTCTTCATTGAGATGATCTGACATAATATTTAATAATCAGTTCACTGATACCTCCTGTCATACTTTCCTAGATTCCCTGTCTCATTGTTTTTATTAATACATATTTGACTCTTAATTACTCTGTTCTGAACAAAAGCCTATGGATAAAACGTTGGCTCTCTCATATTGAAATATAAGTGGTGTAGGTCATTTAGCTTTTTGAGCCTATTCTTTTATTAAATTGGGTCATGAGTAATCTGTATCTTAATATCAATTACAAATAAAAACACAAAATATTAGTAAAACCCAGTAGGCCTTTTATTTTAAAAGTTTATTTATTTATTAATCACAAGTAGGCTTACATTAATACTGCAATGAAGTTACAGTGAAAATCCCCTAGTCCCCACACTCCAAGGCCTGTTTAGGTAATTGAGCATAGTCAATCCACCTAACTTGCAAATGTCTCACAAATTTGATTGAATCTTTTGAAGGGGGTAACCAAAAAGATAGATGAGGGCAGTGCGGTTGATGTTATCTACATGGACTTTAGCAGGGCCTTTGATAAGGTACTGCATGCTAGGTTGTTGCATAAGGTTAAATCTCAGGAGATCCAGAGTGACGTATCTCAATTGATACAAAATTGGCTTCTTGACAGAAACCAGAAGGTGGTTGTAAGGGGTTGTTTTTCAAACTAGAGACCTGTGAACTAGCAGCATGCTTCAGAGTGCTGGGTCCACTGTTATTTGTCATTTATATTAATGATTTGGATGAGAATGTAGGAGGTATGATTAGTAAGTTTGCAGATGTCACTAAGATTGATGGTATATTGGACAGTGAAGAAAATTATCGCCAGTTGCAACGGGATCTTAATCAATTGGGCCAGTAGGCTGACGAATGGCAGATGGAGTTTAATTTAGACAAATGCGAGGTGATGTAGATTGAACCAGGGCAGGACTTACTCAATCAATGATTTGAAATGCCATAGATCTTCCCAACTGCCACACCATCAACACGCCCTCGCGTGCTTTGGATCAGCTTGGCTCAGAATCAGATTTCAGTATTTTCCAAAGCAAAAATCTCATAGCTGTGTCATCTTGAAGCTAACTCAGTCCCAAGGAGGGTCTGATTCTATGGTTTGCTTTTCTTTCCACCTCTCCCATTTTCTCATCTCATCATTTGGCTTTTCATTACCTTTTTAAATTCATGGCTCCATTGTTTCTTTCATTTAAAACTTATTTTTCCATTTCTTCATTGAGATGATCTGATATAATATTTAATAATCAGTTCACTTATACCTCCTGTCATACTTTTCTAGATTCCCTGCCTCATTGCTTTTATTAATGCAATGTAGGGCATTGGGGAGGGTTACAGAGCAAAGAGATCTAGGGGTAGTCATGTTCATAACTCCTTGAAAGTGGAGTCACAGATGGACAGAGTAGTGAAGAAGGCATTTGGCATGCTTGTTTTCATTGGTCCTATATTGAATATAGGAGTTGGGACGTTTTGTTGAAGTTGTACAAAACATTGGTAAGGCCACACTTGGAATACTGTGTGCAGTTCTAGTCACCCTATTGTAGAAAAATATTATTAAACTAGAAAGAGTGCAGAAAACATTTACTAGAATGCTACCGGGACATGATGGTTTGAGTTATAAGGAGAGGCTAGATAGACTGGGACTTTCTTCTTTGGAGCGTAGAAAGCTGAGGGGTCATCTTATAGAGGTCTACAAAATAATGAGATGTATAAATCAGCTAGATAGTCAATATCTTTTCCTAAAGGTAGCGAAGTCTAAAACAAGACGGCATAGGTTTAAGGTGAAAGGAGAGAGATAGAAAAGTGTCAAGATGACAATTTTTTCACACGGAGGGTGGTGAGTGTCTGGAACATGCTGCCAGAGGTAGTATAAACCTGGATACAATTTTGTCCTTTAAAAAGCATTAAGATAATTACATGGGTAAGATGGGTATAGAGGGACATGGGCCAAATGTGGGCAATTGAGGTTTGCTTAGGAGTTTAAAAAAAAAGATGGCATGGACAGGTTGGGCCAAAGGGCATGTTCCATGCTGTAAACATCTATGATTCTGTTTTTGAACTGTGGGATGAAATCAGAGTGCCCAGAGGACACCCATGCAGAAATGGGAAAAATGTGCAAACTCCACACGGACAGTGATCCAAGTCAGGAATCGAACCTGGGTCTCTGGAGCAGTGGGGTAGCAGTGTTAACCACTATGCCACTGTGCCACCCCTGCGTCTGGTAGTATCTATGAAGAGAGAAAATAAATTTCAAGTCAATATGCTCTGTTTTGAAATGCTGTCAGACCTCCTGAGTTTTTCCAACATTTTCTGTAGTATCTTTTGCAGTATTTTACTTTGATCTCAATTCCTATTATCTGCCTTGCTTCAATATCCCTTAACAAAAATCCGTCAATCTCAATTTTAAAATTCTCGAATGACAGCCATACCCCTATCCCCAGCTGTTGGGGGAAGCAAATTCTGAATTCTTGTTATCCTTTATATATCTTCAGATGCCTTAGGTCTAATTTTAAAGTTACGCCCACCAAATTTAAAAGTCTGTCCACCAAAGGAACTGGTTTTTCTTGATCTACCTAATCAAATATGTCAATCATCTTTACATTTATATTAATTTAATCATTTTAAATCTCTTATCAGTAGTCCAGCCAAAAGTTTTTTGAACTTGAAGCATTTTGCTTTTAATCCCAAATAATCTGCTTTCCATTTCAAAAGGTGAAGTATCGGTCTATTAATTAATTGACACACCCTCAAAGTTTCTCCATCAGGAAAAAAAGACAGGCAAATTAAAAAAATTGTGCTTCCCTTTTACTACTACTGTATTATATTAGTATAGTTGCAGAAGTTTCTCAGGGTAGTATCAAGACATACTATCTTTAGTTGCTTCATTAATGATCTTCCCTCCAGTATAAGGTCAGAAGTGACGGATTCACTGGAAAACATTTAATTTCATGCATAACTCATCAGATACTGAAGTGGTCCATGCCTGAACGCAGTAAGACTCTGGCTTGGGAGGGCAGCAAATGTGCTAGCTAATAATCTAAACAGAGGAAGCCAAACTATCTTCCTCAATATTCAATATCATTCTTTCATTGACTGTTTCAGTTGAACATTAAAGGGATCACTATTGACCAGAAACTCAACTGGATCAGCTACACAAATACCATGGCTAAAAAACAGATCTGAGGCTGGTTATTTTGCCATGAGTGACACAATCTACAATGCACAAGTCAGAAGAGTGATGGAATACTCTCCACTTGTCTAGAACATGCCTTCTAGGACAAAACAAGCCATTTGATCAGCACCCAAAATATGCCTTAAATGTTCACTCTCTCCACTAGCATCATGACTGCATTGTATACCATCCACAAGATGTACTATAACTCACCATGAGTTAATTGACAGCACCTCCCAAGTTTGTGACACCTGCACCTAGATGTACCATGACAGCAGGTGCATGGGAGTACCAATAGATTTATGTTCCCCTCTGAGACATTTGAGGAAATATATCGTTTTTTCTTTATCTTTGCTGAGACAAAATCCTGGAATTCACTATAATACTGTTGCAGTACCTTCACCACAATCACTGCAGCAATTTAATAAGGAACCTGAGCACTATCTTCTCAATTGTGGGTAATAAAGGCTGAGCTAATCAGCAACATTTACATCCTGTGAAGGCAAAAATAAAAGTGTGTGGAAGTCAGGAGATCAGACTTCACTTACGCAGCCTCTAAAATTTGACAGCAACAGAAAAAGATGAAAAGAATCACAAGAGAATATTGTAGTTGAATGAAGTGATATCATTGGAGCATTTTTGACAATGAAAGTGGGAATGTAGAGAAACACCAATTCAGCAAGGTACTCATTAACAAGTGGCAGCATGCCCCAGACACAATGATTTATATACATAATTTCACAGCAACAATGACATTTCATAATAGGTTCCAGTTTTAAAAATTCACAGCTGAACGTGTATGAGGAGGCCAAATAAATTGTTTGCAAGGGAAAGGGGAAAACAGCTTAGAAAGTGCCAATTTCTATTTACAAGCTGTTCTCCACATTGATGTATGACTCAGACTTGTATGCCAGGTCGAGTTGCTGCTTTTACACCTATCACCTGCAACAGTGAAGATACTGCTGACTTTAAATTTGAAAGAACAGTAGACATGAACATGGAAATTGAAACAGCAAAATAAAAGCAAAAAGCTTGGTAGAAAAACACTAAGTTTATCTGTGAGACAGCAAAACAAAAAGGATGCTGAAAATTCTGCGGCATACAATGCTTTTCATTAACAATTACTTTGGATGCATGGAATGTACAAGAGTGCATGCTATAACATAAGAATTTTCTTTCCCTAATTTTCTCATAGTTCCTCTAGTCTACACGAAGTTGAGTCACAGCCACACAGGCACTGACCTACTCCACTATTTCACCCTCAGGGTGGCATTGTGACACAGTGCTGTCTCACGGCACCAGGGACCTGGGTTCAATTCCCAGCTTGGATGATTGTTGTGAAAACCTGCATATTCTCCTCATGTCTATGTTGATTTCATCCAGGTGCTCTGGTTTCCTCCCACAGTCCAGAAGATGTGCTGGTTAAGTCATTGGCCATAGTAAATTTTCCCTCAGTGTACTTGAACAGGAGCCAGAATGTGGCAACTGGGGGATTTTCACCGTAACTTCATTGCAATGCTAATGTAAGCCTACTTGTGACATTAATAAATAAACTTTAAAAACTAATAATCTTTCTTCATGGGCAAGTATCAAAAAGTTATGGAGAACGGTGCATTATAACCAATCTTAGTGAAAACAGCTTCCAGTAAGCTGTCACCAGATAGCAATCAGGAGGAATCCGGACTGCTCACTTCAAAGGTGTTAAGGATAGCTTCAGTACCCAGCATCTCCCAAGCTGAGATCAGATACCTCATCAAAGGGGGCCTTAAATGGTATGTATTAAATTTAAAACCATCATATTCATTGCCTAATCTTTCCTTGACTTTGTCCTATTACCTCTGCAAGCTCCAGCACACTCCCTTTTCTATCCTTATCCTTTGATTTTAAAACCTTAGCCTTGTATACATTTGTCATCTCATTCCTCACCAGCACTGGGGGCAGAATTTTTAGCCACCTGAGCTCTGCTCATTCAAGTCATCAGCCTTGACTCTTAGTTTTCCTCTTTTAAAGCCCTTCTTTTAACCCACATAATCACCCGGGCCTTTCCCATCCATCTTAAATTCTCCTCAGGTTTGGCATTATGTCCCTCTTACATTCACTTGGTAAATGGGTTAAGACATTTTGTACCTTAAAAACACAGCATTATTGCAATTTATTTTTTGGTCAATTCTACTCTATGTGTTGTATTTATATTAGGGAGATTTTTTGTTCATGGTTTCGATAGAGTGGGGGAAGGGGCAAGATTGTCAATGGGAACAGAAAATCTTGCAGGATTCCCAAAACACATTTTATGCAGGCGGGATTTCCTGTTGCATTTGTCCCTGTCTTTCTGCCAATGACGTTGAACATTGGGATCCCCACCTGAATATCTCTTAAGTAAAGTTCCATCCATTGTCAAATTGTCCATTCCCATCGATGTAAAGATATGCTGATATGAATCATCATATATCTCCTATTGACATGCATCTGGTGAGCAGAAATCACCAGAGGTGCACAGGAAGCACCCTGACACTGCCACCTGGTAAAATAAGAAGTCCCACAACACCAGATTAATGTCCAACATTGTTTACCAAATAGACCTGGTGGACTTTAACCTAGTGTTGTGAGACTTCTTACTGTGTTTACACCGTCTTACTGCGTTTACCCCGACATCTCACAATCTGGCACAGTGTCAGGGGAGAGTGGCAGGGGTAGTGCTGGGACAGTGCCCAGGCAATGCTTGGGGATAATTCCAGGGACAGTACCAAGAGCCAGTGCCCAGGAAGTGCCAGGGGGATGGTTTGTGGTAGGAAGGGGTGTGAGTTTGGGTCTATTTTTAATTTTTTGTTTCAGGGCATCGTTTAAAAACTATGTTTTGATCTTTTAAAAGTCTAAGTTGCTGGTGGAACAGACTCTGACCAGCATGACATTTTGGGTCTCATCCTTTAACTTTTTTTTTGCAGATGTTTTTAAAAATACAACAGAAGAAGCCTGGGTTCCATCCCATGTAAAGATATGCTGATATGAATCATCATATATCTCCTATTGACATGCATCTGGTGAGCAGACCTGCCTGATACACCATTCTGTCAAAACAAGGAGAAAATTCTGCTCATTATTAACCATCAACTCATTATTAACCATCAACATTATTAACCAACAAATAGGTGAAACTGGTTCTCACCTATTTGGTTAATAACATTAGCAAAATCAATATTATTTGTATTATCTTTAACTTACACCCTTGGTCACAGCTATATGAGCTTTAAAATATTCATCTAAAATTCCTCTATCAGTAATTGAACAGATATATTATTCCTATTTATTTTTTCAGGTTGGCTATAGTGACATTTCTATTCCCAGTCAGAATGGAGATGATTACATAATTTTACTATCAATCTTACCTTAAGATCCACACTAGGTATAAATGAATAGGATAGATTTCATTTCAGTAATTGTAGGATGTGATTATTCTCAAGCAACTGCATTTTTTGGGGGAAAATATCCCTGCCTTTTTCAAGAGGCTTTGCTATAGTTAACATTGATTCTTTTTAAACTGATGCTTTTTCCTGAATAAATAAACTTAGGAAATGTGGTATTTAAATAATGTTTGCTTGCTCTTTACTGAATAAATAGATCTTGCGTGCTTAAGATTGACTGTTTGCAAAGAGTCTTGCCATAAATTTCTCCCCTTCTCCAACTCATTGGCTGACATAGTGGCATTTTAACACCCCATATTTTAATCTATCTCCTCTGCTAATATAGCAGGCAGCCATAAAATGAATGTTAAACATTTATGCAATAACTTCTCAATTTCAAGCCCAGTCTTTTTAAATGGAACCAGCATTGTATAAAACTGGCTAATATTTGAATCTTTTTTTTCATTTGTAACACCTATATCTCCAAGACAACTTCCAAGAGTGTCATATTTTTTGACAGAAAATGGAGCAAAAAGAAAATCATTATACACAAGGAGTGTATCTTGCAAAAAATAGTCTGTCAATCAAAATAGATGTGACAGCTTCCTGCAATTCAGAACCAGATCTGAACAGGACTTCAGCATATAATGTTGACAAGCTAAAAGTCTTGCTGCCTGTTTGTGAAAACAGACTTGACAATATGTTTTCAATTTAGCTCATTCCTTTGAATATTCTTCCTGGAATAGCCGGTAAATAAAACTCTCCAACTGAAATAAATTACATGTCCCTGTTTTTATATATTCTTTAATTTATGAAAGGTCAATGGAGGTAAAAAGGTTGCTTCCCCTCACTGAAAAATTTAGTATACAGAAAATAATCTCAAACGAAAGGCTGGGGGTGTGGGTGGGGGCCATCAACATTTATGACTAAGTAAGGAGAAATTGAAAGATATGCTGTCTTCAGGAAACACATTGAATAGAATCTCAATTAAAATACCGAAGAAATAGAATCCCATGTCTACATCTTTCATATTTCTACAGCCAAATTACTTCTCAGAACCTTTTAAAAAATATTCTTAGCTTCCCAAGCTGAAGAACATTTATGTTCCAAACATCAGAAGTATAATGAAACCAGCTGCATTAAAATATCCATCAGGAAAATTTATATGTGAAAATTTGTATCATTTTAGGTCATCTTGAATGCATACATTACCATGAACTACTTAAAGTTAACCTGCAGTTCTCAAAGGGGGAGTTACACTATGACTGCTGGTATGGTTGGAATCATTCTGAATATGATACTGTGGAAGACTCAACAGTAGTTGACCACAGGATGCACAAAGGTTTTTGGATACATTGGGATCTTGTTGGAAAAGATGGATAGAAGACCGATATTCCTTCGGAGAAGAGGGAGCAAAGGTCTCAGACACATGCTCAGAAAGCAATGTCAAGAGATACTAGTGAAGATTAGTGCCAGGAGTATAACTCTTAAAGTTTTAATGATCTTATATGAATTGGCTAAGGTCAGTGAATGCACCTTCAAATTCATATCCTATCAATTACATCACTAACACATAGAGTGATCAATTCACTACATGTCCAACATTCATGCACCAGCAATCTCAATTTTCTGAATTTACTTCTAACATTCATATATTTTCCCTCACCTTTACACAGTATCACAAACTCCAAACCCACTTCTCAAGCATTACACTCATTGACACTTTCTTCTTCCTTGAATAAGAAGGTGGCTCACAACAGCAGCCAGCAGGAATTAATTGGACAGGCAGGTTAAAACTTACCCCATAGAGGAAGTAGTGCTAGCCACAGTTGAAAAGGCCATAGATGACCTGTGGCAACTAGCAAGGCAAATTAACAATGAGGGCATTTACTACCTAATCCTCCTTTTGTAATCTAACTTCAAACTCATTCCACAACCTGTTCTTATTTACAAGTAGCAGATGGTGTAAGTATCTTTTCTCACCACAATCTTACCCTTGTCCTTTCTTCTATTCAGATACCTAAAAATTTCAGCCTTTCCAGGCATCAGGAAAAGAATAAGAAGAAAGTGAAGATCACTCAATTTTGCAGCTCAAATACTGGTGAAAATTCTCTGATCTTGTCTGGGGATGGGATTCTCTGGTCTTGTTGCTGTGAATGGAGATTTGGCTGAGTGCCAAATTCTCTGTTCGTGCTGGCAGCAGTGAGGGGCTGTTGAGCCTCGGAGAACTCTAGCCTCTGACTTACTATGTAATTTAGAGGATAGCGTACAGTCGTTACATCTGTCTCAGAATCAGAAACATTAGCACAAGCACGATGAAGTGAGAGTTGGGAAAAAGAATAATGGAAGTGCCAACTCAGTGTTGGTTTAGATTGCACACTAGTTCAGCTGCAGAAGACACAGATAAACACTCTGATGAGCAGGCTGCAGAAGAGTGAATGAACATACCAAACACCTGCGTAAGGTTATGTGCTTACAGTCAATGGCACAGTGCACAAAGGAAATGATAAAGTTGTTCCTCCTTGCATAGTTTGACTCAATGACTTACCTTATGCAACAATGCACTGCAAACCTAGAGATATTGCTTGTATTTCAAGCAGCAATTTGAAAGGAACCAGGAACACAGATTTTCAGAGCCACCTTGAAAGGCATAGGCAGTGTAATCCTTGCCCTGCTGTGAGTTTGGGGTTGTAACTGGAGACACTGATAGATTTCAATGTTGACATCTTTGGTGACACATACATATTTCAAGCTGAAGTTCAGGTAGAAAAATTGCTTACCAAACACTTTCTATTAGAAACCTCTCTGATCCTTCATGTCCCTCATCTATTAGCTCTTCCTGCTTTGCGTGGTCTATCTTCATGCTCTCAGTCCTGCTCAATGCCTTGGACCTACTGCTCTACCCAAATCAGGGAATAAGGGGTCTGAATCAGCAAAAAAGTACCTCAAAAGAACATCTAGGAGCAGGAGTAAGCAACTCAGCTCCTTGGGCCTGTTCCGCCATTCAATATGATCACGGCTGATCTAATCCCAGCCTCATCTTCACCTTCCTGCCTGGTCCTTATAACTCTTCATCCTGTTACTAATTAAAAATACATCCTGAAAAATACATCACCTCCTTAAATTTATGTAGTGTTCTGGCATCCACTGCATTCTGGGATAGAGAATTCTCCAAATTCACAATCCTTTGATTTCTGTTTTAGATCTGCCATCCCTTAATCTAAAACTGTGGCCTTTTATTCTAGAATTTCCAACAAGGAAAAATATCATTCTATGTCTACTCTGTTAATCATCTTTAGCATTTTAAATATCTCAATTAGATCTCCTTTCATTCTTCGAAACTCCAGCAAGTATAGGCCTAAATTGCTTAATCGCTCTTCATCAGACAAGTCCTTCGTTCCTTGAATCAACCTAGTGAACCTTCTCTGAATTACTTCAAATGCACTTATGTTCTTCTTGAAGCAAGGGAACCACTATGTGCATACTGTGCACAAACTACTGTGCACAGTAGTCCAGATACATGGTCTGCTGCACCACTTCCTGTAAACTATTGAAAATTTAACCAACTATAGCAGCACCCAAAACTTACAAAACGACAGCAACAACTAGCAACTAACTTGTAAGGGTAACTATGACTCTCTTAAGGAGGACCCTCTTGGGGGGACTCGCTTGAGGTTTCTGGTTATTCCCTCGGGAGTAGCTATGACTCTCTTAAGGAGGACTCTCTTGGGGGGACTCTCTTGAGGTTTCTTGGTTACTTTAGCTGTGCGTGTCTTGTCGTTTCTGCCGCACAGCGAGCTGCGCCTCCACATCGGTCCCACTGGGCAACGTCACCGCCCATCCATCGCGGTGGCGGCTAAAGCGGCTGTCCCAGAAACGATGCGGAGTAATTGCATGCCTGGATGCCCCTTAAGGTTGCGATTACAGACAGGTGGGGTAAGATTGGTTAAGCCGAAAAAAAGGCGTTAACGGCCAATCGTAACTGTGGGGTCTTCTGGTTTCTACCCACAGCGAATCAATCCCTTCCGCGGGAGCCACCTGGTACCTTCTCCTTGGGCACAAGAGAGGGTATTCCGTGACTGGTCGAGAAACAAATAGCGGGGGCGATGCATGCCAGGTCCACGACCACTACCACAGGACTGCCATCCTAGAATGGTGAAGCTGGAATGGATTATGGTGTGTGTTGCGTAGCTGTGGTATTTTTGGTTGTTCTAGACCACAGTGAGTCATCCCTTACCGATGGTCCCGCAGGGAATCCAGGCACTCGTGCTGGCGGGCGAGTGTCTGTCGGAATCTGACTGGCCGAGGATAACCAACACGCTTCTATGCCTATAAACCCGGTAAATGTCCAAAAAATAGGTTCTCGACAAGTTCAGGCTTGTTCCGGGGGCATTGGTGATCCGCTGGCGGATGCGGTTCAACCCTGCCTAGGTAGTAGAAGCACCCGCGACCCACTACCCACACGATCGGTACAAAGGGTGAGACGAACGAGACGCACCTGGGGTGACGCTGAGATGGGACGTGTGCCCCGTCTTGTCTTGGATGTTCACTACCAGACGATGACGAAAGATAATGACACCGATTACCACCCTTAGGTGTCACGGTACGAATGGGCAGCACGTCAGCCCAGTGATTAGCACTGAGGTTGACCGGCTACTTGGACCCAGGGTCGGTTCCCGACCTGGGCCTTGCGGCTGGGGGAGTTTGCACTTTCTCCCCGTGTTCGCGTGGGTTTTCCCCGGGTACTCCGGTTTCCTCCTACATGGCCAAAAATGTGCTAACTAGGTTAATTGGTTATGAACAATTGTCACGTCACCTAATCTGGCTTCCCTGAATTCGGAATAAACTTTTCCCTTAAATTCTAAATTTCCTCCTCACGCAAGAGAGCCGAGCACTGAAAGTACCGACAAAAGGTTCTCTAAACGCCCAATTAGATCAGGGGGCGACGGTACCAGCTCACACCCTGCCCTAAATACACTCAGGGTGCCCAACCGAGCCACAATGACATCAAGTAGACCCCGGCTGGGGCTCTGCGAGCCATGGACTATGACCAGGGCAGACCCCGGCTGGGGTCCGCGAGCCACAATTGGTAACATCAGTAGACCCCGGCTGGGGTACTACTCGTGGTAATTTAAGATCAAGAGACCCAGGCGTGGGATCTGCTAGTGGTAGACAAAACCGTCGACGAGTGACGTAAAGACTCGGAAAAGGCACTCATGCGAGTGTATTCAAATAGCACAGGTATTAGCTGGGGATGGGTGGGTGGGGTGGGTTCTTCATGTCGTTTAATATCTGTGCAATGGCATAGATTGTACAGTTGATCTCCAAAATGACATTGTGGGTATTAAACAAGCCTGCCTGCTCTGTCAACTGCTGACGGATATTAGATACATGGACTTTTATGTATTTGGAAAAAAGACTTGTGAACATAGAACATAAAACATAGTACAGGCCCTTTGGCCCTCGATGTTGTGCCGAGCATTGTCCAAAACTAAGATCAAGCTATCCCACTTCCTATCATTCTGGTGTGCTTCATGTGACTATTCAATATCCACTTGAAAGTTCCTACACTGTCCGAGTCCACTATCACAGCAGATAGTCCATTCCACTCCCCAACCACTCTCTGAGTAAAGAACCTACATCGGACATCCCTTCTATACCTCCCACCATGAACCTTATAGTTATGCCTCCTCGTAACAGCTACATCCACCCGAGGAAATAGTTTCTGAACATCCACTCTGTCTATCTCCCTCATCCTCTTATAAACCTTTATTAAGTCATCTCTCATCCTCCTGTGCTCTGAAGAGAAAAGCCTTTGCTCCCTCAACCATTCCTCATAAGAACGACCCTTCAAACTGGGCAGCATCCTGGTAAATCTCCTTTGCATTTTCTCCAATGCTTCTACATCCTTCTTATAGTGAGGTGACTGGAACAGCACACAATATTCCAAATATGGTCTCACCATGTGGGAAAACTTTGCTAAAAACAAACAGAACTTTATTTGTAGTGTGTCTTTTATCTCATGTCTGCTGCTTCTTTCTATTTCCTGCTCAACCTCTCATTACTTTAATCACACATGTGCACATGAATGGGATCAAGCCTCTTGAGAATACTCCCTTGCACATATTACCAAATCAGAGCTCTACAGTGAGCCAAAAGACAAATACATAACATAACATCCACCCCACCCCCCTTTAATTTGAACATTCCTAAAACAAGTTTCACATCAACAGTAATCAATAAGTTAATTATTACTATAAATACAGACGGTCTAGAGGATGTCACTCTTGGAACAGGTGATGGCAAATCTCTGGTTTTCTGTCTTCACACTGGCATCAGTGGTTGACTAGAGGTAAGAAACAAAAGGTTATCGCCAAGCCTGAATAGAAAGTGGTGTTGACTTCCTCAATGTTTTCTGGTGGTGTAGGGGTTGTAGGAAAGTCCTGACTTGATAAGTCTGGGCCTGAATTCTCAACAGGTTCCAATCTTAGTAGATCTGTTTTCCCAGCCAGTAATTAGTCTGCATGCATCCTCCAGATAATGTCATCTGAGGTTTGGATAGTGTGAGGGATGGGTCCAATCTGTGCAATTCTGGAGCAGGAACCATTTCTCCATTGTGGAGTAATTCTTGGCCAAAACTCTTGTCCTTGGTGGAAAACCCTGTCTTTGATTTGTTTTCATGTAACCCTGCTTGTGTTTTTGTCACACAATCTCCTTGGTTTTTAAGAGTTTTAGAAGATCACGTAATCGCAGCTCCCTTTTCAATGTATGAGAGATCTTCGTCATGGAATATTATTCCGATAGACCAGTAAGAATTTGGTAAGGCATTGAAGAAGCAAATCTTGTTCTTTGATTGCTTTCAAAGTATGTATGACAAAGCATTCTGCTAATCCATTGTGGTGTGGATGTAATATGTTCAATGTTGTTTTCTTGTAGGAAGTTCTCAAATTCCTCCAAGACAAACTGAGGTCCAGCTATTCTGGGAATCCAAAGTGACTTAACACTATTTCCTGAACAACTCTCAATGGTCTTCTGAGATGAGGTATATGTCATCGCAGTAACTTCTGACCATTTGGTGTGAGCGTCAACAATTACTAAAAACATGTGCCCTTTAAAAGGTCCTGCAAAATCCACATTCAAACATTGTCAAACCTCTCCAAACCAATCGTCTGGTGCAACAGTGCTAAGAGTGGCAGGTTTCTTACCTTTCTGCAGGTAGAACATGTTTTAACTTTTTCTTCCATCTCAGAATCAAGTCCAGGCCACTAGGAGTAACATCTTGCTATTTCTTTCATGTGTACAACTCTACAATGGCCTTCATTATGCTTCTTTTACATTTCCTCAGTGATGGCAGAATAATCTCTCTTGAGTTCCCATGTAAGACATCCTGATGACAGCTGCGTTCTCCTGGAGTGGTCGAGTTTTAGACTAGGGGTTGATCCTGATGTCTTTCCTTGTAAAACTATATCGATCAATTCAGAAAGTAGTGTCATTCTGATTGTGTTTTCTTACTTGCTTAGATGTTACTGGTGTGTTCTCTATTTGTTCAAAGTAGAAAATATTCCTTTTGGAGCAGTCTGAAGAACTGTCCGGTAGTAGCAATCTTGAAACTCCATCCATGTTACAATGTAAATTAGATTGGCCGCATTTAATGGTGTAAGCATGTGCAGACAAGAGTAATGCCCATCATTGCATTTGACTTGCTGCAAGTGATAGAATTCCTGCGCAAAGCCAGAAAATAATAGTGAGTGGACAATGGTCTGTCACAATGTAAACTCTTTCCCATATAGGATCTGATGGAATTTCTTGACTCTAAAGATTATCTTCTGTACTTCCCATTTAATCTAGAAGTTATTCTCAGCTTTGCTTAAGATTCAAGAAGAACAAGCAATGGGTATTTCTTCACCTGATGGCATAATGTGGGAGACCACTGCTCCGAAACTATAAATCGATACATCACAAGCGAACATAAGGATAAAGTAGGATCGAAGTGCATGAAAGCTTCAGACCTAAATCATTCTTCTTTGGCTTGTATGAAGGAGTTATTGCATTGGTCTGACCACTTTCATGTCTTGACCTGGCCCAAGAGATTATGTAATGGTTTCAGGATTGTTACTAAGTTTGGGATAAAGCTCACATAGCCTTACATAAAGCTTACAACCTGAAGAAGGAGTGTAATTGGTTTATATTTTGAGATTCAGGCACCTTTGTAATGGCCTTGACCCAGGAATGAGATTTATGAAAGTTGGTGATATCAATCATGCGTCCTAAGTACCCAGCAGAGATTGGAAGAACTCACACTTGTTCTTACAGACTCTCAGACTATAGTCCTCTAATCTCTGGAAAATGGCATCCAAGTTTCGAAGATGTTCCTCTTCATCACTTCTGCTAACTGAGATGTTGCACAGATAGCACTGGTTTCCACTCAGTTTGCTCAAGATCTGGTGCATTGAAACAATGCAAGAGCAGATATGATACCAAATGGCAATCTTCAATACCAGAACAAACCTTTATGCATCATGATTGTCAGAAATTCCTGTGACTTCTTGTCTTCATTCATCAGCAAGCAGTCCTGGCCAAGGTCAATTTCGCTGAAATTTTGGCTTCTGCAATCCTGCAGTGTGAGATAATTGGTACTGTTCAGCACACATAACATTGGATCTATGGTGACCCTAAAGTCTCTGCAAACCCTCACAGATCCTTCTTTCTTGATGACTAAACAATAGGCATGCCACATTTCCTGATGCTAACAAGTTTCAAAAGTCTAGTTTTCACAAGTCACTCCAAATCAGCCTTCAAACTTCAGCCAAACAGCATATGGCATAGGCCTTGTCTTCAAACATTTTACTTGCTTTTCATCTTTTATTTTTAGTTTGATTATAATGTGCTCCCTAATTCTCCATTGAAAATAATAATGTGTTTTTACAATATTTCATGAAGTCTGATTCTCCATTGGCCATCATGTGGACTTCAGCTCAGTTCGGTCGAATCTTCTCCATCCATGCATGATCCATTAATTCACCACACGTAATGGCAAATCTGCCATTTGTCCATTGAGTAGCACAGCCACTTCAATATAGTCCTTTAGGGAAACCACTTCTTCTGTGTTCTTCTTCAGCACAATCCTTGATGGCTTTAAGGGAATATGTTTAGAGTGTCTCCTTGTAGACACTCTCAGTGAGACAGCTGCCCTAATGTCAACTTCCATTCTTACTGGCTGTCTTTCCAGCAGTGGAATGACCTGACATTCATGTGTAGTATTGGTGGTGGCTCGCACATGTAGTGATAACTCATACTCTGACTGTATATCACTCTGCTCTTCTCAACCCTGTTGTAGGTCATGAATGGTTCTTTTTTGTTGTTTAAATATTGTCTTGATTCATTCTTGCTTTTTACTTTTATTTACAGTTTGCTTTTTGCTCCTAAAAGCACTTCCTATGTGTCCCCTTTTTTTCACAGCTTCAACATTCCATGTCTTTAGATCAGCAGTAGAATGCCCTGGTTTTGCACACCAATAATGTGTACGGGTTCTGACAGCTTTTGGTGCTGATTTTGGTGGACATTTTGTGCATCTGAATGTATGAACTCAATTTCTTGGCTTCCTTTGTAGCCAGCTCTGTAGAAACAGCAATTTCAATGGCTTTCTGCAGAGTGAGGCTACTCTCAATTAACAGACGTTTTAGTGTTGTTTCATTATGCAGATCACAAACAAGTCTACACGAATTATGTCATTAAGCATGCCTCTGAATTCACAATATTCTGCAAGTCTTTTAAACACTGCAACGAATTGTGCGATTGATTCTCCCTCTTCTTGGTTTATTTTGTGGAATCTAGTGCATTCTACATTCACTGGAGATTTTGATGAAAAACGTGGTTGCAAAATTTCCCTAATCTGCATGTCCATTTTAGTGCTAATTTATCAGGTCGCACAAGACAATAGAGATGATAGGAGTTTTTTTTCCCCATCAGGAAAGTGGGCACCATAACTTCTTCAGTTATTTTGCTTATCAGCACAAGACAATCAAAATCCTTCAACATAAGAACTCCATCATTCCATATCTTCATCAAAAGCACCAACGATGCTGAAAATTCACACCATTTTTTATCCATGCAGGTTTCCCGTATGCATATTTATAACTATGTTTCCAGCAGCAATGTTGTTCTCTTATTCATACAGATATTAATATGAGCTCAAATTTGTTTATAGAGTATCCATTACTCAGGTCCACATTAAACACTAATTCTTTTCGTACACAGCAATGTTGTGCACTGCATGAAAAGTTTCCTTTTCTCTACTTAAACTATTTCTTTCAACTGATTCAAGTGTAACTTTATGGCCAATTTTATTATATCTTTGGAGACATGACACTCGGAATACTTTGTTAAAAAGGGGCCTTTACGCCCCTGATGACAAGGTCCTAATGAGTCCAATTGCACCCCCAAGTTTGTTTGTACGCATCCCATCCATGGCACCACCCAATGATGCTCTAATTCACTTGATCCTCCAAGTTTCAGCCAGAGAATTACTACAAGCAGTGACATTTAGGCAGCCTTTTGCAACTGACATCCTGTGTGGGATTTTCTCAAAAACATGACTTGGGGTTATAAGTGTGAAAAAACCGAGTGATCTGTGCCAGTCTGTCAGTGCATACCAGACAGCAATTGTCCCACACTTGCTCATTTTTGGGTTGAGTATTGAGTTTCATTCCAGTTCTGGGAGGGGTGAAACCACACTGGTGTGCCCAGTTGCAAAGTAATGAGGTGCTGTTTTGAAAGGGTGCTCTTATCCCACAGGGCACTGGAAGATCACTCCCTCTTTTTCCATCCCCACCTCCTCCCTGACACGATCTTAAGTCAGTAAGTCCTCCCAAATAGTCGCTCTCCCTGACCCCTGACATGCACTTCCTTCATGCCCTACCTCTTCATGCCCCATTCATGCCCACCCTTCATGACCCGCTTCATAGCCTTACCTCATGATCCTTCTGTCATTGCCTCCCCAATCAAAACCCCCCTTCAAGATCCCCTCTCTGGCTCTATCCTCACTCAGGCTTCACCCCTTTTGCACTGCCTTTGACACGCTAGCAGTGTATGTATGTCTGGCAGCTACTGACGAGCCATGTTACTGAAAGCCTGTGGACTTCAATGGCTACCAAGCTCCCTGACGTGCCTATCATACCTGCTTCCACTAGAGCAGAGCAACAGTGATTGTCGCCAAGTTTTTGCCACGTCCAAGTTTCAGAAGATCTCAGGAGCTAGAAGAATGTGACACAGAACAGGTTAAGCATATTTAAATACTACTTTAAGTACGCTAATCAGCTTTGTGCCCTTTTTGGGCAAGATCTAGTTTGCGTCAGTAGTAAGGGACAACTGCAAACTGTTTGGCATAGGTGGAAAATCCATTTTTAGGCCCACATGAAATTTTCTGTGATTGGCGTGATCTGTGTCATGCGCAATGAGGTTGAAAAATTGCAGCCCATGGCTCTCCTGTAACCAAAACAGTCACCAGTGTGGAGCAAACATCCGCTGCTGTGCAACCATATAGTTGACATATTACACTGCACAAGAGTTACCTTTGTGGGTGCACTATTTTTCATCTCTGACCAGCCTGTCCACTGGGAATGAAACAAGTGCCACAAACTCTGCAATTTAGAAACTGATTTTAGAATTTGTTGACCTGGCTAAAAAGGTGCGGCATGAATATTCAGGAAAATCTTTGAATGGCATCATTGTTAAATTTATAAAAGGTTAAAACCACTTACAGCTTAGGTAACCTTTAATTGAAATGTCAGAAAGTTTAAAAGCACATTGCAAACACTAAAATACTTGAGTTGATGTACTAGTGCAATATGCAGAGAGAAAGCATTTAATCTGAAATGTCAGCTATAATTTAAATGTCATACACTGAATCATTACCATCATGCCTGCCATTTATTACACTGACAGCTGATCTCACAGCTTCAAAATACAGACCTAAATGCCACTGAATGTATCTTAGCTGCAATACAGAACTATAGTTTGCCGTAAATTATGCTCCTCTCTTCTGATTGACAGCTGCAGATATGGGACCATGTAACAGTGCAAGACTGGTAGGAAGAATTTGACTGTCAAGCTCAAAATCTAGAAGTTCCTCCCTAAATATCTCACCTCTCTCTTCTTCTTTAAGGCTCTCATTAAAATCTACATGTGGCCAATTTTTTTGTCACCAGTCCAAATGTCTCTTTCCTCGGCTCATTGTCAGCTATTGTCTACTGATATATTTTTGCTAGATGAGGTTTCCAAGGGTTACAGAACCAAGCAATTTGTAAGATTCCTTTGAAAGCATCTTTCACATACTTGACTTCTACTGCATAGAACAAAGACTTAGGAACACCACCACATGAAAGTTTCCCGCCAAGCCATATACCAACCTAATTTGGAATAACATCACCATTCCTGCATTGCCATTAGGTAAAACTCTTGGAATTTTCTTCTTAACAACACTATGGGTGCACCTACATTAGATGGACAACAACATTTCAAGAACACAGAGCACCAACACCTTCTCAAAGGAAATTAGCGAAGTGTTGATCTTGACAGCAATGCTCACATCTGAAAATGGAATATATAAGCAAAAGTTATGTAACTGGGATAAGGTACAGCTAAACTAATTTAACCCTGTTTCAGTGCTCCTATAACATCGCTGTGGAATGCAAATGGAACATATTACAATGTTAAAGCTGCATTAGATGTTTTTTGTTGTTTTTGGGAACTTCTTAATCTGATATTCCCAACCCATGGTGGAAGTGCATCCTGAGAACCTAGAAGGCTGAGTACTGTGAGTTTCTGTTCATTAATTTTGATGGATGTAAAAATTGGGCAATGTAGCTTGGGTATGATTTCTCAAGTAATCATAGTATGTATGTTGACTATTTCTTCTGGTAGGCTTATACACAATACTGAACTATTCATTGCATGTCAAACAGAAGAAGGCTGGGAAATGTTAAAAGTCTTATTGATACAGTAGGGGGACGATAGTCCTGAGTTTAGGCTTCAAGTAAAACCCATGGAATTCTAACACTGTACCCAGACTGTGGGCAGAATTTTATGAGATATTTTCTCAGTATCCAGCTAGTGTTAAAATGGGAGAGTTCCTAATCTGTTTTTGGGTGAGTTTTCACTCCCAATCTTATGCACTCAGTTGTTGAAATTATGAGCTAGACCATTTCTAGCCATTAGAGGCAGCAGGTGGGGCTTAACTTGCCAGACAGCCAACAGCTCAGATCGGAGCCACAAACTGCACAGAAAAAGCACACAAAAAAAATCAGCTCTCCTGACAAAATCCCACTGGGCCAGATGCAGCTTCCCTTCCCTCCCACGGACATTGAGTTGACTCCTCTCCACCAAGATTATCGACTTCCTTACCATCTGCTTGCACATGATCCCCTCATCACCTGCTTGGCTCCAATTCTTGAGTAACATGACCCTTTCTCTGTTCTGCCCCCAGTCATCACAGAGGCACAATTCTACCCACCCTCCTTTCTTCATTCTCATCACTTCTACCAGCACACCTGCAAGTGCTGACTTGGCTTCCCCTCCATGGTCACAAGACAAACTGCATCAGTTTGCAGGAATGCTTTCACGGGCAAGGGACTCGCTCAAACTGGCAGCTGATCTGCCCTAATAAGAGACAGCTCCATAAAACCTCAAGGATGGACAGACAGGCAGGCAGGCAGTTCAGGAAGAAATGGCCTCCAGGAAGACAGCCTCCAGATTTTCAGATGCTGATCTGGCCAGGTTGCTGGAGATGGAGGAGACAAGGTGGCACACTTTCTTCTCCCCAGCAGGACGCTGCCCAGGGGAAGGGATGTAAATGTAGTTATTCACATTGTAAATTAACTAATTGTAAATGTAATTACATTTACATTGTAAATGTAATTATTCACGCAGGGTGATGTAAATGTAGTTATGGAGAACACTGAGGTACAGGGTAGCAAACTGGAAGGTATCGAAGTAGATAGGGAGGATGTGCTAGATATTCTCGAGGATTTGAAGTTGGATAAGTCCCCTGGGCCGGACGGGATTTACCCTAGGATTCTCTGGGAGGCAAGAGAGGAGATTGCAGAGCCGCTGGCTCTGATCTTCAGGTCCTCGTTGGTTACGGGTGTGGTTCCGGAGGACTGGAGGATAGCGAATGTGGTCCCATTGTTTAAGAAGGGGAAGAGAGACCTTCCAGGGAATTATAGGCCATGAGTCTTACTTCTGTTGTGGGCAAGGTATTGGAGAGAATTATTAGGGATAGGATTTATAGTTATTTAGAGAGAAATGAATTGATTGGGGATAGTCAGCATGGTTTTGTGAAGGTAGGTCGTGCCTTACTAACCTCATTGAGTTTTTTGAAAAAGTGACTAAAGAGGTGGATGGGGGTAAGGCGGTTGATGTGGTATATATGGACTTTAGTAAGGCGTTTGATAAGGTGGCCCATGGAAGACTTCTGCAGAAACTGCAGATGTATGGGATAGAGGGTGATTTAGCTAATTGGGTTAGGAATTGGCTAGCAGATAGAAGACAGAGGGTGGTGGTTGATGGAGATATTCATCGTGGAGTTCGGTGACAAGTGGTGTACCTCAGGGGTCTGTTTTGGGGCTCCTGCTGTTTGTAATTTTTATAAATGATCTGGATGAGGGTATTGAAGGATGGATTAGTAAATTTGCAGATGACACTAAAATCGGTGGAGTGGTAGATAGTGAAGAGGGGTGTTATAGTTTGCAGAGTGACTTGGACAAGTTGCAGAGCTGGGCCGAGAGGTGGCACATGGAGTTTGATGTGGAAAAGTGTGAGGTAATGCACTATGGCAGAAATAATAAATGTGTAGAGTATAGGGCAAATGGTAGGATTCTTAGTAGTCTAGATGAACAGAGGGATCTTGGTGTGTATGTGCATAGATCCCTGAAAGTAGGCAGTCCGGTCGAGAAGGTTGTTAGGAAGGCATATGGAGTCTTGGCTTTTATTGGTAGAGGGATTGAATTTCGGAGCCGCAACGTCATGTTGCAACTGTACAAAACTCTAGTGCGGCCGCACTTGGAGTATTGTGTGCAGTTCTGGTCCCCAGATTATAAGAAAGATGTGGAGGCATTGGAGAGGGTACAGAGGAGGTTTACCAGGATGTTGCCTGGTATGAGGGCAGGTCTTATGAGGAGAGGCTGAGGGATTTGAGGTTGTTTTCGTTAGAAAGGAGGAGGCTAAGAGGGGACCTGATCGAAACATATACGATGATTAGAGGTTTAGATAGGGTGGACAGTGATAGCCTTTTTCCTAGGATGGAAAAAGCTAGCACGAGGGGACACAGCTTTTAATTAAGGGGTGATAGTTATAGGACGGATATCAGAGGCAGGTTCTTTACCCAAAGGGTGGTTCGGGAGTGGAATGCCCTGCCTGCAGCAGTTGTAGATGCGCCAAGTTTGGTGGCGTTTAAGAGGTTAGTTGATAAGTATAGGGAAGAGAAGGGAATGGTTTAGTTTGGAGGGGCATTGCTTTTTATATTGGTCGGCGCAACATCGAAGGCCAAAGGGCCTGTTCTGTGCTGTAATGTTCTATGTTCTATGTAGCCTAAGGGGCGGTAGCAGCAAGTGTTAGTGCCAGAGCACTGGCCAGAAGGACCAGGAAGAAATTAAATAGCCTAATTTGGTCAGCAAGGGTGAGTGTTTAGCATCATTTAGCATCTTTCCCACAAATAACCCCCAGATCACCCCACCCTCAGCTTGCTTCTAGCCCCTGACCACCAAGCACTTCCCTTCATCCACCCTCCAGAGTTTCACAAACTTGCCCTCCAGGACTTGTGCAACAAGTTTTTATATGGCTCCTTCCTGCTTTCCAACCATTACTTTGTAAATTGAATTTATGTCTTTATATGCCCTGTTTGTGAATTGAACTCCCACTCATCTGACGAAGGGGCACAATTCCGAAAGCTAGTGGCTTTTGCTACCAAATAAACCTGTTGCACTTTAATCTGGTGTTGTGAGATCTTTTACTGACTTTCTATCCCCACAGGAAAAGAATGCCCATAATTGGTAGGAGAACGCAAAGACAAGCGGCAGTTTGCCTAGATCTGGGTGCTCACCCACTTTGAGAAATGGGCACTGAAACTTTTGGGAGAGGAGGGGATCTGTACCATTAGTGACAGCATGGTTGGGCTGCAGCATTGAAGTGAGCACCTGTCAATCCTCCACTCATTGGAGATATCTGAAGTAAGTTGCATGCAGCTCAGATTCCTCTCCCTCCCTTGCACTTAACTTTGTATTGCAGGAAGGCACCCTGACACACTGTGGATATCTGATATCATGGCACCTCCCCGCAACTGCTGCTCCCATCCATGTTCCCCATGACAGCTCGGACAATTCCTTGGAGGAAACTGATCAAGGGATCTCCAAGGCCGGTGCCAATTTTGCTTCAGATTCCACCTCACAATTCACCATTGGTGGGTCAGGTTAGTGGCAAAGCATCCGGGCCACTCTCTGGTTGCAAGACATATCTGTTGATGTACATCAGGTGGAGGAGGAGAATTCTGAGGCCTCTGGCACACGGGAGCCTGCCGAAGGCAAGGACTCAGCTGGCCCCAGACTACATTCTGAGCCTCTGCGACCAATTCTCTCCCAGCTGCAGCAACAGAGCCAGGGAACACAGGAGGGGCTGACAAACTGACCAACTGTGATGCTGTTGGGAGGAGTACCAAAACTTTCAGGTGGATTAGATAGTGCTTGTCTTGCATATTTTTTAGGCCAACACTGCAAGGGTGGTATCTGCAGTGGAAAGCCTAGAGCAGGAAATCCTCACCATGAGTGGCAGTGTCCAAGCAATGGCTGAGTCACAGCAGACCACAGCTGAGGGCCTCATCAGGCTTAACGAGATTCTGCAGCCCATGGCTGAGAGATCGAGAGCTTGCAGGAGACCTGACCGTACAGTGCTGAGATGCAACAGGATATGGCTGCAGCCCTTGAGAATGTGGCTCAATCAAAGAGAGTCATGGCTGAGAGACTGCAGAGCTTGCAGGAAACCCAGTGGAACAGCACTGAGACACAGCAGGCTATGGCAACATTCTTTGGGAGCATGGCCCACTTTTAGAGGGTATTGGCTGAGGAGTGGCAGACCATGGCCCAGTCTCAGAGGACACGTGCTAATGCCATTTACAAGTGGCCCCCAACTCTTCGCTGAGGGTTCGGCCACCATGGCAAGAATGCAAATGGTCCTCTCGGACTAGAAGGGCCAGGTAAAGCTGGAGCTTCTGGAGCTCGCTGCAGAAACATCACCGTCCCATGGAGTGACCCAGGGGTCCACAGCAACCTTAAAGGAGGAGGAAAGGCTTGAGCCCATGCAGAGTCTTTCCATTCAGGAAACTGACTGCAGTTACAACTTCTGACTTCCCCCCATCTTCTTGACACTGGGACAGCTCGGGGCAGAGGGATGAAGAGGATAGTCCATGATACGTGGAAGCCAACCATGGCCCTCAAGGTCCAGGCCTTCCAGAGGACAATTGTGCATCACGGGAAGCGGTAGGCTGCAGACCACTTTCACTTCCGATATTTATCGTAGGGAGATGTTGAGATGTAGTTCTACTAAGATGACACAGATGAAGGGCAGTATTAGTTAGTAGAATATTTAGGCACTTCAAAGTTATTTTCACATGTTTTTATATTATCACTTATTTTGAAGGCACTGTTATTGGCACCAGTAAATGTTATTTCATCCCTCATCTGTGATTAATTTGTCTCTGATTAGTCTCCAACAGAATGTTCTTATCCCAATTGTCGCTGGGGGAGCCCTGCACATTGATGTCTGTGGGGGAGGCCCCTAAGTGCACTGTTGCTGTAGAAATCAAGGAGCTGAAATTATTCACTGACTACAATGAGTGGCATATATTGGCAGCAATTTACAGCATTCCCCTAACCCAGGAGAGATTCCCTCCCATCACCCTTAATTCACCCCAGGACCCTGCTTGGAGGTTTAGTGCTCCCTTACCAACCACCAAGATCTGAGCCCAGCTTGTATGTGGAGCACAGAAGTCAGATTAGTCATCAGCATAATGGTGAATAGTGAGTCGTCATCACCCTCATGCCTGCCACAGAACCTCACTAATACAGCGAATCCAGGCCCACTACTTTGGTGCTACAATATTGCAGAAGATGGTAGGCCTACACAGAGGCCAGGGAGAAGGAATGCATGTGCAGCAACACTGGCCCCAAGTGACTATAACACATGGTGGTCAGGATCTCCCTCATCACCCTTGCCTGCCTGACCTTTGCTGCGGCCAGCCCTCCAGTGTCTACATGCTGTTGCTCGATGTCATTGTCCTCTTCCTCCCCCTGCTGGGCAGCCTCCTCCACAGCAGGCTGGCCTCCACACCCTCCTCCTCCAAAAGATCTCCTCGCTGCACCAGGGTGTAGGGTGCAGTGCACCACCACAATGCAGGACAATATCAGGAGACTATTTTGAAGGGCCTACCAGAACAGTCCAGACACATGAACCGCATCTTGAGGAACACTATACAGCACTCCACTATTGAACAGGTGGCAACGTGAACCTCATTATAGCGGGTCTCTGCCTCAGTCTCAGGCCTCTGCAAAGACGTCATCAACCAAGTCCAAAGCGGTACCCCTTGTCGCCCACAAGCTACTTTATACCCTGGACTCTTAATTTGAAGCTGTCATGTATGCTGCTGGGTGCATGATGGGGAGTTAATGGTCACGCACCAACTGCATATTTGTTGAATGGAAGCCCTTTCTGTTCATGAATTTCCTTGGATTCTTCACTGGTGCCTTGAGGATGATGTTGGTACAGTCTATAGCTCCCTGCACATTTGGCATCCCCATGATGGCTGTGAAGAAGGTGGAAGAGGATTTGTCCAGGGTCTGTGGAGCCCTTGATTATGCTTTTCTGGGGCAGCGCAAAGTGTAGACAGTGTCAATGGATTTGAGTGATGGATTGGGCTTCATTCATGACCCTTTGTAGTTTTCTTTCAGTCTTGGACAGAGCAGGAGCTATACCAAGCTGTGATACAATCAGAAAGAATGCTTTCTATGACACATCTGTAAAAGTTGGAGAGATTCATTTGACAGATATGCCAAATTTCCTTAGTCTCTTAAGAAAGTAGAGTCATTGGTGGGCTTCCTTATCTATAGCGTCAGCAAGGAGAGACCAGGATAGTTGTTGCTGATCTCAACACCTAAAAATTTGAAGCTCTCAATCATTTCTGCTTCATCCACATTGATGTAGACAGGGGCATGTTGTCCTTTACGCTTCCTGAAGTTACTGACAATCTCTTTCATTTTGCTGACATTGAAGGAGAAATTATTGTTGTCACACCAATTCACCAGGTTCTCTATCTCTTATACTCAGTCCCATCATTGTTTGAGACCCGACCCACAACAGTAGTGTCATCATCAAACTTGAAAATCATGTTGTAGAGGAATTTAGCCACACAGTCATAGGTGTATAAGGTCTGTAGTAAGGGGCTGAAGGCTTTGCGGGGCACCAGTGTTGAGGATTATTGTGGAGGAGGTGTTGTTGTCTATCCTGACTGATTGTAGTCTGTGGGTCAGGAAGTCTAAGGTCCAGTCACAGAGGGAGGAGCTGAGCCCTAGACCATGAAATCTGAAGATAAGCTTCATAGGAATAATGGTGTTGAAGACTGAGCTGTAGTCAATATATAGGAGTTTGACATAGATGTCTTTGTTATCTAGGTGTTCCAGATGAGTGCAGAGTCATGGAGATATTATGGATTTGTTGCGGTGATAGGCAAACTGTAATGGATCCAGATAATCTTGGAGGCTGGAATTGATTCATGCCATGACTAACCTTTCAAAGCATTTCATAATAATGGACATCAGAGCCACAGGAGAATACTCATTAAGGAACACTGCTTGGCTTTCTTTTGGTGCTTGGATGATGGTCATCTTCTTGAAGCACATAGGGACCGCAGATTGATGTAAAGAGAGTTTGAAAATGTCTGCGAATATCCCACCAGTTGGTCTGCACTGGATTTGAGGGCTTGTCCTGGTGCCTCAACCAGACCAGTCGCTTTCCAAGGGTTGACTTTCGAAAAGGCTGTCCTAACTTCTGCAATGGTGACCTCAGATACAGGTTCATCTGAAGCTTTCAGGGTGGAGGGCATGCTCTTGTTGACCTCTTGCTCAAAATGGGCATAGAATGCATTGAGCTCATCGGGAAGGGGTTCATTGGTGCCAGCGATTTTGCATGACTTCATCTTGTACAGGTTGAGGCTAGCAGACCTTGCCATAGCCAGCAGGAGTCCATGGGATTCGACTGGGACTCTAGCTTGGTCTGGTACTGCCTTTTGGCATCTTTGATGGATCTCCTTATATCATGTCTGGATTTTTTGTATAGGTCAGGGTCACCTGACTTGAAAGCCTCTGACTTGGACTTCAGCAAGCAGTAGATATTCCTGTTCATACATGGTTTCTGGTTGGGAAACACACGGATTTGCTTCTTTGGCTCACAGTTTTTTATACACTTATTAATGAAGTCAGTTACTATATTGGCATACTCATTCAGGCTGGTCGCAGAGTTTTTAAATACTGTCCAGTCCACTGACTCAAAGCAGTCCTGTAAGAATCATCCGATTCCTCAGACCAACATTGCACAACTTTTTTTGATGGATTTTCCCAGTTCAGTTTTTGCTTGTAAGCCAGGAACAGGAGCCCAGCCTTGTGGTCTGATTTGCCAAAGTGTGGGTGGGTGATAAAGTGGTAGGCATGTTTAATATTTGTGGAGCAGTGATCTAAAATGTTTGAAATCCCCGGCCACGATGAACATCAGGCCAAGCTCAGGAGTGTCCTACCAAGCTATCACCAACATGTCTCCTGTTCCACCAGAGGCCCAAACATTTTAGACCAGTGCTCCATAAATATTAAACTTGCTTACCACTCTATCATCCACCCACACTTTGCTACATCTAGGCACCACAAGATGTTTATTAGAAGGCAGTCCCTAGCTTTGCCTGAGGCCATTGTATGGTCAGTTCAGTGGACAGAGATATCTTCTGGGTGTGGGGCACACAGTCCAGTGAGCCATGTCTCTGAGCAATCATTCAGTTCTTTCTGAAAAGTAAGTCTGGCTTTAAGTTTATCTAGTCTGCTTTCCAGAGATTGAGCATTTGCTTGGAATAAGCTTGGGATTGCATTCTTTCAGTTTCATCTGCAGGCCTGCACATTTTCCATTCTCCCTGGAGTGACTGCTTCTTTTTGTGCCTGGGAGATGATGAAAGTAGTACAAGGTGTTAAGGGTATAAGTTCGTTCAACGAGGTTCTTCGCTTGACTTGATGTGCGGCTTTGTTGTCTTGTTTGCGATTCCTGCATTGGGAGATGGGTTTGCGCAGTCAGGCATTCCATGTTGCTGTCAGGCTGCCGCTTGCCTTCAGAAATTGGAGGATATTGAAACCACGCTCTAGTGTGCACAGGTTGAAGGCCAGTAAGTGGATGATGTCTCTGGGGTCATAGTCACGGATAAGCTGATGGTTGGGTCCATGTGTTGGTGTCCTCTGGGTCACTGCCAAGTCAGGGTCTTCCTTTGGAAGTCCGAGGATACAGAGAAGTGTCGCCAGCTATAGAAACCTAAGCTCTAAGTTGCCAAACTCGAGTAGTGGTACAGTCACAATCATGCATCCATAAGGCTGAGGATTACATGGATAGCACATTTAGTGAAGCAGTTGTACTGTACCTAAAAATTACACAGGCAGACAGAGAATTGGTGACTGCCAGAGTATCTAAAAGAAATAGACAGGTACTGCAGGAATCATCTAAGGCTATCTCACTCTCTAAATGCTTTTCCATTTTTGATACTGATCAGTTAGATGATTCCTCAGAGGACTATATAAAAGCCAAGTTTGTGACATCATGAGGGTTCAGCTGCACAGAAGGGAGAAGGAAGAGTGAATGTGTTATAATTTATAGTTTGAACAGCAGAGAGGTGTTTCGTTGGCTTGTAGACATGACTCTATGATAGCATGTTACCTCCTGATGTTGGGGTCAAGTTACTGACTGGCTATAGGGCGTTTTTTGGGAGGAAGATGAACAGCCAGAGTCACGGTCCACAATAGGATCAATAACACAGATAGGAAAAGGGATGAGATCTTGAAAGTAGATTTTAGGTGTATATGGATTTTCAAAAGGCATTTGACACAATGCAGCACAATCGACTTACAAGCAAAATTCTAACTCATAGAATAAAAGGGAAAGTAGGCACTTGAATGAAAAATTAGCTAAGTGAGAGAAAATGGGGGTCAGTTCTCGGATTCTAGCTCTTTCTGATATTTATTAATTACCGAAACTATAACGGTCAATGCATAGTTTCAAAATTTGCAAATGACACAATGATTGGGAACATTGTCAACTGTGATGAGGATAGTCTTGAACTTCAAAAGGCCATAAACATATTAATGGACTGGACAGAAAATGGCAAATGAGGTTGAATGCAGAAAAGTGTGAGGTGATTCATTTTCAGGAAGAATATAGAGAAACAGTATAAAAAAGATGCACGAAATACTGGGACCTTGGTGTATATGTACGTCATTGAAGATGTGAAGATGCTGGTGTTGGATTGGGTAAACACGGTAAGAAGTCTCACAACACCAGGTCAAATCCAACAGGTTTATTTGATAGCACAAGCCACTAGCTTTTGGGCAGCTGACCTTTCGTCAGATGAGTGGGAGTTCTATTCACAAGCAGGGCATATAAAGACATAAACGCAATTTACAAAATAATCATTGGAATGCGAGTCTTTAAAGGTAATCAAGTCTTAAAGGTACAGACAGTGTGAGTGGAGAGACGGTTAAGCACAGTTTAAAGTTATGTGTATTATCTCCAATCAGGACAGTTAGTGAGATTTTGCAAGTCCAGACAAGTTGTGGGGGTTACAGATAGTGTGATATGAACCCAAGATCCTGGCTGAGGCCATCCTCAACAGGACTGTTCAATGAAGATGGCAGGGTATTTTGAGAGAAGAGTTGATAAAACGTATAAGAGTATTGAATGCAAGAGTAAGGAGATCATGTTGTACTCATATAAGACACAAGTTAGTCTCACCTGGTGTACTGTGTCCAGTTCTGGATGCCATATTTGGAGAGAGCTGTGAGACATTCGAGAGACTACAGAGGAGATTCTCAAGACTAGTTCCAGGTATAAAGTAGTTATGAGAATAGATTGAAGAGGTTGGGACTGTTTTCCTTGGAGTCAAAAGGCTGAGAGGAGACTTAATACCAGCATTCAGGATCAAGAGAAATGTTGATAGGGTAGATAGTAAGAAAGTGTTCCCATTCAAGAGAGTATCAAGAACTAGGGGGCACAGATTCAAAACAATTGGCAAAAGCAACAAAAATATGAGAATTTTTTTCAGCCAAAGAGTGGTTGGAGTCTGGAATGAATTTCCAGAGGGAGTGGTAGAGGCATGTTCAAGCGAGGTATGCAGAATGGATATGGATTGCTATTCAAAAGGAAAGAATATGCAAGGTTAGAGAAATAAGGCAAGGGAATGGCACCAAATAGAATGCTGTTTCAGAGAGCTAGTGCAGACTCAGTGGGCCAAATGATCTTCTTTTGTACTGCAGAGATTCTGTGATTCTGAAATACATTTCAACCAGGGGCTGATTCTTGATGAGAATTCTCATTTCTGTATCTACTTTTCCCACAGGCTGAACCAGAATTCCAATTATCCTACTCAAAGTAATAGGACAGAAATAGTTAAATAGATAACTAAAAATAATTGATTTGCACTGAAACTGTAAGAACAGCTCAACTTCGCTAAGAGAAACAGTGGGTTATTATCTGTCTTTTCGATCTGATGCCTACAGCCTTGAGCTTTGAGTTTTCGGTTGGGATCTCTTATTGTTATGGGCTTTTCTAATAGAGAAAAGAATTTATTTCCCAATTGGTCTCACAATATGTATCTCCAGTCAGATAGCCTGGTCCTAGTTCTTCCCTAAAGAACATTACAAGGGCCAGAATTCTCCCAAAAGAAAATCTAAGTGTAGAATTCACGTGAAAATTGGAGTAAATCACATTTTTTTTCAGCAGGAGTTTCAAACTGAATCTTCCACTGTATGCACTGCAGATGCATTAGCGTGAATTACTCCATAAACCGAGGGAGGCCAGAAACATAGTGCTGAGAAGGTCACTGGCTATGTGCCAATTCGTCAGATCGGCGTATGCTCAGTGGCCCCACACTGCGAGCCTCTCAATTGCTGGCAAGCTTGATCACTGGCTAGTCCCACAAACCTCACAAAGCTGGTCCTCCACACCCCAAGCGTGATTGCTGGTCCATGACCATGTCTGGCCCAGCTCCACCCCCCACCTCCACAGCCCCAATCTCTTGCTACCTTCCCTCCTGATTTTTCCCTGCCGAACAATCCTGACCACCACATGGCAACCTCAACTCCTGCAACAGGCTGGCCCACCCCCCAACCTTGATGGCTAGCCTTGATCAAAGAACAAAGAACAAAACAGCACGGGAAACAGGTCCTTCGGCCCAATGAGCCTGCGCCGCCACCCCGAAGTTCCCACCTCTACCCGCGATCCCTGTCCATGTTTACAGATCTATGGATTAAAAACCAAATTTGACACAATTTAGGGAGAATTTGTTTTCCCAAATAGCCTAAGAACACATCTTTGGGATGTGGGAGGAAACTGGAGCACCCGAAGAAAACCCATGCAAGCAAGGGGAGAATGCGCAAACTCCCACAGACACAGGCCCAAATCCATGTATCTGCACAGCACAGCAATAGTCACTGAGCTGTCGTGTTGCCCATCAAATGGTCCAGGTCAAGCATACACTAATGACGTGAAGCACTAGGATACTCTCAAAAAAAAATCCAAGAGCAGCCCTCTCACGACCCATCGCGTGTATGCCCCTCGTTAGACAACAAGGTGGACCAAAGCACCTGTAGGATAAAAATAAGTACATCAATATCATCATCTATCTACACACTCCCCAGGGACTCCCAAGGCTCATGATCCCTATTTTAAATCAGTTTTCTATTCCCCTCCATTCCCATTCTGTTCATGTGCCCATCTAAGTATTTCTTAAATAATTCCAGAGTACCTGCCTCCACCACTTCACTTGGCAGCGCATTCCATACCCCACCACCCTCTGTGTGAAAAAACTCCCTCTAGCATCCAAATTATACCTTACCCCACTCACCTTATGCCCATGACCCCTAGTGCTATTCGACTCCATCCTAGGAAAAAGCTTAACCCTGTTTACTCTATCTATACCCCTCATAATCTTGTACACCTCTATTAGATCTCCTCTAAGTCTGCGTCTTTCTGAGGAAAACAGTCCCAATTTGCCTAACCTCTCCTTGTAACTCAGACTTTCCATACCAGGCAGCATCCTGGTAAACCACCTCTGCACTCTCTCCAGAGTCTACGTCCTTCTGGTAGTAGGGCGACCAGAACTGAACGCAGTATTCCAAATGAGGTCTAACCAACGTTTTATACAACTGCAACATTAAAGACCAGCTCTTGTACTCTATACCCCTTCCTATAAAGGCTAACATACAATATGCTTTCTTCACAACCTTCTTCACTTGCTCTGCCACCTTCAGAAACTTGTTCATCTGCACCCCCAGGTCCCTCTGCATTTCTATACTCTTAATAGGTCTACCCTTTACCATATACCTCCCACCTACATTCATTCTCCCGAAATGCATCACCTCACATTTATCAGGATTGAATTCCATCTGCCATCTGTCTGCCCAAGCAACCAGCCTATCTATGTCCTGCTGCATCGCCTGACAATGCTCCTCACTATCCGCAAGTCCAGCCATCCTTGTATTTTCTGCAAACTTGCTGATCATTCCACTTACTCCCTCTTCCAAGTCATTTATATATATTACAAATAGAACAGGTCCCAGTACCGAGCCCTGTGGCACACCACTAGTGACCGACCTCCAGCTAGAGAAATACCCTTCCACTATTACTCTCTGTCTCCTATTACTAAGCCAGTTACTTATCCATCTAGCTACCTGTCCTTGTATCCCATTAGCCTTGACCTTCTCAACTAACCTCCCATGAGGGACTTTGTCAAACGCCTTACTAAAATCCACATAGACGACATCAACGGCTCGCCCTTCGTCCACCGTTTTCATCACCACCTTCTCAAAAAATTCTACCAGATTTGTAAGGCACGACCTCCCCTTAACAAATCCATGCTGTGTATCCCTAATCAGATCATAACGCTCTAAGTGCCTATACATCCTATCTCTAAGAATCCCCTCCAAAAGCTTCCCTAACACTGACGTCAAACTCACCGGCCTATTTTAATACACTCGCATGAGTGCCTTTTCCGAGTCTTTACGTCGCTCGTCGACGTTTTGGTCTACCACTAGCAGATCCCCAGCCGGGGTCTTTTTGATCTTGAGTTACCACTAGCAGAGCCCCAGCTGGGGTCTGCTTGATCTTACCAATTGTGGCATGCAGAACCCCGGCGGGGGTCTGCTTGATCCTTATCTGTGTCTCGCAGAGCCCCAGCCGGGTCTACTAGATGTCAATTGTGGCTCGGTTGGATACCCTGCTAGGAGTGTTAATTAGCTGGGTAGTGAGCTGGTACCGTCCTCCCTGATCTTATTGGGCATTTAGAGCCTATTTGTCAGTACTTTGTGGTCGGTGCTCGGCTCTCTTGCATGAGGAGGTAATTTAGAAATTTAAGGGATAAGTTTAGACCGAATTCAGGGAAGCCAGATTAGGTGTCGTGACAATTTTGTCATAGCCAATTAACCTAGTTAACACATTTTTGGCCATGTGGGAGGAAACCGGAGTACCTGGGGAAAACCCACACAAACACGGGGAGAAAGTGCAAACTCCCCCAGCCACAAGGCCCAGGTCGGGAACCGACCCTGGGTCCAAGTAGCCGGCCAACCAACAGTGCTACTCACTGGGCTGACGTGCTGCCCGTACATACCTCGACACCTAGGGTGGATATCGGTGTCGTTGCCATCCACTGGTAGTGATCAT
Source organism: Sphyrna mokarran (assembly GCA_024679065.1). Lineage (NCBI taxonomy): Eukaryota > Metazoa > Chordata > Chondrichthyes > Carcharhiniformes > Carcharhinidae > Sphyrna > Sphyrna mokarran. The sequence continues at coordinate 29,038,423 of JAGIQG010000028.1, forward strand.
CAGAGACAAGACGGGGCACTACGTCCCTTCTCCGCGTCACTCCAGGCTCGGTTCGTTCGTCTCACCCTCTGTACCGAATTGTGTGGGTAGGGGGTCGCAGGTGCCTCTACTACCTAGACAGCCGTGACCGCATCCGCCAGCGGTTCACCAACTATCCCCGGGACAAGCCGGAACTTGTCGAGACTTTTTTTCTTTGACCGATTACCGGGTTTAGGTATAGAAGCGTGTTGGCTGTTCTCAGCCAGTCAAATTCCTCCAGACCTTCACCTGCCAGCTGGAAGGCCTGTGTTCCCTGCAGGACCATCGGTAAGGGATGACTCACTGTGGTCTAGAACGCCAAGAATACCACAGCTACGCAATACACACCACAGTCCACTCCAGTGGTACCACGCTTGGATGGCAGCAGTCCAAGTTGTCGAAAGTAGTGGACATGGACCTGGCATGCATCGCCCCCGCTATTTGTTTCTCGACCAGTCACGAATACCCTCTCTTGTGCCCAAGGAGACGGTACCTGGTGGCTCCCGCGGAAGGGATTGACTCACTGTGGGTAGAAACCAGAAGACCCGCACAGTTACGGGAGTGGCTTTTAACGCCTTTTTTTCGGCTTAGCCAATCCATCTATCCACCTGTCTGTAATTGCAGCCTGGCAGGGCATCCAGACATACAACTACTCCGCAACTTTCCAGGGTTATCCCTACTACCCTTTTTAAACAACGGTACAACATTAGCTATTCTCCAGTCCTCTGGGACCTCACCTGTGTCCAAGGAAGAGACAAAGATTTGCGTCAGAGGCACAGCAATTTCACCTTGCACCTCCCTAAGCAGCCTGGGATAAATGCCATCAGGCCCTGGAGATTTATCCGTTTTAATGCTACCTAGAAGCTCTAACACTTCCTCCCTTGGTATGGATATTTCCCTCAACTGGTCCACAGCTCCCTCAGGAGCTGTCAACAAGCCCCACTCCTTCGTGAATACCAACGCAAAGTATTCATTCTGGATCTCCGCCATTCCCTCAGGCTCTAAGCACAGTTCCCCTCCTCTGTCCCTAAGAGACCTGATTTTTCCTCTAACCACCCTTTTATTCCTAACATAGGAGTAAAAAGCCTTTGGATTTTCCTTAATCCTATCCGCCAAAATCATTTCATGCCCCCTTTTTGCCCTTCTAACTCCCCGTTTGAGCTCCCTCCTACTGTCTCTATATTCCTCCAACGCTGTCTCCGTTCCCACCTGCTTTGACCTATCATACGCCTCTCTTTTCTTCCTAACCAAGTCGTCAATATCCCTAGTAACCCATGGCTCTCTAATCCTACCTTTCCCATCTTTCCTCTTGGCCTGCACATATTTATCTTGCAATATTTTCAGTATTCCCTTGAAAGAGTCCCACATGCCTAGCATGGACTTACCCTCGAACAACTGTTCCCAATCAGTTTCCATAAGTTCCTGCCTAATCCGACCGTAGTTAGCCTTCCCCCAATTCAGCACCCTGCCCCTAGGGCAACAAGCATCCTTTTCCATCTGTATCCTAAAGTAGACAGAATTGTGGTCACTGTTAGCCACATGTTCCCCTACTACAACATCAACCACCTGCCCTGGCTCATTACTCAGAACTAAATCCAATATAGCCCCTTCTCTAGTTGGGCTGACACATACTGCTCCAACAATCCTTCCAGTACACATTTTACAAATTCCTGCCCATCCAAACCCCCAGCTCTAGGTACTTTTCAATCCACCCTCGGGAGATTAAAATCTCCCACTATAACGACTCCGTTCTTTCTGCACCTATCCAAAATGTCTTTATATATGCCTTCTTCAACTATCCGCGGGCTGTTGGGTGGCCTATAATACACCCCTAGCATGGTAATCGCCCCCTTTCTATTCCTCAACTCCACCCACAGCGACTCCACTCCTAACTCCTCTGTATTGTCCTCCCTTTGCACCGCCGTGATGCTCTCCTTAACTGACAACGCCACTCCTCCGCCTCTTCTGGACCCTCCTCTGTCACGCCTAAACACTTATACCCAGGAATGTTCAGTTGCCACTGCTCCCCTTCCTTTAACCACGTCTCCGTCACTGCAACCACATCCAAGTTCCTCGCAAACATTAAGGCCCTAAGTTCATCTGTTGTTCCCGTTACGCTCCTCGCATTGAAACAGACACACTCCAGACCTCCAAGCCCACTCTGAACCTCCTTCTCCCTGGTGTATTTCTTCTCATCCAAGCTTACTCTATCTCCCATCTCGCTCTCTACCGAGCTATCAGTCTCAGCCTCTCCCCTCCTCCATATTAGTTAAAATCTTGCCGAAACACTCCAGCTAACCTCCCAGCTAAGATATTCACGCCTTTCCCATTTAATTGTTCCTCATCCCTTCTATACAGGTGCCCTTCTTTCACAAAGACTTCCCAGTTATCCACAAATATGAAACACTCTGATCATTGGCCTTCTTCCCTTCCTCACTAACCCCTATGCAGAATAGTAGGAGGACCCCCCCCCCCCCCCCCCCCCCCACCAATTGTCTCACCAGGCCCTGCTTCCATTAGGTCCCACCCCTAGACCCCATCCCCATAGCTCTCCCCCTTTGGCACTGCCTAATGGCATTGTCAAGTGCCAATTACCAGGGGGCACCACCTCCCACCACCCAACTCTCTGGCGGGCCTCCAAAGCCCCCTTTCACTTCAGTGGGATCGGGCCACCAGTTCCCCAAAAGTGGGGTGCTATAGTAATTCCTGCTGGACTAAACCACTCTGGACAGGGGTGGGAAATGCTAGCAGTCTCAGAGACTTCATCCCCAGCCCCTCTAATCACATTAAATTATAAGGTAATGTATATTATCATAATTTATGTGCCTCCTGCACTGATTTTTGGCACGGATGTGACGCCGTCAGAAAGCTGATGCTGGAAGAAGCTAGTGGGCCGGGATCCCAATGTAAATCCTGCACGTCTGGTGCTGTTGGAATTTCCCAGTCTGCTGCACTAAAATATTAGCACACTGAAATGGAAGAATTACCCCATGGGCTGTCAATGGAAGAGAACCAGATAAATCTTTAATGCTTTTGCCCCTAACTGCTTGTCAAGGAGTCATTTGTTGAAAGTTTTATTTTCTTTGTATACAAAAACATTTGATGCCTGAAATTAACTAACTTAAACTGAACTCCATCAGTTGATTGTGTTAAGTTTCACACTCCAACTGCTGAGAGTTAATTTCTGATTGTCATTGAGTCCTTAGAAAAAGCCAAATTTTGAACCCATGAATATTTTTTTACTGACACATTTAGGACAATATGACTGATAACTTCTTGACCTGATGGGCTAAATGGCCTCATTCTGTACTGAGGAGGTTCTATGGATTCTATGGATTCAATCTGACATGGATCAGGCCCAGCAGGAAGCCTGGGCTGCAGGATTCGTGACTGTCATGGGGATGCCAAATGTATAGGGGGCTGGAGACTGCACCCACACTACCCTCAAGGCCCCAGTGAACAATTCCGAAAGATTCATAAACAGAAAGTGCTTCCATTTTATTAATGTGCCATTAGTATATGACCATCAGCTAAATATCATGCATGTCTGCTTCAGACACCACGGCAGCATGTATGACAGCTTTATATTGTCCCAGAAGTCTTTGAGAAGGAGCCCAGGGTGCAAGAATGGCTCGTGGGGTATCCACTTCGGACTTGTATGGAGGCCTGACACTGATGTGGAGACCAGATACAATGATGTCCCTGTTGCCACCTTTTCAATAATGGAGCAGTGCATAAGTTTCCTCAAAATGCAGTTAAGGTCCCTGGGCTGCTGTGGTGGAGCAGGGGAGAGAAGGATCATGTCACTCAGTATTAGGGCCAGGAGCAGATGATGAGGGGGTCATGCGTAAAGGTGACTAGGTGAGTGGGAATTGGGGCATAGGGGCTGTGTAAGGGGGTCAGTAATGTTAGGGGAGCATCTCCTATATCCATGAGCTTTGGGAGAGGTTGTAGCTAGCCCAGGGGTGTTCTGTCAGCAGAGTTTTTTTTTTGCTTTTTCTGCACATGTGCAGTCTGTGGCCCCAATTTGAACTGCTGGCTGTTTGGCGAATAAAACCTCATCTACTGCCTCTAGCGGCTAGAAACAGCCTAGCCCATATGATTGGGCATGAAAATTCACATGAAAAAAAGATCTGGAACTTCCTTGTTTTCACATAGCTGGACATTTAGAAAAAGTACCTTAAAATTCTACCTGTTGTTTTCGATCCCCACCAGAACTTATCCTCTAGCTGCTGATTCCATCCCTTTGCTTGGCAACAATTTTTAAGATTAAACCAGTCAGTTCACAGCCCGTGTGTTATACTTGATCTCTAAATGAGTTTCCAATCTTACATTGAAATTATCACTAACACTGCATAATTTCACTTCTGTAATATCACCTAGCCTCATCTCCATCTCAACCCATGTATTGTTGAGATTTTTATTTATGCCTTCCGTGACATCTAGAGGGGAAATTTCCTGTCCCACCCATCATGTGAATTGTAGCAGGTGGGCCATGAACCATGCAAACGTCCATTGACTTCGGACAAGATTTTCTGGCATTGGGGCAAGCATGGCCATAAAATTCGGTCCCTAGATTTCACCATTCCAAAATATTCACAGTTGATCTCAACATTCTACCTCTGTGAAATTGAGGTTATCTGAAACACTGCTACTCATGTCATTCTGTGCCCATTTTGAGCAAGAGGTCAGTGAGAGCATGCCTTCCATTCCAGAAGCCATGGCCAAACTGGTATCAGAGCAGATTCTCAGAGCAGAGCCTTCACAAAAGCCAACCCACAGAAAGCAACGTGCCCAGGGTGAGTACTAAGCACAGGCTAGCTAGCCAGACTATTTGCAAACATCTTTAGTCTCTCCTGACATCAATCTAAGGTCCCTATCTGCTTTAGGAAGATAACCATCATCCCTGTACCACAGAAATGCAGGCAGCGTCCTTTAATGACTGTTGGTCGGTAGCTTTGACATCCATCATTATGAAATGCTTTGAAAGGTTAGTCTTGGCACAGGTCAATTTCAGCCTTCCAGATTGACTGGATTCACTATAATTCACCTATCACCGCAACAGGTCCACAGCAGACACCATCTCCGTGGCGTTACAACCCTGGAACAGCTGGATAACAAAGACGCTTATGTCAGACTCCTATTTATTGACTACAGCTCAGCCTTCAACACCATTATTCGTACAAAATTCATCCCTAAACTACATGGGCTAAGGCTTGGCTCCTTCCTATGTGAATGGATCCTGGACTTTCTAACCCACAAACTGCAATCAGTAAGGATAGGTAACAATAGCTCCTCCACGATCATCCTCAACACTGGTGCCCCATAAGGCTGTGTTCTCAGCCCCCTACCATATTTCTTATATACCAATGACTGTGTGGCCAAATTCCCATTCAACTGAATTTTCAAGATTGCAGATGACACCATTGTTACGGGTCGGATCTCAAACAATGATGAAACACAGTATGGGAAAGAGATAGAGAATTGGTGCAACAAAAATAATGAAGAAGATAGCCATCAACTTCAGGAAGAGTAGTGGATGACACGTCCTGTCTACATCAACAGAGATGAAGTAGAAATGGTTGAGAGATTTAGGTTTCTAGGTGTCCAGGTCACCAAAAACTTGTTCTGATCCTGTCATGCCAACGATATAGTTAAGGAAGCCCACCAATGCCTCTACTTTCTCAGAAGGCTAAGGGAATTTGACATGTCTACTAAAATTCTCACCAATTTTTATAGATACACTATACTATACAAAGCATCCTTTACAAATGTACCACAGCTTGGAATAGCTCCTGTTCTGTTCAAGACTGCTAGAAACTACAAAGGGTTGTGAATGAAGCTCAGTCCATCATGCAAACTAGTCTCCCATCCATTGACTCTGTCTAAACTTCCCACTGCCTTGGAAAAGCAGTCAGCATAATCAAGGACTCAATGCACCGTAGACATAATCACTTCCATTTTCTCCTTTATCAGAAAAATGATACAAAAGTTAGACGTCACGTACAAACTGATTCAAAAACAACTTCTTCCCTGCTGCCATAGATTTTTGAATGTACCTACCTCATATTAAGTTGATCTTTCTCTACACCCTAGCTATGACTGTAACATTACATTCTGTATCCTCTTCTTTCCTTCCCTATGCTTTGTCTGTGTGGTGCACAAGAAAAAATACTTTTCACTGTATACTAATACATGTGACAATAATAAATCAAATCAGATCAGATCTTAATTCACAACAAGTCCTGTTTACCTATTACCTCTGTTCTCATTGACTTACCTGGGCTCCCAGTTAAGCAATGTCTTGACCATAAAATTCTCATCCTTGTTTTTAAATTGCTGCATGCCCCATCTCTATAATCTCCTCCAGCCTGACAACCCTTCAAGACATCTGCTCTCTCTCCTGTTGGTTTCTTGTGCATTCCCCAATTTTAATTACTCCATGCTTTTTCGCAGTTATGACTTCAATCACCCAGGCCACAACTCTGGAATACATGTTTGTCTACCTCATATTCTCTCTTCAAGACAATTGCTTAAACCTAACTCCTTGAGCAATCTTTTTTGTCACCCAACCTAATATCTCAAGTGGCAGAGTGTCCTACTATGTTTATAATGAGCCTGTGAGGATCCTTGAAACATTTTGTTACATTAAAGGCATTATAGCGATCTAAATTGTTGTTGAAGCATAGACATTTCAAGTAAATTACAGTATCAGCAAATGGGCTCCACTTGTTACAAATTGACATCCTGCTTAGTGTCATTAAAGAATATGATTAATATCAGAGGTAGTTGATGTATATCATTGCACCTCAAGACCACCTTTGCATCACATAATGCAGGAGGACTTACTCAGTGTCCCAGATTGACATTCTGAAAAGCTCACAGTTTTTGCTAAGATTCCAGGTACTTAAGCAATGTACTCCTGATGATAATAAAAACAGAAAATGCCAGAAAGACTCAACAGGTCTGGCAGCATCCAAGAGGAGAGAAACAGAGTTAATATTGTGACCCCATTTGACTTTGTCAAAGCTCAGAAGAGTCATATGGACCTGAAAAATTTACACCATATATGCTGTCAGAACTGTTGAGTTTTTCCAGCATTTTCTGTATTTATTTATTCAGATTTCCAGCATCCACAATATGTTGCTTTTAAATTCATATTGATTGTCATTATTTTTCAGCTAACTCCACCATCTTTCATTGCTGGTAATTGGACTTCTCAAAATGTTTTCATGTGTTAATTAATTTCAAAATTCATAATTTGCCAAATGTAAATGGCATCCCCAAGGGAGCATTTCATCATGAGACTTGGGAATATTAGACACGGCAATAAGCCATTATAGTGTCTAACAGGAGTTCAGTATTCATTTCAAACAGTTTAAAGTCAAATGGGGCACTTCAGCCTCCAACTCGAGGAAGGGGCTGGAAAGGATCAAATCCCAAGAATGTAGGAGCCCACTTGCTGAAACTGTCATTCATTTGAAATGTCTATGCTTCAACAACATGTGGAAATATGGGAAAGTTAGGGTAGTCCAAGTGAGAGAGGATGAAATTTGAGGTTTTTTTTCAGCAATGGGATCTGAGTGTTGCTGACAAGGCTAGTGCTTATTACTCACCTCTAATTGCAATTTTAAAGGTGAGGTTGAGCCATCTTCTTGAACCTACAGACCATGTGGAGAAGGTAAAACTACACTGCTGTTAGGGAGAGAGTTTGAAGATTTCCACATAGCAATTGCAGTGGTATATTTCCAAGTCAAAATTGTATGTGACTTGCAGGGTAATTGCAAGTTTTGGTATACCCATGCATCTGCTGCTTTGTTTTTGAGAAGTGGCAGAGCACATTCATCGCTGTCAAGAGTGGAAAATAGTTTAAAAATATCAGACTATTTACTGTCACTATTTTACAAAGTCTTCTGTTATTCCATGTACATTATTTTTTTCATGTCTATGAAGAAATCTGGTTAGTTAATTTTGAGCTCAGCTTAATGTTTTATATCAATGATATAATTTTCTGGAGTAGCTCACACAGCCAAAAAAGAGGAAGAGCAAAGACATTCTATGATTTTGCAAATCATAAAGAGTATGAGGTCTTGATTTGGGCAGAAAACTATGGGCATACAGCTCCTAATTCAAAGTTCTATGGTGAGAGGAATGAAGAAGTGATAAAGGGGTGATGTACATTGCATAGAAAAAACTCTAATTATAGGAAGTGCAGTAAGGCCACCACAAGGTAGGCTGACCCCTTAAATGCCGTAAAATGGCACCCATTACATGGTGGTGACAAGTTAGCACTTTCAAGCTAGGAAGTGAGAAATTGTTTAGGATTTTCTCAATGCCAAATTTTCTAAACTTCCAGCTCAACTTTTAGCTCCTGTTAACCTAACACACACAGACACCATCAATCTTCATTACTGACACAGTGAAGCAAAGATAGTTGGTGAGGGCACAATGGTAATGAGGCCTTTCAGGTCTCAGTAAGAAGAGGAGAAACAGTGTAAAAGAAATTAATCACGTTAATAGCACTGACCATTATAACCCGAGCATGATTTCCCCACAATTGGATCAATGGACAAGGGCCATTTGTCAGATGGACTGCTTCCTTTAGCCCTTATCTCACAAAGAAAAGTTTCAAGTACACCAAATAAAATATTTATAGCATAGCAATATTTCCAGATTTACTGTATGTTAAAGTCAGAGGAAGCTTGTTGCAAGTAAACAAATGGACAATATTATTGGAAATAATATAGCTCGACATGCAGTGTTTTATTACCTTATCTCTGGATTGTCTGCTAAAAATATATACTTGGAGGTATTCATTTGAGAAATGCATTTTGCTGTATCTTTTCCTCCTTGGAGACTCTTAAGAAGCACAGGAGACAAAATGTTAGCAAATAAATCTCCTTAAGCACAAACTTATAGGTCTTTTTAGAAAATATATAATATGCACCATATTGCACATGACTGTAATAAAAATGCTTGCAATTTTCTTCTTTCTGTATGGCTACATTAAGTCTTTATTTTCTACATGGGTGGCATGGTAGCACAGTGTAAGCACTGCTGCCTCAACACCAGGGACCTGGATTCAATTCTGGCTTCGGGAGACTCTCTGTGTGGAGTTTGCACATTCTCTCCATGTCTGCATTGGTTTCCTCCAGATGCTCCTGGTTCTTCCCACAGTCTAAAAGTGTGCAGGTTAGATTGAAATCTTTCCTTAAATAAGGGGACAAAAACTGCACAGTAACCTGGATGTGGTCTCACCAATGCCCTGTATAATTGAAGCACAACATCCTTACTTCCATGTACATTTCCTCGTGTAATAAAGGGTAGCATTCCATTCACCTTTTTGATTACATACTGCATCTGCATACCAACTTTTTGTGTAAAGAGCGTTTAAATCCTTCTGCACTTTAGCATTCTGCAGTCAATCTCCACTTCAGCAATTACCTGCTTTGTTATTCTTCCTTCCAAAGTGATCAATATTGTACATTCTCACATTATCCTCCAATTGCCAGATTTTTCCCACTCATCCAATCTATTACAATCCATCTGCAAACTATGTTTTCTTCACAACAGACTTTCCTACCTCTGTTTGTGTAGTCTGCAAATTTAGCGACGATGTTATCATTCCCCTTATCTAAGTCATTGCTGTAAATTGTCTAGATCATGGATGATCAGGCCACTCCCATGGATATAGTGGTGCTAGTGGCACCATCATCTGGTTGATCTGACACACAGAACAGGATTTCACCTTGTCCTCCTAAATCCTGATCAATATTAGACCACCAAACATATGACCTGGCTGAACTTTTCATTCTGGAGGCTTCTGACTTAGCCTCATGAATATCACTTAAGGAGATATTTCAGAATACTCATTAGATACATGTTCCAGTAACAAAGAAAGACCTTAAAGAAAGGATGCACCAGCCATGTCTAACTAAGAAAGTTAAAGACAATGGCCAGAATCTTATGACATTCACACCAGTGGGATTATCTAGTCCCACTGCAGATTTGGCTGAGCCCCAAATTCTCCATCCTTACTTGCAGTGGCAGTGGTGCACAAATGGCCAGAAAAATCCCAACCAGTATCAAACTGAAACAAAAAACGTAAAATTCTACAAAGATGAGTGGCAGGTCAGAAGATTGATCAGAATAAAAAGAACAGTAAAGAATGACTAGAAGATTAATAAGGAAGGTGATATTAGAATACAAGCGAAAGCAAGCTACAAATATAAAAACAGATAGTAAAAGTTCCTACAAGTATTTAAAAAGGACAAAAGTAAGTAAGGTGAGTTTCAATCCTTGTGGTAACTTGATGACAAAAAGGTAGTCGAACATGTTGTGATATTCAATATTCTTTACTTATAAAAATATTAAAATACAATGGAACATGGACTAGGACTGTGAAGCTGCTAGCTACACCAGGTCTCTCATGGTAAGTCTAAGCCTGTGAAAGTCGCACTAACGATGATGTTAGTGAGTATGTTCATAAAGACATAAGTATATACATTCAAATAGGAAGATGCTTACCATAATGTTCTACGACACTTCTCCCCTTTAATTTCAATCTCCCTTCAGAAAAGAAATATAATGAAACTCATGTCTCAGCTAAAAGTCAGTCCTTTAGAGTTTTGCAACTATGCTATGATCTGCGCGGTACCATTGGTAACTCAGTAGAAGCTGGTGAGGCCTGATTCAGTGGAGCTGGACTTGTGGACGCGGGAGTAGGTGGATAAATGTCCCTTATCTTCTCCTGGAGTAAAATCTCCTGGAAAACCTTCTACATCAGGAACCATTTTCTGTTTAATTGTCATCACTTACCTGATGAATGCTCTGAAAGATACCATGCTACCAAATAAATCTGTTAGACATTAACCTGGTGCTGTGAGACTAACTACTGTTGAATGTCGCAGCAGCATTTCCTTCCACTACATTGTCTGGAACTTTCATTGTCTCTGAGTCATTACGTCAAGAGATCCTGGTGCCTGCAAACAACTCTTTTATTGGTCAATTTCATTTCCAAAGACACTTTGGTTAGAATAACTCCAGGCAACCATTATTGGTTACTTCAAAAATTCCTTATATGGATACATTCAAGTTGACATGTCTCTCATTAGCATGATATTCATGTATCTCCTTTGGCTTTTCCTGTCTTCTTCCCACTCTTGCTTTGACATCTTGTTTTGACATAGGAACATAGAAAATAGAAGCAGAAGTTGACTTTTCAGGACTACTCCACCATTCATTTTGATCCTGGCCGATCATCAAATCCAATAGCCTGATCCCACCTTCCCCTTCCTGATCCCACCTTCCCTCCAAGTCAGACTTTGGCTTCCTATCCATCAGTAATTCAGCAGGTGAGAGTCCTGTTGTTGTTTGTGGTACGTTACAATACTGGAACTGTGAGAGCTTGGTTCCCAAATTATCACCTGCTATTCTCCTCAGTCCTTCTTTGAGCTCTGCTATATCATTTGAGCTCTGCTGGATGAAAAAGCACAGCAAGCGTTCAAATAAATCATCGTGACCATTGTCCCATTATCAGAAATAAGAGAATGCATTAAACCATGGGTTCCAAAAACTTGGTGTAGCTTTCCTAATGTGATAGGAGTTGTAATGATGCTCATGATGTGAACTTCTAACCACTTGGACCATGTATTCACGATGAAACATATGATCCATGAAAGACGCTACAAAGTCCATGTAAAGTTGAGACTGTGGACAATCAGGCCACTCCCAGAGACAATTGGTGCTGGTAGTGCCAATTTCTGGATGATCTGTCACACAGAACAGGATTTCACCTTGTTTTCCAAGTCCTAATACACATTAGGCCATCAAACATATGACCTGGCTGAATTTTGCATTTTGGCAGAACCCAGATGAGCCTCATGAACTTCATCCAAAATTTGTGGACAACAAAGGCGCTGGACAAACATTCTGGACTCCCAAAGAATTTACGCAGTCTGCACACTCAGCTGATCTTTCACTTTACATATCGTCTTAATTCATCATCGGCTATAGCCGTAGGCCATCCCTGCATAAAGAATCTCTCATCCACTCATTAATCTGCTTAACATTCACTGGAGAATTTGAAAGTCTCTCAAGCAAAAAAATTGTCTCTGGAGGGAAAAGTGTTTTGGTTACCTTGTCTGGTAAAGGAAGGCGATTTAATGCGTCCATATTCACATCATCTTTCCCTGCCCTGTACACAGTGTTATAGTGATAAACTGTCAATGTAAGAGCCTAGCACAGTATTCTTGCCAAGACCATGGGAGAAATGCACTTGGATTCACTAAACAGACTCATCAATAGTTTGTGGTTAGTACATTTGGTGAATCAACAATCTTAAAACTGCTGATGAAGCCGTTTCACAGTAAAGATAATGGTTATACCTTTCTGTCTAACTGTGAATTATTCCTTCTCAGCTGTTATCAGTGTATGTGATGCAAAATCAATGGGCTTTTCTGACTCATCCTCCATTAGATGAGAGAATACTGCCCCAAAGCCATATGGCAAGACATTGCATGAGATAATGGGCACAATTTTATGGCCTCACTTGAGCGAGACCAGAAATTCCTGTCTGAGGTCAACAGATATTTCCGTTGCCCATCCCTAAGCCACTCTGATTCCATGGTAGGCAGGGTGCTAGAATCCTACCATCCTGAATAAGTTCTCTATCTTGATCAAAGTACTTTCATCATTCTTGCAAACTTTCTTTTGTTCTGTCCCCCTCTTCTATTTATTCCTTCGTGAAGTATCAGATATAGTGGACTAACACTGTTGAGAAGTCTGGCAGAAACATTCCCTGGTAATTTACCATGCCCAGAAATGCATTTCTGGGGTTTGGATCTTTTGTCTTCTACAGGGGAAGATAATCGCAGGTACTGTGATTTTGTGACCCAAATAGGACTCTGTGCCTAAAAGATGCATTTGTAACACTTCAGGTGCAGCACTGCCACTCAATCTCTTTACCACTTGATCTAAATTGCTGAGATGCTCCTCCTCAGTTTTTCCTGCAATTAAGATGTTGTTCAAGTGAACTGCTACATGAGGAATGCCCATAACAGATTGCTCATTGTCCTTTGAAAAATCATCAGGCTGGAGGACACCCCGAAGAGCAGACAATTGTATTTAAACAAACAGTTGTGAGTGTTTATTGTGACAAACTGTTTCAAGTCCACCTCTAACAAATGCTGCTGGTAGGCAAAGTTCATGCCAAGTTTGGGAAATGTTTTGTCTCCTGCAAGGGTTGAAAACACACCTTCCACCATGGTAAAGAATAAGTGTTCACCTTGGGGCTGATTCATAGTAAGTTTATAATCCTCACATATGCACACAATATCATCATGTTTAAGAATGGGAAAAGTTGGAGCTGCCCAATGTGAGATGCATCCAGTTAATCTTTGAAAACTTCAGAATATTTCTGAATAACATCCTCTGTTACTTGTGTGCGGTTTATCTCACTCCAATTCAATTGAATTTTACTGAGCCAGTCTACTAGATCAGGCCCTTTCCCTTTTCTCATCAGGAACCTTGCTTCTGCTTCTTAGATGTTGTATATAATATCCACCTTATCTCCCTAAGCAATGATATAGTCTCTCCCGAACTTGGATCTCTGCCTGAACAGGGCCTGGCACCTGCTTAGAGTTCAAGTTTCTTGTAGGTCTCCTCAGTAGCTACAGATGCAGAGGATCCCATGATCACTTCCACCTTGATTTGTTTTTTATCAACTTCCACTGTAGCATAAATAGGCTCCATGTGCTCCTCACTCCCATTAAACATACTGTAAATGTTCCAATGCCTGTTCTGAGATTTCCAGGTGATGCATAGCTGAATGAGGCTTTTCAAATTTGTATTTCTCTGCTCAGCTTTCAATTGGTTATTAGTATCCTTACATATCTTAGCTAAATTACTTTTTTTGTCAAAATGGAGATAAACATTAATGATTTGTATATTTTGTCCCTCTACACCTGAAACATTTCACTGCTTTCAGCTTCTTGCTTGCAACCTCTTTCTTTACATGATGCACTATACCTGTCTGTGCACTGCCATTGGCCTTTTGAATATATATTGCACAGCTGGCAGCCATTTCCATTTCCTCCATTTGTACAGCCTTCTTGAATATCATTAAGGCTTCTTCCAACAAGCAATGTAAATGCTGTCCTCATTAATGCCAGTCTGTCCTGGAACATGTCCTCAAAAACTACTCCAAACTCAGGATTCAGAGAGCTGCTTTAATTCAGCAAACAAGTTAGCTACAGACTGTCCTATCTTCTGAAAATGACTGTGGAATTTGATCTGCTGGATAATCATTGAGAGTTTAGGATTGCGGTGATTCTGGATGAGTGCAAACAAATCTACAAATGAAATATTCCCCCCCCAGTTTCCATGGTGTTGCTAAATTCCTTACCAGCTAGTAAATCTTTTCCGCACACGCTCAAGAGAATTGAGCATGTTTTAGCGTCATCTACAATTCCATTTGCCAAGAAAAAGTCTTCCAACCTTTCTACACATACATTCAGATCTATTTTCTTCCACAAATTCATCGATAGTCCAGAACATAGTGAAAGTGCTGCTAACTTGTTTTTCATTTGGCTTGGGTCACCAACTGTATGGAGTCTGCACGTTTTCCCCATATCTGCATGTGTTTCCGTGAGGTGCTCTGGTTTCCTCCCACGATCTGAAAGGTTAGGTGCATTGACCCAAAGAGATGCCATAATATGGCGAGTAGGGGAATTTCATAGTAACTTCATTACAGTGTAAACATGGCCTTACTTATGACTAATAAGTAAATAAATAAAACTTCATTGGTAAACTCATAAACCCGTTGATCAGGTCCCTCAACTGTCACTCAAGTTACAAGCTAGTTACCCACTATGCAAATCTTTGTAGTTACATGCTAAACCTTAAATTTTTCTTTTTCTTTATTTTGTAATTTCTTTTTTCCTTGTCACCTTGAAGATGTGGTAATTTGACCACAAAAAGGTAGTTGGATGTTTTGTGATGTTCAATCTTCTTTATTGATAGAAATATTGAAATACAGTATAGCTTGGACTCAGAACAGGAGGCAATTAGTTACACAGGTTCCTTGTGATAAGATTAGACCTATGAGTGCTCGCATATGCTCTCACCTGCGAAAGACATCAGTACATACATTCAAATGAGAAGATGCTTGCTATAACATTTTATAACAGGCCTCCCGAGAGTCAGCTGGAAACTATTGTTTTGTGTCTGTCTTCACTGTAGAGGACAAATAATAACCCAATAATAATTATGAACCAAGAGATGAAAGGGTTTTTTAAAGTTTAAAGTTTTTTTATTAATGTCACAAATAGGCTTACATTCATACTGCAATTAAGTAACTGTAAAAATCCCCTACTCGCCACACTCTAGCGCCTGTCTGGGTGTAGAGAGGGAGAATTTAGCATGGCCAATGCACCTAACCAGCATGTTTTTCAGACTGCAGGAGGAAACCGGAAGACCTAGAGGAAACCCATACAGACACAGGGAAAACATGCAAACTCCACACAGTGACCCAAGCCAGGAATCGAACCTGGGTCCTTGGTTTTGTGATGCAGCAGTGCTAACCATTGTTCCAAGGGAGGAACTTAAAACAATGACAAAAACCAAGGAAACAGTATTAAGCAAATTATTAGAACTAAAAAGTTGATAAGTCCCCAGACTAATGGATATCATCCTGGAGTTCTTAAAAAAATGACTGCTGAGATAATAGTTGAAGCAATTTTAATATTCCAAAATTCCCTAGATTCTGAAATAATTCCATCAGATTGGAACATAGTGAATATGACTTTTCTATTCAAGAAAGGTAGGAGAGAGAAAGTAGGAAACTATCGGGCAATTAGCTTAACACTTGACACTAGGAATTTGCTGGAATCTGTTATTATGGAGGTTATAATGGTACATTTCAAAAACCTCAATGCAATCAGACAGAGTCAACATGGTTTTTATGAAAGGGAAATCATGCTTGACTATCTTAGTGGAGCTCTTTCAGGAAGTAATAAGCAATGTGCAAAAAGGAGAATCAGTGGATGTGTTGTATTTGGATTTCAACATTTCATTTGACAAAGTGCTGCATCAAAGGTTACTGTACAAAATAAGACCTCATAGTGTCTAATGTGTAGAAATAGATAGAGGGTTGGTTAACCAATAGGAAATAGAAAGTAGGCACAAATGGGATATTTTCAAGATGGCAAGATGTGACACATGGACTACCACAATGTTCAATGCTGGGACCTCAACTGTTTATAATTTGCATCAATTCCTTGGATAAAGGGACTGAATGTATGGTTACGATATTTGTTGATGACATAAAGATAGATAGGAAAGTAAGTTATGAAGAGACTCCAATGAGCCTGAAAAGAGAAATAAATAGGTCAAATTAGTAGGCAAATATTTGGCTGATAGAGTAATGTTGGAAAATGTGAACTGGACCACTTTGGCAGAAAGAACTAAAAAGAAGCAAATTATTTAAATGGAGACAGATGGCAGAATTCTGATAGACAGAGGGATCAGTGTGTCCTGGTATATGAATCACAAAAAGTGATTAGGAAGATAAATGAATATTGTCATTTATTGCAAGGGGAATGGAGTATAAAAGGAGAAATGTTTTGCTACAGTTGTAAAAGGGTGTTGGTGAGGTTACATCTCCTGTATCCATTGGAGCTTAAAGGAAGAAGAGGTGATCTTATTGAAACATGTAAGATCCTGAAGGAACTTGACAGGGTGGGTGCTAAAAGACGATTTCTCGGTGTGAGAAAGACTAGAACAAGGGGACACAGTTTAAAAATAAGGTGTCTCACATTTGAGACAGAAATGAGAAGAATTTTTTTGTGAATGTTTGGAACTGTCTTTCCTGGAGAGTGGTGGAGGCAGGGTCATTGAATATTTTTAAGGCAGATGTAAATAAGTCCTTAATTAACAAGGGAGTCAAAGGTTATCATGGAAGGTGGAATGTGTAATTAAGGTCACTATCAGATCATGCATGATCTTATTGATTGGTGGTGCAGACTCAAGGAGCTTAGTGGCCTTTTCTTGCTCATAATTTGTCTGTTTGTGCCTTTGAACTGTATTGCGCACAAAGAAAATGAAATAAGAGGCCTCCATTGGCGGAATGTGATGTGTACATTTTAATATTAATAAGGGTTGAAAAGACAAAGGTTCTAAATTGACAGCCCAAGAATGTTTTTCCATTTAATTTTACAATGGCTACAGTTATTCCAAAAACATTCTGCAAGAGCTATGTCTACCTGCTTTCTTGATTGCTAAAATTTTACATCTTAATTAGAAAGAAAAGTGACTTAAACAGCACGTTTCAGAATCTTAGGATGTCCCTTGACAGCCTATGAAGTACCTTTGAAGAGTAGTTATGGAATAATGCTGGGAAAGCAACAAACAATTTGTAAACAGCAAACTCCCAGAAACAATACAAACTACTTAACCCAATAATCTGTTTTTGCGATGTTGGTTGAGCAATAAATATTGACCAGTACACCATGATGAAAAGCCCAATTCTTCTTCTAAATATTACAGAAACATTTAAATCCATCTGAGACATCAGAGGGGACTTTGGTTTAACATCTCACCTCAGAGATGGCACCTCCTATAATGCAGCACTACCTCAGTGCCAGCCTGGATTTTGTGCTTAGGTCCAGAGTAGGACAATTTTCTGACTCAGAAGAGTGAGTGCTATCAACTGAGCCACATGTGACAATTGAACAGCACAATTCATATTTATAGAGAAGAGAAATCACTTTATGATGTAAAATGTGTACTATGACTGGCTTATTCCGGGTGAAAATTAACAGATTTTAATTCACAAATTAAACTGTCATTGAATCAGTTTTCTTCTTAAAGATTTATAAGCCTCATTGAAGCTTACACATCTTACAAAAGGTCTGGCAAAACATTTTATCCATTGAAATAAAGGCAAAAAACAATAAAGGGAACAAATTCTGCATTCCAAGTCAATCACATCCACAAGAGATTCATTGAAAAGGACCAAACTATAACCTAATGATCCAGACTGACTTTCTCTCCGCTCCTAAAGAAAGCCAGCATCAAATGGGATTGGGAAGATGAAGTGGAAAATGGTAGTAATATGTTTCTAAAATTAAATCTTCTAGTAAAATAGTATATGATATCTGATATGTATCTCTAACGGTCATGTCCATTCTGATAAACAATATAAAATATATCAAAAAGGAAGTTTGAAAATAGCTGAGTTTGTCGATATAGAAATTATTACAATAATTTAACAAGCTCCACATTTCACTTTCTTTGACACCATCCAATTTTGTGGATTTCATTTTATAAAAGTTCTGCTGTCAGTATATCATGGCAGTGTGGAGGCTTAGCACATCACCAAAAACACTGCCTCTTATTCTCAATCTCACCCAAGCTAACAACTGTCAAAAAGTGCACACACATGCCAAACCTCTCTTTTATAGACACAGAAATCTCACAAGAGCAGAAACAAGTTGCACCATTGACAGCTAACGCATTGAAACAGCAGGAATATTTTTAAAAAGCCTTCTAAATAAAATCCTAAATGGTTACAGTAAAGGTTCGTTCATTTTCTTTGTTTAAATTCATATTAATAATGGCAAGTATTATACAATTGCTTTTATGTTGTTTTTGAGCAGTTCAGTTATTTTCACTGAAATACAGTTGGGTGTCATGTGATTCTGGTGCTTCACCCCGAAGGAATATTTATCCTGTGTATGTTGAACCTTTAGACTACGGGAGCATCACAATAATGTTACAGTAAAAAGGAAATGTTTCCAGTGAATCTTATCTCCATTTCCTGGTATCGTGGTATATATAAAAGGCTCACTACTTCATAAGAAGTTTTTGACAGCAGTATGTTTCATATCAAGATTGTAGATCGAGTGGTCATACAATGCCATGATGACCAGTCTTAAGCCATCATGTGTTGGAAGCATGGGAGTTTTCCCCAGAGCACAGGCAGAGTTACAGCATGTATGAGCTACTCAGAGTATTTAATAAACTCATAAGGCCTGAGTTGCCAGTTATTGGAATACAGCCCTTCTACATGGTGTCAGGAATTGGCAGAATGACACAGGGACTTTGCTACATCAATCTGTTCCTGTTCAATGAAAACATTGCAGGCGACTGAACCAAATTTGAAAAAGAATAGCACATCTAAATAGGGCCAATCCAAAAAAGTACTAAATTACACTTGACTAAATCTGGAGGATCTTGAGGCCATTGACAAGTTTGAATCTGTTGTTTTCCATAAGAAGGAGGAGAAAGAGATCTTGAGATACTGTTGAAAAGTTTGACAACATTTTCTTTCTAGGAAGACCATCATAATCAATAGGCACCCATGCCAACCAAAGATTTTCTAAATTGATAGTTAGTTGGCTCAATTGACTCAATGTCTGATTTATGATGCAGAGCAATGCTAACAGTGAAGGTTTAATTCTTATAGCAGCTGAAGTTATTCATGAAGGACTGCCTTTTCAACATTGCCAGAGAGGTGGTGATCCTCAAGTTAAATCACCATCAATTAGCTTCACCACCCCCTCCCCCCACCATCCCCTCAATGGGGAGAGCAGCCTATGGTACCTGATTTGCTTCAACTTAGTCCACTTAAACAGATTTTATCACATTATGAAGTCAAGAGGCGGCACAGTGGCGCAGCAGTTAGCACTGCTGCCTCATAGCACCAATTCAATTCCGGCTTGTGTCACTGTATGTGTGAAGTTTGCACATTCTCCCGTGCTTGTATGGGTTTCCTCCGGATGCTCTGGTTTCTTCCCACAGTCCAAAGATGTATGGATTAGGTTGATTGGCCATGCTAAATTGACCCTAGTTTCAAGGGGATTATAAATGCGTGGAACTAATGGGGTAGGGCGGGATTGTTGTCAGTGCAGGCTCAATGAGTCAAATGAACTCCTTTATAGGGGTAGCAGGGATTCTATGATTTTAATTGAACAACAGATAGCTGACATGTCCAGTACCTACATTTTCAGCATCTTGGATGCAAAGTATGGGTTCTGGCAAATCCCACTCAATGAAGAAGCCTCAAAATGCACTATCTTCACGTCTCCGGTAGGGAGAGAGCATTTTCTCAACTGTGCTACAGCATCTCCACTAACAATGAAGTCTTTCAGTGGCACTTGATGCAATTCTTTGCAGGACCACCTTGTGAATCATTGTTGATGATATCCTGGTTTGGGGTTGTAGTATGTGAGAACATGTTACACGTCTTTGTCTTGACTTTGATAGAATTAAGTTCATGCAGCTAAAACTCAACTCTCAAAATGCAGATTCAGGATCAATAAGGTTGCCCTAAATGGGTCACTTACTCATAGCTAATAATGTGAGGCCAGAACAAAACAAAACAATGGTTATAGAGCAGGTGTCCATTCCCGTGGAAGAACACGCTTTTGCATCACTTCATTGGTACGATGAACTATCTTTTCAAGTTTGCCCCTTGGTGCAATGTGGTCATTGGATCTCTTTGTCAGCTTCCCCACCAAGTGTCAAGTGAAGCACCACCAGCCATCTTCAACAGATTCAAACATGTACTCTTAGCCTATTAGCGTTCGTATCTACTGGCACAGATGTAGCATTAGGAGTGTGTGAGGTTTGAGGGAAGTAAAAACTGGAAGGATGTTTTGCTTTATTATTTTTTATTTATTTAAACACATTCCAGTAAGCCTCTGCACCTGGAAGCTTGTGAGTTTGTTCTGGGGTTTGCACACCGTGACTTCAATTTCAGCCTGCTCCTCTGACCAAAAAGTCAAGATGAAGAGACATTTTTAAAAATCAGGTTTCCCAAGTGAAGAAGTCTCCTGACTCTGCAAATTTAACCTGGAATGAAAATCTGGACCATGATGTCTAGTTCTTGACATACACCTCAATAAGGACATATTGGTTTTTGAAGGAGTGCAGTGCTAAATCACCATAATTATTTGACAATTAAAGATGATTGTGAAAAGATATTATGAAAATATTTGTATTCTTTTGGTAGGCAAGTCCAGATCAAGGGACAATATTCATTTATTTTTTATCCACGGATTTGAGTTTGGCTTCAGGTGACCACGTGGGTGGAATTTACACATTCTTCCCGTGTCTGAGGGAAATTCCTCTAGTTTCCTCTGGTCTCCTCCAACACTCCACAGGCATGCAGATAAGGTAGATTGCCTTGATACTAAATCTAAGATGTGCAGATTAGGTGGATTGGCCATGAGCGGTGCGCAAGATTACAGGGATATGATGATGAAGTGCACCTAGATAGTGTTCTTTTGGAGGATCAGTGCAGACTTGATGGGTCAAATGATCTCTTTTTGAAGTGCAGGGATTCTGTAGATTCTAAGTGCTATTTTGAAAACAGTTCCAAGATTTTGACCCAGTGACAATGAAGGAATGGTAATATAGTTCCAAGTCAATATGGTGTGCACCTTGAAGGGAAACTTACAGATGATGGTGTTTCATGTATCTTATTGTTCTTGTCATCCTTGGTGGTAGAGGTTGTGGATTTGGAAGGTGCTGTTAAAGGAGACTTGATAAGTTTTTGCAGTGTATCTTGTGGATGGTGTACATTGCTGCTACTGTGCGCTGGTATTAGAGGGAATGAATGTTTTAGGTGGTGGATGGCAAGCCAATCAAGCGGGGCTGCTTTGCCCAGAATCATGTCTGGCTTCCTGGTGTTGTTAGAGATGCAAGCAAGTGGAGTGTATTCCATCACACTCCTTACTTATGCCCTATCAAAATGGGCGGGCTTTGGTGACTCAGAAATGGTTTACCTGTGACAGAATTCCTAGCCCCTCAATTACTCTTGTAGCCCCAGTACTTAAATCTACATTAGTTCAGCAGTTTAATTTCTGGTCAATGTAACTACCAGGGTGCTGATAGTTGGTGATTGTGTGATAATGCCACTGAATGTCAAGGACAATGGTTAGATTCCTTTTTGTTGGATGCGGTTATTGTCTTACACTAATGTAGCATGAACATTACATGCCATTTATGAGCCCAATCATGAATGCTGTCCAGGTTTTGCTGCAGATGGACATGGCCTGTTTCATTATCTGAAGAGCTGTGAATGGTGTTGAATATTGTGAAATTGTCAGTGAACATCCTTACTTTTGACCTCATGATGAAAGGAAAAGGGTTGATGAAACAGAAGGTTGGGGCTAGAACACTATCCTGTGGAACTATTGTAGTAATGTTCTGGGACTGAGATGATTGACTTCACACAACTATAATCCTCTTCCTTTGTTCTGGATATAACTCCAATCAGTGGAGGATTTTCTTCATGATTCCCTTTGATTTCAATTTTGAATTTCTTGAAACTCAGTCAAATGCTGCCTTGCTGTTAAAGACAGTCACTCTCCACACCCTTCTGAAATTTAGCAGATTTGTTATTAAGAACATAAGAACATAAGAAATAGGAACAGGAGAAGGCTATCTAGCCTCTCAAGCTTGCCCTGCAATAAGATCATGGGTCATCTTAATATTTGAACAAAGATTTTAAAGAGGTCAGGAGCTGAGTGGAACTGGCAGAACCCAGAGGACCAGTGAACTGGTTATTGCTGAGTGCCACTTGATGGCAGTATCTATGAAATCTAGATCAAGATTTGACAATGCTGAGTAGATACCAGTATTGTAGCTGTACTGGAGTAGCTTGGCTAAGCATGCAAATACGTCAGGAGCTCAAGTCTTCAGTACTTTTGCTGGAATAGACTTTGTTATATCCAAGGCCTTCACCCATTTCTTGCTATCATATGGAGCAAATCGAATTGGCAGAACGTTGACATCTGGAAACCTTAGGCGACTGCTGAGATGAAACATCCATTCGACACTTCTGGCTAGAGATGACTGCAAATGCTTCGGCCTTTTTTTTTGCACTGATGTGCTGTGCCCTCTCGTCATTGAGAATGATGATACTTGTGGAGTCTCTTCCTCCAGTTAGTTATTTAATTGTCTACCACAATACATGACTGAATGTGACAGTGCTAACCACTGTGCTACCATGCCACTATCCTTCTGGAGAATTTTCAATTGTCTTTAGCTTATTTTTTTTACCATCTGTTTTTCATCTTCTGTTGTGAACAGAGTTCTGACGGCAAATGATGGAGCTATCCTTGAGGGTTACTGTTTGTGGCAGCACAAGTTGATTAAATAATTGGACACAGTTGCTCTTGTATTTGCTGAGGCACTTCCAAATTAATAGCTATCATCATTTAAGCACTGAACAAAATAGCCCATTCCACTTCAAGGAAAGATAGTTTGAACAAAGAGAGTGAATCAAGCCCATCTAAATCCAACAAGATTTAGGTTTTCCTTTGGATTGTCCAAAAAAGTTTAGTGCTTACATTAGACAAATTATATTAATTGCATATAAAAACTGAAAATGCTGGAAAAACTCAGCAGGTCTGGCAGCATTTGTGGAGATAAACTGAAGTTTTGAGACTGTATGTCTCACCCTCACAACTATTTGTGTTCTTCTACATGTGTGGGTTTCAATTGCAGCACAGGGTGATGCCATCCCGTTATGTACATGGTAGATGGTGTATCTTCTTTAATAGCACCCCAAATTCAGGACATCTGTCACCCAAATAGAAAAGGACATGGGAACAGTACCTCTTCAAATTACAGATCTTTCTGTTTTGGAAATATATCTTTGTTCCTTCATCATCGCAGGGCAAAATCTCAGAACTCTGTGATAGAACTATGGGAATAACATCACTGAAGAAGTTCAAGAGGCTAGCTCATCATCACCTTCTCAAAAAAAGATAGAATTGGCAAGTAAGTGCTGAAATTGCTGGCAATGCTATTATTCCAAGAAACGTATTTTTTAAATTCCGGAAGCACCACAGAGAGGCGGGCAACATATATACAAACATAACTCATTTATGTCCCAACTCTCTGGCTGCAAATTAAAAAGTGTGAAGTTCAGGTTGGTTTGTGTTCTGAAGCTGCTTTTCACATAAAATCAGAAAATCAACTGGTTTTACTAGCTTAGGAATTTTGCACAAATTTATGCTTTTTCAGGAGGATTATTCAATGCTGAAACATTTAAATTGATGTGGGAATAGAAGACATTTTAATCATTTGTGTATTCCTGTTCTGTTTCTTTAATTTGTCTTATATTTTTGTTGAGAGTAGAATGTTACCAGGTGTGGTGTGGACTAGCATGTTGAACATGGCGTGAGGAGGACATTGGGACAAAAGAAGAAATCTGATCAAAGTTATCATCGCTGAAGCTCATATTGAATCTTTTAATAATGTGGACAGCTCCAAATAAGTAGGTTCACACAAACACATACACACATGTGCAGGCAGGTCAGGATATGTCACTGGTGTGATGGATCATCACCAGGCAACCTATCTACAACAGCCCTCTTAGATAATGGTCTTTCTGGATATGTATGCAATGCTTTCTTCCTCAAAATGCAGATATTACATTCATCACCTCTTTGCCCATGAGACACTGCTGACAGCAGGGAATAACATTATGCAGGTGGTCTTGCATAGCTGCTATGGGATTGATAAAGCACTGATCAATCAGATGACTCAATTTGAGTTACAGAGGGGTATAAAACCAGAGTCCACAAGGATATTGTTGCTGCAGCCAAGAAGTATGACTTGGGAAGTTGTGCGGAAGAATTTGTTTAGCAGATTGACCACCTGGAAATGAGCATTTGTATTTGAGTCTTACTAGCTTTGTGAATATCAACTATTGCTTAGTGGGTTACTAAAGATTTTCCACATAAAGCAGAAATTATATTCCAAGTTGTTTCATATCACAGTGACACAAAATTAGCTCTGCTGCCTCACAATACCAGGAACCCTGGTATATTTTCACGGTTAGGTGTTCTTTGCAAACACTGAGTAAACATGGTAAATAATAGGAAATACACTTCTGTCAAAAAAAACCTGACAATTCTGCAAGTTCTGCTTGGAAGAAACAATAGCCTTTGTTTACTGAGATGCTTGGAGGTACAAGGGCAGAAATAATGATCTGAAGCCTTGCACAAGAACTGACAGCCAGTACATTGCTGTTAATGGTAGCTGCTGCATGTTTCCCCAATCACAGATTGTTTGTCATATTGCAAACTTCAGAATTTTGCATTTGGAGGCTCAAAAGTCCAATTTACATTTAAACTACAGATTCTGTAAATATTAAATAGTGCCCTTTATTTTAAAGATGAGTTGAAATTGTTAGTATTAATGGCAAAATATATTAAAGGATTCATACAAAATATTTCTACTGTCTATTTCACATATTTGTTAATAATATTGCATCGTAAAATGTATAATTTATTTCATAAGAATGCTTAGTAGTTAATATATATTTTAAACCAACTGCATTCTTGGACCTTTCATTAACACTCCAAAATTAATTTTAAAATGTTTATTAACTTGGAAAACTGTTTGAGTTCATTGTTTATGTAAGGTGGAGCTTGATCATCAATGTACCTCACACCTAGTCTCATAAAAATATCATTTACCACACAACAACTTACAAAGAACAAAGAACAAAACAGCATGGGAAACAGGCCCTTCGGCCCAATGAGCCTGCGCCGCCACCCTAATATTCCCACCTCTACCCGCAATCCCTGTCCATGTTTATAGATCTATGGATTAAAAACCAAATTTGACACAATTTAGGGAGAATTTGTTTTGCCAATTAGCCTAAGAGCACATCTTTGGGATGTGGGAGGAAACCGGAGCACCCGGAGAAAACCCAAGCAAGCACGGGGAGAATGCGCAAACTCCCACAGACACAGGCCCAAATCCATGTATCTGCACAGCACAGTGATAGTCACTGAGCTGTCGTGTTGCCCATCAAATGGTACAGGTCAAGCATACACTAACGATGTGAAGCACTAGGATACTCTCAAACAAAAATCCAAGAGCAGCCCTCTCAATACCCATCGCGTGTATGCCCCTCATTAGACAACAAGGTGGACCAAAGCACCTGTAGGATAAAAACAAGTACAGCAATATCATCATCTATTTACACACTTCCCAGGGACTCCCAAGGCTCATGATCCCTATTTTAAATCAGTTTTCTATACCCCTCCATTCCCATTCTGTTCATGTGCCCATCTAAGTATCTCTTAAATAACTCCAGAGTACCTGCCTCCACCACTTTACTTGGCAGCGCATTCCATACTCCCACCACCCTCTGTGTGAAAAAACTCCCTCCAGCATCCAAATTATACCTGACCACCCTCACCCTAAGCCCATGACCCCTCACGCTATTTGAGTCCATCCTAGGAAAAAGCTTAACCCTGTTTATTCTATCTATCCCCTTCATAATCTTGTACACCTCTATCAGATCTCCTCTAAGTCTACGTCTTTCTCAGGAAAACAGTCCCAATTTGCCTAGTTTCTCCTCGTAACTCAGACCTTCCATACCAGGCAGCATCCAGGTAAACCTCCTCTGCACTCTCTCCAGAGTCTCCACATCCTTCTGGTAGTAAGGCGACCAGAACTGGACGCAGTATTCCAAATGAGGTTTAACCAGCGTTTTATACAACTGCAACATTAAAGGCCAGCTCTTGTACTCTATACCCCTTCCTATAAAGGCTAACATACTATATGCTTTCTTCACAACCTTCTCCACTTGCTCTGCCACCTTCAGAGACTTGTTCACCTGCAACCCCAGGTCCCTCTGCGTTTCTATACTCTTAATAGGTCTACCCTTTATCATATACCTTCCCCCTACATTCTTTCTCCCAAAATGCATCACCTCACATTTATCAGGATTGAATTCCATCTGCCATCTGTCTGTCCAAGCTACCAGCCTATCTATGTCCTGCTGCATCGCCTGACAATGCTCCTCACTATCCGCAAGTCCAGCCATCTTTGTATCATCTGCAAACTTGCTGATCACTCCACTTACTCACTCTTCCAAGTCATTTACATATATTACAAATAGAAGAGGTCCCAGTACCAAGCCCTGCAGCACACCACTAGTGACCAACCTCCAGCTAGAGAAACTCCCTTCCACTATTACATAGCACCTTTGGTGGAGGAAAATATACCAAGGTGTTTTATAGGAGCACAAAATTCTTAAGAGAGTCTATTAGGAGAGGTAAATAAATCCTTCATTAATGAGGTAGGTTTAAGGAGCATTCTAAAGCAGGAAATGGATTAAGACATTTGTGACTGAGTTCCAGAGCTTAGACGTTAGAAAGCTGGAGGCATGGCCACCAGTGATGGGGAAAAGAGAAGGGGGAATACACAGGCATTAAGAGTTAAAGGAATCTTGGAAGCCAGCCTGCATGTCTAGACATGACATTAAAACACAAATAACCTTTCAGACATTACATTCAGAAGGCAGTGAAATGCAACATTCCTTTCCTGGGATTAATAGTTGCCATTATTCAAATAGTTACAGAAACTCGTTAACAATGGACTTGCAGAACTGCAGGACAATGCAAACAGAAACAATGATCAAATGATAGAGTTTCTGATAAAGAACCTTAATATGACACTTTTGGGGAGCAACAAACAGTGAAAAGGAAGAAGTGTTCCAGACCAACAAAGGAAGAGGACCCCACCTAAAATTCACCAGGAGCCAGGGAATATTTGCTTGCCTTTATCTATTTAATTGAGGAACCAAACGAGATTTTTGCAGCAGATGTTTGATTACAGTTTGAGAGATTTGAGACAGACAAACTGACCAGTGTTTGAGAATGCAGTGGAGGACTGCAATGGACAAACTCAAAGAGAGAACACAACTATTGAACAAATTAGCAATTCAGGAAAAGTGTTTAATAAAAATGACAAGAAGACGATAGAAATATTAAACGTGGAAGCTTACAAAAGAATATTACAAATCTCAGCGAACGTGCAGAGCATGAGTTGGGAGGTATTTTTATCTAATATTGTCAGAAGAGACTGTTGAGTCCATTCCTTGGAAGAAACTCAGAAATGGATAAACTGAATGGATTGCAAAAGCAGAGCAATGGGGGCTAAGAGTAAGAAGAACATATATTAAGAATGAGAATCTGAAATCAAACAGAACAGCCAAATCATTGGAAGTAACCAAATCATGTGTGAGGGATTGAGGAAGCAACAGTTTGGGAAATAAAGTTGAGTTTGGAACAAAATCAGAAACAGGCTAAACACTGATCATTGCAGAGAACTCTTTTAACAAAGATGGGTAACTTAACGTTCAGCTAAAGGGACTTCAGATGAATATTAAGATTAAGGAAAAGCCAGCTACAGGACGAAAAACTGGAACTAGTCCAGACCAAACTGCAACAGGAAGAGGCTGATTGCAAAGATATAGGTCGAGGAGATGTAGAAGATGGGTTGATGCAGCAAATGATTAAAAGAGAATAGAAAATGAAGTCACCCAGTTGTGGAAGTTGTGCCAAAGAGAGCTAGACAAAGCAGCAATCCAGGCAGAGAAGGAAACTGAGATTACACTCTCCACCAACCCCAGAGATAGTGACCCAAGCTCTATAGGACCCACATGTTCTTTATTGAGCCGCTGGATGCAATGTGCCACTGTAGACTGCGTTTCAGCAGGAAAGAAGTGCGACACCTGTGCCGGGGTCCTCGCAAATCTGGCACTTCATGGAGCAGGACACTCATTTGCAGTGGTCATGAAGGTCATGGCAGCCATCAATTTCTATACCTTCTCTGCGGCATCTACAGGTCCTCTGTATATAAATGTATCCATGAGATGACAGATGACCTGTTCACCCAGGGAGGTAACTACATTCACTTTGACATAGACAAGGTGCAACAGCAGGTTCAGGCTGCAAGCTTTGCAGTCATTGCCATGCGCAGGGGGCTATCACTGGAATGCACGTCGTCCTGCAGGCTCTGAATGATCAAGGTATGCCCTTTATTAATCAAATAGGATTCCACTCCCTGAACATGCAGGTAGCCTGTGACCATCTGACTAACATCCTACACATACGTGTATAGCACTCAGTGAGCATTCATGGTTGCTATATCCTGTGGAGTTTGGACATCACCACATTGCTGGGGTGACTCTTGGGGGACAAAGACTATTTGCTGAAATCTTGGCTGATGATACCAGCACGGAATCTGAAAGTGATGCAGAGAACTGCTATAATGATGTCCACATTTCCATCCAGATCATTATTCAACAGTACATTGGGCTCTTGAGGATGCAGTTCCTCTGCTCTAGCCAGAAGGTGGTGGACAGGTGGCAGCAAATATCTGGCAGGCCAGAATAACAAGTGAGGCCCTTATCATCACAAGGTTTTCCCACTATGAGATCTGGTGTCCAGCAGCTTCAACAACCTCACGCCTGCCCAACAAGCCTTGTTCACGCTCCCCACAATGGGTCCCCTTTATATCACATCAGGTGATGGATCCTTGGTTGGCTGTGTTAATAAGTTCCTATACACAATGGAGATGATCACTCACTATGCAGCACACTATGCAGCAGGGAAGAAGTGCGGCACTTGTGCTGCCTTAGCACAAGTCTGATTCCTACTTGTTCTCTAACTGCACATTGGCACTCAGGCCCGTGTCTGAGTGAGCATCGGGGCACAATGCCCTCGGAGTGGGAAGGTGGTGCTGGAAGGCCGATCCTAGGGTTTGGTGGGTGCTGAGGCTATCCACCAAATATTGTCTAACACTGTGTCCTACATCATCTCCACTGCTAGAACTGTTCGGGTGGCCAGCAGGGACTTGAGTAGAAGAGGTCAGACTGCAGAGACCTCTCAGCGGTGACCTTATGATCCTAATTTATTTTTGGGATGAGCACTTGGATTGCCATCGCTATCAGGAATCTAGCGCAGGAGTTCGTAGTCGCCAAAATCGGTGGGCCGAAGGGTGCAGAATGATGCTCTGAACCTCGATAGGTATGGTTTGGATATGAGACAGATGAGTCATGGCTCTGGGATCCCTCAGTGTTAACTCTGTGCTCTCGAGGCCCATAGCCATGACCCACTGTAACTGGGCTGCAATAACATTAATTAATGATTATGTAGATTGCCAATTATCCAAGCCTAATTAGTGTCTGTCTTTGCCCTTGCCCTCTTGGTGTCACTAACACTTTTTAACGTTACATGGCCTACTGCTATGTCTAGATGTCCCCACAAGATACACACCAGAGGTAGAGGTGGTCAGCTTGTTCCCTACTCCAGTGGCCTTCAATGCCTTAACTGGATGTTCCCTGGATGGCTGGGAGCTGGAGGGCCACCATCGACATTTGGGTGTCATGGATGTGGCCATGTCATCCTGTTCATCTCACACCCAGTGAGATGCATCGCTATCAGGAAGAGAAGATTCAGAAGGGCAGGGGATGGCTTAGGTCTCCTGGGTGGAAGACTCCAACATTGCCTCCAATGCTTCCTCCTCCCAACAAAGTACTTGTAGCCCCTGAGACACTCCACGCGATGACCAAATAGGTGGCTTGAGCTCCAGAAGCCTTTGTGTCGCTTGGCTATGCCAGTCCTGGAGGCCCAACTGCATTTGCAAGCCCTCAGCACTGGCCCTCTGAGTCTACATCAAGCTCTGGGATCCCTCAGTGTTAACTCTGTGAGACTAGAAAAAGCTCTCGAGGCCTATAGCCATGGCCCACTGTAACTGGGCAATGCTCTTGAAACCCACAACCATGGCTCTGTGTGTCTCCAGCATGCTTCCAAGGCCCTGAGCTGCAGTCCTCTGAGACTCAGCCATATTTTAGACCCTGCCACCCATAGCAACCATTTCCTGCCCCAGTCTTTTCACTGTGGATGCCACCTTTGCAGTGTTGGTTGGATGCCATGCAATGCTGGCACATCACTTTCACCTGAAAACTGGGGGATGCCTTCAAACATCCTTGCAATTGCTGGAATTTTGCTGACAGTCCCTTCTGCAATCTCTGATTCTGGATCTGCATCTCTAGCAACTTCAGGAGAACTGATCTCAACAGCTCAACAACTGGCTGTTTCCTTGGCTCCAACAGACTTCTACCTGCTCGATCCCTGGATGTCTATATAGTGCTCAAGAAACAATACATTTCACTGTATGTTAATACATGTGACAATAATAAATCAAAATCAAATGATCCTGACTCTACCTGATTTGCATGTACGGATGTGTGTTATGCACCAGAAATTTTGAGACTAAAGATCTCTGTATTTTCTAACGGCTCACTTAAGAGCCTATGACCTTCAAGTTAGACCTTCCTGATATTTTGGATTATGTTGCATTCAAATGAGCACTAATACTGAAGATGCCATTGCTAAATTGTTAATAAGCCTCCATTATTTTGTTTATTTAGTTGTCAGCATCTAATCCACTCAGTGAGCTGGTCTTCAAACATAAATCTCTGCCATTTATTTCTCTGCAAACAGCCTTCCTTCCATTCCTTCACTAAGAAACACAAGCTCTCCTCCATCCTCATCAATCTTTATGCCTTAAACATTTAAAGCATACAAATAAAACATTTATTTATTTTTGCAAGAGCGTAAAAACAACTTTGAACAAACTATAAATATTTCAGGGTTCAGAATCCACTGATCAGCTACATACAGTGGAGAAAAATAGTAATGGAAGGCAGGGAGATGCAAAGTATCTCTGGTAGGTGGAGTCTGATTGTTGTCTTGGGAGGAGAATGATCTGGTCCATCTCCTTCCTCTTCCCCACCACTGATTTGAGTTAAGAGCCATTGAAAGCTCTGAACTTACTCTTCAGCAGCTGGAGCACCTGATTTTTTATTCAGCAGGTTCATTTTGGCACAATTTAGGATCAGCGAACACAATGATAAAGGGGAAAATGTTGATTAAGTTGGCCAGCAGTTCATTAATTCAATTGAAATGCATGCAAATGCATTTAAATTGCCATTGTGCCTGTTTCAAGCATGAATTGGATCGCCACCATTCCTGCCTTTCGGTAAAGCAGTCAACTGCATGGATGTGGGCGCAGATCGCATTAATGGCCTCACACCCGACTTTACCACATTTTCATGCCCAAAAATGGGCGTGACGCAATGGTAAAATAGGGTCCTGTATCTAAAGAATTCAATCAGAGCCAAAAAAAAGCTGTTCACAAATTGAGAGAAAAAAAATTATCCATAGTTTTGGTATCATGAAATTCTACTAGTAGACACTTTAACATTGTTTCTGACACAAGCCATTTCTGGGTCTTTTTAAAGAAGACGAGTCTATTCTACTAATCGGATTGGCAAGAATCCAATGTTGGGCATTAAATTCAATCACCAATCAGACTTGATGGGCTGAATAGCTTCCTTCTGCACTGTAGGATTTCTATGATATTCTATATGGTGGCTTGACATTCATGCTGACATTGAGTACCTAGTCAAACACTGTGAACAGTGCCAACTGAGCTTGCCTGCTGCAGCCCCACTGCATTCTTGGGCCAAACATGTTTGTATTGATTATGTTGATCCATTCACAGGCACAATGCTTCTGCTCATTGTTGATGTACACTCTAAGTGGATGGATTTTTTCAAAGTCTGCTACATCCAATACTACCACTGAAAGGCTATGCCAATGTTTTTTGATCCATGGAGTATCTGAAGTCATCATGTCTGATGATGAAACAGTATTCACAAGTGCTGAGTTTCAAAAATTCACCATACTAAATGGTAATAAACATGTTAGAACTGTGCTTTACCATTGTGGGAACCACTGTTTTATTTTACTTCTATTTTACTTTCATTTCACTTTTTTATATAACATTTTTATAATATTTTCTACAGTATATTTTTATTAACATTTTCACACAGGATAAATCCTACTGAAGCTTATCATGTTACAATATTATATGCACTGCTCTGCTCATCAAATATTCACAGTGTGTGATTTAGCTAACCTTAGCAGAAGAACATTAACTCAGGCACAATGCATGATCAGAGGTCCAGACTAATAAGTGTTGACCCCTTATGTGATATGTTTGGTTATCTAATGAATGTAAATGTATGTTCTCTGGAGTAATGAATAATAATACTGTGTAAGAATAACAGAAAGGAGAGAGACTGGTGACATCTTGTGAATGAAGAGAGATTGAATAAGACTAAAAAGCTGGTGTACATCTGCATGTAAGAGACATCTTGAATGAACTCTTAATAAACTTGTCCAAGATCTATGAAATGTCACTGAATTCTTGAATCTAACAATTTTGGTATCACAAACAGGATCACTGATGGGACCTCGCCTTGAAGAGCACCCACACAGTCATTGGCACTGAGAGATAAGAGCTCTTCTTATCAAAGGTTCTTCTCCATTAATCACTCTAAGTCAGTCATTCATGTGATTCCACATTCTCTGAAAATCTTGTCCAGAGATTTTGACTTGTGGCCCCATACTGAGTGCACTTTGTTGGCTAAAGGCTGGCCCACAGTGTAATTGACCCCAATCAGCTGAAACTCCTATATTTGGAATTAAAGATGGCAAGAACGAATAGTGAAAGTCACTTACCTATTACAGAAGAGGGCGGCATGACCCTCTGGGCATAACAGAGCAACAGATTATGCACCAACTAAAAGAGTTTGTAGAACAGCATTTCAATTTCCCAAAAACGTTTGCTAAAATTGAACACAAATATGGAATCTCCAAGGGACAGTAGATGATATTACGTGAGTGTAGGGAAAGCTAAGAAATTGCCTGGCAAGGACCATGTTCGCTTGTCCCTCACCATGATGGCTCAGCAAAACAAAACAATAGATTGTGCAGAATCAGACCAAAGAGTTAAGGGACTCCAGGATCAATCAGTTGCAGTATGTCCTTCTCTGAAGGAGGAACAAAAAAGTGCCAGAAACTAGCAGATTGTGATCTTGAAGCTCAGAAAACCTCATTCAATACCTGTTCCCAGAATGTACCCTGTCCTGGAATTAATAGAACAACAGGTACAGGCAAGACAGCAAAGGGGAATTTACGGGGGAGATGAGTTTTCTTACTTAGAGGACTCTGAGAATGAAGGAGAGGAGGAAGCACCTAAGAATATTTTTCCCTTGAAATATGAAAAGATAAAGATTGAGTCTCAAAGAACAATAGATGCAGATGTATTAGCAATTTTGAAAAACCTGAGGGTGGATATATCCCCTGGGCCAGATGGAATACATCCTTGGATACTTTGGGAGGCAAAGGATGAGATTACGGAGCCTTTAGCTTTGATCTTTGGGTCCTCACTGACCACAAGAATAGTGCCAGAGGACTGGAGAGTGGCAAATGTTGTTCCTCTTTCCAAGAAAGGAATTAGGAATGACCCTGGTAATTATAGGCCACTTAGTCTTACTTCAGTGCTCGGTAAGTTAATGGAAAGGTCCTCAGAGACAGGATACATGACCATTTAGAAAGATTCCATTTAATCCAGGATAGTCAACACGGTTTCATGAGAGGTAAGTCCTGCCTCACAAATTTGATTGAATTCTTTGAGGAGGTAACTAAGTGTGTGGACGATGGCAGAGCAGTTGATGTTGGATACATGGATTTTAATAAAATGTTTGATAAGGTTCCCCATGGTAAGCTCATGAAGAAGATAAGGAGGTGTGGGATTGAAGGAAATTTGTCCAATTGGATAAGTAACTGGTTGTATCATAGAAGATGGAGGATGGTGGAGGGAAAATTTTCACTCTGGAGGCCAGTTACCAGCAGTGTATCACAGGGATCAGTGCTGGGTCCTGGAAGAAGGGGTTGAAGGGTGAGTTAGTATATTTCTGACAACACCAAGATTGGTGGAGTAGTGGACGAGGTGGAGCGCCCTTGCAGGCTGCAAAGAGACATTGATAGGATGCAGAGTTGGGCCAAAAAGTGGCAGATGGTGTCTAACCCTGATAAGTGTGAGGTGATTCATTTTGGTAGGACAAACTTGAATGCAGATTACAGGGTCAATAGCAGGGTTCTAAGAATGTGGAGGAACAGAGAGATCTTGGGATTCATATCCACAGATCTCTGAAGATTGCTGCTCAAGTGGATAGAGCCATGAAAAAGGCTTATAGTGTGTTAGCGTTTATTACAGCGTTTATTGAGTACAAGAGCCATGGGGTTATGCTACAACTACACAGGGCCTTGGTGAGACCACATTTGGAATATTGTGTTCAGTTCTGGTCACCTCACTATAAGAAGTATGTAGAAGCATTGAAGAGAGTGCGGAGGAGATTTACCAGGATGTAGACTGGCTTGGAGGGTAGGTCTTATGAGGAAATGTTGAGGGAGCTCGGGCTTTTCTCTTGGAGCAAAGAATGATGAGTGGCAACTTAACAGAGGTTTATGAGATAATAAGAGGGATTGATAGAGTGGAGTTGCAGAGGCTATTTCCTTGGGTGGATGTAGCTGTTACTAGGGGACATAACTATAACATTTATGGTAGGAGATATAGGAGGGATGTCTGAGGTAAATTCTTCACTCAGAGAGTGGTTGGGGTGTGGAATGCACTGCCTGATGTGATCGTGGAGCCGGATACTTTAGAAACTTTCAAGCGGTTATTGGATAGGCACATGGAGCGCTCCAGAATTATAGGTAGGGGATAGCTTGATCTTGGAATTGGACATAGCTCGGCACAACATTGCGGGCTTAAGGACTTGTACTGTGCTGTAATGTTCTATGTTTCTATGTCTATAGGGTTACAGGTACCGAAAACAGATATTGTAACATGGCAGTTCATGTACATGTGATCCAGAAAAATCTGATAAATGCACTAAGGAAATATCTCACTTGAAGAAAAGTAGATCAAAAATGCGGGATGCTTTGAAACATTTGAAAGGAATTTACAAGCTTCATCAATTGGCTGATGTGCCAATATTATCCTTTATGGTTCCAGATAGAAAGAGCGATGTAGATAGAGGATTGGACCTAGCCAGACAAAACCGAGAGGAAGGGTGGAATCAGATTAAATTGCAGTGCCAAGCAAGACAGGCTGAAGTAAAATAACATTGTGCTAGCAGAAATTGAATGTAGAAATCCCGATTATGAAGAAAGGTTTAGGATAATATGGCTCAAGAACTCATGCATTCAGGAAGTAACTGTGGAGAATATAGATGAAAATGTGTTCCTGCTGTTAAAATCAGCATTTGTAGCTGCCGTGAAATTGGAATTATCCAAAGTACTGAGAGTTAACAAACTCAATTGGGAAGATGAAGGCATTATCAATACTTTTTCCCAGAATGTGCCCTGTTTTGGTACTCAGCTAGTTACATACCTTAATCGACTAGAATGGGATATGACTCTGAATGTTAGAGTTGCGCAAGTGACAGTGCATTCAGCCAATAACAGATGCCCAGGTCAATGTCATAATTGTGGAAGGGAAGGTCATTGGGCAAAGATATGTTAATTAGGGGATGATGCAAGAGAAGATAGAATGGGAATTCTGAAATGAATGCTAAAGATGAATCACATGAATTAGTTGAGCAATTTAAGCAGCTCACTGCCTGACAGCGAAAAGAGCGCTGCAAGCAGCAAAAAATGAGTAGACTCTACCCACAGTTTATTGTTGTTGACCCTCTTGCAACAATGAGCCAATAGCCTTTCTGTAAATGCAAGGGTAGGTGAAGAATCAGTGGATTGTTTATTGGACTCCAGAGCAGAATTAACATGTATACCTAGGGATCAGTTACCACAGGTTCCTCTGTTTGGCAATAAAATGTGGACTGGGGAGGGCAACTGGGAAACAAATGGGAAACAGACAGTTCTTCTGATGTTAAGCAGGGACCACACCAAATCAAAATGCCCATACGGGTAGGAACAGTCACACAGGTTCTACTGGGAATGAACGTGCTTACCGAGGTGGATTTAGCCTTGTGTTTCTCCAAAGGAGAAAAATGAACTGAAGGAATATCTAATTTGGGCTAAGGACAAGAATGATTGTGGACTGTTACAAATGGTTCCATAACCTTTACCAGGATCTCTACACGTCAGTAGTACTAGGCAGTATTCCAAGAGCCAGGTATCTATAGATGGATGTCTGCCCATCATAAATTAGTTAGTGGAGAGAGGAATATTGGTTAAAACTCAAGAGTATTCTATAGTCCTGTATGGCTGATAAAGAAAATGAATGAAACCTGGAGATTCACAATAGATTAAAGGAATGCTAATCAACAAGAGATAAACTAACCCTCTTAGTGTCCGATCCTTTATCCAAACACCCTATCACCGGAGCACAAGTGGTTTTCAGGAATTGACATGAAAATGATTTTGGTCCCTTCACACCTGAGATTAAATTTTTGTTTGCTTTTACAATAGACCAACAACAGTACACATGAAATAGACTCCCTCAGGGATTCCACAACAGGCCTACAGTTTATCATACAGCATGGCAAAGCTGTCTCCGAGAAAGTTGGTTATCGTCTAATATGTGGATGCTGCTCCTAACCAAAGCTATAGATTCTGTATACAAACAAGTTGCTGGTCTTTGGGAGACACTACCTAAAGGTAGACACGATATTGTTCCAGGTGAGTGGGTGTATGTTAAAAAAAGTCAACATAAATGGTGTGATGCCAAGTGGGAATGCCCCTATCAAGTTCTGCTTGTTACACATTCCACAGTGAGAGTCAAGGGCAAGAAAACTTGGATCCACACATCACACATCAAAAGTGCTCTGCAAAAGCGAGACTAAAGCTGAGATACTAATCAAAAGTAAAAGTATATTTGTGCCACCCACAAATTCCACCCACCAGTCTTCTCTTTTTTTTACTTTAAGTATCTCAGCAGGAATGTTTATGCATCAGAGTAATTTTAAATAGGACTGCAGCACAGTGTGATTCATAAAAAAAGAAAGAACTTTCATTTATGCAGCGCAATTCACAACCTCAGGATATCTCAAAGCATTTTACAGTCAATGAAGCTCTTTTAAAGTTCAATCATTGTTGTAATGGAAGAAACACAGCAGACACCTTGCTCGCAGCAAGGTCCCACAAACAGCAATTAGATAATGACCAGATAATCTGTTTTTAACGATGTTGGTTGAGAGTGATACAGATGGGTGCTGTAGATTCAGCAACATGCACTCTGATCAGCAACACTTTAAATATTTTTCTTTGAGATGATGTCAAGTTGTGTGGTGAATAACCTTCAGTAAACACGTGCCACATGGACTGACAGAAAATCAGTACTGGAGGTAGTATTTCTTCTGCAATATTGATGTGTAGAGAAGATCAATTTTCCCTCTGACTAAATTAACATGAGAGAACCAACATCTATTCCTGAGAAAAGATTTATATCTTTATCAGCATAAACATGTTTGTGATACGAATCAGAATCCAGCAGTAGCTTAGCTGCTAAATACAGGTGCCTTAGATCTGGGGTTAATTCTTAGTGACTCAGAACTGATTTCTAAAATTATAGAATCCTGGTAGTACAGAACGAAGCCATTCAGCCCATCTAGTCTGCACTGATCATAATCCCACCAAGGCCCTATTCCCTGCTAACCTTCCTGACACTAGTGTCAATTTAGCATGGCCAATCAACCTAACCCGCACATTTTTGGACTGTGGGAGGAAACAAAGCACCCAGACAAAACCCACACAGATAAGGGGAGATTGTGCACACTCCACACAGTCATCTAAGGCTGGAATTGAACTTAGGTCCCTGGCTTTGTGAGGCAGCACTGCTAACCACTGTGCCACTCATTAGATGTCAGAAACCAGACATACCTCTTGGAAGTTCCAATGCAAGAATCTCACAGGAAATGCCCTGTAAGTTTCAACTTCCAATAGTCAATTCTCCTGCCTCACAGGACTCTCCCAAAATGTCTCCAGGCTCTGTGTTAGAGTCAGAGGCCAGGATTTTCCACTCCACTAATAGAGGAAGGCTCTGGCTGGATTTTACCGACATGCCCGCCCCGGAATCAGGGCGGGCAAGGCCTGCAGAATGACATTCTCCATTGGCCTTGAGAGGATCTAATGAGCCTCAGGCCAGCGAGGCTGTAAAATTCAGGTATTTATCTCCTTCTGTCCAACACATGTCCATTCTCCACCTATATTTCTTGATTCTCTCATGATTGTGATGGATATCCATTTGTTAGCGCCTGAACATTTTAATTTAGATGTGCCTAAGCCATGGGCTGACCTCACCCTTCCCCTTTTCCATTCCCATTCATGGTGGGCATCATGGGAGGTAGGGGTAGAAAATATTGCAAAAAGGCAAAGAATCAGTTTTGCAGCATTGTGAAACCAGTTCGTGATTGCGCGCTGCAGCCTTTAATTGATGCATTGGAAACATCATTTCAATATATCTGCATCTCATTGCAACATTACATGGAATTATCTCCAAACGCTGGATCATCAAGGCATATTTGTGTGCAATTCAAATGTTTTCCAATGAAGTGCACCAGACACTTCCAATGAAGTGCTGTAGTCGAGTAGAGTCGTCAACACTAGGATGGGGAAAGTATGTTAAGGAATTACATAAGGCACTTGAATTAAGAAGTGCTTCAAATTGACATTGTTGATCTTGCAAAGATTGTCCTTCCCATAGTCCAAGGAGGGATGAGCATGTCAGTCCAGTTTCAGTGATGGGCAGCATGCCATGCATAGGACATTGTTGTAACATCATATGTCTCAGTTGGTGAGGTTTCTGGCATCCTACTGGGCCAATGGCACATTCAATCGGGGAGGCATTTGCAGCCTGGAGGTGAGAGGAGATATTGAGGTGGCATCTGAAGGTGAGGTGAGGAAGTGGTGGCATATATTTAACTGTACAAGTGTCTTCAAGATGGGGAGGGGTGAGGTCTACTCAGGGTTTAGGCATATCCAAATCAAAATGTTCAAGGCTAACAAAGGATATCCATCACAATCATAAGGGAATCAAGGCACACAGAAGGAGGATGGACATGTCTTGGAGGGAGGGAGATAGATGCTGGAATTTTATCGTCTTGTCCGCTCAAGGCTCGTAAGATCCCTTCCGAGGCCAATGGAGAATGTCATTCTGCAGGCCTCGCCCACCCCGATTTGGCGGCAGGCATGCCGCTAAAATTCCTGCCAGAGACTTCCTCTATTAGCCCATCACATCTTCACTGGTCAAAGACAAACCACCAACTATCTAATCCTATTTCCCAGCATTTCACCCATTGCCTTGTATGCTTTGACATTGCAGTGCACACCTAAGTACTTCCTATATTTTATGATGGTCTCGTCTCCACCAACCTCCAGGTAGATAAGTTTCTGACTCCCATGTTTTCCTCATGTCCCTTCTAAACCTTCTGTCCCTTACCTTAAATATGTGCTCCCAGTTATTGGTCCCTCCAAAGGGAAAAATTGCTTCCTTCTACTCTATCTATGCTTCTCATAATTTTCTGAATATCAATGAATCACAAAAGCGAGTATGCAGGTACAGCAAGTAATTGGAAAAGCTAATAGAATATTATCATTTGTTCAAGGAGAATTGAATACAATAGTAGGGAGATGATGCTTCAGATGTTCAAGGCACTAATGAAACCACATTTGGAGCACTGTCTATAGTATATATCACCCTTATGTAAGGAGGGATGTAAATCCATTGGAAGCAATTCAGAGATTTACTAGGTTGATACTTAGAATAGGTGGGTTGTTTTATGCAGAATCATTCGACATGTTAAATGTGACTTGATTGTAACGTGTAAGCTCCTGAGGGATCTTGGCAGGGTAAATGTGAAGAGGATGTTTCCTCTTGAAGGAGAATCTAAAACTGAGTCACTGTTTAAAAATAAATGGTTGCCCATTTTAAACTGAGCTGAGACAATTTGTTTTCATTCATTGGATCATGAGTCTTTGGAATTCTCTTCCTGAAAAGGTTGTGGAAGAAGGGTCTTTGAGTATTTTTAAAGCAGAGGTGAATAGCTTCTTGATAATCATGGGGTGGGCAAAATGCAGATTTGAGGTTATCATCAGATAATCTTATTAAATGACAGAGCAACCTTGAGGTGCTGAATGGCATCCTGCTCCTTGTTCATATGTATTTTTGCTAATGATTATTCATGTTTCTTTTAATGCTGCAGAGAGGAGATCGTCAGGCAGATGGAGCCTATATTTATTGCTGCTTGCATAATGAAATATAGACAGGAGAGAAAAAGAATTGTGACAGAAATGCCTGGCTCGGCAAAGATTTGATTTGATTTATTATGGTTACATATATTAGTCGCAGTGAAAAGTACTGTTTCTTGCTATACAGATAAAGCATACAATTCATACAGAAGGAAACAAGAGAGTGCAAAATATAGTGTTATAGTGATAGTTAGGGTGTAGAGAAAGATCAACTTAATGCAAGGTAGGCCCATTCAAAAGTTTGACAGGAGCATTCTTGAATTGGTTGGAATGTGACCGCAGATTTTTGTATCTTTTTTCTGATGGAAGAAGGTATAAGAGAGTATGTCTGGGATTTGTGGGATCCTTAATTATGCTGGCTGCTTTGCCAAAGTAGTGAGAAGTGTAGACATTTTCAATGGATAGGAGGCTGACTTGCATGATGGATTGGGCTACATTCATGATCTTTTGCAGTTTCTTGCAATCTTGGGCAGAACAGGAGCCATATCAAGCTGTCATACAACCAGAAAGAATACTTTCTATGGTACGTCTGTAAAAGTTGGTGAGAATTGTAGCTGACAGGCCAAATTTCCTTAGCCTTCTGAGAAAGTAGAGACATTGATAGGTTTTCTTAACTATAGTGTTGGCATGGGGGGACCAGAAAGACTGCTGGTGATCTGGACACCTAAAAATTTGGAGCTTTCGACTATTTCTATTTCATGCCCATTGAGATAGGCCTTGGTTGCCTGTCATCCACTATACTTCCATTTTGTTGACATTGCGGGGGAGATTATTTTCATCGCACCTGGATCCTATGAAGTCACAACGTCAAATGGAGCTATGTTGAGAAACAGAAGCCAATAAGAGAATTGTACAACTAGAATTGTACAACTAGAATCCTACAACTAGAATTCCAACTGCACCTAAACACATCTAAATTTCAACCTGGAAAGTAAAATTGGAGAAGACATCCATGAAAGCAACCAACACTCCAATAACATGCAGGATATCAACACACCTATAAATCAAGAACATTTAAGCAACAAGTCTAAACCTCAGGTAGGCCAGTCTATCACGAGATCTTGAGGATTGGCGAACATACATAAGCAGATTCTTCATCTATAAAAACTCAAAATGTTAAACAGAGATCTATTTTTTATGTAAGTAGTTCTTTCAATTAATGTCATGTGCATGTATTTTTACTCTTAATGTATGTAATGTGACAAACTATACTGATGTTCAATGCGAGGGTACCCCAAAACTGAAAAAAGTAACTTGGACACTGGTTCATAGAACATAGAACATAGAACATTACAGCGCAGAACAGGCCCTTCGGCCTTCAATGTTGCGCCGACCAATTATGAAAAAAAAGCAATGACCCTCCAAACTAAACCATTCCCTTCTCTTCCATATACTTATCAACTAACCTCTTAAACGCCACCAAACTTGGCGCATCTACAACTGCTGCAGGCAGGGCATTCTACTCCCGAACCACCCTTTGGGTAAAGAACCTACCTCTGATATCCGTCCTATAACTATCACCCCTTAATTTAAAGCTGTGTCCCCTCGTGCTAGCTTTCTCCATCCTAGGAAAAAGGCTATCACTGTCCACCCTATCTAAACCTCTAATCATCTTATATGTTTCAATAAGGTCCCCTCTTAGCCGCCTCCTTTCTAACGAAAACAACCTCAAATCCCTCAGCCTCTCTTCATAAGACCTGCCCTCCATACCAGGCAACATCCTGGCAAACCTCCTCTGTACCCTCTCCAATGCCTCCACATCTTTCTTATAATGTGGGGACCAGAACTGCACACAATACTCCAAATGCGGCTGCACTAGAGTTTTGTATAGTTGCAACATGACGTTGCGGCTCCGAAATTCATAGTGGTATTTTTTTTTTATTATGTGAGGAATGATGTACAATCCAGTGCAGAAACAATCCAGTTGTTGCGTGAACAATTTATAAAGAATATTTATTAATGTAGAACAAAAACAGAAAACACACATAACAAGAAGGACTATAATATCTGATGCTAATACATAAAATTTTACATGAAACTATTCCTTGGTCCCCAAACTACTTACATTTATCTGAGCTCTTAGACACCATTTTTTTCCCCAAAAATTCAATATTAAATAACTCATTGAGCTAAATCCAGCAAACATTTACCACACCAGGTTAAGGTGGCCATGTCTAGGAAATAGTCTTCCAGTTCAATGAAAATGAAAAATAGCTGCTTTTCTCAAGAGAGAATGGCTGCAACTTACTGCAGTTCTGATGTTAACTGTCTATCCCCTTTTTCTTCTTATTAGTTAGTGTTCTACAGTTTTATTATTTCATTCCCTTTCATGCCATTCACCTGTAGAGTTGGCTTTTTGCATGTACGTTATTTTCTTATCTCTTCACTTTGCAGTTACCATCTCTATAGCCTCATTGTTTTCTCTAGTCACAGATGTAAAATATTTATTTTCTGCTAATAAGTTAATTTGTATC
The DNA here is from genome assembly GCA_024679065.1 of Sphyrna mokarran. Lineage (NCBI taxonomy): Eukaryota > Metazoa > Chordata > Chondrichthyes > Carcharhiniformes > Carcharhinidae > Sphyrna > Sphyrna mokarran. The sequence continues at coordinate 29,081,861 of JAGIQG010000028.1, forward strand.
ACATTAATAGTCCACCATCTACTTCTAATCAATTTCCTGTTTTATTTTGTTTTTTAATCTTACTGTTCCCTAATTCTTAACAGTAATGTTATCCTAAGAAAAAATGAATGTTGTGATATCGCTTTAAGAGAGCACGTAAATAGGAAAGTAGCCAGGTTGTAGAACAGCATATAGCCAGCAGTGTATACAGTCCTTCTGAGTATTTGCCTGCAGAGCCATCCTGTACTGTATTTTAAATAAATCAAATCTATACCACATTCCCCAGTTATATGTTTGACAGTGGTAAGTTTGTGGTAAGGCAAACACAGAAACGCAAAACTTCCAATCCCCTAACCCTCTGAATCCCACTGACCTAATTTCAGAGTCCACTTAACCTTTAAGTCCACCCAATCGCCTGCTTTTCATCGACCCTTTGATTCTAACCTGACCACTCAGTCCTCTGACATTTTGATTTCCCCCTGGCCTGCTGAGACCCTGAACACGTATCTTCCTTGTGATCCTCTAATATTTTTCCAACTGTCTGATTCTCCTTAATCCATCAATTCCCTTCTGACTCTCCAAATGCCCCCTAAATGTCTGACTCCTCCTTGGTCCTTCAATTATCTTCTGAGCCTCTGAATTCTGCCCTGACCATCTGTTTCATTGTGTATGGCCTTCTGGCTCTCCCACATGACTCTCTCTAACTCTCCCAACTTTCCAAATATATCTAATTGTCTGACTACCCCTGTGCTTCAAACGCCCGAACATCCTCCTGCTCTCTGACCCGACCTCACCATCCTACTCACTCTGCCATCTCCCACTCTGCCACCTGTCACATTACTCATCCTATCTATCATCCTGACACTTTATTGTCTTACTTACTTCGAAACCTTCCAAATCATACTATTCATTTACTCATCTTCCTCACTTACACCCATTCACTGACACCCTATTTAAATATCTTAAATATATTTAAATATCTGAATGTTTTTGAGTGTGTTTATGAATTAAGATGTGACAAAATATAACAAGTATTGTTCTGAAAAGGAGCATGGCTTAATTTCCCTGATAATCCTGCCCTGTGCGGAAGGACTCAGAACTGATATATTCCACATTTCTAAAGTGTTCATTGTGCCAGAAATGCAGAACTCCTGCACGAGATAAAAAAATAAGAGTGGGATGGCAATTTGAATCAAAAGATTCAATCCAACAAGTGCTTTGGTGACTGAGTTCAGTCTGTATAGTGATAATGGTGATAAAAAGCCTTGGTGCCCCTGGATGAGTGGGGGAAAAATAAACCAACCTGATTACAATAGTCAAATAGTCCACCAAAACTGAATATACAGACTCATAGAGCAAGGGTCAGGCATTAACAGGTTGCTGACACCAGAGAAACTGGATCCCAACAGCATAAGGGGATTGGGAGAGAACTGTAAATTAGAAATAAATGACACCCATACTTCAACATGAAACCTCAAAATAAAATATTATGCAAGACAACGCTAGTACTTTTTATTGTTGCAAAATCAATAGGGCAGGGCAGAAGTTAATTAAATTTTAAGGATAAGAATGCAATTGTTACTCTAACCCCTATGACATTTTATTCAAAAAGCCCATTGATGATCTCTGGGCACTTTGTTATTATGGAATTTATTCCTTTCCACCATACTTTGTTACTACCTCTTCTCTGTCTAATGCTGATGAGAGCTAGTAGCTATGTACTGAATCGCCTACTGTTTATTCCCACAGATCCCTGTGCTTCTTTGTATACATTTGTCATCTTGCTATGTCAAGCAAAACTTAAAGAAATACTGTCTTCACAGAGAGAAACCAGCCTACCATGTTTTTCAGAGGGTTAAGGGAATGACAAGAGTTCTGAATGTAATGTGATCATTTATTTCAAAACCACTTACTTCAGCATTTTGTGCACTTATAAATAGAAAAGATTCACCAAATTATTCTTTCGTAACCAGAATGGTACCAGAGATCATAAGATCAAATTATGAGGATTGGTTGCAAAAATTTGGCTTGTGTTTGCCTGAGTCGAAAGGTTTAAGTGATCACTGAGATGTTTAAAATGATAACAGAATTCAATAGAATACATAGAACAAAGGACAAAGAAAATTACAGCACAGCTACAAACCCTTTCGCCCTCTAAGCCTGGATCTGCCATGCTGCCTGACTGAACTAAAACGCCCTACTCTTCCAGGGACCATATCCTTCTATTCTACTGAAACATGGCTAAGAGAGGAACAGGACTGGCAGCTTAATGTTCTAAAGTACAGATGCTACAGGAAAGATAGAATAGGAGGTAAGAGAGGAGAGAAGTTGCACTTTTGATTAGGGAAAGCATCATGGCCGTATTGAGACAGGATATATCCGAGGGTTTGGCCACTGAATATATACAGGTAGAATTGAGAAATAAGAAGGGGGAAATCACTTTGATGAAGTTGTACTACAGGCCTCCAAATAGTTGGCAGGAAATTGAAGAACAAATATGTATGGAGATTACAGATAGCTCCAAGAAAAATAGGGTGGTAACAGTCAGAAATTTTAACTTTCCCAGCATTGACTGGCACAGACTTAGTATAAAGGGCTGGATGGAGATAAATTTGTTGAGTGTATTCAGGAGGAATTTTTCCTTCAATATGTGGATGGCCCAACTAGAGAGGGGGCAAAACTTGACCTCCTTTTGTGAAATAAAGAAGGGCAGGTGACAGAAGTGTTAGTGAGGGATCATTTTGGGACCAGTGACAATAATTCTATTAGTTTTAAGAAGGCTATTGAGAATGACAGGTCTGGCTCAAAAGTTAAAATTATAAATTAGGGCAAGGCCAGTTTCGATGGTATCAGGCAGGAACTTTCAAAAGTTAATTGGGGGAATCTGTGGGAAAGCAAAGTGACATCTGCTATGTGTCATGCTTTCAAAAATGTGTTAACTAAGATTCAGGGTAAACACATTCCTCTTAAAGTGAAGGGCAAGGCTGGTAGAAGTCGGGAACCCTGGAATACTCAGGATATTGAGGCCCTGGTCAAAAAGAAGAAAGAGGCATATGACATGCATAGGCAGCTGGGATCAAGTGAATCTCTTGAAGAGTATAGAGGGTGTAGGAGTAGAGTTAAGAGAGAAATCAGGAGGGTAAAAAGGGGGCACAAGTTTGTTTTGGCAGATAAGGCAAAGGCGAATCCAAAGAGATTCTACAAATACATAAAGGACAAAAGAGTAACAAAGGAAAGAGAGTAGGGCCTCGTAAGGGTCAACAAGATCATCTATGTGCGGATCCTCAAGAGATGGGTGAGATTCTAAATGAATATTTTTCATCAATATTTATTGTTGAGAAAAGCATGAATGATAGGGAACTTGGAGAAATAAATAGTGATGTTTTGAGGAGTATAAATGTTACAGAAAAGAAGTGCTGGGAGTCTTAAAGAGCATCAAGGTGGATAACTCCCCAGAGCCTGATGAAGTGTATCCCAGGACATTGTGGAAAGCTAGGAAGGAAATTGCGGGTCCCTTAGCTGAGATACTTGAATCATTGACAGTCGTGGATGAGGTACTTGAAGATTGCAGAATGACAAATGTTGTGTCTTTGCTTAAAAAGGTCTGCAGGGAAAAGCTTGGGAACTACAGGCTAGTGAGCTTGTGGTGGATAAATTGTTGGAAGGTATTTTGAGAGACAGGACCTACAAGCGTTTAGAGACACAAGGGCTGATCAGGGACAGTCAGCATGGCTTTGTGAGTGGAAAATCATGTCTCACAAATTTGATTGAATTTTTCGAAGGTGTAACCAAGAAGGTAGATGATGGCAGTGCGGTTGATGTTGTCTACAAGGACTTTGATAGGGCCTTTGACAAGGTACCACATAGTAGGTTGTTGCATAAGGTTAAATCTTAAGGGATCCAGGGTGAGATATTTAAATGGATACAACATTGGCTTCTTGACAGAAAGTAGAAGGTGGTTGCAGAGAGTTGTTTTTCAAATTAGAGGCCTGTGTCCAGTGGCGTGCCTCAGGGATCAGTGGATCCACTATTATTTGTCACTTATATTAATGATTTGGATGAGAATATAGGAGGCACAATTAGTAAGTTTGCAGATGACACGAAGATTGGTGGCATAGTGAAGAGTGAAGAAAATTATCTCCAATTGTAACGGCATCTTGATCAATTGGACCAATGGATTGACGAATGGCAGATGGAGTTTAATTTAGACAAATGTGAGGTAATGCATTTTGGTAGATTGAACAAAGGCAGGGCTTATTCAGTTAATGGTAAGTGTTGGGGAGAATTACAGAACAAAGAGATTTAGGGATACATATTCATAGCTCCTTGAAAGTGGAGTCACAGGTGGACAGAGTGGTGAAGAAAGTATTCAGCATGCTTGGTTTCATCTGTCAGAACGCTGAATACAGGAGTTGGAATATCTTATTGAAGTTGTACAAGGCACTCTTAGAATGCTGTGTGCAATTCTGGTCACCTTATTATAGAAGAGATATTATTAAATTAGAAAGAGTGCAAGAAAGATTTATTAAGATACTTCTTGGACTTGATGGATTGAGTTAGAAGGAGACGCTGGATAGACTGGATCGTAGGAGGCTGAGGGGTGATCTTACAGAAGTCTATAAAATAATGAGAGGTATGATCAGCTAGATAGTCAATATTTTTTCCCCAAATGTAGGGAGTCTGAAACTAGAAGGCATAGATTTAATACAGGTTTCCTGCTGACTGATTGTCTCACTGCAGGTACAAAGTACGAAAAGAAAATCTCAATGCTGTATAAAGGAGCAGCTTATGCAAGAGCACAATGAGATTGGAGAGCTATAAAGGAGTGGGCCTGGGAGAGAATGCAGAGGAAGCAATTTCACCATCACGTTGCGCCTGTTTTCGGGCACGACGCAGTGGCAAAGTGCGCTGTAAAGTGCTGAGCCCGACTGGTGCAAGTTTTTGGGGTCGAGGCCAGATTACAACGACTGGATATCTGGCACAGTCAGCCTCTCATCAGAAATGGGTGAGATGCAAGCTAATATATTTAAATCTATTAAAATTGGTATTTAGATCAGCTTTCCAAGCCCGGTGCTCAATTGTTTGGGCTCAGCCTCCTGTTATGATGTCTCCGGGAAGAAAACGGGAAGAAGTTGACTTGGCCTCGCTGGTAGAACTGGGGGCATTGAAGTCCTCCAGGGAGTTTGAGAATAAGGGGGAAGACGGTGGCAATGCAAGACTGGCAGTACCACCCTGGCACCTGGGCAATGTCACCTGGGAACGTGGAGGGAGGAGGAGGGGGAAGGGGTTGGTGTGGGCTACATCTCGAGCCATGGGCTCCTGCAATTGCAGGGGTGGAGGGAGGGGGGGAGGAGCTGCTTCAGGCAGTGTGCAGTAGCAGAGTCTTGACAGCTCTCTCTTTTGTCTGTCAGACCCCTGCTGATGCTAATGCACATGTGCAGCACTAGAGGCCTGCACGTGCACCCTATCTCCCTCTGCAGTCATTGAGGTGAATTAAACCCCACCCACCAGCTTCTGCAATACAAATCTAACATGTTCAAAATTTGCAAACAGACAGCATAGGGGGGGACCTAAAAACGGGCCTCAAAGTTGGATCTGAAACTCTCCCAGTTTCATGTCTGCTCAGTACTTAGGATAAAAATGGTAAAATTGTTCCCAGTGAGATAAGAGAAAGCTATGAAGGGTCATAAATGTTCCAGCATGGCCTAAAGCCACCAGCACTTCAAAAGGATAGAACTATAAAGGATCGGCTAGGAGAGAACATAATATGATTGGAGAAAACTATAAACAAGCAGTCTAGAAGAGAGCATAGTGTGACTGGAGAAAGCTATAAAGGAGACATAAGATGTAGGATCAAAAGCAGTCTGTTCTGTCATTCAATGAGATCATAACTAATGTAATATGATAATGCTTTTAACACCATTTTCCTACTGTATCCCCATAACTCTTGACCTCTTACTGATTAAAAATTTTTCTGCCTCAGTTTTTAACTTATTTTACAATCCAGCCTCAATAGCCCCCGGTGGCACAATGGCACAATGGTTATCACTGCTGCCTCACAGTGGCAGGGACCTGGGATTGATTCCTGGCTTGGGTCACTGTCTGTGTGGAGTTTGCATGTTCTCCCTGTGTCTGGTGGGGTTGCTCTGGTTTCCTTCCATAGTCTGAAAGATGTGCTGGTTTAGATACATTGACCCAATCAGGCACCAGAGTGTGGCGACTAGGGGAATTTCACACTAACTTCATTGCAATGTTAATGTTAGTCTTAATTGTGACTAATAAATAAACTTTACTTTTTTAAAGAATTCCACAGATTCACTACCCTCTGAAAGAATACATTTATCCCATCTCTGTTTCAAATGAGCAACCCTTTATTCTAAGAAAATGCCACTTAGTTCTAGACTCTCCCACAAGGTGAAACAACATCTCAGCATCTACCCTATCAAGTCCCTTAGAAGCCTGTATGTCTCAATATGGCCATCTCTCATTCTTCTTAACTCCAATGAGTATGAGCCCAACCTATTCAACCTCTCCTTATCAGATAATCTCTCCATACCCAGGATCAACCTAGTGAACTTTCTCTGGACTTTGGAGGCTTTGGAGAGGGTGCAGAACAAACTTAGCTAACAGATTAGAGGATATAAGAAGAGGTTGGACAAAGTAGAATTTTTTCTCTGGAATGGTGGAGGCTGAGTGGAAACCTGATAGAAGTCTTTAAAATTACGAAAGGCATAGATAGAGTTGACAGTCAGAATCTTTATCCCAGAGTTGAAATGTCTAATACGAGGGGGCATGCACTTAAAGTGAGGGGAAAAAGTTCAAAGGAGATGTAAGGGATGAGTTTTTTTATAGGAGAGTGGTAAATATCTGGAGTATACTGCCAGGGTGCTGGTGCAGACAGATTCGGTAGGGGCATTTAAGGGGCTTTTAGATAAGCACATGAATATGCAAGGAATAGAGGGAAAATGGACCAAGGGCAGGCAGAAGGGAATAGTTTAATTTGGCGTCATGTTCAGCACCAACATCATAGCCTGTAGGGGCCTGTTCATGTGCAGTACTCTTCTATGTTCTATGCACTGGCTCCAATGTCAGTATATACTTCCTGAGATAAGGGAATCGAAGCAGTTTACTGTACAGTTTACTATGGTCTAACCAGTGCCTTGTATGATTTTTATATTCTATTCCTTTTGAAATAAAGACCAAAATTTCATTTATCTTCCCTATGGCACAGTGGTTAGCACTGCTACCTCACAGCGCCAGGGACCCAGGTTTGATTCCTGATTTGGGTCATTGTCTGTGCAGAGTTTGTACATTCTGCCCATGGGTTTTGTCTGGGTGCTCTGGTTTCCTCCCACAGTCCAAAAGATGTGCTGGTTAGGTGCATTGACCATGCTAAGTTCTCCCTTGGTGTGCTCGAGCAGGTGCCAGAGTGTGGCGACTAAGGGATTTTCACAGTGATAATGTAAGTTAACTCACGAATAATAAATAAACTTTAAACTAAAAACTTTATTACCTATTGAACTTGCACGCAAGGATTTTGTGACTTATGCACAAGTCCCCCCCGAATTCCTCCGTATGGCAGCTTTCTGTAGTATTTCTCCATTTAAATAATATTCCACTCATTTATTTTTCCTATCAAAGTCCATTATTCCATCTGCCAAGTTTTGTCTACTCACTTAACCTCTCAATATTCCTCTGTAGAATCTCGCCCCAAAACTGGAAAACAAACCTTTGCATGGTCTGTCTCCTCTCCCCGCTACGATTCTGAAGGTGGGTGAGACAAGAAAATTCTGCCCTTTGTGTCTCCTCACCATTTTTCTTACCACCTATTTTTATGTTATCCACAAACTTGGCAATAATATATTCACTTCCTTCATCAACTCATTAGTATATACTATATGTAATTATGGCCCCAGCATTGATCACTGTGGTGCCCCACTAATTACAGGCTACCATGCTGAAAAGGCCCCTCTTATTGCAACTCTTTGTCTTCTATTAATTAGCCAATTCTCTATCCATGCTAACATGCTACCCCTATACCATGGGCTCTTTTTAAGTAGTCTTTTGTGCAGTACCTTATTGAACACGTGTTGGGATTCCATAAGATTATAAGACATAGGAGCAGAATTAGACCACTTGACCCATCGAGTCTGCACCACCATTCAATCATGGCTGATATTTTCTTACCCCCATTTTCCCCATAACCTCTGATCTCCTTATTAATCAAAAACCTATCTATCTTTGTCTTTACGTCGTGTACATGGACTACGTAGTATACATGAACTTTAGTAAGGCGTTTGATAAGGTCCCCCATGCAAGGCTTCTGGAGAAGGTGAGAGGGCATGGGATCTAAGGGGCTTTGACCTCATGGATCCAGAACTGGCTTGCTGGCAGAAGGCAGAGAGTGGTTGTGGATGGGTCTTGTTCTGCGTGGAGGTCAGTCACCAGTGGAGTGCCCCAGGGATCTGTTCTGGGACCCCTGCTGTTTGTCATTTTCATAAATGACCTGGATGAGGAAATGGAGGGATGGGTTAGTAAGTTCGCCGATGATACAAAGTTCGGTTGTGTTGTGGATGGTCTGGAGGGATGCCAAAAGTTGCGGCGGGACATAGACAGGATGCAAGACTGGGCGGAGAAGTGGCAGATGGACTTCAACACAGATAAATGTGTAGTGGTCCATTTTGGCAGGAATAATGGGATGAAGGAGTACAATATAAGGGGTAGGAGTCTTAGCTTTGTTGTAGAGCAGAAGGATCTCGGGGTCCGGGTCCATAGGACTCTTAAATCGGCCTCGCAGGTGGAGGAACTGGTCAAGAAGGCGTACGGTGTACTGGCCTTCATTAATCGAGGAATAGAGTTTAGGAGTCAGGAGGTAATGATGCAGCTCTGTAAGACTCTTGTCAGACCCCAGTTGGAGTATTGTGCGCATTTCTGGTCGCCTCATTATAGGAAGGATGTAGATGCTATTGAGAGAGTTCAGAGGAGATTTACAAGGATGCTGCCTGGATTGGGAGGCAGGCCTTATGAAGATAGGTTGAGGGAGCTGGGCCTCTTCTCACTGGAGAGACGTAGGTTGAGAGGCGACCTGATAGAGGTTTATAAAATGTTGAGAGGAATAGATAGGGTGGACTCTCAGAGACTATTTCCCCGAGCTGAAATGGTCACTACGAGAGGACACAGATTTAAGGTGCAGGAAGCAAATACAAAGGAGATGTCAGGAGTAGGTTTTTCACTCAGAGGGTGGTGAGTGAATGGAACCGACTGCCGTCGGAGGTTGTTGAGGCAAACTCACTGGGGTCTTTTAAAAGACTTCTGGATGAGTATATGGAAAAGAATAGGATCGGGGGTTATAGATAGGTCTGTGGATTGGTAGATGTGATCGGCGCAACTCGTGGGCCGAAGGGCCTGTTTGTGCTGTATTGTTCTATGTTTTATGTTCTAGGTTAAAGACCTGGCCTCCTTCTGCGGCAAAGAATTCCACAGATTCACCACTCTCTGGCTAAAGAAATTCCCCTTCATCTCTATTCTACAAGATCATCTCTTCAGCCTGAGATTGTACCCTCTGTATCTCATGTTTTTCTGCTAGCGGAAACATCCTCTCCATGTCAACTTTATCTAGGCCTCACAGTATTCTGTAAGTTTCAATAAGATTCCCACCCCTTCCTTCTAAACTCCAACGAGAATAAACCCAGAATCCTAACTATTCCTCATTTGACAACCTCTTCATTTTTGGGATCATTCTTGTGAACTCCTCTGGACCCTTTCCAAGGCCAGTATATCCTTCCTTAGCAATGGTGCCCAAAACTGCTCACAATATTCGAAATGGGGTCTGACCAGAGCCTTATACAGCCTTAGAAGTACATTATTGCTCTCACATTCTAACCCTCTCAACATGAATGCTAACATTGCTTTTGCCTAACTAATTGCTGACTGAACCTGCATATTACCCTTAAGAGAATCTTGAACAATGACTCCCAAGTCTTTTGTGTTTTTGATTACCTAAGCATTCCCCCATTTAGAAAATAGTCTATGCTTCCATTCCTCCTTCCAAAGTGCATAAACTCACAACTTTCCACATCGTATTCCATCCGCCACTTCTTTGACCACTCTCCTAATCTGTCCACATCCTTCTTCAGCCAACTGCTTCCTCAATACTACCTGTCCCCCTACATATCTTTAATTCATCAGCAAACTTAGCAACAGTGCCATCATCCAAATCGGGAGTGTATATTGTGAAAAGTTATGGTCCCAGACTGATCCCTGAGGCATACCACTAGTCAATGGCTACCATTCTGAAAAAGATCCCTTTATCCCCACTCTCTGCCTTCTGCCAGTCCAATATATAGTTCTCCTTTATATATCCTCCTTTTTCCTCAAATATTTCTAATAAATTTTTCAGGCATGATTCCCCCTTCATGATTCTACGTTGATTCTACCTGATTATATTATATACTTCTAAATGCTCTGCTATTACATCCTTTATAATGAATGGACTCTAATATTTTCTCAATGACAGATGCTACGCTATTCAGCCTACAGATGTCTATTTTTTATGTCTCCTTCCTTTTTTCAATAAAGAATTTGAATTGTCTAATCCTCTGGGTCTGGAACACAGCACAGTGTAATTGAAGGGAGCTAAAATTGAGTGGGCCTGGGAGAGAGCACCATAAGATTGGAAAGAGTTGAAAAGAAGGGGACTTGGGAGGGTCCTGACTCCCTACACACTGTAGCACTGATTCCCCACGAGCAGGTCAACCCCCACCCCCAACCCTAATGGCCAGCTCTAATCGCTGGCCTCCTTCCCTCTCTCTGTCACTGATCCAAAGGTAGTTATGATGTGGAGATGCTGCCATTGGACTGAGTCAAACAGAGTAAGAAGTCTCACAACATCAGGTTAAAGCCCAACAGATTTATTTGGTAGTAAATGCCACTAGCTTTCAGGGCTCTACCCCTTTGTCAGATGAGTGGGGAGTTTTGATCAGAAACAGGGCATATGAAGACACACACTCAGTTTACAGAATACTGATTAGAATGCAAATCTTCACAGATAATCAAGTCTTAAAGGTACTGACAGTGTAAGTGGAGATAGGTTTAAACATAGGTTAAAGAGATGTGTATAGGCTCCAGACAGGACAGTAAGTGAGATGTTGCAAGCCCAGGCAAGTCATGGGGTTACAAATAGCGTGACATGAACCCAAGATCCCGGTTGTCTATCAGTCTCTGCTCAATGACTCTGTGTTGTTGTGTGTTGCGAAGGTTGCTTTACAGAACACTTACCTAAAGATCAGAGGCCGAATGCCTGTGACCGCTGAAATGTTCACCAACAGAAAGAGAACAGTTTTGCAAGACTGTTGGGGCTGAAGAAGGACTTGGACAGATTAGGAGAGCGCGCAAAGAAGTGACAGATGAAATTCAATGTGGAAAATTGTGAGTTTATGAGCTTTGGAAGGAGGAATGGAAGCATAGGTCTGTTCTCTTGCAAGGCTGTTCTCTTCCTGTTGATGAATACTTCAGCGGTCATGGGCATTCAGCATCTGATTTTCCAAGGCAACCTTCACAGCACACGACAGCGCAGAATTGCTGAGCAGAGATTGATAGCCAAGTTCTGTACACACAAAGACAGCCTCAACTGGGACGTTGGGTTCATATCACACTATTTTTAACCCCCTTGACTTTCCTGGGTTTGCAACATCTCATTTACTGTCCTGTCTGGAGGCAATACACATCTCTTTTACCCATGCATAATGCTATCTCCACTCACATTGCCTGCACCTTTAAGACTGGATTAGCTATAAAGACTCTCATTCTAATTAGTATTCTGTAAACTGAGTGTGTGTCTTCATATGTCCTATTCATGATCAGAACTCCACACTCGCCTGACAAAAGGGCACAGCCCCGAAAGCTACTGGTGTTTACTACCAAATAAACCTGTTGAATTTTAACCTGGTGTTGTGTGACTTCTTATTGATCCAATGTGTAGAGTTCCAGCAGGACTACCTACCACTCCTACCAATCCTCCACAGAGGTCCCACTCCCTCTGGATCTATCCCTTGGCACTACCTAATGGCTAGTGGGCAGTGCCAAGATGCCCCTAAGGCATTGCCACTTTGCCCCTTGGGCAGTGCCATGGCATAAGCTGGCACTGGCAGGATAACAATGCCCAGGGGACACCCCCTTACTTTTGACCTTCTGGAGGCCCCAGAAACTTTAGTCTCAGATCCGCTAATGATATGCAAATGAAGATTTAAATAATTTATTCAGCTCCGTGTTGAATTATGATGTGGAGCTGATGATGCCAGAAATCCAGTGGCTGGAGATGCACTGTGGCCATGGCATCCAGCAGGAAGCTCACTACAGAGACTCCGCTTATGTCTTCCAGCCCACTGTGCTGCTAGAGTAGCACAGCAGGCTGGGAGAATCACCTCCTAGATGCGCTGAGTTGCTGATGTAGGATTGGATCACTAAGCAAAATCCACTTGAAACTGATGAAGGCAAAAATTATGTCACAAAGGTCTTTTGCAATAGAAAACTCAAGTACAAGCATATGTCTGATAGTTTCCAGGTGGCCTTCTCCAACAGATTCAAAGCACTATTAAGGTCAGACAATATTGAGGAACAGTGAAAAAACTTCAAAAGATGGACTGAGGGCACCACTGGATGGAGGAGAGGAACTAACAAAAAATAATGGATCATTGATTTAATGTGGATGTTGATTATTAAAAATAAAGCTATTGAAGAGCAAGAGAAACAAGGAAAAGAACACTGACCAAAGACGAGAAGGTGATGAAAAAAATGATGGCATGAAGAAGAGCTGCAGAAGAGACAAACAAGGATGGATAAAGTTAAAAGTCATGGAGGCACAAGAAACAAAGTGGATTGTATAGGATCGTATGGTGAATGGTTGGCACAAGAAGCTACCCACTTCAGGGCAAGAACTGAAGGACACTGGTAATAGACAAGAAGCAGGAGGTAAGGATGGCAGAACACTTTCAGGAGATGCTCTCTAAACCCAGCTAAACCCAGTTTCATGTTCAAGTTTGATGACAGATGACAGCTGAATAATTGCCAGGTATTCAAACATGGCAAGAATACCTTTGGGATGGGAGGACACTCAAGGAGAGTGAGGGAGTGTAGACTTTGGGGATGAGGGTTCAGACAGTCCAGGAGTGAGCATTGGGAATGAGGCTGCCTTGGAAGGATGGATTGGGGAAGGGGAGCTCTCAGCAGGGGAGGCATTATGTGCAGTCAGTGTGGGTGCAGTTGGTAGGGATTAGTTAAGCCTTAATGGGGTGTGCATTCAGTGGGCATTGCAGAGAGTTGTAGATGGTAAGAGGCCTTGGAGGGGTAGTCAGTGATCCCAATGGGGTTGATTGGGAAATGGGGGCTCCTATGGAGTTGAGTATTATAGTAGGAGACTGGGTCTGTCAGGGATCTCATGAAGGATTGAGCAGGAAGTGGAATAGGTCCGATGGGGAGCGTGAGGGTCATGTGGGGAGTGATGGGGTCACTTGTGAAGTGAAGGAGGAGAGATCTCATGAAGGGCTTTATGTAATTAGGGGTCTGTTTGAAAATTGCTGGGTTGTAGTGGGGGAATCAGAGAGTATTCAGAGATCCTGTGAAGGGGGTCAGACAGGTGGGGTCGGTCCTATAGGGGAGGGGAGTAGTGGCAGCTGGGGCTAGATGAGGTAGATGGGAGTTATTAATTATTTGGAAACTACCATCCCTACATAGTTTTACATTTTTGGTCCTGATATCTTTCAAAATCATTCAGTATACATGAATGCACAGAAGGTAATTAACATTACAACCGTCTTTATTGCTTCAACAGTCAAACTAAAAGAGAACATAGATCTGGCAATCCCACAATGCATTGACTTGCAAAGTATGGCAAGTCAGCCATAACATACAATACATAACACTTGGATCTATTGAAGAATGTGGGCGTGAGTAGGAGAGTGGGATTAGACTCAGTTGTTGGCTTGTGTGCATAAAACCAGGGTGCAAACTCAATGGATTCAATAACCTGTGTCGATGTTGTAAGGCTCAGGTTACACATGGGAGCCTGGAAATAGGATGTCAGAGCCAAGGCCAATCTAATTCTGTTCTTGAAACAGATACACATGCATGGCTTCTGGCAGGGAGAGATGCCCTTCAAATTAGCAAAATGATTTCTGCCTGTCCCTTCTCTGTGGACAATACTCACAGAGCCAACAGATTTCCCATTCAATATAATCTGAATGGAATTCCAAACTGCATTTATTGGAAATTTTTGTAGCAAGCACATAATTCTAACTATTCTGTTACATTACCTAAAGGATTGACTTGCTTTATAAAAGGAATCAGTTATTTATTACTAAGGCATGCAAAGAAAATCATCTACAGGTGCTCCATTGTCTGACGTAGCAGCACATATTTGTCATTTTTTTATGTAATACACCTCACCATATGATTAATGATTATTTCCATCTTGTCAGAAACATTTGTGCTGAGAGGGGACTGGAGAATATAAAGCAGGATAAAGTTCATAATTTGCTTAACTGTTAAATGAATCTTAGTTTGATAATCATCAGTTTGAGCCTGACAAAATTCTATTAGTTCTGTCACTCCCATGTTTGCTCTGGCTCATGTTATTCCTGCTGTTACTCATTTCTGTTGTCCTATGTTAATACCAGGAATAGACTTCACAAAGGGACAGAAGCACGCCATTCAGTCCTTTAAAGCTGTTTTGCCATTCATTTATCTGCTAGCTCATCTTGTAAGATATTTGGTGTCTTACTCTTAGCAGGAGATCTGGTTGGAGGCAAAACTCTTTATTCAAAGTAATCTTTATTTAAACATTTAACTATGCACAGGATTACAAAGCACAAGGCCAGAGTCACTGCTCAACTCTCAGATTCTCCTCATTTCCTTCTGTGTGATATCATTATTGGATAGATCCTTTGACTCTTAATCGTATACTCAGCAACTATTATTCATGTTAATCCTTTATGCTACAGCCTTTATCAGTCTTTATCTCTACATGCTATGTATGCATCCTCCTACGCATCCCTTAACAATCTTTGCTTTTAGAGGAAAATCTTTGTAGTGGTTTCATCAATCTTCCCGAATGTGTATGGAATTCTTTTTGAGATTATTGAGGACCTATTCAATCCATCTGTTGGGAGTGCTGTCAAATAGAGACCCCTAGGGATACATGTACATTGTTCCATGTAAGTGGCATCATAGTTAGACAGGGTGGTGAAGAAGGCATTTGGTACACAGTCACACCATTGAGTACAGGCATTGGGATGTAATGTTAAAGCTGTAGAAGAGTTTGGTAAGGCCACATTTGGAGTACTGCAAGCAATTCTGGTTGCCCTGCCATAGAAAGCGTGTATTTCAACTGGAAGATTTGTGAGGATGTTACCAAGTCCGGAAGGTCTGAAATATAAGAAGAGTCTGGAAAGGTTGGGGTTTTATTCCCTGAAGTGTAGGAGAATGAGGGCTGGCATTATAAAAGTTTATAAAATCATGAGTAGTATAGATAAGGTGAATAGCCAAGGTCTTTTCCACAGGGTAGGGAAGTCTAAAACTTGAAGGTATAAGTTTAAGGAAAGAGGGGAAAGATTTAAAAGTTTTAAAAGTTTAAAGTTTATTTATTAATGTCACAAGTAGGCTTACATTAATACAATAATGAAGTTAAAATTCTCCAGTCATCCCAATCTAACACCTGTTTGGGTACACTGAGGAAGAATTTTGCATTGCCAATGCCTCTAACCAGCATGTCTTTCAGGCTGTGTGAGGAAACCCAAGCAGACATAGGAGAACATGCAAGCTCCACACAAACAGTGACCCAAGCCAGGAATTGAACCATCCCTGTGAGGCAGCAATGCTAATCACTGTGCCACCAAAAAGGGACCTGAGACACAACTTTCCCACATAGAGGGCGGTACATATATGGAATGAACTGCCAGAGGAGGTGGTAGAGGCAAATATATTAAAAGACATTTAGACAGGTACATGGATAAGAAAGATTTAGAGGGATATGGTCCAACGAAGACAAATTGGACTAGTTCAGGTTAGGAAACCTAGTTGGCATGGACAAGTTGGCTCTAAGAGCCTATTTCTGTATGTTTATGACTCTATTCTCTGAACATTGTCATTTTGTTTCCTCTTTGTTCATTCTGTAGTCAGTTTCCTCCTGAGTATCAGTGTATGGAGTGCATCCACCTAATGGTTATTTTGTCATCTAAATCATGGCATTCCTGTTTCTTCAGATGATACCAGTTTCTGTCTGGACAAGATATGTGCCATGATTCTCCCATTCTGCTGTGATAAAAAATGAGCACTGTGGACCAGGATTTTGTCACATTGGCCAATTCACATGGTTCATGTGTGCCATCGCACCCCGCTAGTGTGTCTCAGCAGCGTCATAATACAAATTGAATGTGATGAGCAGTCATCCTGCTGGAAGGTGGTCAGCACTGGCTAGGTGGAGGGCGGGATGCTGGAGATCAGGGCAGGCTGGGAGGGGATGGCCTGGGAACATTCAAGTGGCCAGGGATTGGGTCATGGGGGAGCAGGGAGCCAGAGTTGTGAGGGTCACAGGGCTGGTATGTGATTGAACTGGCCAGCAATTGGGAGGCCATCAGTTCAGGGCTACTGCGCATGAGCCGATTTCAGATCAGCACAAGTGCAGTGGCCTGTTCAGCATACTGATTTAGCCTATCCATCAGGGATAGGCCCTACCTCCTGAAATTTAATGATATTCAAACTGGTGGCCTCTGCAGCACACTGAGTGTCAGAAATTCTTCCCCGAACGCATGAATTACTCCAGTTTTCATGCAAATTCGACACTTCAAATTTTTGGGGGAAAATTCCACCCATGATCTTCGTTGGCACAACCTCTCCATTACATCACTGCTGGTCCAAAATCCAAACCATTTCTCCTAAATCAATAGTGGGTAGGACTCAAAGTCTTTGTTATTCCCAATCTGCTATGCTGTTTGAGCAGCTGGGATTTGTGACCAGCCAAATTATTGTTATCCTCCCAGTCAATTTTTTTATCAGCCTCATGCTGGGGAATGACATGAGGCTGATTAGATTATGCAAATACAAATTTACATATCTTTTGCAAGCTTGGGACTCAATTGTACTGATTTGCTAAAGTTTCTGCCACCAGCCGTTAAGGTGCATACCAGCAGCTATCACATATAATCCCCATTAATGAGGACCAGGCATGATGACCTCGCTGGTGGAACCAGATGCTGTTGAGTCCCCCAGAAAATCGGTGGTAGCGGGGTACCCCTCTGGCAGTGCTAAAATCTCTGGTGTGGACATGATGCTAAAAGGTAGATAGTTGAAACAGTTATACCCAAGATGTGTTATAAAGGTAACAGCCAGAGTCTGCTGCTTGATTGAAACTTAGTAAAGGTTGCACAATTCATGAGTTAAGCTAGGTTCTCATGTATAAATACCATTGCATTTATCTGTCATTCTTCTGCTTTGTTTTACTGCTTTCAACTGATGCAGACTCTGATCCATTTCGTTTTGGAATTAATAGCATATCAGAACACCACCTGATTGGTTTTGGAACTGATGGAATAATTCCTTGTTGAAGCATCACCTCTATCTCACTTCATAACGGTCTTACAATTTGATGTGGTACCTTTCTGGGTATAAACAGGTTTTGCTTCTGCCTGTAGCGTGATGTGATATGCAATTTTCAATCTTCCCCAAGCCTCTGGAAAGACCTTTCTAAATTTGTTTTCTTGTTTCAATCGCTAATTTTCCTAACTTTCAAGGATTAGGTTCAGACCTCTATAGGCTTTCCTGCTTACGAGGAGAATTCCTGATTCTGAATGACATCAGTATCTCAGAGATTTTTCTGAATTTCTACCTTAATGCTACATCAAGCTTACTTTTAATGTTTAACTTGATTTTTCCTGGACTTTGAAATTTAATTGAAGGTTGTACAGTAATCTTGTGCAATCACTTAACTCCATCAGATAGAATTGAGACTCCATTTCCTGTATCCAATTTAATTTCTATGTGATGTTCATTGACTTCAATGTTAGTGCACAAGTTTTTTTTTAAGAGCAACACAGCAAGGGAAACAGGCCCTTCGGCCCAACAAGCCCGCGCCACCGTCATAACTATATAGTAGCAATTCCATTATCCTATTATAGATTTAGGTTATTCCTAATATGGAAGACTCTCACTAAAGGGATAATTTGTTTCCCAATCAGCCTAAGAGCGAATTTTTGGGTTGTGGGAGGAAACCGGAGCACCCGGGGAAAACCCACGCAACCACGGGGAGAATGCACAAACTCCCGCAGACACCGGCCCAATTCCAAGTGTCTGCACAGCCACATCGATAGTCTCTGAGCTGTCATGGTGCCCTTCATATGGTCCACATAAAGCACTCATTTACGACATGAAGTACCAGGCAACCCATGAATCAACATCCAAGAGCTGTACTCGCACCACCTGCCGAATGCATGCTCCTTGTTGGTCAAGTATGGACCGAATTACCTGTGGAAAAAAAAAGCCGTAGTTAAACAGTCCTACTATATCCCTCTATCTGCATAACGCTCATGTGGCTGTCCAAGAGACCCTTAAACAGCCCTAGCGTGCCTGCTCCCACCACCTTACTCGGCAGTGCATTCCACACCCCCACTACCTTTTGTGTGAAAAACTGCCCTCTAATATTCGTCTTATACATAGCCCCCCTCACCCTAAGGCCATGACCCCTTGTCCTATCCATTTCTGAAGGTGGAAAAAGTTTACCACCATTTACTCTATCTATACCCCTTATAATCTTATACACCTCTATTAGATCCCCTCTAAGCCGACATCTTTCAAGGGAAAACAACCCCAGTCTATTTATCGTTCCTCATAAGACAGTCCTTCCATACCAGGCAGCATCCTGGTAAACCTCCTCTGCACTCTCTCCAAGGACTCCACATCCTTCCAATAGTACGGCGACCAGAACTAGACGCAGTATTCCAAGTGAGGCCTAACCAACGTTCTATACAACTGCAACATCAAACTCCTACTCTTGTATTCTATACCCTTTTCTGTGAAAGCTAACATACTATTCGCCACCTGTGAGGACACCTTCAGAGACTTGTGAACCTGCACCCCCAAGTGTCTCTGCGTCTCTATGCTCCGTATAGTTTTACCTTTTATCCTATAACTCTCTTCTACATTTTTCCGGCCAAAATGCATCACCTCGCATTTATCCGGATTAAATTCCATTTGCCATCTATCTGCCCAGCCTACCAACCTATCTATGTCCTGTTGTATTGCCTGACACTGCTCCTCTGTACCCGCCAATCCAAACATCTTGGTGTCATCAGCAAATTTGCTGATCTCACCACCTACCCCTACTTCCAAGTCGTTTATGTAGACCACAAATAGAAGAGGACCTAGTACTGAGCCTTGTGGCACTACACTAGTGACAGGCTTCCAGCCGGAAAAAGAGCCTTCCACTACTACCCTCTGTCTCCTCCTCCCGAGCCAGTTCTCGACCCATCTACATACCTGACCCTGTATCCCATGCACCTTCACCTTCTCTATCAGTCTATCATGAGGAACCTTTCAAACGCCTTACTGAAATCCATGTAGACGACATCAACAGCCTATCCTTCATCAAGGATTTTGTCACTTCTTCAAAAAATTCCACTAGATTTGTAAGACAAGACCTCCCCTTGACGAAGCCATGCTGCGTATCCCTGATCAGATCGCAGCGCTCCAGATGCTCATACATCCTGTCCCTAAGGATCCTCTCCATTTACTTACCTATAACTGAAGTCAAGCTCACCGGCCTATAGTTCCCTGGGTGATCCCTCTGACCTTTTTTAAACAACGGTACTACGTTTGCTATCCTCCAGTCCTCTGGGACCTCACTTGTGTCCAAGGAAGAGACAAAGATTTGCGTCAGAAGCCCAGCCAAGTCTTCCCTCAACTCCCTTAGCAGCCTGGGGTAAATGCCATCAGGCCCTGGAGCTTTATATGTCTTTAAGCTGCCTAACAGCCCCAACACCTCTTTCCTCGTAATCCTTATTTCCCTCAACCGATCCTCAACTTTGTCAACATCAGGCACAGACATCTGTCCAGTCTCCTGCTTGAATACCGACGCAAAGTATTCATTCAGGATCTCCCCCATTCCCTCAGGCTCTAAGCATAGATCCCCTCCTCTGTCCCTAAGAGGTCCAATCTTGCCTCTAACCATCCTTTTCCTCCTTACATAGGTGTAAAATGCCTTTGGATTTTCCTTAATCCTACCTGCCAGAGCCACCTCGTGGCCCCTTTTTGCCTTTCTAACACCCCTTTTAAGATCCCGTCTACACTCTCTATAACTTCCAGCGCTGTCTCAGTCCCCAGTTGCCTAGATCTAATGTAAGCCTCTCGCTTCTTCCTGATCAAGTCCTCAATATCCCTGATAAACCACGGTTCTCTAATCCTACCTTTCCCATCCTTCCTCCTTGCCGGCACGTATCTTTCCTGCAGAGAGTTTAGTTTTCCCTTGAAAGACGCCCACATGTACCTCGTCGACCTGCCCTCGAAAAGCTTATCCCAGTCGGTATCTTTAAGATCTTGCCTAATCTGGCTGTATCTAGCCCTCCCCCAGTTAAATACCTTCCCTTTTGGGCCGGTCTCATCCTTTTCCATTAATATCCTAAAGCATAGAACATAGAACATAGAACATAGAACATTACAGCACAGAACAGGCCCTTTGGCCTTCGATGTTGCGCCGACCAATATAAAAAGCAATGCCCCTCCAAACTAAACCATTCCCTTCTCTTCCATATACTTATCAACTAACCTCTTAACGCCACCAAACTTGGCGCATCTACAACTGCTGCAGGCAGGGCATTCCACTCCCGAACCACCCTTTGGGTAAAGAACCTACCTCTGATATCCGTCCTATAACTATCACCCCTTACTTTAAAGCTGTGTCCCCTTGTGCTAGCTTTTTCCATCCTAGGAAAAAGGCTATCACTATCCACCCTATCTAAACCTCTAATCATCTTATATGTTTCGATTAGGTCCCCTCTTAGCCGCCTCCTTTCTAACGAATACAACCTCAAATCCCTCAGCCTCTCCTCATAAGACCTGCTTGAACCTGTCCAAGCAGACAGAGTTGTGATCACTATTTGACACCTGCTCTCCTACCTCAACGTCAACCACCTGGCCTGGCTCATTCCCCAGAACCAAATCCAGTATAGCCCCATCTCTAGTCGGGCCATCCACATACTGCTCCAAGGACCCTTCCAAAACACACTGTACAAATTCCTCCCCGTCCACTCCTACAGCTCTGTGCCCTCTCCAATCTACTCCAGGAAAATTGAAATCTCCCACTACTACTACCCTATTTTTCCTACACTTATCTAAAATGTTCCTGCATATCCCTTCTTCCACGGCTCGCGGGCTGTTGGGCGGTCTGTAGTAAACACCCAACAGAGTAACCACTCCCTTCCTATTCCTCAACTCCACCCATAGAGACTCAATTCCTAAATCATCCATACCTCCCTCCCTCCGCACTGCTATGATGTTGTCCTTAACTAATAAAGCCACTCCCCCGCCTCTCCTCACACCAACTCTGTCACGCCTAAAACACTTATACCCTGGAATATTCAATTGCCAGTCTTGCCCCTCCTTCAACCATGTCTCGGTCACCGCCACCACTTCTAAATTCCTCGTGAACATTATTGCCTTCAGTTCATCTGTTTTGCCAGTCACACTATTGTATTGATTTATCTTCGCTATTTCACTAAGAAAAATGATTTCCTGGCTGCCTCGTTGTTTTACAACTTACGTAGAGCTTCCTTCAAAAGATTTTTCTTTTTGTTTTGCAAACACAGGCTTTAAAGAACAACACTTTTTAAAAATGACTAACTTTGCTGAATCCATCCTTTGCATCTGTGGACATGCTTCCTGTACACCTCACTGAAAGCTGAACACTCATTCACCCTTGCTTGGCAACATGCCATCTGCAATGCTACTGATGGTACATAATAAGTTATTTACTCAGTCCTTGTTAGACTTACTCACGAGATCCAAAGCACTTTTATAATGTGAAATGCTTTCTCTAGTAGTACCATTGCTTAGCCTGTGTGGGGCCCTCTATATTCAGGGAGGGTTAAGTTCAAATTCCTAGGTCGAGGTTTCCGTTTCCCACACTGCTTCAGTTAATCACTTGTATCCTTGTGATTTCCCTCTCTGGTCCAGGTGGGCCTTAAAGTTCTTCACCCTCTGCTCTTTGCTTTTGCTGGGCTTCTCTCAGGCTGTTTCCCACCATTTTATACTGCTTTTTTGTGGGTTTGGTTACCACTGTTACTTCTGTTTTTGTTGAGTCATCTTGGAAGATATTGGAGACGGTTCTCCCAGCCTGTTGCACTGTTCGAATAGTTCAGCAGGCTGGGAGACATTAGCAAAGGCTATTTCACAGACTTCCTGCTAGGCCTCTATGAGTTTCCATGACTTAGATTTCCGGCATAATCAATTCCGCACTGGAAATTGGCACGGAACTGAGTACAATGTGGAAATCGCCATTTACGTTTCATTAGCAGATCCTGGACTGGAATCTCCAGGCCCACTAGCATCTCCCCTTGAGGAAAGAAAGACCATTGAGGCCTCCCAGAGAAGTTGGGGTAAGGGAAATGCCACTTGGGCACTGCCAGCCTGGTATCCTTGCATTGGCCAATGAGCAAACTGGCATTGCCCACCAGACATTGGGCAGTGCCAGGAAGTGAGACAAGAGGGGTGATTGGTGGGGGTAGGAGGCTCCTACTGCCATTTTGCACTTGGGATGACTGGGGGAGGAAAGGAGGAGGGCAATTGGGAATGGCCAACAGGGTCAGTAGTGGGAGGGAATGGCGGGGTTGCCGAGTTGGAGTGCAGGGTGATATTGGGATTGTCCAGGGGAGCAGGAGAGAGTGGGAAATCAGGTTTGGCTAGGTAGGGGTTGGGAAATTATGTATAGCCAAGGGTGGGTGGGATATAGGCATTGGCCTGGGGAGGTCCAGAAGGTCGGCAATTGGTGAGTACAGGAGTTGGAAGGCCAAGGGACAGCAGCAATCGGGAAGGCCGGCGTTCTGAAGGCCAGCAGTGCAGGACCACTTTGCATGTGCTGATCTCCGCACTGATAGATTGGTGCATGTGCAGTGGCTTACTCAGTGCAATGCTACCAGCCTCTCAGATGGAGACAGGCCATGCCCCCCAACTGAATCCTGCTCGGGCTGCCTATGATGCACAGTGTCAAAGATTCATTCTAAAAATCACACTAAAAAAGAACAGCATTTACTTCCATTTTCCTGCAAATTGGGGACGTGCAATTTTTTGGGAGAATCCAGCCATTATTGCCTTAGTAAGTGATCTGGATGGAGACAAACATCCTTTTTCAAGTTACCTTTAAAAATGTAGTTATTAGAGGAGTACAATGCACTAGAACTGAGTCAGTGGTCATCTCTTAGATTCTTCTCAGTCCCTTCTGTTTGACATCATTATTACATAGCTTTCTATGTACATGCTCAGGAGCTATTGTTAGTGTTAGAGTTAAACAATTAATCTGCAATTTGGGTCACAGTTGGCCTGCATTTTCCAATCTACTAATCTTGGTTCATATCTGTAAATACTCTAATCTGCCTAACAACAACAAATTTCAGTTTTAAAACTTTCAATTCTCACCTGCATAGTTCCTGATCTGTGTCACAAAGAATCCTGAGTGAAAAGTGCCAACATTTGTAGATAAAGTAGGGGAAAATCAGATGAAAGATATGCCCCATTCATTCCTGCACCTCCTGATGACTGGTTGCAGGAGCATTTGGTGTCAGTCAAATACAATCCATCTCTCTCAGGTGTAAGAAACTAGAACACGTGATTAAAAAAGGAAAACAAAGGATTCTGGGAAAAGGAAGGATGTATTTACAATAATACTGATGAACTGCCCTCATGCCTCACATCAATCCAGAAATGAAGAAATTGAGAGAAATGGGGGTGATTTTCTCAGACCATTGTGCTCAGAGGCCATTTAGCAGGCTTCTTGCAGGGGACATAGCCTCCACAAGACTCCAGCCACCAGATTTCCAACAGAAATTGGCGTGGAGCTGTATAAATCATTAAAATGAAGATTTGCATCCCAAGACAACCGAATCCCGCTGGAATGAGTAGGAGGCCAATGAAGAGATTAGGGATAAGGGGGGTGCCTCCTGAGCATTGTCAGCTTGGTA
Source organism: Sphyrna mokarran (assembly GCA_024679065.1). Classification (NCBI taxonomy): domain Eukaryota; kingdom Metazoa; phylum Chordata; class Chondrichthyes; order Carcharhiniformes; family Carcharhinidae; genus Sphyrna; species Sphyrna mokarran. The sequence continues at coordinate 29,106,055 of JAGIQG010000028.1, forward strand.
GTGCTAGCCTAGCCCCCAAGGGGAAAAGTGATAACGTCCAGTAGGGCAGCTTGACGCTGTCCACCGGCATCTGGCAGTGCCAAGTGGTGGGGTCTATAGGGATAGGAGGAGATCGATGGAGGTGGGGAAGTCACCCTGCAGCTCTACACTTAGCAGTGACATAGGGAGGAGGCCAATGATCAGGGCTGGCCATCTGGGGGCGGGGGGGGCAGGGGAATTGAGACTGCCGGCAGGAGGAGGAGGAGATCGTGGCGGGTTGGCAGGATGGGGTGGGCATCGAGGTTGGCCGGGACACATACAGGGGTCCAGCGATCAGGCCATGGGGGATATCGATGGGGGAGAAATGGGCAATTGCATACTCAGTAAGAAGTCTCACAACACCAGCATGATTGTATGCTGGCCAGCAATCAGGAGACCAGCAGTGTGGGTCTACTGTACATGTGCTAATCTTTACTGTGAAAGATCGGCACATGCGCAGTAGCCCGTGCAGTGCAATGCTGTCAGCTTCTCCAGCAGGAATAGGCCTTACCCACAGTTTTTTAATGATATTCACACTAGTCCATTCTGCACTGCACAGAGTGTGGAAGATTCATTTTGAAAGTCCCACTGAAAAGAAAACAGTGGGATTTACTAATTTTTAAGCAAATTCAATATTTAGAATTTTTTGGGAAAATCCCACCCTCTTCTGATGGTATGCAAAATAAACACTTTTCCTCAGGTGTTAATGAGGTAAATCCACAATAAAGATCATAGGAATAGAGAGACTAGAATGTCCTAGATCTAGTCTAAATTAGCTGATTGTTTCATTTACTGGTGGTGTGACCTATCTTATTTAAAGAGATTGTAGTCATACTCTGATAGTTGGAGGAAGACAGTGCTGTAGTGGCAGTATCACTGGACTAGTAATTCTGAGGCACAGGATAATATTCTGACAACATGGGTTTAAATCCCACCATGACAACTAGTGGAATTTAAATTCAATTAATAAATCTAGAATTGAAAGTTAGTGATGGTGAGTGGGCAACTACCTTTGATTGCTGTAAAAGTCTATTTGATTCCCTAATTTCCTTTAGGGAAAAAAAATCTGCCATCCTTACCTGGTCTGACCCATGTGTAATTCCAGACTTATAGCAATGTGGTTGGCTTGTAACAGGTCACTGAAATGCCCCACTTGACACTCAGTTGAACAGCAATGGATAACAAATGCTGACCTTGCCAGCAGTGCCCTCATGCCATGAAAGAATATGATGTGGAGTTGTCAGCATTGGATTGGGGCAGGCACAATAAGTCATCTCACAACAAATGTATCACATGATCTTCTGAGAGATTGCTCCTTAAAAGAGCATACTATCACAGGAGTTTTAAGATAGAGGAGAAATTTTAAAATCTAAAATTGCTGAACTCAACGTTGAGCCCAAAGGCTGCAATGTGCTGACCTAAAATAGGAAATGTTGATCCTCCAGTTTGTGCCAGGTTTCATTGGATCAATGCAGCAAGCCAAGGATGGACATGTGGGCATGACAGCAAGGTGCTGAGTTAAAATGGCACTTACCAGGAAGGATGTGAACTGAGCGAAGGTGTTCCATAAACCAGTCGCCCGGTTTGCGAGTAGTTTCCCCAGTGTAGAACAGACCTTATTGGAAACAGTTCATACAATTGACCAAATTAAAGGAAGTGCAAGTGAAACGCTGCTTAACCTGAAAAGGGTACTTGGATGAGGAGGGAGAAGGTGAAGGGGTAGGTGATGCACTTTCCGCAACTGCAAGGGAACGTGCCATGGGAAAGGAATGAGAGTTTAGTGTAATGTGTCAGGATATCATGGAGGGAGCAATCTCTCTGGATGCTGACAGGAGGGTTGAGGGGAAGATATCATTCTTGGTTGTTACTTCACTGACACATGGAATCTGTGACAACTGAGACAGGAGAGCAAAAAGCTACCTTCCCCACATGAGTTAGGTTCACACTTGAATGACATTAACTTGGACAACAAATAAAGTAGCAGCTAAAACCAGTATGCCTAGACTTATGCCTTCATAGGAGGAAAAGGGGAGAATCTTTTGCAGAGGAGCTTTTTTAGAGCAGAATAGGACAAACTAACATTCATTGAATTTTCTAAGCTGTTGAGATAAATTGTATTGGTTCCAAACCTTTGGTTTTATTGATAACCTATTTCAAGAAGTGTGATTCATGCAATAACAGCGTTCATCATTTCAGACAGATTAGCAAAATTATCCCAGGGAGATCATTGATCATAAAGCTTATTAATAACTCAAAAATAGATGGAATTCAATATTAATGCCTTTGGTTATATTCCAAAGAATGAGTATATCAAGAGGCAGCTAATCTCTTTTTCAGGGGAGTGCCATAAATGTATGTTTCTGCCCCAAATATTCAGCATGAAAATTTGAACTATTGTGTTCAAAGCGTGCTATGTTTCTTAAAATCTATGAGTGCTGTATTTTCAGGTGTTTATCTTGTTTATTGATCTGTTGCAAACATTTTCTTGTTGAACAAGCAGGAGATAGAAAATAGTAAGCTTGTACATTAGGAACATTAATTTAAAAACAGGTACGTGTTAAGGAGTATATTGTTTTCCCCATACATTGTAGTATGGAAGCCAAATTTAATATGAATAATTTAAGATACTGGATGTTGAGGTAAGCGTGGGAGTTTAGGGAAGTGGAGGAAGGAGGTATTGCTGTATCTTATGTCCCTTACTACTCTCACAGGTCCAATGGAGGCAGGAATTGACCAGACATTACAGGTCAGAAAGTTTTGCAAGACCAACAGACACACTAACTGGTGAGCAATTCCTGGTAGGTATTTCCAAACTATATTAAATTGTAGCTCATTGTTTAGTCAAAGGTTTTTCTTTTCAAAATGTTTTTTTTTAATTTTTAAACATTAAAGTGTTTAGTTATGGCAGGAGATCTCAAAGCTGTAGTTTGCTTTCTTTGCTCCACGTAGGAGGCAGGGCACATTTCCAGTGCCTAGGGTTAGCATGTATGCAGGAGTACACCTAGCTGCAGCTCCTGGAAGCTTGAACTTTGGAGATGGAATGTCAGCTGAGGACACTGTGGAGGGCCAACAAGTCTGAGAGCATTGTGGGAAGCACATTTAAGGAGGTGTTCATATCGCAGTTAAAGAGATTTGAAGAAGGAAGGGAATGGGTAATCACCAGGCAGTTCGAGACTACCTCAAATAGTAAGGTAGTTCAGGAGTCCCCTAGTGTCTCGCTTGCAAATGTTTATTTAATTTTGGAGGTTGGTTCCTCCAGAGAGTGCAGACAGAGCCAAGCTTTTGGCACCTCAAGTAGCCTATGTGTGCAAGAGAGGGAGAAGAGATGCAGGGTAATAGCAATAGGGGATTCGATAATCAGAGGTACAGATAGGTGTTATTGTGGCCGGCAGTGTGATTCCAGGGTGGTATGTTGCTCCATGATGCTAAGGTCCAGGATGTCACTGAATGGATGCAGGGAATCCTGAAAGGGGAGAGTGATATGGCAGAAGTCATGGTACATATTGGTACCAATGAATAAATAGAAAAAGGGATGAGGCCTTGAATCAGGGGGTTACGTGATAGAAAAAAGCAAGACCTCACACTATCCAAACTAATTTGAGGAATGTCAAATGCTGAATCACCTGGATTTGTTTCTTCACTTGAGTTGTAACAATTAATATATTCTTCTCCTGCTCTCCTTCCTTATCAAAATACCATTTCAGCATATTAACATGACACATTATATGAATTTTCCTTCTATCTGGCAATCTTATCAAATAATTCACATCAATCAATTTTCTTCTGATTTGACAAGGCCTGCTAAATCTTGCTTTTAATCATTTACCCTACTATTGATAATAATGGTAATACTTTCTCCTCACTAACAAAACTATGAATTTTTGATCTTTTATCCGCTTCTTTTTTCATCATATGCTTTGCTTCTATCAAATGCTGTCAACTCAACTCACCAGCCCATGTTAATGTTTCCCTAAAGTTTGACTCGTAGTCGAACAAAGTAGTCTCAGAACACTGACTCAGCAATTTCTCCTTGAACAATTTAAGTTGCCCTCTTGTCTCATGACCAAAAATCAATTTGAAAGGACTGAATTTAGTTGATTCATTTGGTTCATCCATAATTGCAAAAATACAAATACAATTCCTAATTCCCAATCCTCTGGATAATTCTGACTATAGACCCTTATTATGATCCAGGTCAGAAACTCCAGGGTATTTTATGAAGTCAGCCTGGACGATAAGTTTTGCACTTTGAATTTAGCTAAGGTAAGCATGAGATGTTTTACTTCAGATAAGATTCAAATGATCCACTACGGAGCCTTTATCAAACAAAGGGCCTGATTTCACCATTCATAGCTCCTTGAAAGTGGAGTCACAGGTGGACAGAGTGGTGAAGAAAGCATTTGGCATGCCTGGTTTCATCTAATAATATTCATGCTCGTGTCTTCTGCAGTGCACAGAATGAACACCCACTGAGAAACCAAATACGAATTATTTCAATTTTCAGGTGATTCGGCATTTCAATTTATTTTAGGAAAGTTCTGCCCATGGTCTTTTAAGTTTGATGCCACTGCTTTAATGTACTTTGCAAATCTAGAAGATCCAAATTGATTTAAACTGTTTTACTCCTAAGCTATTGATAACTTCCCTGAATAACTTCAATATGAAATTAAGTTCCTAATCTGATTAGATTTCTGTGGCCAGTCTGTACCTGATAAATATTTCAAGTAACTCCTCTGCAAGACTCTTAGCTGTATTATTTCATAATGGAATGGCCTCCGGAAATCTAGTAGATGCACATCCATTATGGTCAACAAGTATAGATTCCCACTTTTCATTTTAAGCAGGAGTCTCATAATTAATTAGGACCCAAGTAAAACATTCCTCAAATACTGGACTAGTTATTAAGGGTAGTGGTTTTATTACCTCTTGAAATTTTCTTATTACCTGACATTCGTAACATGTACAGCAAAGTTCAACCACATTAACATGCAGTTCAGGCCAATATGAACATTTTTGTATTTTTGCTTAAGTTTCTGTTACTCCTAAATGACCTCCAACTGGAACCTCATGCGCTACTCACAAAACCTTCTTTCTATAACCACCAATAATACAACTTGATGAACTTCTGCCCATTTATCATTTGCCTGAATACTAAAGGTCTCCACTTCCTCATTAAGACATTATTTCTAATGTATTAACACTCTGGAATATACACAATGCTTTTTGTATGCTTTCTGATACAACTGATTTATCTCTGCATCTTTCTGTTGTAATTCTGCCAATGTTCCTAAACTGAAGATATCTACTTCATCCTCCACCTGTTCCTTTCTTTATCAACTATCTGGTCAAATATTGTTTCTCATAACTGAACCTCAGCCTCCTTATCTTTACTCCTTGATTTCCTTTCCTCCTGTCTCAATCTGTGGCTTTGTGATCTTGCTACCATACAGTTGGAGAACATCTCAGGATATGTTTCTTACAACACCGCAGTTGTTTGATTTTCCACTGATTTTTCAACCAGAGTAAATATCACTTCCACCTGTGATCCAGCTATTTTTCTCCCCAGGGTGAACTGTATTCCTGAGAAAGGTAATTTTTCTATTAATCTTAACACCACTTTGCTCCTTTTCACCTTTTATCTTTGTTACAAGTCAAGGTGGATACTTCAAAGTGTTCTATGAAGCTCACCTGATCTGTAACGCTTTGACTAGGATGAGTATGAGAGGTTTCACTTCAGGTATGTTTCAACTGATCCTCAAAGAGCTTTCATCAAAAACAAAGTTTAATTAAAAGTATTATTGACATGAATAGTAAGACCCTTAGCAAGAATTTTTAACAATTACAAACAAAAAAACACAACAACCACAATAATGTATAACTCTTAAGGAAATATCAAAACCAACATGCAATACAAAAAACCCTCCATATAAACATAATACAGCATTGGTTAATGTCCAGTTGTCAAAGGAATCCCGCCTCCTGGGTTGAATGCTGAAATGCGTTTGTGAAGAAACTCAAAAGAGATTGTAGTTAAATCTATTCCCCAAAACACAGCTTCTTCAAGGCAGAACCAAATAAAGAGAAGAACAGAGAGAGAGAGACTCTGCTTCTTAGCTTGTTGCTAAACTACTTCCAAAAAACTAAAAACCCAAAGAAAAAAACCCTTATCACCTGACTGCCATAATTTAGCTCTACCCCCCTCTCCATCCCCCGCCCTGGCACCCCACCCCCCACCCACCCCCATCCAGTGACAACACTGAAGCCATAAGCTGCACAGTTTTAAACAAAATCTTTCTTAAAGGTACTTCACGTAATAACCTGATATAATGGAACACTACTCTCTTCACCACTAATCACATTTATTACCATTCCTGGCAATACTTCTTCTGAATTACATATCTCCTCACTTATCACCATTAATGATTGATTTGATCCTGTTTCTCTTATGATTTTAACCCCTTTATCTACTCCATCTTGTTTGCACACATGAGGAAACCTTACTCACACAAATAAAATCTTTAAAAAGATCTGACACTTCATCAACCAGCCTCTGAACACACTTCAGCTTCAACCATAGTATCCTTTGTCAATTTAACAATCCCCATTTGTTTGTCTTGTTTTAACGTGTTTGTTTTCCCAGTAATTTTCTTAAACCGCCAATACTAGCCTTTGTATATCCAACTTCATTAAAATGAAAACATTTAAGGTTTCTTATCTCTCTTCTACCCTCAAACTTTTTTTTCAACTTGAGACAAACTACCCTTACTATCTCCAATAAGACTGCCTTTGCCTTGAGTACTTGCTTATTTCTCTTTGCCCCAGTTTCACAGATTGAAATTGATGTCGAAAACCAAACCCTGATTTATGAACAAATTCAAAATCATCTGCCATTTCTGCTGCTAATTCCACAGTTTTAACACTTTGCTGCTCCACATGAGAGCTCACTACTGGGGGAAATGATTTTTTAAAATTCCTCCAAAATAATAGTTTCCATAAGGTCATATGTCTGGTTTACTTTCTATGCTCTTATCCACCAATTGAAGTTACTTTGTTTAATTCCTTCAAATTCTATATACATCTGATCTAGTTATTTCCTTAAATTTCTAAACTTCTTTCTGTAGGCTTCTGGCACTAAAAACAAAAAAAAATTACAGCGCTGGAATTGACCCTTTTGCCTTCCAAGCTCACACCAACTATGCTGTCTGACTGAACTGAAACTCCCTACCTTTCCAGGGACCATATCCCTCCATTCCCATCCTATTCATGTATTTATCAGATATGAAAGTCACTATCATATCTGCTTTCATTATCTTCCCCAGCAGCGGGTTCCAGGCAACCACCACTCTCTGGGTAAAAACCTTGCCTTGTATATCTCCTTTAAACTTTGCCATTCGCATCTTAAACCTATGCCACCTAATAATTGGCTCTTCCACTCTGGGAAAAAACTTCTAACTATACACTCTGTCCATGCCCCTCAATCTTGTAGACTTCTATCAGGTCGCCCCTCAACCTATGTTGTTCCAGTGAGAACAAACCAAGTTTCTCCAATCTCTCTTCATAGCTAATGCCCTCCAAGTAACATCCTGGTAAATCTTTTCTGTATCCTCTCCAAAGCCTCCAAATCCTTCTGGTAGTGTGGTGACCAAAATTGAACACAATATTCCAAGTGCTAAGTGCCAAGTAATTAAGGTTCAATAACGCTGCAACATGACTCGCCAATTTTTAAACTTAATGCCCAGCCAATAAAGGCACGTATGCCATATGCCTTCTTGACTATCTTCTCTACCTGCATTGCCACTTTGTGACCTGTGTACCTATACACCCAGATTCCTTTGCATATCAACACTGTTTTGCCATTTACTGTATATTTCCTATCTGTATTATTCCAAGATGCATTACCTCACATTTGTCCAAAAGTACATACGCATTTAAGATGGTTTTTCTCACCTAATCATAATCTCTAGATACCTCCTCTGATAATATGCAAACATTTCGCTAGCTCTACTACCAACTTTGAACCAACAATACCCAATGGTATGTTGCTATTTTAATTGTATAGTTACTTTCTCAAATTAAATGTAAAAACTTCCAACTTTTCTTTCATCAAATCTTAGCAGTGCTTTAATATATTTAAAGATATTCTCAGTAGGTCTTTGACTAAGAGAGGTTACATCTTTCCCAGCAGTGTCCCTATCACTTTTCTCAACTTTAGTCTTTGTCTCCATCATTTTAAGTTATTGTTCTCTTTGCGGTTCTGATTTCTACGTTGAAATACTCTTTTTCTTTTTCCTCTAGCATTGCAACTGTCTCTTTCATTTGCTTCTATTTCAAGCTGTCACTTTAACCTGTTGCAAATGTTTCAATTCTTTTTCCAGTTGTAACTATTACATTTGTAATTGAACTTTAGCCAGTTATTCAGACAGTGTCTCTGATAAACTTAAATGCCACACTATCACTGAAATTATTTCTGCCTTCCTTGCCTCTCCAGGTAAAGTTGACAACAGCTAATTCACAAATCCAAAAATAAGCCCATCCAAGTGACCTCTTCCACACCCAGGAAATCTTCAGCAATTGAAAGCACCATTTTCACAAGGCACTTCCTATTAAAGCTAACCAAATGCAATAACTAAAAGAAAACATCAGTTCCAGGAATAATGCTTTTTAATCCCAGCAAGAGACCCTACATTTTATTAGAGTCCCAGACCTAGAATTGGATTATGAAGCCAGACTGGACCAACATTTTTTTGTTTTTGGCATAAATATGAGGATAATGTATTTCTTTCCAGGAGTGATTCCACTGACAATGTATGGATCTTTTATAGTAAAACAAACTTTAGTTAATAACACAATTTAAATTTAACTAATAAATGAATTAGCTAAACCATTAATAGTTGAATAATATTTCAAAATGAAAGGAAACTACTTTCTAGCTTATGACTATTCCAGTTCCAAATAAGCCCCATTCATGCATAGATCAAACACATTTGGAAATAAATACAGCTAGCATACCTAAGAGTACTTGCTTTAACATTTGTTAACAAACTTGGAGTTTTCAGACAGAGTCACAGGCTTCAGCTGCAACTAATTGCTTTCTACAGAAGTCTTTTTTCTCTCTGCTATAGACCCAATTCTATACATTAACTACATCATTATATGACCCTGTCAACCACTCAAATCAGAAATTCCAGGGGAATTTATGTAAACAAAAATCCATTAGCTCTACTTTAAATAAACACTTGTAAAGTTGAAATGAGTAATTATCCTGTTCTCTCAGAATCTGAGCCACATTCCAACCAGACATACTGACTTCCTGTAGCATAAAACTGATTTTTCAAACATTCTCCTTAAACCTGAAAAATCTATATCAAATGCACTATCATCATCACACACCCCAATTTCACACTTCCAGTGGCATAGATATCCCAATTTCACACTACTATTGATACACAAGCTATTGAAGCTTAATATGGTCTTGAACAATCCACATTGAGTTCTTATTTTTACAAAATTATATTCATTCATGACTTAACAATCCATGTCCTTACTAAATCCATTAGGTCTTTATCCCAAGAATATCACCTTCAAATTCACAATCTTGTATTTTATCTCTGTAATCTTCTGCAACCACATGTCCTTGGATTCTGAAGTGCACATACTACCCCTCCCCCCCCCCCCACCCCAACTCCTGCTTGTCATATTATTGCCCATCAAACAATCTCAAAGCAACAGCAAACCTACAGTTTGGAACACATTATTTCTTTTCCTATGTTTATTAACCTAGAAAATCTTGTATTTTTAACAACGCCTTCATTTTCTCCCATTTCTTCCCATTTCCTGCTTTGTATTCTCTTCACCGCAATGCTAAGAACTCTGCCTGAGATGGTTTTGTGAAATTGTATAAATATTCTTACTTACAGCTCATGCTACTGTTCAAACCATGAAGATATTATTGTTGATGCTGAGATTTTGTATACTTTTCAGGACTGTGATGGATCCATATGCTAAATAAATGGGAAAGTTACCATATATCATTTATACCCCCACATCCTACACAGGGCAAAAGTTGACAGCTGCACAGCTGACTCATCTGTTGAGTCACATAGACACAATAGCAACTCATAAACTTGTTGAGTACATTGTACACCTCAAGTGAATTAAGAACAGCAGTTCAAAGATTGCCATTTCTTTCAGACTATAAGGGACTGAATAAACATTTACATAAACTGGTCATACTATTGGAATAGACTCTAATCTAATCTGATACTAATCTTGAGTTAAAACCATGAGGAATTAGCTCAATGAATGATATGCATACAGATAATTACTGTAAAATTCTGAACATTTCATTTGCGCTTTTTAAGGTACTATAAGAGTTATTGGCAGGTAATTAAAATTGTATATCCATTTGGTTTACTACAGAACACTTTAATCTTCGCTATCTTGCATGCATGACGTTTGCGATTCAAAATTACATTTGGGGTTACAAACAGGCGTACAAATGCAATTCCACTATAATGTTGATTTGCCAATTTTTTGTCCCATTTGTATTATAGTTTTCCATTGGAAATGATACAATAATATAAAATAGGTTTCATTCTTCCCTTAGGAAGTCAGAAACAATATCTCATGATGTGGTTTTATACCCTAACTCCAGAGAACAATCAGACATAGACATAGACATAGAACATTACAGCACAGAACAGGCCCTTCCGCCTTCGATGTTGCGCCGATCAATATAAAAGGCAATGACCCTCCAAACTAAACCATTCCCTTCTCTTCCATATACTTATCAATTAACCTCTTAAATGCCACCAAACTTGGCGCATCTACAACTGCTGCAGGCAGGGCATTCCACTCCCGAATCACCCTCTAGGTAAAGAACCTACCTCTGATATCCATCCTATAACTATCACCCCTTAATTTAAAGCTGTGTCCCCTCGTGCTAGCTTTCTCCATCCTAGGAAAAAGGCTATCACTGTCCACCCTATCTAAACCTCTAATCATCTTATATGTTTCGATAAGGTCCCCTCTTAGCCGCCTCCTTTCTAACGAAAACAACCTCAAATCCCTCAGCCTCTCTTCATAAGACCTGCCCTCCATACCAGGCAACATCCTGGTAAACCTCCTCTGTACCCTCTCCAATGCCTCCACATCTTTCTTATAATGTGGGGACCAGAACTGCACACAATACTCCAAGTGCGGCCGCACTAGAGTTTTGTACAGTTGCAACATGACGTTGCGGCTCCGAAATTCAATCCCCCTACCAATAAAAGCTAAGACTCCATATGCCTTCTTAACAACTTTATCGACTTGACTGCCTACTTTCAGGGATCTATTGACACATACACCAAGATCCTTCTGTTCCTCAACACTATTAAGAGCCCTACCATTAGCCCTATACTCTACACATTTATTGTTCCTGCCAAAGTGCATTACCTCACACTTTTCCACATTAAACTCCATTTGCCACCTCTCGGCCCAGCTCTGCAACTTGTCCAAGTCTCTCTGCAAACTATAGCACCCCTCTTCACTATCTACCACTCCACCGACTTTAGTGTCATCTGCAAATTTACTAATCCATCCTTCAATACCCTCATCCAGATCATTTATAAAAATTACAAACAGCAGGGGCCCCAAAACAGACCCCTGAGGTACACCACTTGTCACCGAACTCCACGATGAATATCTCCCATCAACCACCACCCTCTGTCTTCTATCTGCTAGCCAATTCCTAACCCAATTAGCTAAATCACCCTCTATCCCATACATCTGCATTTTCTGCAGAAGTCTTCCATGGGCCACCTTATCAAACGCCTTACTAAAGTCCATATATACCACATCAACCGCCTTACCCCCATCCACCTCTTTGGTCACTTTTTCAAAAAACTCAATGAGGTTAGTAAGGCACGACCTACCCTTCACAAACCATGCTGACTATCCCCAATCAATTCATTTCTCTCTAAATAACTATAAATCCTATCCCTAATAATTCTCTCCAATACTTTGCCCAATGACCAACGTTAACTCAATTACTATCAAGGACACCAGTGTCAGCAGGGCTTGGTTTCACAGTTTCATTCAATTTTTTGACTTAAGAGTTAGAAAAAAAGAACCAGCGCTGAAATCCTACTCAATAAGAAGCAGATGGATGCTGAATGGAAGAAGCTAGTATTTAAATTACAGGTGAAAAAGGCAGGGACAGCAATCTAGTAACTCTTACATTAGTAGAATTTGGTAGATAGCTGATGTACAGTTTTCCATCTTTCAACAGTTAGTAGTAAACTGGGTTCCTTTGTCATTGCAAGCTCGAAAAAAGATGGTATAAGGGGCACATTCATCAGTGAGACAGAAATAGTATCTAAGAAAATCAATACATGATCAAGCGATCCCACATTGGGAAATGATCCAATGAGATCCACCATGAAGCTGGTAATATCACTCACCCTTTCCCCTCTCCTTTCTCACCCCCCCTCTCCTCCCTCCTCCTCCTACATGTGCCCTCCCTTTCCTCCCCCTGCTCTCTATCTCCCTGCCCCTCCTCCCTCCCCCTTCCATTTCTTCCCCATTAAGGTTGGGGTCTTAGACAGTCACACAGTCGGGGGGGAGGAGGAGGGAGAAAGGGAGGGGATGCATGTTAGTATTTTTCATTTTTCAAGGATGATGGGGGAGAGGTTAGAGGAGATGGTAGGGTTAGAAGGAGAGGGAAGGAGGGGGGAGGAGAAAGAGGGAAAGGAGAGGGAAAGAGGTGAAGGGAAATGAAGGGGTTAGAAGGAGAGGGAGGGTGAAGCAGGAGGAAGATATGGAGGAGGGGAAGAAATGAGGGAGAGAGAGGGTAGTGGAATTAGGGGGAGAAGGGAAAAAGGGAAAAGGGCGAGAGAGAGAGGGGGAAAAGGGGAGAGGAGAGGGGAAGAGAGGGAGGACATAGGTTATCTGCCAGGATGTGGCCACCCAGTGAAAGGTCATGCTGCCAGCATCTCTGGCCAGGCCCATAGGTCCTTTGTTTGTGCGGGTGCAACCAAAAAACACCCTAGAGAACAGCTCTTGTCCTATCCACAACCTTGCAACATGATGATGGACTGTCTGCTTTTTGTAACCTTCAGGTAGTTTTTTAAACAGTGGCTGGGAGAACACATTTTTATTGAAGTGCCCTCAGTTACCTTTTTCTGCAGCTTGCCATGCCTGTGGAACTGGAAGGCTTTTGATTGGCCGTCCAGATCTCAAGAACACATTCACTATCCTTAATTGAACAAGGATCCTCTTTCAAAACCAATTTAGAGGATGGTCTTGTTAGAATTCCAGGTCAGTGACTATTTAGCTCTAGAGGTGGTTACCAGACCAGAAATAGTTTTCATTCCAGCTCGCATCCTCAAGGCAAATATTTAATGTTTTAATAAATCTGTTCCTCTCTCCATAAATGCTGCCTAATCTATTCAGTATTTCTAACATTTATATTATTTCAGATTGTCAGCATCTCCAATATTTTGCCTTTGTTTCATTAAACATCTCTGCTCTATCAAGAACAACCTCATGTTCTCTGGTCTCTACATAATTGGGGTGTAATTCTAGTACCTCTCCTTTGAAAAGCCTTGACATGCTTCATAAGAGAGTGGTGGTCAGAATTAAACACAATGCTCCTTCTTTTTGCATTATTCTGCTGCTAAGGTTGACCTGTGTTTAACCTACGTAAGAAAGTCACATTACCATCGATAGGAAAGCCTTGAGATTGAGTAGAGGTTAATTGCAATTGGTGGTGGCAGTTTGCAGACTGAAGAAGCTAATACATTTCCAGCATCAGAACAAAAAAATTCAAATGCCAGTATTTCTTTGTTTCTTAAATATTTGTCACTTTGAAGTGGGACATCTGAAGTGCAACAAATGTGCAATAAGTGCAAAGACTTTATTCAAAAATATGTAGACGGGTCAATGTCCCATGACACTATTCACAATGAATCAGACACATTATAAAAGCAATAAATGAAGCCACATCACATTATTTCAAAGGATGGAATTTTTTTCATCTCTATCTCTGATATGTGAAAAATCATGGGGTTCATTTCAGGTCAGTTGCATTGGTTTTATCAGCACTGTTTGCTGGCAATTGATGTAAAATATGCAAAAGCTCAAATAATTTTTGGCACAAAATATGTTTTCGCAAAACTGACTTTAAAACTGCACTGGTTTAAAACATATCATGCCCCGTCCATAAACCTAGCCAGACTCCCACGATAAATTAATCACCAATGCAAGTTTTCATTAGTTGTACCCATTTGTAGGGTTTCATTTCGAGGAGCCTCTAAACATATAGGGTTCGTTTGAAATGTAAGGACCCCAAAGACACAAATTAAAAGCTTTTCGATGTATTTGTTTTTAAAGCAGAAACTAATTACCAAATGCAATTTGCAAATTTATATGTGCTTTTCAAAAAAAATTTTCAGATATTTAAAAGTCAGTTTCACATGGATTGTGGATTGTTGCTAACTAAAAGAATTATCTTTTGTGAAAACAAAATCAACCTGTAATCAAATGGCTTCAAGTTACCATTCTAAATATATCAAGAAATATCTGTAAAGCAAAAATTTAAAAAATATTTTAAAATGCTGCCCAATTGAACTGCTTCATGATAGATTTTGCATGTGGCTACATACAAATATGTTTGTGAAAAAAAATTCTCAAAACAAGCACAATTTTGTGCACAACTTCTATTTGAATAACTAATTCCATACATCACAAAAATTCTGCCTCTAAGTTTACACACACTTCTGTCATTTCTTTTCTATTATATTATGTTCCAAATCACAAGATCATTTACAGGACAACAAAGAAGATAACCATTTGACCCACTGAGTCCACATATGCCCTTTCAAAAATAATTTCAGTCATACCACTCTCATGCTTTTTCTCCATATTTCTGCTGAGTTTTCTCCTTCAAATATTTAACTGTTTTCCCTTTGAAGGCCACAATTAAATCTGTATGCATCACTATATAAAGATTTCAAATTGTTGGATTTCCTCATGTCACCCTTGATTCTTTTGTTAATCATCCTAAATTTGATTTTGATTTGATTTGATTTACTATTGTCACATGTATTTGTATGCAGTGAAAAGTTTTGTTTCATGCACGCTATATAAAGCATAGCATTCATAGAAAAGGAAACAAGAGAGTGTAGAATGTAATGTTACAGTCATAGCTAGGGTGTAGAGAAAGATCAACTTAATGCAAGGTAGGTCCATTCAAAAGTCTGATGGCAGCAGGGAAGAAGCTTTCTTGAGTCAGTTGGTATGTGACCTCAACAGAAGAAGTTGGAAGAGAAGATGTCCGGGGTGCATGGGGTTCTTAACTATGCTCTGCCGGAGCAGCAGGAAGTGTAGACAAAGTCATTGGATGGGAGACTGGTTTGTGTGATGGATTGGGCTACATTCACAATCTTTTGTAGTTTCTTGCAGCCTTGGGCAGAATAGGCACCATATCAAGCTGTGATACAACCAGAAAGAATGCTTTCTATGATGCATTTGTAAAAGTTGGTGAGAGTTGTAGCTGACATGCCAGGTTTTCTTAGTCTTCTGAGAAAGTAGATTGGTAGGCTTTCTTAACTACAGTATCAGCACAGGAAAACCAGAACAAGTTGTTGGTGTTCTGGACATCTAAAACCTTCAAGCTCTCAAGCCTTTCTACTTCCTCACTATTTATATAGATAGGGACATGTTTTCCACAATGCTTCCTGAAATCAATGACAATCTCCTTCATTTTGTTGACGTTGAGGGAGAGATTATTGTCACTACAACAGTTCACCAGATTCTCTATCTCATTCCTGTGCTCTGTCTCACCATTGTTTGAGATCTGACCCACAAAGGCAGTGTTGCCAGCAAACTTGAAAACTGAGTTGGAGGGGAATTTGGTCACACAGTCACAAGTGTGTAAGAGATATAGTAGAGGGCTGAGAATGCAGCCTTGTGGGGCACCGGTGTTGCGGATGATCGTGGAGGAAATGCTGTTGCCTAACCTTACTGATTCTGGCCTGGTCTGAGCACTTTCCATACTTTCTGTTTATATCTCCCCCAGCACTAATTTACTTTGAGCCAATGGACAAAATGGGGGAGTGAAAGTCTAATGAAGTAAAAGACATTTACACTTACAGGAAATCTTTACTTTACAGGGGGCATGAATTATTACTTTTCATCACAGTTAATTACTCAGTTAATGGAAGGGTGTTAGGGAGAGTTACAGAACAAAGAGATCAAGGAGTACTTGCTCATAGCTTCTTGAAAGTAGAGTCATAAGTGGACAGAGTGATAAAGAAGGCATTCGGCATGCTTGGTTTCATCAGTCAGAACATTGAATGCAGCGGTCGGGACATCTTGTTGAAGTTGTATATGACATTGGTAAGGCTACACTTGAAATTGCACTGTTTGCAATTTTGGTCACCCCATTATAGCAAAGATATTATTAAACTAGAAAGACTGTAGAAAAGGTTTACTAGGATGCTACCAGGACTTGATGGATTGAGTTATAAAGAGAGGCTGGATAGACTGGGACTTTTTTCTCTGGAGCGTAGGAAGTTAAGGGATGATCTTTTCGAGGTCTATAAAATAATGAGGGGCACAGATCAGCTAGATAGTCAATATTATTTTCCCAAATGTAAGAGAGTCTAAAACTAGAGGGCATAGGTTTAAGTTGAGAGGGGATAGATATACAAAAGTGTCCAAAGGGACAATTTTTTCACTCAGAGGGTGATGAGTGTTTGGAACAACCAGCCAGAGGTAGTAGTAGAGGCGGATATAATTTTGTCTCTTTTAAAAAGCATTTAGATTGTTGCATGGGTACGATGGGTATGGGGGATATAGGTTTATTGGCATGGACAAGTTGGGCCAAAGAGCCGATTTCCATGCTGTAAACCTCTATGATTCTATGACATTTGTCAGTGCATCTGGGTGTTTTACATTAATGGAATATAAAATGATGACCTATATGGTAGAGTAGGACTGCTGATTTAAAGTGACTGAACAAGTCAAATTTCACATTAATATAAAACTAAAGTGAATTAATTTTCAATTTTCATAGAATATATAATCTTGGAATACATTGTAATAAAACATTGTACTGATAAAATTATAAGCATATGAATAACTCTTATCCCTTACAGTTATTAAAACCGAGAGCATGGAAAGATGTAGCTGTCAAAGTTAGGTGTCTGATACTTACTGAACTGAGTTTGGGGAATTTGGCAAATAGTCCTGTGATTTAATAGTAATGGTGGCAGTCCTGCATGTAGCAGCACTGGGAAGTAGTCCGAGACGTTGGCAGAATAGGGTGATAGTTTGATAGTATTGCCAATCTATGGGGTCTAGGAATTCTTGAGGATAATGTCCAATACTAACCTATCTTTGACTGCTTCATTAATATCAAGGAGTGGGAGTGAAGATATTCTTTCAGAATGGGAGGATAGGAGAGATCTTTGCCAGGGTGGGAGGGAAAGGAACTCTGCTTGGGGAGGCTGAGGGAGATATGATCGGCAGTGGAGTGGGAGGGAGGGAATTCTGCAGAAGGGATGATGACCTGGGTGGAGAGGGAAAGAGGGGGAGGCAATTGGCAGAGGGCGAGGCAATCAGCTGAAGAGTAGCGATGCCCATGAGAGGCAAGGGTGGTTACTGATCTCCATGGACTGGTGGTGGGAGAGGGAGGGCGGTGATTGTGGGGGGTGGGGGGGGTGGGCACAGCAAGAGATTTCCCATTATGCTCAGAGATCATGGCACCTGCGTAATGGCACTTCTAAGCTTAGCAGCCAGCAACCCCTGCATTCAGCAGCCAGCTTAACCAGTGAGCTCAGGCTCCATGCTCCTGTGGTGAGAATCGCATCCTGGCTCTTTTCTTGCGCTATGCACCATAAGCTTGCATTTTCAAACTTGCCAACAAACAACTCTAAAACTCTCCTGTTTTCTTGCTCATTTGGCACTTTGGAACTTTTTCATAAAATTCCACCCCTGTCTAACATCATGGCGGTACCTTCTTTTCAACACCAAGACTGAAGCAGTTCAAATAGATGGCTCACCATCATCTTTTCAACAAAAACTAGCTTCTTCAGAGCTAAATACAATGTGATGGATTATATGCTGAATAAGAAGGGTTGAAGCAGCTGGAACAGTGTAGAAAATCAGAATAGGTGAGAGCTAAGAATAATTGCAATAAAGATGTCTTAGTCTTGAGTCAGAGGAAGTGCTAACGCATTGTGAAGGGAATTAGAAGATACTGGTAGTGGCATAAAGGTAAGATATCATAATGTGTTACTGGGAAAACAAAGGCCAGCTCAGTGAAGCAAAACTAAAGAACAAGTAAAAGATGACCTAGTGAGGGAGGGAAGGGTTTGAATTGAGGAAGAAATGTTATGAATATGAAAAGAAGGATCAAGATGGAGGAGAAAAGTCACAGTCTAAAGTTGTTAAACTCAATTTTGAGTCCTGAGGACTGTAACATGTCTAATTAGATGTCAAGGGGTTATTTCCAGTCTGCATTGGGTTTCAGTGAAGCATTATAACAGGCCAAGGGTGAACATGTGGGCATGGGAGCAAGGTACTGAGTTGAAAGCGACTGGAAGTTTAGGATCATGCTTGTGGGCTGTGAAGGTGTCCTATGAACACCCAGTTTCTGTTTAGTCTACTCAAAGTAGAGAAGATCACATGGGGAGTAGTAAATAAAGCAGACAAAATTGAAGGAGGTTCAAGTGAAATGTTGCTTCACCTGAAAGGAATGTTTGGGGCTTTGAATGTTGAGAAGGGAGAAGGTAAAAGTGTAGGTATTGCACCTTATATGTTTGAAAGGTCAGGTGACATGGGAAGGAGATGAAGCATTAGGGGAATGAAGGAGGGGATCAGGGTGTCACAGAGGGAATTTTCTATATGGAATGCTGTTTGGGTCAGTGAGGAGAAGATGTGTTTCATGGTATCACCCTGCTGGAGTTGACAGAAATGGCAGAGAATGATCCTTGAATGCAAAGGTTGGTGGGATGAAAATTGAGGATAAGGGGACCTTATCATGGTTCTGGGAGGAGGTTCTGGGATGACAGAGGTTCAGGAAATGGGTCGAACTTAATATATTTGTTTAAGAAGAGAAATGCACAATATAAAATTAACTTAAATAAAGATTTTGAAATGTCACTTCTAGAATCAATTTTTAAAAATTAATTTTACAGGATGCAAGCATTGCTGACAATACCAGCATTCATTACCAATCCCTACTTGTCTTTGAGAAGGTAGTGGTAAGGTGCCTTCCTGAACTGCTATAGTTCCTGAGGTATAAGTACAGTGCTATTAGCAAGGAAATTCCAATATTTTGATCTAGTGACAGTGAAGAAATGACAATGCATTTCCAAGTTAGGATAATGAATGACTTGTGAGGGGAACATCCAGGTGGTGATCTTCTCAAGTGTTTGTTGCGCTTGTCCTTCTAGATAGCAGCAGTCATACATTTGGAATTTGAAAAACTTTTCAGCATAGTTGTTAGTAAGAAAAGAAAAATATTCAATTGGCATGGCTGAATTAAGAGCACTGACACATTCTAGAAAATTGGATAAAAATTGTATCAAAAATATGACACCTGGAATTAAAGTTTTACAGTCAGAATGTTTGTATAAATATAAGACTTTTATTAACACATCAACAATAGGTATAGAGCAATAATTTCTCTTTTATCTTAATCTTAACATGCACCAATATTAATTAAAAATTAGCACAGAGCTGAATTATTAAGGCTCAAAAGATCCAATAAATAAAATCGCCTTCCTGAAGTAAAGTCAACAAGGTTCAGATCATTGATTTAATTTTATTTTGCTGTAAATAAGCAGAAGTTAAGAAATTAAATCCCAAAACCATTTAACCTTGTATTTGCATTTAACATTGCTAATTAAAGGACCATTTATTTTCATATAAAAAATAATTAACGTAAACAAGTAGAAAAAATGAAACTGTAATAGATTGAGGAACTAAGGGGATTCCGTGTGCCCATTCATGAAATTAACAATTCATCTTTAGTAATAGTCTAATGCTAAATATTGCCAGTTTGCTTCATTGCATTACATCTTATGTATTCAGTTCTTGGCCACCAGCAGGTAACTCCTGTTGGCACTATCAAAGTTTATGCCACTAGAAATTATCAGAATCTAGGCTGACACTCGAATGCAAAATCAAGACAAGTCCTATATTGTCAGATAGGAAAATGAATCAGGGAAAAGCTGCTCCATGCAGTTAAAGATGTACAGCTGGCTAACTGAAGTCTTGTACCTTTGAATACTCTGGCATGAAAATATGTCCAATACTCTTACAGCATCTATGCCATATCTGCCACAGCAATTAAACAATGGAATTCACAATCATTCTTTCATTAATTATATGTTTCATTTATCCATTTCTATGTTTGTGCAACAAAATTCATTAACTTAAAATATAGCTAGTATTCTAGCATTAGGAATGGGAGAGATTGTCAGACTGTTCCATGCATAGACCAAGGAATCAATTTTGTTCACTGATTTGATTTGATTTATTCTTGTCATATATAGAACATAGAACATTACAGCACAGAACAGGCCCTTCGGCCTTCGATGTTGCGCCGATCAATATAAAAAGCAATGACCCTCCAAACTAAACCATTCCCTTCTCTTCCATATACTTATCAACTAACCTCTTAAACGCCACCAAACTTGGCGCATCTACAACTGCTGCAGACAGGGCATTCCACTCCCGAACCACCCTTTGGGTAAAGAACCTACCTCTGATATCCGTCCTATAACTATCACCCCTTAATTAAAGCTGTGTCCCCTCGTGCTAGCTTTCTCCATCCTAGGAAAAAGGCTATCACTGTCCACCCTATCTAAACCTCTAATTATCTTATATGTTTCGATAAGGTCCCTTCTTAGCCGCCTCCTTTCTAACGAAAACAACCTCAAATCCCTCAGCCTCTCTTCATAAGACCTGCCCTCCATACCAGGCAACATCCTGGTAAACCTCCTCTGTACCCTCTCCAATGCCTCCACATCTTCTTATAATGTGGGGACCAGAACTGCACACAATACTCCAAGTGCGGCCGCACTAGAGTTTTGTACAGTTGCAACGTGACATTGCGGCTCCAAAATTCAATCCCCCTACCAATAAAAGCTAAGACTCCATATGCCTTCTTAACAACCTTATTGACTTGACTGCCTACTTTCAGGGATCTATGCACAAATACACCAAGATCCCTCTGTTCATCAACAATATTAAGAATCCTACCATTAGCCCTATACTCTACACATTTATTATTCCTGCCAAAGTGCATTACCTCACACTTTTCCACATTAAACTCCATTTGCCACCTCTCGGCCCAGCTCTGCAACATGTCCAAGTCTCTCTGCAAACTATAACACCCCTCTTCACTATCTACCACTCCACCGACTTTAGTGTCATCTGCCAATTTACTAATCCATCCTTCAATACCCTCATCCAGATCATTTATAAAAATTACAAACAGCAGGGGCCCCAAAACAGCCCCCTGAGGTACACCACTTGTCACCGAACTCCACGATGAATATCTCCCATCAACCACAACCCTCTGTCTTCTATCTGCTAGCCAATTCCTAATCCAATTAGCTAAATCACCCTCTATCCCATACATCTGCATTTTCTGCAGAAATCTTCCATGGGCCACCTTATCAAACGCCTTACTAAAGTCCATATATACCACATCAACCGCCTTACCCCCATCCACCTCCTTAGTCACTTTTTCAAAAAAACTCAATGAGGTTAGTAAGGCACGACCTACCCTTCACAAAACCATGCTGACTATCCCCAATCAATTCATTTCTCTCTAAATAACTATAAATCCTATCCCTCATAATTCTCTCCAATATTTTGCCCACAACAGAAGTAAGACTCACTGGCCTATAATTCCCTGGAAGGTCTCTCTTCCCCTTCTTGAACAAGCATATATATTAGCATACAGTGAAAAGTATTGTTTCTTCAAGCCATACAGAGAAAGCATACCATTCATAGAGAAGGAAACGAGCAAATGCAGAATGTAATGTTACAGTCATAGCTAGAGTGTAGAGAAATGTCAACTTAATGTAAGGTAAGTCCATTCAAAAGTTTGACAGCAACAGGGAAGAAGCTGTTCTTGAGTTGGTTGGTACGTGACCTCAGACTTTTCTATCTTTTTCCTGACTGAAGGAGGTGAAAGATGAAAATGCAGTCCTTAATTATGCTGGCTGCTTTACCAAGGCAGGGCAAGTGTAGACAGAGTCAAAGGACGGAAGGCTGGTTTGCATGATGGACTGGGTTACATTCACAACCTTTTGTAATTCCTTGCAGTCTTGGGCAGAGCAGGAGCCATACCAAGCTGTGATACAACCAGAAAGAATGCTTTCTATGGTTCATCTGTAAAAGTTGGTGAGAGTTGGAGCTCATATGCCAAATTTCTTTAGTCTTCTGAGAAAGTAGAGACCTTGCTGAGCTTTCTTAACTATCATGTCGGCATGGGGGGACCAGGACAGATTGTTGGTGATCTGGATATGTAAAATCTTGATGCTCTCAACCTTTCTACTTCATCCCCATTGATGTAGACAGGGACATGATCTCCTATTTGCTTCCTGAAGTCAATGACAATCTCTTTCATTTTGTTGACATTGAGGGAGAGATTATTGTTGCTCCACCAGTTCACCAGATTCTCTATCTCATTTCTGTACTCAGTCTCATCATTGTTTGAGATCTGACCCACCACGGCAGTGTCATCATAAGAACATAAGAACATAAGAAATAGGAGCAGGAGTAGGCCACACAGCCCCTCGAGCCTGCCCCGCCATTCAATAAGATCATGGCTGATCTGTACAGGTTCAGCACCACTTTCCCACTTTCTCCCCGTAACCCTTAATTCCCTTGTCAATTAAAAATCTATCCACTCTTGACGAACATATTCAGTGAGGAAGCCTCCATCACTTCATTAGGCAGAGAATTCCAAAGATTCACCACCCTTTGCGTGAAGAAACCCCTCCGCAACTCCAATCTGAACTGTCTGCCACCCCACCCCCACCCCACACACCCCTCCCCCCCACAATCTTGAGGCTGTGCCCTCTAGTCCTGCTATCTTTGCTAAGCAGGAAGAGTCTCTCAACCTCTACCCTATCCATCCCTTCATTATCTTATACGTCTCTACAAGATCCCCTCTCAGCCTTCTAAACTCCAAAGAGTACAAACCTAGCATATTCAGTCTCTCCTCATAATCCAACGCCTTCATCTTCGGTATCAGCCTAATAAACCTTCTCTGCACCCTCTCCAAGGCGAATATATCCTTCCTCGAATGCAGCGACCAAAACTGCATACAGTACTCCAGCTGCAGCCTCACCAGCACCCAGCAACAGCTGCAACAGAACCTCCCTACTTTTATATTCTATCCCCCTAGCTATAAAGGCCAACATTGCATTTGCCTTCTTAATCACCTGTTGCACCTGCATACTGTATTTTTGCGATTCATGCACAAGGACCCCCAGGTCCCTCTGCACCGTCGCATGCTGCAGCTTTTCTCCATTTAAATAGTAATCCTTCCTATCATTATTCTTACCAAAGTGGATAACCTCACATTTGCTCACATTATACTCTATCTGCCAGGTCCTCGCCCACTCACTCAACCTATCCAGATCCCTCTGCAGGCTTTCCACACCTTACACACAATTTGCTTTTCCACTCATCTTTGTGTCATCAGCAAATTTTGTCACCCTGCACTCTGCCCCTTCCTCCAGATCATCTATGTAAATGGTAAATAGTTGAGGCCCCAGCACCGAACCTTGGGGCACTCCACTAGTTACCAGCTGCCAATCAGAAAAGCACCCATTAATACCTACCCTCTGCTTCCTATTAGTCAACCAATCCTCTATCCAGTCTAACACCCTACCCCCGACTCCCTGCACCTTAACCTTCTGCAGCACTCTTTTGTGAGGCACCTTATCAAACGCTTTTTGGAAATCCAAAAACACTACATCCACCAGTTCCCCTCTGTCTACCACACTAGTCACTTCCTCATAGAACTCCAATAAATTCGTCAAGCACGACTTCCCCTTAACAAATCCGTGTTGCGTCTGCCTGATCAAACCGTTCGTATCCAGGTGCCTTGTTATTTCTGCTTTGACTACAGATTCAAGCATTTTTCCTACTACAGACATTAAACTAACCACCCTATAATTCCCTGCCTTCTGTCTGCTACCTTTTTTAAACAGCAGTGTAACATTAGCTGTTTTCGAATCTTCCTGTACTTTTCCGGAGTCCAGCGAATTTTGAAAGATAATTACCAGGGTATCCGTTATCACCTCTGCCATTTCCTTGAGGACCCTGGGATCCATTCCATCCGGTCCCGGGGACTAATCTACCCTCAGCCCCATTAGCCTATCAAGCACCACCTCTCTTGTGACTGTAATCTCATCAAGGACCTCATCTCCTACCACCCTTCTATCCTTAATTTCGGGCAAGCTATTTACGTCCTCCTCCGTAAAGCCCGACACAAAAAACTTATTCAAGGTCACCGCCATATACCTGTCATCCACCATTAAACCACCTCTCTCATCCTCCAAGGGTCCTACATTAACTCTGGCCATCCTCCTATTCTTTATATACTTATAAAAACTCTTACTGTCCTTTTTGATGTTTTGAGCTAGTTCAGCCTCATATTCCATCTTTCCTTTTTTAATCACCTTTTTAGTCACTCTCTGCTGTGGTTTAAAACTTTCCCAATCCTCCGATTGCCCACTATTTTTAGCCATTCTGAATGCCTCAGCTTTAGATTTAATACTCTCCTTAATTTCCTTGGAGAACCATGGCTAATTTTTCCTTCTCCTACAGTCCTTCCTCACCATCAGAATATATTTTTGCTTGAAAATCAAATTGGATTTGATTTGAAAACTTGAGAATCAAATTGGAGGGGGATTTGGCCAGACAGTCATAGGAGTATTAGGAGTGGAGTAGGGGGCTGAGAACACAGCCTTATGGCGGACCGGTGTTGAGGGTGATCATGGAAAAGGTATTGTTGACTATGCTTACTGATTGTGATCCGTGAGTTAGGAAGTTCAGGATCTAGTCACAGAGGTGCTGAGGCCCAGGCCACAGAGTTTGGAGGTGAGTTTCATGGGAATAATGGTGCAGAAGGCTGGGCTATAGTCAATAAATAAGAGTTTGACATAGGTGTCCTTGTTATCTAGGTGTTCCAGGATTGAGTGCAGGGCCAGGGAGGTGGCATCTATTGAACCTGTTGTGTTGATAGGCAAACTGTAGTGGATCCAGGTAGCCTGGGAAGCTGGAATTGACTCGGGCCATGATTAGCCTTTCAAAGCACTTTATAATAATGAATGTCAGAGCCACTGGCCAATAGTCGTTAAGGCATGCTGCTTGGTTTTTTCTTAGATACTGAAATGATGATCATCTTCTTGAAGCAGATAGGGACCTCAGATTGTTGTAAAAAGAGGTTGAAGATGTCTGCAAATACTCCTGCCAGCTGATCCACACAGGATCCGGGCCAGTTACTTTCCATTGGTTGACCTTCGAGAAAGCTGCTCCAATATCTGCAGTGGTGACCCAGATACAGGTTCATCCAGGGCTTCTAGGGTGGAAGGCATGCTCTCACTGATCTCTTGCTCAAAACCGACATAGAATGCATTGAGCTCATCAGAGAGGGATGCATTGGAGCCGATGATTTTACATGCCTTCAACTTGTAGCCTGTTAGGTCTTGCAAACCTTGCCATAGTTGTACAGGTTCAGGTCTCCTGCGCATTGGCTCACAGAATGCAATTATGGTTCAGCCTTCATGATAGAATGTGCCATTAAAATATCATGTGTATTAAAAATCAATGTTTTTGTGTCATAAAAATTATTTGATATTAAATGTATGTACTTTAATTGCTGATAAGCATTGCTTGTATTGAAAGGGGTAATTATAAAGACTCATCATAAGAGGAATCCAAACTGCTTGGAATTGAGCCAGTTTTAATTTGGTTCAATTTAAAACATTTAACTTGCATAGCAGTTGGATAGTTTGCAAATTTGTGTCCTTAAGCATGCTCACAAGGCTATTTTGCATTTTCTGCCAATTGTTTGTGGACTGGTGTGTTTAAATAGCTGAGAGGGAATCCTGTACATCCTATTACTTGCTTTGTCAAGGACCAGTCTGAAATTTTTTCTATGGGTGTTCAACAGGAGCAACAACCTGAGACAATAAAAATGTACAAGATTTTCCTATCCTGGGCCTTCTCTGTGATGATGTAAAGATGCCGGCGTTGGACTGGGGTGGTAAGAACTCAGTAAGAATTTAGCAACACCAATTTTAAATCCAACCGATTTATTTGATAGTAAATCTGCGAGCTTTCAACACTCTGTGTCTTCGTCAGGCAAATGCAGTGTTCTGGTCTGCAATAGCACACATCAGCACAGACAGTCAGAAATTGCTGATTAGAATGCGAATCCTTACATCTAACCTGCTATTCAAGTGTTAAAGTGGCTAACAATGTGTGTGAAGGGAATCCTGAGCATTGGTTAGAGAATTGTGTATTTTCACAATTGTATATTACACAATTCTCTAACCAATGCTCAGGATTCCCTTCACATACATTGTTAGCCACTTTAACACTTGAATAGCAGGTTAGATGTAAGGATTCGCATTCTAATCAGCAATTTCTGACTGTCTGTGCTGATGTGTGCTATTGCAGACCAGAACACTGCATTTGCCTGACGAAGACACAGAGTGTTGAAAGCTCGCAGATTTACTATCAAATAAATCGATTTAAAATTGGTGTTGCTAAATTCTTACTGAGTTCTTACCTTCTCTGTGATCCAGATATGACCCAAGTAAGATCTACAGCACAACCACCTCCCACAGGCAGGGCATTGCACCAGAAAATCAGGAGAAAGCAGCATCAGAGATGTAATGTTGACTATACGGAAACCCATCCAGTCCACTGTGACCTTTGAATTAGTCTAGGAGTTGATTCCAAGAAAATATTCCAATCTACCTCTTTCATCTGTGGGTTCCTCCCACAACCTTTCCATCTGTGGGAATGCTATAACACATTTTTTCCTTGGCTTTCATCAAGCTTTCCTCCAAAGAGCCTAAAAAAAGGGCTGTGGGTTTTAAATACAAAGAAAGTGGTTTGCTCACATAGGCTGGAATTGTACCAGCATGCTCACCTCAATTCTGGGAGTAGGCAAGGCTCGGAGAACAGAATTGTCCATTGGCCTCGAGTGGGATCATATGATCCCTGGGTAGACTTGCTGGTAAAATTCCGCCAATGGATTAAAAATAACAACAGGCGTATATATGAGATGTTGACAGCGTAGGTTAAGAAATAAAACTCAGGAAAAAGCCTGTAAAATGCCACAAGGGCATCAGTATCAATCATATGATCCACCCTTAAAGCAATCATACAATCACTTAAATATATAAGAGGCTTTTTGTCCTTTAATTCATTTTTATAATAATTTATTGATAGCACTTCAATACTTTGTAGTAGATGCAGATTGGGTGGTTACATGGACATTCGGAGGATGCAAGTACAAAAGGGTTCAGATGTCTGTAGTGTGGACTTAAGGGTGGGCAGGCACACAGCATGTAACAACCTTTCAATACTTTTCATAAACCTACATAGTTGTTAATTCCTTGTTGCCAATTAATGCAACCCAATACTTCTACCTGAAGTCAGGAGTTAGTAGAGATGGTACAGGGACTTCGCCGCATTGACCCACTCATGTTTGATGAACGCTTTGCAGACAAGTGGACAAAATTTGCAATTTTACTATTGTGTCGGCCTATAAGATAAATCAAAGAAGATACGTTTAGTGGGGCTAAATTCAAGAGTGACACTGGAGCAACAGAATAAAATTGGAGCAAAGTGCAACATTCTGCCAGGCAGTTGCAGCAAGAAATTAATCTATATGCTGCACCAAATTGTAACAATTAGGTAGACCTCATGAAGTGTAAACTATCTGCAAGGATAGTGTGGCCTCTCTCCATTGCATGCAGGGTAGCTTCTAGTTTCATGTCATTAATCAGGTTGATGTTGGGTCATCACACTGGGATTAATCCATTTTGGTAGAGCTTTTCAAACTCTGCAGCAACAGTCTCCAGAAATGATAGAATATAAACATTTATTCAACTGCAAAATCATGGTGAAGCTGCCTGTCATATACCACATGAGGTTACGTGGTCCATGGTCTGTACTCCAATAAGAGGCCCCTTGGTGACAATGCAGAACATAGTTGATGAGCTGGATCAGATATCAAAACTGGGTGACGAAGACCCCACTGGCAAGATCATAGAGTGGGTTTCTGTAATGGTTGCTGCAGTAAATAAAAAACAATATGGTTAGGATCTGCATTGAAATAGTTTACTTAAAGCTAGGAACTGCTGAGATATCATCATCCTATGAAGATGGTTGAACAGATTAAAACTGACATGCCCAATGCAAAGGTAGTCAGCATCTTGGATGCAAAGCGCGAGTTCTGGCACATTTCTTTGAATGAAGAGTCCTCAAAATGGGATTTCAGGACCACATTCATGCCCCTAGTCAACAGATATTGTTTCTTCTACATGAATAATGGTAGTGAGGTCTTCCAAAAATGCATGGTCTAAGTATTTATGGGACAACTCTGTGAAAACATTGTCAATAACATTCTGGTCTGGGGTCATACAACGCAAGAACATGGCGTACATTTTCGTTAAGTCTTCAATGGAATCAGGACCATATAGTTGAAGCACAACCCTGTTAAATGCAGATTCAGGGCAAACCAGGTTGTCTATGTGGATCACTTATACTGATGGTCCAAAGCTAGATCCAGGAAAGATACCTGCAACATGACAGGTGTTCATTCCTGACAACAAGTACGCCCTGCAGCATTTCCTTAAAATGATAAATTATTTTTCCAAGTTTATTCCTTCTTACTTTGAGATCACTGGATATCTTCATCAGTTCCTCCACTAAGATGTCAATAGCGCTGTCAGAAACACCATACTATTGCATTCAACAAGCTCACAAAGACACTCGGTGCTTTCAGTGCTCCAATACTTTGACATTTGAGCATTTGTATGCCTATCCACAGATGCCACCCAGCAAGGACTTGGGTCTGTCAGCATCCAGAATGGCAGACCAGTAACCATCACATTAAGGATCCTCACTGACACAGAGATTCATTATGACTTGTTAGACATTTCATGACTTCATTCTTTGGTTTCCCTCTAAATGTTGAAACCTATAAACAATCACCACTTATTCTATTCAACTGTTCTTAAAAAACTGCTGCAATGCTGCAAACTCGGTGTTAATTTTAAACACAGTATGCAACATTCTGTTCAAGAGCCTTACTGTCCACCATTGACCAGGCAGATTGTGAGGAGGATATTGACATCATGACCATTGAGGTACTTTTGTCTCATCAAATCAAGCATGCTCTACAGCCAGATCTTATATGTAGGCAGTTCTATGTTATCATTATGAAAGATTGGTCCAATCTTCAAAGGCGCTTATCCTCCACACATTCTTCTCTATGAGAGAGGAGTTAATTATGCAAGATAACTGACACTGCATAAGCAACAATCCATCATCCCCAACTCTTTGCAGAGATACTATACCTGGCAACTCTACCAAGGACACCCAGGGTTGGAAGCAACTAGGTACAATGCAAAGGAATCACCATACCAGCACTCAGTGTACATAAACATGGAGAAGAAAGTATCCAGGTGAGCACCATGTATGTGCTCAAGCAGCATCCAACCAAAAATCTTCTATGCCTACACCACTCTGGTGACTGAAATCTTATGAATAGAATAACACACAGTACTTGTTCCTTGTTGAAAGCTCTGATGTTCAGTTTTTAATTCATCACAACTTGGTTCCCTTCAAGTAACCAGACCAAGGGTCATGGAATTCTCTTAAACAGCTGTTTAATACAAGTTATAGCGAGGAGCCTGAAAAGCCATAGACCACAGTTCGTAATTGGCCAGAGTATAGAATTCAGGAATATACATGCAGTTATAATTTTAAATTTGATTACAAGTAATTAACACTTACCAATCAAAGCATGGTAGTTATCTCTAACTATTCACAGCTACTGATTAATGTTGTATCATGTATAAGATACAGATATCAAAATGAATCACAATCATTGCACACCTGCTTAATTAGTCCAAAGACATGTTGGTTGGGTGCACTGACGATACTAAATTCTCTTTCAACGTACTCGAGCAGGTGAGTGTGGCAACTAGAGGATTTTCACAGTATCTTCATTGCAGCATTAACCTAAGACCACTTGCGACATGAGTACTTTTTCTATCCATTCATTGGTGTCATTGGCTGACCAGCATTTATTGCCCATCCTTAGTTGCCCTTGAGAAGGTGGTGATGAGCTGCCTTCTTGAATTGTTGTAGTCCATGTTCTGTGGTTTGGCCCACAATGCTGTTAGGGAGAGAATTCCAGGATTTTGACACAGCGACTGTGAAGGAACAGCAATATATTTTCAAGTCAGGATGATGAGTAACTTGGAGGGGACATTGCAGGTGATAGTGTCCCCATATATCAACTGCCCTTGTCCTTTGAGATAGAAGTGGTCATGGTTTCGGAAGGTGCTGTCTAAGGATATTTGATGAATTGCTGTAATGCACTTTGTAGATAGTACACATTGCTGCTACTGAACGTCAGTGATGGAGGGAGTGGATGTTTGTGGATGTAATGCCAATCAAGTGGCTGCTTTGTCCTGGATGGTTTCAAAATACATGAATGTTGTTGGAGCTGCACCCATCCAAGCAAGTGAGGAGTATTCCATCACACTCCTGACTTGTGCCTTGTAGATAGTGGATAGGCTTTGGGGAATCAGGAGGTGAGTTACTCAGCACAGTATTCCTAGCCTTTGATCTGCTCTTGTAGTTATTGTGTTCATGTGGTGAGTCCAGTTGAGTTTCTGGTCAATGGTAACCGTAAGGATGTTGACAGTGGGGGATTCAATGACGGTAACACCATTGAATATCAAGGGACTGTTGTTAGAATGTTTCTTATTGCTGATGGTCATTCCCTGGCTTTGTGTGACATGAATGTTACTTGCCACTTGTCAGCCCAAGCTTTGATATTATCCAGATCTTGTTGCATTTGAATATAGTATCTGAGGAGTTGTGAATGATCCTGAATATTATGCAATCATCAGCGAACATCTCCACTTCTGACCTTATGATGGAAGGAAAGTCATTGATGAAGCAGCTGAAGATTGTTAGGCCTAGGACACTACCCTGAGGGACTCCTGCAGAAATATCCTACTGTTGAGATGACTGATCCACCACAACCACAACCATCTTCCTATGTACCAGGTATAACTTCAACCAGCAGAATGTTTGCTCCCTGATATTCATTGATTCCAGTTTTGCTAGGGCTCCTTGATTCTATACTGGATTGAATATAGCCTTGATGTCAAGGGCTTCCACTCTCACATCACCTCTGGAATTTAGCTCTTTTGTCCATGTTTGGACCAACGCTGTCATGAGGTCAAGAGCTGAGTGACCTTGGCAAAACCCAAACTGGGTGTCACTGGAACAAGTGCTATTTTGATAGCACCATCAATGAACCCTTTCATCACTTTACTGATAATCAAGACTGATTGGTAATTGGTTAAGTTGGATTTGTCCTACCTCTTATGCACAGATATACCTGGCCAATTTTTCACAATGTCAGGTAGATTCCAGCTTGGCTAGAGGATTGGCAAGTTTTGGAGCGTAAGTCTTCAATACTGTTGCCGGAATGTTATCAGGGCCCAATGCCTTTGCAGCATCCAGTGCCTCCAACTGTTACTTAATATCATACAAAGTGAATCAAATTGTATAAACACTAGCAACTGAGATGCTGAGGACCACTAGAGGAAGCCAAAATTGATCACTCAGTAGGCACTTCTGGCTAAAGATTGCTGCAAATACTTCAGCCTTTTCTTTTACATTGATGTGCTGGACTCCTCCATCATTGAGGATGGGGGTTTTTGTGGAACCTCTTCCTCCAGTGAGTTGTTTAATTGTCCACCACCATTTCCACTGGATGTGGAAAGACTGCAAAGCTTAGGTCTTATCCATTGATTGTGGAATAGCTTAGCTCTGTCTATCACTTGCTGTTTTTGTCATTGGGCATGCAAGTAGTCCTGTTTGGTAACTTCACCAGGTTGACACCTCATTTTTAGATATGCCTAGTGCTGCTCCTGGCATACCCTCTTGCATTCTCCATTGAATCAGGGTTGATCGCCTGGCTTGATAGTAATGATTGAGTGGGGGATATTTCGAGCCATGAGTTTGCAGATTGTGTCGGAGTACAGATCCACTGATGTTGATGGCCTACTGTGCCTCATGGATGCCCAGTCTTGAGTTGCAAGATCAGTTTGAAGTCTGTCCCATTTAGCACGATGATAGTGCCATGCAACACAATGGAGATTATTCTCAATGTGAAGGCAGGACTTAATCTCCACAAGGACGGTGTTGTAGTCACTCTTACTGATATTGTCATGGACAGATGTATCTGCAGCCGACAGATTGGTAAGAATCAGATAAAGTGTGTTTTCTCCTGTTGTTGGTTCCTTTACCACCTGCTGCAGAGCCAGGCTAGCAGTTATGTCCTTTGAGACCCGGCCAGCTCAATCAGCAGTGCTGCTGCCGAGCCACTCTTGGTGGACATTGAAATCCCCTACCCAAAGTACATTTTACACCCTTGTCACCCTCAGTGCTTCCTCCAAGCAAGTTCAACATGGAGGAGTACTGACTCATCAACCAAAGAAGGATGGTATGTGATAACCAGTAAGATGTTGCTCTTGTTTAACCTGAAGTTACAAGTGGTGTACCTCAAGGATCTGTTTTAGGCCACTGCTGTTTGTCACTTTTATAAATGACCTAGATGAGGGTGTAGAGGGTTGGATTAGTAAATTTGCTGACGATACCAAAGTGGGGAGAGTTGTAGACAGCGAGGATGGATGTTACAGTTTGCAGAGGGACATAGATAGGTTGCAGAGCTGGGCCGTGAGGTGGCAAATGGAATTCAATACGGATAAGTGTGAGGTGATTCACTTTGGTAGGAATAACAGGCATATGAAATATAGGGCTAATGGAAGGACCCTTAATAGTGTTGTCGAGCAGAGGGATCTTGGGGTACAAGTACATAGCTCTTTGAAAGTTGGCACCCAGGTTGATAAAGTTGTTAAGAAAGCGTACGGTGTGTTAGCTTTTATTGGTAGAGGGATTGAATTTAGGAGCCGTGAGGTTATGTTACAACTGTACAAAACTCTGGTGCGGCCGCACTTGGAGTATTGCGTACAGTTCTGGTCGCCGCATTATAAGAAAGATGTGGAAGCATTGGAAAGGGTGCAGAGGAGGTTTACCAGGATGTTGCCTGGTATGGTGGGAAGGCCTTATGAGGAAAGGCTGAGGGACCTGAGGTTATTTTCATTAGAGAGAAGAAGGTTACACGGTGACCTAATTGAGGCGTATAAGATGATCAAGGGACTGGATAGGGTGGATAGTGAGAGCCTTTTTCCTCGGATGGTGATGACCAACACGAGGGGACATAACTTTAAATTAAGAGGTGGTAGTTATAGGACGGATGTCAGAGGCAGGTTCTTTACACAGAGGGTGGTGAGGGCGTGGAATGCCCTGCCTGCAGCAGTTGTGGACTCGCCTACTTTGGGGGCATTCAAATGTTCGGTGGATAGGCATATGGATGATATTGGAATAGTTTAGGTTAGAGGGTCCACTGGCCGGCGCAACATCGAGGGCCGAAGGGCCTGTACTGCGCTGTAATGTTCTATGTTCTATGAAGCCATGAGACTTCAAGGGTCCAGAGTCAACGTTAAGGACTCTCAGGGCAACTGCTCCCAACTGTGCTGTCATCACCTCTGCTGCGTCTGTCCTGCTGGTGGGACAGCAGGTAGCCAGGGATGGTAATGTGCCTAGGGTGTCATCTAAGATATGATTCTGTGAGAATGACTATGTCTGTGAGACAGCTCTCCCAGTTTTGACACTAGCCCCCAGCTGTCAGTAAGGAGGAAATTTCAGTATTGATATGGCTGTCTTTTCCAGTGCCTAGATCGATGCCAGTTGGCCCATTAGATTTCATTTCTTCATTGAGACTTTGTAGCAATGAATATATCTGAGTGGCTTGCTAGGCTATTTCAGAGGACAGTTGAGAATTAAATACAATACTGTGGCTTGGAGTCACGTGTCAATGAGACCAGATAAGGATGGCAGGTTTCCTTCCCTAAAGAACTGTTGTTCTTGCCGCATCCTGAAGTCCACACTCAGTGCCATGCACTGTCATATGTGCACCCTCAACATCCCTCTCCAACAGCACTGACTTACTTTTTCTCAAAGTTTTGCTTTATTCCTTGTCTCATCCAATGCATTAACAAGAAACTTTTAGATATTAAGAAATGGAAGCTTCAACAACTCATTGACACCAACACCCATCCAGAACCCTCTACCTCCTCCTGTCCATCGGACCACATCCCTTCTAACCCCAGCCCTTGTCGTTTATTTGCAGCATGACATTGGCT
Organism: Sphyrna mokarran; assembly: GCA_024679065.1. NCBI lineage: Eukaryota > Metazoa > Chordata > Chondrichthyes > Carcharhiniformes > Carcharhinidae > Sphyrna > Sphyrna mokarran. Next base: position 29,140,626 of record JAGIQG010000028.1, read on the forward strand.
GTCTCAATTTCTCTACTCCTCTCAACCTGTCTAATCAGTCGCCTTCCAAACTTGCTGCACTTCTTTCTCTCAGATCCAACCCTGACCTCATCAACAAACCTGCCGAAAAAGGCAGTGCTACTGTTGTCTCGCATATGGACATCTCTTTCGCAGAGGCTGACTGCCAATTTTTTCATAGCTTCCTCCTACCTTGCCCTGGACTATGACTCCCAATGGAACATCAAACCATTGTTTCCAGGACTGTCAATGACCTCATCACCTCCGAAATCTTCCCTCCACAGTTTCCAACTTCATGATCTCCCAATCACAGACAGCACACTTCTAATTCCTTCTCAAAATCCACAAAACAGGAGTGTCCCAATAGGCCCATCATGTCAGCCTGTTACTGCCTTACTGAACTCATTTCCTCTTATCTTGACTCCATTCTCTCTCCATTTGTTCAGTCCTTTCTCACCGACATCTGTGATCCCTCTGAGGCACTACACCATATCAACAACTTCCAGGTCCCTGCTCAAACTGCCTCCTCCTCACCACAGGGGTAGCATACTCACTCATTTTAACTGGTTCTAACACACCAATGTTAACAAGTTGTACTAATTCTTCTTCAACCTTGGGACAAATTACATATGGAACCACCCTTACTTTGGGACTTTTTGGTTGACGATTAGGTTTTATCTTAAATTTCATTTGAACTCCCTTCATTGATGTCCAATCTCTCTACACCTCAATTCCCTGTCAGGATGGGTTCAACGCTCTTAGTTTCTTCCAGAGGTCTGAACAATCCCTACCCACCACCACTCTCTTCCATCTGACTGAACTAGTTCTTTCACTCAACAATTTCTCCTTTAACTCTTCCTACTTCCTCCAAATAAAAGATGTAGCTATGGGCAGCCACATGGATCCCAGCTACGCCTGTCTCCTTATACATTATGTGGAGCATTCCTTATTCCAGTCCTACTTTGGCCACCTCCCACAACTCCTTTATCGGTGTTTTGATGGCTATTTCCGTACCATTTCATGCCCTCATCTGGACCTTGAAAAATTTATCAAATTTGCTTCCAATTTTCACGCCTCAATCACCTTCACATGGTCCATATTTGACACTTCCTTTCCCTTTTTTGACCTCTCTCTATTTCTGATGAAAATCTGTCTACAACGTCTATTACAAACTCTCACAACTACCTTGACACCCCACAATCTAAGGCTCCACTCCATTCTCCCAGTTCCTTTGCCTCCGCACACCTCCCCACCCCCCCATCTGTTCTGATGATACCACTTTACAAAATGGTGCTGGTGATATACCTTTCTTCTTCCTTAATCATAGTTTTCCACCCACTATAAATGATAGGGCTCCACTGCATCCGACGCATCCCCCTTGTCACTGCTGTTACCTGTTCCCCTCCCTCCCAGAACCAGAATAAGGTCCCCTTGTCCTTATTTTTTACCCCACCAGATTCTGTGTTCAAAGGATTATCCTGTGGCATTTCTGCCAAGTGTAGTATGGTGCTACCACTCAATGCATCTTCTCCTCACTCCTCCTGTCAGTGTTCCAGAGGGATCATTCTTTTTGGGAGACCCTGGTCACTTCTCCATCACACCCAACATCTCACCCTCTGCCCATGGCACCCTCCCATGCAAGCATTGAAGGTGCAATACCTGCCTCTTTACCTCCTCCCTGCTCACCATCCTAGCAAAATCAATCATATTCAGATGCCAAGCAAAAGTAAAGAAAACAGCAGAGTTTTAGGTCATAGTAAAGCTCCAGGTCACAGCCATGCACCAAGCTGAGATCTTGGGAGATCAGAAGTTAGTTCTGGAGTCTGAAAATCCTTTAATGCACGTGATAGATATGGAAAATGAAGCTTTTTTTTTCAAATTCCGTCATGGGATATGAGCATTGTTAGCTGGGATAGCATTTACTGCCCATCTCTAATTTGTCCTTGAATTGAGTGGCTTGCCAAGCCATTTCAGAGGACATTTAAGAGTCAACATACTACTGTAAATTTGGAGTCCCATAATTAAGAGTAGGTAAATAAATTGTGTACTATCAACCAAATTGATCTCCCTGGGCATAGCAAATTATTTGAAAAGAAGAATTAGAGTATAAGAATTGTTAATGATATATTGTACATTTGTTAAATGATGCAATATTGGTAAAATAGTTAATCATGATGATGAGGTCAGTGCAGTGGACATGAAAGATGTTGGATGTGATTCTGAATTAAGGAAAGTGTAATAACTTCAATCAGGCCATTTGAAATTGGCCTATTGGAGTATGAACTCCCTGATTAAGGATCCAATAGAGCCTGAGGGAATGGGGGAGATCCTGAATGAATACTTGCATCGGTATTCATGCAGGAGACTGGCCGGATGTCTGTTGCTGATGTTGACAAAGTTGAGGATCAGTTGAGGGAAATAAAGATTACGAGGAAAGAGGTGTTGGGGCTGTTAGGCAGCTTAAAGACATATAAAGCTCCGGGGCCTGATGGCATTTACCCCAGGCTGCTAAGGGAGTTGAGGGAAGACTTGGCTGGGCCTCTGACGCAAATCTTTGTCTCTTCCTTGGACACAGGTGAGGTCCCAGAGGACTGGAGGATAGCAAACGTAGTACCGTTGTTTAAAAAAGGTCAGAGGGATCACCCAGGGAACTATAGGCCGGTGAGCTTGACTTCAGTTATAGGTAAGCTAATGGAGAGGATCCTTAGGGACAGGATGTATGAGCATCTGGAGCGCTGCGATCTGATCAGGGATACGCAGCATGGCTTCGTCAAGGGGAAGTCTTGTCTTACAAATCTAGTGGAATTTTTTGAAGAAGTGACAAAAACAGTTGATGAAGGACATGCTGTTGATGTCGTCTACATGGATTTCAGTAAGGCGTTTGACAAGGTTCCTCATGGTAGACTGATAGAGAAGGTGAAGGCGCATGGGATACAGGACCGGGTATGTAGATGGGTCGAGAACTGGCTTGGGAGGAGGAGACAGAGGGTAGTAGTGGAAGGCTTTTTTTCCGACTGTAAGCCTGTCACTAGTGGAGTGCCACAAGGCTCAGTACGAGGTCCTCTTCTATTTGTGGTCTACATAAATGACTTGGAAGTTGGGGTAGGTGGTGAGATCAGCAAATTTGCTGATGACACTAAGATGCTTGGATTGGCGGGTACAGAGGAGCAGTGTCAGGCAATACAACAGGACATAGACAGGTTGGTAGACTGGGCAGATAGATGGCAAATGGAATTTAATCCGGATAAATGCGAGGTGATGCATTTTGGCCGGAAAAATGTAGAAGAGAGTTATAGGATAAAAGGTAAAACTATACGGAGCATAGAGACGCAGAGAGACTTGGGGGTGCAGGTTCACAAGTCTCTGAAGGTGTCCTCACAGGTGGAGAAGGTGATAAAGAAGGCGTATAGTATGTTAGCTTTCATAGAAAAGGGTATAGAATACAAGAGTAGGAGTTTGATGTTGCAGTTGTATAGAACTTTGGTTAGGCCTCACTTGGAATACTGCGTCCAGTTCTGGTCTCCGTACTATTGGAAGGATGTGGAGTCCTTGGAGAGAGTGCAGAGGAGGTTTACCAGGATGCTGCCTGGTATGGAAGGACTGTCTTATGAGGAACGATTAAATAGACTGGGGTTGTTTTCCCTTGAAAGACGTCGGCTTAGAGGGGATCTAATAGAGGTGTATAAGATTATAAGGGGTATAGATAGAGTTAATGGTGGTAAACTTTTTCCACCTTCAGAAATGGATAGGACGAGGGGTCATGGCCTTAGGGTGAGGGGGGCTATGTATAAGACGAATATTAGAGGGCAGTTTTTCACACAAAGGGTAGTGGGGGTGTGGAATGCACTGCCGAGTAAGGTGGTGGGAGCAGGCACGCTAGGGCTGTTTAAGGGTCTCTTGGACAGCCACATGAGCGTTATGCAGATAGAGGGATATAGTAGGACTGTTTAACTATGGCTTTTTTTTTTCCACAGGTAATTCGGTCCATACTTGACCATCAAGGAGCATGCATTCAGCAGGTGGTGCGAGGACAGCTCTTGGATGTTGATTCATGGGTTGCCTGGTGCTTCATGTCGTAAATGAGTGCTTTATCTGGACCATCTGAAGGGCACCATGACAGCTCAGTGACTATCGCTGTAGCTGTGCAGACACTTGGAATTGGGCTGGTGTCTGCGGGAGTTTGTGCGTTCTCCCCGTGGTTGCGTGGGTTTTCTCCGGGCGCTCCGGTTTCCTCCCACATCCCAAAAATTCGCTCTTAGGCTGATTGGGAAACAAATTGTCCCTACATTTAGACTCTTCTATATTAGGAATAACCTAAAATTAGGATAGGATAATGGAACTGTTACTATATAGTTATGACGGCGGCGCGGGCTCGTTGGGCCGAAGGGCCTGTTTCCCATGCTGTGTTGCTCTAAAAAAAAATTGATAGGAAAATCAGGGAGTCTTTGCCTTATACTTAACAGGAATGTCAGGTAGACTATATTCTGTGGTGGAACCAGGCCTGGATCAATAACATACATATTCAATCAGAATTTACTGCCTCCATAAGTTCTTTGTACTTGCTGAGCTATATTACTAAAAAGAAATCCTGCATGAAGCCAGCATAACATACAGCTGTCTGAAAAGCTTCCACAACAATGGTTGAGATTCAGCGGCTACATACATCTGTAAATATGCTTATGGAAGAGTGAAAGATCAATCTTGCCGAATTTCTGTGCACCTGATAATCTAGCAAATCTTCAATTTAAGGAGGCAGACATTGAGTATCATGCAATTGTGGCTGTGCAAACTGAACTATTTGGTTTAATGACAGCTATGATGTGGGTAGCATACTCACTCACTTTAACTGGTTCTAACACACCAGTGTTAACAAGTTGTACTAATTCTTCTTCAACCTTGGGACAAATTACATATGGAACCACCCTTACTTTGAAACTTTTTGGTTGACTATTAGGTTTTATCTTGAATTTCATTTGAAATCCCTTCATTGAGCTAAGTGTCTCTTCAAATACACTCTAATATTTTTCCCAAAGTTTTAAAGTTGATATGGTTTGTAGATTTACATTAACACTGCAATAAAGTTATTGTGAAAATACTTGAGTAGCCACATTCCAATACCTGTTTACATACACCGAGGGAGATCTGGATAAACCCATACAGGCACAGGGAAAATGTGAAGACTCTGCATAGATGGTGACTCAAGCCGGGATTCGAACGCAGGTCCCTGGCATTGTAGGTAGCAGTGCTAACTTCTGTGCCACTGTGCTGTTCCACGATGTCAGTAGCTTTGGAAATAAATGTTGTTCAAGGATCTTCATCAAGTTATTGTACATTCTGGTTCTTGGCTTTGCTGGATGAACCAAGTTCTGGAGCAAATTTAAGTTTTTACATCCTATTCTATTGAGAAAAACTAGTACAAGCTAACTCATCTGCAATTTTATTTGCTTGTACAAACTACTGAAAACACTCAGCATTGGAAATCCTTGATTCAGTTTCTTCATTGAAAGGCCCAGTTGATCCTAAATGATCTACCATTTCTCTTGTAGCACTAGCAACTCGATATTGTCAGTGTACTTTTTATTTTCTGTTTTCTCAGTACTCTCCTTTTCACCCTGGAGACTGTTGACTTGATTTTTTTTTCAAATAATCCCAGCTATATGTTTTTCAAATATATCCAATACTTCCTAGAATCTCACCTTTCTCTGATCAGAAAAAAAACCTTATTTTAAAACCTCACATAAGCTTTTTTCTTACTTCAGTGTTTCTTCATCATCATTTAATCTATAACCCTGTTCTTGCTTCTCCCTGTCCTTCTAATATTTGTAGTATGAGAACCCCACAATCTTTTTTCTACCTTATGATCTTTTCTCATATTCATGGTGTAACAAAATAGTGCTCATTGCCAATTTTTTCCCTCAATAGCCTAACTATGTTAAGGATTTTGGGTTTTAATAGAACTGAATTAGGTTTGTACACCTGGATTCAAAGTAACACATAAGGTTTTATTGAAAGATGTTCTTTGAACTAGATAGAATACCAAACTGAAAGCAACACCCAAATGGCATCACATCACATCATGTGATCAGACCTTAAAGCAACCTGCAACCCTTTTAAATATGTAATAGTACTGCAGCCCACATTTTTTTAAAATGAAACATCCAGATGGGAAATTAAGAAAACATATGTTCCTAAAGAAACAAAGGTAATGATGTGCTTCAGGACCCTTCTGATAAATGTCTTGCTCTAGCTCCATGGTGACTCACATCAAAAATTCTAGAAAGTTTTTAAAACTTTCCATCCAGACAGGAGATTAGATTTTTTGAATCATTCAATCTAAAGATTTTATTTTAAATTTAGTAATGTTATAGCCATAGAGAGACAACTTGAACTTATTTATCTCCTCACTGTCTGACCATAAACAAAAATGTTTTTGAATCTTATTTAAAATAGGCTGACATGTTTTCCAAATTCTGAATTTGAATGGTCCAATTTTATAGGAAAAATATTTTTTGTTATGATTAGCTCAGAATGTTAGTTTATTTCCCATTCAAACCTGGGATGGGTTGGGTGGAGGAATTTTTCACAACCACACATACCCACACACACATACAATTTCTGAAAAAAATCAAAGTCTAGACGATGTTTCCTTCAGGGTGGAGTTTAATCGAAATGAGTTCCTAGTTGGAGAGCGCAACACAAAAATTCTTCAAATGAATAGCAACGTAGCACAATGGGTTTCTGTCCTTAGTCCACTTGGCAGGCAATAATTAGAGACTTTTAAAACAAACAGGCTTTGAAGAGTTTGGTTAGCTGTGAATCCTGTGTGGATCTATTCAATTGGTTGATAATTCAGCAGACTGGGGATTTCTCACTTCTCAAAGGAATATAGAGATTCCAAAATGGTCATTGAGTCACATGACCATCTTTCCCTACAATGATTTCAAAAAGGATGTTTATCTATTGTCTTGGACTGACTTTAGTTTCAGGCCTGATAATGTCCGAGCCATTGTTTGGGCAGATCATCTGATTCTGCTATGAGGATACGTTTATCAAGATGCAAATGATGACTATTGTACCTCTTTTGAAAAGAACCTGGATAGTGAGATGGGTCTATTAACAACTCTGCCAGAATAACAAGTTCCATTCTGCAAGTCCCTTGGTTTCATGATCATAATGCCATTATAATTGGATGTGAGATTCCACAGTAGTACGAAGAGGATTATGTTGTTCTTGGAACTCCTGGTGGAAGCTTCCAGAACAAAGGGCCCATCCTATGGCCATGTGACTGCAGCAATCACTTTGTTGGATATAGCAGAAACTCAATTTTAAAATACCAAAAAAGATAAAGACACAGTTTGGATTTCTTTCATGTCTTACTGACATAACAGTAACAGCTTATCATCTCACAGTTACTTTATTTCAATATTACAAAAATACTAAGACCTTTCTGTGAGCACACCAAGCAATTATACATTCATATCCCATTGTTAATTTAAAGTCCTGGGAGATAACATCAAGTCCATCAATATGTTACAAACAAGAGGAAGATCTATTCAAACAGCATTCATTTTTCCTCACACCCACCCCACTCCAGTCATCTATAAATGGAGATGTGTTTTGCTTTATTTCATTTTTAGTAAGTGATGGTGTATTGAGAGATTCAATTCCTATTAATAATCCCATAACAACTCAAGGATGATCTCAAAAGACCAAAAGATATAAGAGCTGAGTTAGACCACTAGCCCCGTTGAGTCTGCTCTGCCATTCAATTATGGCTGATATTTTTCTCATACCCATTCTCCTGTCTTTTCCCCATAATCCTGATCTCTTTATTAATCAAGAATGTATCTATCTCTGTCTTAAAGTCCTGGTCTCCACAGCCTCCTCTCTGTTTTGTACTTGTTGGAGTTTAGAAGGATGAGGATAGATCTTATTGAAACTTATAGGACACTGCGAGGCTTGGATAAAGTGGATGTGGAGAGGATGTTTCCACTCGCAGGAAAAACTAGAACCAGAGGGCACAACCTCAGGCTAAAGGGATGATCCTTCAAAACAGAGAGGAGAGGAATTTCTTCAGCCACAGAGTGGTGAAGTTGTGGAACTCTTTGCTTCAGGAGGCTGTGGAGACCAGGTGTTTAAGACAGAGATAGATACGTTCTTGATTAATAAAGAGATCCAGATTATGGGGAAAAGGCAAGAGAATGAGTATGAGTTTCCAATGGAAAATATTAAATTGATCACAATGGCTCTTCTAAAGCATCAATGTAGTCATTTTAGTCATGAGTAAATCAACTTTTAATCCACTTTACATTTTTATGAAACGTATTTTTTCCAAAATTGTTCCTTGGGAGCACAGCAGAGAGGGAGCAATTCGTAAGAGGAGAGCTTGAGGGTAATTTAACTAACTGATTCTGTTTTTGTTCTAATTTTAAACCAGAAACCAGAAGGAGTTCGCAAAGAGGCCTAGGTAATTGTTTTTCTCCCTTTAAAAGTTATTCACCTTAGAGAATCAACCTCAGTGTTCCTTGGGAGCACAACAGAGAGGGAGCGATTCGTGAGAAGAGAGCTTGAGGGTAAGCTACAGTGATTTTTTTTAAACTAACTTTTCTAGTTTTTTTAAACCTGAAACCAGAAAGAGATTGCAAAGAGGCCTGGGTAGTTTTTTTTTCCCCCTCACCACAAATTGGAATGGTAAGGAATCGCAATACTCTACACAGGTAAGAGTATCCCACTCTCCCACCTCCTACAACCTAAAAAAAAAGAAAGAGACCGGAGCGAGAACAGGTAAGTTTGTTTTTTGTGAGCTGTAAGGGCTTAAGTGAAAAGGGCGATGCAAGGTAAGTTTATAAGTTTTTAATTACTTTTTTCTCTCCTGTATTTCTAAAAAAGGTAATTGTAAGTGTGAGGCCAGTATGTTGTTCCAATGCAATCTGTGGGAGGTCCTGGAGGCTCCTGGTCTTCCAGACGTTCATATCCGTGCTGGGTGTGTGGAGCTGTGGTTCCTAAGGCACCATGTTAATGAACTAGGACTGCAGCTCAAGGACCTTCGTCTCATTAGAGAGGATGAGGAGGCGATTGACAGGAATTACCGGCAAGTGGTCATACCGGGGTAACGGGAGGAAAACAAGCGGGTAACTGTTAGGAAGGGAAAAGTTCATGTGATGGAGAGAACCCCAGTGGATGCCCCCCTTCATAATAAGTACTCATGTCTGAGTACTGCTTGAGGGGGGACAGTTCATCTGTGGGAGGCAGCGGTGACCAGGTCTCTGGAGCTGAGCTCAACCCAGTAGTTCAAAAAACTAACGAAAAGAGGAGAAAGGCAGTATTAATAGGGGACTGCATTATGACGGGGACAGACAGACATTTTTGCAGGCGCAGATGGAGTCACGGATGGTGGTTTGCCTCCCTGGATATGGGATCCGGGATGTTTCTGGACACATCCCAGACCTCCTGAAAGTGGAGAGTGAGCAGCCGGAGGTTGTGGTACATAAAGATACCGCTGATGGAGGGAGGAAGAGAGAAGGGGTCATGAAAAGGGATTATAGGGAATTAGATAGACAGCTGAGAAAGAGGAATGCAAAGGTAGTAATCTCAGGATTGTTGCCAGCACCATGGGAGAGTGAGAACAAGAATGGAATGAGGTGGAGGATGAATGCATGGCTGAGGAACTGGAGCAGGGATTCCAGTTCCTAGATCGTTGGGACCTCTTTAGGGGCAGATGTGACATGTACAATAAAGACAGCTGGCACTTGAATCCCAGGGGGCCACTGGGGGGACTTTAAACTAGAAAGGTTGGGGGGAGGGAATCGAAATGAGGTGACTGAAAGCAAGGAGGTTAGCTCGCAAGTAGAGAAGAACTATAGACAGTATGACAGAGAGGTTAGACGAGTGGTGGAGAAGGGATGCGCCCAGACCAAGGGTCTGAGGTATGTCTATTTTAACGCCAGGAGTGTAATGAATAAAGTGGATGAGCTTAGGGTGTGGATTGCTGATTGGGAATGTGATGTGGTAGTCATTACGGAGACTTGGATGTCTCAGGGACAGAACTGGGTACTTCAGTGCTGGGATTCAGATGTTTCAGGAAGGACAGGGAGGGAGGCAAGAGAGGTGGCGGAGTGGCACTGTTGATCATTGACAGTGTCATGACTATAGAGAAGGGGGATGGTGTGGAGAGACTGTCTATGGAGTCTCTGTGGGTGGAAGTTAGGAACAGCAAGGGGTTGATAACTTTCCTGGGTATTTTCTATAGGCTGTCCAATAGTGACAAGGAAGTTGAGGTGCAGATAGGGAAACAGATCCTAGAGAGATGTAGTAGTAACAGAGTTGTCATGAAGGGAGACTTTAATTTCCCAAACATCGACTGGAATATCCCTAGGGTAAGGAGTTTGGATGGGGAGAAGTTTGTCAGGTGTGTTCAGGAGGGTTTCCTGACACAGTATGTGGATAAACCTACAAGAGGAGAGGCTCTATTTGACCTGGTGCTGGCTGATGAACGAGGACGGATGTCGGCTCTCTCAGTGGGAGAGCATCTTGGGGATGGCAATCATAATTCTATCTCCTTCACAATGGCATTGGAAAGAGATAGGATCAGGCAGGCTAGGAAGGTGTTTATCAAGAGCAAGGGGAAATATGAAAACATCAGGCAGAAAATTGGACGAGTAAACTAAAAGGAGGTGTTCTTGGGGAAAAGTACTGAAGAAAGGTAGTGGATTTTCAAGGAATGTTTGTCTGGAACTGTGCACGACAACGTTCCGATGAGACTGGGAGGTTTTGGTAGGTCGCAGGAACTGCGGCGCACAAAGGTTGTGATGAACCTAGTCAGGAAGAAAAGAAAGGTGTACAAAAAATTCAGAGAGCTAGAAGATGTTAAGGATCTAGAGGAGTATATGTGTTGTAGAAAGGAGCTTAAAAAGGAAATTAGGAGAGCCAGAAGAGGATATGAGAAGGCCTTGGCAGGTAAAATTAAGGAGAATCCCAAGGAGTTCTACAAATATGTGAAGAGTAAAAGGATGAGAAGTGAAGGGATAGGACCTATAAAAGGTGAAGGGGGAAAAGTCTGTGTGGAACCAGAAGAAATGGCAGAGGTGCTTAATGAGTACTTTGCCTAGGTATTCACTGTGGAAAGTAATCTGGGAGATTGTACTACCGGAGGTTCGTAGCAGACTGAAAAGATTGAGTATGTGGACATTAAGAAAGGGGATATGCTGAACTTTTAAATTCTGTCGAGATAGATAAGTCAACGGGACCGAATGGGATGTACCCCAGGTTACTGTGGAGGTGAGGGAAGTGATTGCAGAGCCCCTGGTGATGACCTTTGTGTCATCAATGGAGACAGGAGAGATTCTGGAGGATTGGAGGATTGCAGATGTGATTCTTATTGTCAAGAAAGAGAACAGGGATAGCCTGGGAAATTACCGACTGGTGAGTCTAACCTCAGTGGTTGTTAAGTTGATGGAGAGGATTCTGAGGGATAGGATTTATGAACATTTAGAAAAGTTTAGTATGATCAGAAATAGTTAGCACGGCTTTGTCAAAGGCAGGTCATGCCTTACAAGCCTAGTTGAGTTCTTTGAAAATGTGACAGAACACACTGACAAAGGAAGAGCGGTGGATGCTCAAGGCATTTGATAAGGTTCCCCATGCAAGACTTCTTGAGAAGGTGAGAGGGCATGGGATCCAAGGGGCTTTGGCCTTGTGGATCCAGAACTGGCTTGCCTGCAGAAGGTAGAGAATGGTTGCGGATGAGTCTTTTTCTGCATGGAGCTTGGTCACTAGTGGAGTGCCCCAGGGAACTGTTCTCGGACCCTTGCTATTTGTCATTTTCATAAATGACCTGGATGAGCAAGTGGAGGGTGGGGTTAGTAAGTTCGCTGATGACATGAAGCTTGGTGGTGTTGTGGATAGTCTGCAGGGATGTCAGAAGTTGCATGACATAGATAGGATGCAAGACTGGGCAGGGAAGTGGCAGATGGACTTCAATGCAGATAAATGCATAGTAGTCTATTTTGGCAGGACCAATGGGATGAAGGAGTACAATATCAAGGGCAGGAGTCTTAGCAGTGTTAAGGAGCAGAAGGACCTTGGCGTCTGGGTCCATAGGACTCTTAAATCGGCTTCACAGGTGGAGGATGTGGTCAAGAAGGCATATGGTGTACTAGCCTTCATTAATCAAGGGATTGAGTTTAGGAGTCAGGAGATAATGCTGCAACTTTATAAGAATCTTGTCAGATCCCAGTTGGAATACTGTGTGCAGTTTTGGTCGCCACACTATAAGGACGCGGAAGCTATTGAAAGGATGCAGAGGAGACTTACAAGGATGTTGTCTGGATTGGGTGGCATGCCTTATGAGTATAGGTTGAGGGAGCTAGGTTTTTTCTCCCTGGAGAGATGAAGGATGAGAGAGGACCTGATAGAGGTTTATAAGATGTTGAGAGGTATAGATAGGGTGGATTCTCAGAGGCCATTTCCCAGGGCTGAAATGGTCACTACAAGAGGACAGAGGTGTATGGTTCTGGGCAGTAGGTACAGAGGAGATATTAGGGGTAAGTTTTTCACTCAGAGGGGGTGGGTGAGTGGAATCAGCTGATTCCACTCACCCACCCCCTCTGAGTGAAAAACTTACCCCTAATATCTCCTCTGTACCTACTGCCCAGAACCATACACCTCTGTCCTCTCGTAGGTGGTGGTGGAGGTGAACTTGTTGGGGTTTTTTAAGAGACTTCTGGATGAGTACATGAGATTTAATGGAATTGAGGGTTATAGGTAGGTATATGATCAGCGCAACTTGTGGGCCGAAGAACATAGAACACTACAACACAAACAGGTCCTATCACCTGCTGCACCCACAAACTGACTTTTTGTGATTCATGCACAAGGACCCCCAGGTCCCTCTGCATTGTAGCATGTTGTAATTTTTCACCATTTAAATAATAGTCCATTTTACTATTATTCCTTCCAAAGTGGATAACCTCATACTTGCCAATGTTACACTCCATCTGTCAGATCCTCGCCCACTCACTTAGCCTATCTAAATCTTTCTGCAGACTTTCCGCACCCTCCATGCAATTCGCTTTCCCATTCATCTTTGTGTCATCAACAAACTTTGTTACCTTACACTCAGTCCTCTCCTCTAGATCGTCAATGTATATGGTAAACAGTTGAGGCTCCAGCACCGATCCCTACGGCACACCACAGTCATCAACCACCAACCAGAAAAGCATCATTTATTCCAATTCTCTGCTTCCTGTTAGACAGCCTATCCTCAATCCATGTTAACCCTTTACCCCCAACTCTGTGTACCTTAATCTTTTGCGGCAACCTTTTGTGTACTGTTTAGTGCTCCCCAAGAGCAAACTGGTTGCCAAGATCTAGTTGGACAGACTGACTTTTAGAAACATCACCTCTGGCTTTATTTTTGTAATTCACCATCTCAAAGATGGTTTCCATTTCTTTACCTTTCCTGATTTCTACATGCTTTGCAGAGGCTTGTACGGATGGAAACTGTAATTTGTAAATCTCTGATGGTCCTTGTAAGTGTGTTCTTCTCACTTATATTCTGTCTAGCTGCAGCAGGTCAATAAACTCCAGACACCTTTCATTCTGTGGTTTGTACAACCACAACAACAGGTGCTGGTGTTGAGTTATCTTGTCCCAGAGTCCAGTTGTTTTGTCTTTTTCTCTATATAATATTTTCTCCAACATCTTCACCCAGATCTTCTTTTGCTCCTCTCACTGACTTCTTCCTTTCTTTCATTACTGAGTTGCAAGGCATGGATTCTCAAGCCATTGTAATCAACTTCCAGGTACTGTGACTAGCTCCTGATTTCTCCAGAACCAACTTGATCCTTTGAGTCACTGAGCCGAGATGGCATGAGTTTCTGGCTTTAGCCCAGCCCTAACTTTCTGTTCATGAGCTAGTCCAGGTCACCATTTTTTCACTCAAGTCAAAGTCCTTCCATTCTTCATCCTCCCTAACCTGCTTTTCTTGGGGACCCTGACACTTGCTCTTTCTCATTCTTCACTTTCTGGGCTACTTGGGGGACTAATAATGGGGCAACTTCAGCAGGAGCCACCGCTGCTGACATGAGGGAGATGGCGGTGATGGCAGGTGGGGATTGGGGTCGGTCCAGAGGCAGGATTAGGGCTGGGATCTCAGTCAACACCGCGGCTTAGGCTAGCAGAGTAAAAGGCAATGCCTTGGCCACTTTGCCTCAGCTGAACCACCAAGACAGAATTCATTAGTTCAAAACGACAAGTATTTCAGACAGGGGAAAGAGACAAACTGAAAACCATTATTTCTTCTATCCTTTTGTTTGTAATTCGTATGGTTTATTTAGGTAAGATTAAGGTGCATTCCGAAATTCTCATTTGTGTACGGTCGGCTTTTAACAAAGTCACAAGCAGCAGATTTTCATGGATTTTTAAATCAGGAGCATTATTTATTCACATTTATTCATTCTTTATTTGGGTTCTCTGACCTCACCTACAGCTAGGATCCTTTGGTTATGCTGATCACTAAAATCTCCATTCTTGCTGACAGTGCGACTACTGTCAGGAAACAGATATAATTCTAAGTAATCTATATTTATACTGTGGATATTAGAAATAAATAGGATGATTTTCCGGTCTAGTTCAGTGTGGTGAGACAAAAGGAATTAAAAGAATCTAGCTGCTTTGAAGATGCCTGCAGCGTCAAGTAGAACAAGGATGTTGCTAAACAATGCAGTTATGAAGAATAAAAGGTACTTCAGATCCTGTGAAGGAAAAGATAAATAAATAAACCTCCAACATGTTGTGTAAAAACCATTAGGCTACCAATCAAATTTGTTAAAGGTATTGGACTACTAAATTGCATGAAAGCAAAGCACTTCAAAGATTTGCAAGGGATTTCAACTGTCTTCAAAGGTTTTAAGCCTTCAAGAAAAGTTCAGAGATGTGAAACAACAGTGTTGTTGTGGGGTGAATTAAGATGGCCAACATTGTTTTTAACTATAGACAATATAAAATTCATGAGGCAGATATCTCTGCGAAAAGGTGCAACATTTATTTAAAATAAAAACACAATGAGCAGCTGCTCGGATATCACCAAAAGGGTTAAATAGTTCTTAAATAGTTCTGGAATAGAAAGACAGAACCAATCCGATGAATTTAGTGTGTACAATCAAAAACAGATCAATTATAGATTTTCTTACCAATCATTCCAACTTCATATTAGTTTAAAATCAATTACATTTCATAAACATACATCAATAATAATAATAATAATAATAATAACAACAACAAATAACTCAGCCAATTGCATTTTACCATCTGGCATAATGATATTTTATTCATCCATTTAACTCAGATGCTGACTCCCATTTTGGCTGAATTCACTTCCCTGTTGCTATCTAACTGTGGAATCAAAGTAAACATTCCCACTGGTTCATTGTCAAAACCGATTAGACATATGATCCTACATCCAGATACGTATCTATTCTATGTCTAGACAATGAATGTCCCGATTCATATTCCCTATTCATAAAGTTGCAAAATAGTTTCTGGAGATGGAACATTTCTGATATGAATTTAGCTAACCACTGATGTTCTCAGGCTTTTGGTTCTGAACTCTTTGCCTTTACCATCATTCCTTGCAGTAACTTGCTTTTGGCTGAAATGAACAACAATTCTTTGACAAGGCCTTTGACAAAGTATCGTATGGTAGGTTGTTCCATAAGTTCCATAAATCTCGTGGGATCCAGAATGAGGTAGCTAAACAGATACAAAATTGGTTTCTTGACAGAAGCCAGAAAATGGTTGTAGAGGGTTATTTTTCAAACTGGAGGCCTGTGACCAGCACTGGGCCTCAGGGATCAGTGCTGAGTTCACTGTTATTTGTCATTTATATAAGGATTTCGATGAGAAAATAGGAGGCATGGTTAGTAAATTTGCAGACGATGCCAAGATTGATGGCACTGTGGACAATGAAGAAAGTTCTCTCGGATTGCAACGGGATCTTGATCAATCGGGCCTGTGGGCTGACAAATGGCAGATAGAGTTTAATTTAGATAAATGGGAAGTGATGCATTTTGGTAGACTGAACCAGGGCAGTACTTACTCAGTTAATGGTAGGACACTGGGGAGAGTTACAGAACAAAGAGATGTAGGGGGACAGGTCCATAGCTCCTTGAAAGTGGAGTCACAAGTGGGTAGAGTGAAGAAGGCATTCAGCATGTTTGGCTTCATTAGTCAGAACATTGAATACAGAAGTTGAGACGTCATGTTGAAGTTGTACAAGACATTGATGAAGCTACACTTGAATATATTCATTTCTGGTCACCCTATTATAGAAAGGGTATTATTAAACGAGAAAGGGTGCAGAAAAGATTTACTAGGACGTTACTGGGATTTGATGGCTTAAGTTCTAAGGAGACGCTGGAAAGACTTGGACTTTTTTCTCTGGAGCATCGGAGGCTGAGGGGGCAATCTTATAGCTGTCTATAAAATAACAAGGGGGAAAGGTCAGCTAGATAGTCAATATTTTTTCTCAAAGGTAGGGGAATCTAAAACTAGAGGGCATAGGTTTAAGGTGAGAGGGGAGAGATACAAAAGGGTCCAGAGGGGCAATTTTTTTTACACAGAGTATCTGGAACAAGCTGCCAGAGGTAGTAGTAGAGATGGGTACAATTTTGTCTTTTATAAAGCATTCAGACAGTTAGATGGGTATGATAGCAATAGAGCGATATGAGCCAAATGCGGACAATTGGGATTAGATGAGGGGTTTAAAAAAGGCGGTGGCATGGACAAGTTGGGCCGAAGGTCCTGTATCCATGCTGTAAACCTCTATGACTCTATGGTTCATTCAATACTTAAAACTCATTTAGAATAACAGCATGTATGTCTTTATAATCATATTTATTTATCTTATTGCATCCACATTTGTGTAAACTATTTGTCTCATTAGCTTATTGTTTCAAGAATCATTTAACCCCTTGGTAGTCATGCTGTCTGTGCCTTATGTATTCTTTTTAAAACCTTATTAGCTGGTTAATAATTTCCCTATTCATGTGTTAAAATAATGGGGCTGAGTGAGCAGTCTGGAAAAGGAAACCCTCCCCTTCCCCTCATGAAACTGACTTCCTCAATGAGTCAGAGAGTTTTCTCACACCTCCAGCTTCTTGGAACGAGAAAGGCGAATCCCTTCTTCAGAATGGACTGCTGCAGTGATTTGGAGGCCCTCAGATTTCCAGGGGCGTGGAGATTAAACTGATCAGACCACTTAAAATTTTCACAGTACATAAACAAGAATTAAGATTTTGTTCAGAGAGTTGGCTGAAATCACCACGCCAAGAGTAATTTTTAGGTTCCTCAGGGCTAAAAGTTGTGATTCAGCCATGAAA
Source organism: Sphyrna mokarran (assembly GCA_024679065.1). Classification (NCBI taxonomy): domain Eukaryota; kingdom Metazoa; phylum Chordata; class Chondrichthyes; order Carcharhiniformes; family Carcharhinidae; genus Sphyrna; species Sphyrna mokarran. Next base: position 29,158,001 of record JAGIQG010000028.1, read on the forward strand.
CCTCCATCCACAGGAGAGTCCAGAAGTCAATCCCTTGCCCCAAGTCCCTGGGGGAACCCTTTATTTGTAGCTTAACAGCACTTTTGGGTGCAATGCACCAGATCCACATTTGTCAGGACCAACATCAAGCACAGCAGTTCCTGCTGGGGAGACAGGTTGTTTGGGTGTATTGTGCAAGGGCTTTGAAATGAGCTTCAAGCCCACTAATTATGTTTTAAAAAAGGGGGTTTCCACAAGTATTAAGTTCCTGTTTGCTGAAGGAAGAAACCTGATCAGGGCCAACTGAGTGGACCAAGTAATTGTGATGGGTTTGCTCCCAGCAGGAATCCCTACTGTATCTGGAAGTATTTCAGTCAATTTAATGAGCTGTATGCCCTATTTTATCAGCACACGTCTGCCTTTACACTCTGTTCACCCAATCTGGAATCAATCTGGAACAGACATGCTTGATAAAACTCTGATTCAAGTGTTCCATCAATGAGGGAGGAGGTAAGATGATGCTATCGGATGGCTCCATGTTGCTCATTGGGGTCTTTTTGGGATGGCCATGTTCCGTTTCAGATCGGAAGTGTGTGTGGAGGGGGTGGGGGTTGTTGCTGACAGGATGTCCGATGTCCATTTGCAGAACGGACCCAGGTCTCAGCACTGACCTTGGGTCTTGGGTCACAACTGAAGGACGTGTCCAAAGCTCTTTGAAATTGCACTGCTGTAATCTCAGAAATTTCCAGCTCACTGCTGCATGAGTTTGAATGTGTGTTAATGGAAGTAAGATGGGGGTCTGTAATGGTGTGGGAGAGCCTGTCGGTGGGCAATATTTGATGGGAGTCCCATTTGGTGGGGGATTAAGGAGGCTGTGTTGGTGGGGGACTATGAGTGGGGGAATGGGAGGCTATGTTGTTGGAGGGCCTGTGGATGAAGGGGTGAGATGGGCAGTGTGTGTTGCTGGGCTATAGGCAAGCAGTGTTCCTTAACCTGTCCATATGTTTCTCTCCTTCTCCAAACCCTGCATCACGACCCCACCTCCCCTCCCCACCCTCACCTTCAGATTGATGAGATGGCTCTTGCAATGCAACCCATTGACCTTATTATTCTTTTAGTTGCTGCTGGAGCTGGGGAGGAAGAGCAGGAGTATGAATTGCGGGCAGAAGCCCAGGCCTTACCACTTGCAGGAGTAGAGAGAGACGGCCACCGGACACAGAATGTGGCCACCATTCATCCAGAAGGAGGGAGCAGAGACCCCGGCAGTCCTACACAAGTGTCATTTGAATAAATGTCAGACGCTGCGTGCCGCTGAGAGGTATCACTCCAAAAGGAGACAGTGCAACAATTGTGCCATTTGTTACAGGACCTGCCACTTTGGAGCTGGGGAGGGGGCACCTACTCTGTGGCTGTCAAACTGACAGCTGATCTCAACTTTTATGCCACTGCATAAAAGCGAACACAATGAGACAGCCAATGAACTGGAACAGCTGATAGAGAGATCCAGAGTGCAGCAACCGAAGAACTCTTGAATTGGACTCCTCTGGAAGGCCGCTGTCCTCAACATGACATGTATGTCCAAGTCATCAGGAGGTGTTTCAAAACCAAATTCATCAGCCGCTCTCACAAACCAGCCCCGAACATCCCCAAGCACAACGCAATGCCATCCACGCTCTCAAGACCAACTGCAACATTGTTATCAAATCAGCAGATAAAAGAGGGGCCATACTGAACAGAATGGAACGAAATGTACCGACAACTGAACAACAAAGAACGCTACAGACAGTTACCCACAGATCCAACCAAAGAATACATCCATTGACTCAACACTCTTATCAAGACCTTTGATCCAGACCTTCAGAAAACTGTCAGTGCTCTCATCCCACACTGGAGATTCTCTACTGCCTCCCAAAGATATACCTGGCTGTACCATTGTATTGGGCAACGGGACCCTGTGTGAGAACCTCTCTGGCTATGTCAGGGCATCCTGACATCCATTGTACAAAGAACCTCCACCTTTTGTCGCAACACTATCAACTTCCTACAGAAACTCAGTACACATGGAGCAGTTAACCCAGGAGCACTCCTCATCACAGTGGATATCTGGCATTCTACACCAACATCCCCCACGATGATAGCATTGCTGAAACTGCCTCAGAACTCAACGCCGACAACTACCAGTTTCCACATGCAATTTTACAACTCATCCACTTCATCCTGGACCACAACATCTTCACCTTCAACAGCCAGTTCTGCATTCAGATACATGGAACAGCCATGGGGACCAAATTCGCACTTCAATATGCCAATATCTTCATGCACAGGTTCGAACAAGTTTTCTTCACTGCATGGACCTTCAACCAATTCTATACACTAGATACATTGTTGACATTTTTTCCTTTGGATTCAAGTTGAAGAATCACTGAAACAACTATTTGGTGACATCAACAAGTTCCATCCCACCATCAGGACTCACCATGGACTACCCTCCGGAATTGGTTACATTCTTGAACATACACATCTCCATTAAGGATGGTCACCGCAGCACCTCACTGTACCGCAAGCCCACAGATAATCTCACTATCTTCCACCTTAAACATTTTAAAGAAGCTATCCCCTACTGACAAGCCCTCCATATACACAGGATCTGCTCAGATGAGGAGGATCACAACAGCCATTTCCAGACGCTGAAAGATACGTTCATAAGAACAGGATATGGCGCTCGACTTGTCAAATGACAGTTCTAACACATCATAGTGAAAAACTGCACCAACCTCCTCAGAAGACAAACACAGGACACAGTGGACAAAGTACCCTATGTCATCCAGTACTTTTCTGGAGCAGAGAAATTACGACATCTCCTCTGGAGCCTTCAACATGTCATTGATGAAGACAAACAGCTCGCCAAGGCCATCCCCATATCCCCAGTTCTTGCCTTCAGACAAATGTTGGCCTTTAATGTTGCAGTTGTATAAAACGTTAGTTAGACCTCATCTGGAATACTGTAGGGGTAGGATCAGTAAGTTTGCCAATGGCACAAAAGTTGTTGGGTGGTTAACAGTGAGGTTGAGTTTCTTGGGTTACAAAAAGATACAAAAGAGCTGGTTGAATGGGCGGATAAATGGAAGATGGAATTTAACCCTGAAAAGTGTGAGGTGATGCATTTTGAAAGGAGTAATTTGACAAGGAAGTATACCATGAAAGCTCTGACACTGGGAAGTTCCAAAGAACAAAGGGACCTTGGATGTGTTTGTCCAAATATCTGTCAAGATGGAAAGGCGGGTCAATGGTGAAAAAGACATATGTGATCGCAACTAGAAGGGGTGCAGAGGAGACTCATATGGATCTTGTCTGGAATGAATCATTTAAGTTATAAGAAGAGGTTGGATAGGTCTGGGTTATTTTCTCTGGAGCAGAGATTGAGGGGCCACTTGATTGAGCTGTTCAAGATTATGAGGGACATGGACACTATGGATAGGGAGCAGCTGTTCCCCTTAGTTGAAGAGTCAGTTATATTTCAACAAAAATTAAATTGAGGGGTGGGAGGTTTAAAGGGAAAAATCTCTTTTACCCAGAGGGTGATGACAATCTGGAATGCGCTACTCGGAAGGGTGGTGGAGGTGAGATGCCTCACATTCTTTAAAATGTACCTGGATGAGTAATTGGCAAGCCATAACATTCAAGGCTGTGGGCCAAGTGCTAACAAGTGGGCTGAGGTCGACAGATCAGGATCTTTCATGCATCGGTGCAGACTTAATGGGCCAAAGAGTCTCTCCTGTGCTGTATATTCTGTGATTCTGCAATGAAGTGAAAATGGTTGAGAGCTTCAAGTTTCTTGATGTTCAGATCACCAACAATCTGTCCTAGACCCTACACACCAACACTACAGTTAAGAAAGCTCACCAATATCTTCACTTCCTCAGAAGGCTAAGGAAATTTGGCAGGTCCATTATGACTCTCACCAATTTTTACAGATGCACCATCGAAAGCCTCCAATCTGGTTGTATGACAGCTTAGTATGGCTCCTGCTCTGACTAAGACCATAATAGTTGCAAAAGGTTGCGAACATAATCCACTCCAACACGCAAACCAGCCTCCCACCCTTTGATTCTATCAATACTTCCCACCGTGTCGGAAAAGCTGCCAGCATAATCAAGGAGCCCATGTGCCCTGGATATGCTTTCTTCCATCTTTTTGCATCAGGAAAAAGATACAAAAGACTGAAAACATATACCAACAGACTCAAGAACAGCTTCCTCCCTGCTGTTATCAAACTTTTTAATGGTCCTGTCATATATTAAGCTGATCCTTCTCTTCACTCTATATTCTGCACTCTATCCTTTTCCCCATGTACTTCATGAGCAATATGTTTTACCTGTATATAGTGCAAGAAACAATACTTTTCACTGTACTCCAGCACTTGTGACAATAAATCAAATCCTTCAATCAACCAAATCAAAAAGAATTCAGATGAGTAACTGAAATGCCATAGCATACAAGGCCACAGACGAAGTACTGGAAAATGGGATTAGAACGGCTAGGTGTTTATTAGCTGGTGCAAGTAAAATACCCTCCTTTTATGATGTAAAACATTAAGACTCCAGTGACAATTAATAAAGAGCAATGAATAGTATTAACTAGGAATTAATTGGCCGGAAGAGATCAGTAAACGGGAAAAGGGAATATAATTTCTACAAGGTTTATAGATCTTCTACTTGTCTCATATGGAAAAAGATAAAAAGGGAGGGTTTGCTACTGGATCCATTAATGGGGATTTAACCAGAGCAGATTAGCGAAGTAAAATTGGGAAATATCTCAACTGAGAAGGGCATAGAGATGACAAAAACCAAGTCAACAGATTGGAGAAACATTGATTTTGAGTCCAGTAAAATATGTTACACTAAAAACAACAAAAAACTACACATGAATGAGGCACAACAGGTGAATAAAGTCATTATGGAAAGTTGAGCAATGAAAGAGACATGCAAATGCAGGAGAGAGCAGAATATGAAGACAACTATTAGGAAAGCAAAGAGCGATTTTGAAAGAAATTTATCAAGGAACATGAAACAAGTGACCAAAACATTCTACAAGAATATAAAGAATATAATGAAAGTTAGAATAGTAAGTAAGGGATAGATGGGACAAAATCTGAGGCAGCAATAGTGAAACGGCAAGAATATTAAATAATTATTTTGCTTCAGTTTACCAGGCAGACAGATCAAGTAAACATGATCTTTGAAGATAGTATGGAAACAGTATAGCCACATTTAAAATAAAAAGAGGATAAATATTAAATAACCTAATAAATTTAAAAGACAATAAAACTCCTGTTCCAGGCAATTCCATCTGTACATTTTGAAAGAATCCAGGGAAGAGATTCCAAAGGCACTATTACACATATTTAATAACCTGTTAGAAAATAGTATTTGCCAGAGGATTGGTGGATTTTTAAAAACATTGTGGACGTAATCTTCCTGCCCCGTTTCACTAGTCGATTAATGGTGAGGGGAGAGTACATGAACTGGAGGATAAAAACTGGAGTTGCACCTGGCGTCAGGCCATTTATGACCCTCCCTGACCATTTTTGACAATGTAATCAGCCTCGCGCCCCGGAGGTCTCACCAGAAAAATGACATCTCTGAAAGAGCAGCAGTCCATCATTACTACACTGGGTTGTCAACCTTAATTTTTGTGCTGAAGACAATGTCACATATAAACCAGGCAGTGCGGGTGTGTCAGGTTTCCTTCCTAAATTGGGGTTTTACCATAATCTGACAATTTCTTACTTTTCTCTCTCAAATACAAATGGATCTGCTATGTATTTCTAATTTTTCCTGTCAGTTATTTATTCAAACATTTCTTTTCATTTCTGCTTAATTTTTTTAATCATCGAGGATTTTTTATTTTTATACTGTTGCAGTACAGCTCAGTAATGTTTTATTTTTCTGCCATCCTCTGCAACAAAGGTAAATGAGATTATGGTATATCCATCCAACAAATTTAAGTCATAATTGTCTTGGTTTGTTTCTTGTTAATCAGTGTGAATTAGACAGTGGGATGGGTGGTGATGAGTGGAGTAATTCTTTCTATGGAAGTATGAACACATTAGAAATGTAACAGTAATAAATAGCTGAGGCATCTTGCAACATGCCTACAATCTCATGCAAGCAACACTAAGCAAGCAGACAGCTCTTGTCAAAGTAGATTATGTATTCTTGCTTACTATTATCATTTGATGTATGAAGCCACTCACCGACAGCTTCATGATCACCATGAAGCTGCTGGTGATGAAAATTGTCATTTTGTACCAAGAATCCTAAAGTGCCAAATCTTCTGTCCTGGGAGTTGAGAGTAGCTCTGAATTTCAAGTCACTGTTCCTTAGTAGCCTCAGGGTTGCCTGGTTGCATTAACCTCACCTTCGTGCCGTTTCAGGTCCACTTCAAGTCACGTCATAGATGAGCATAATTTACCATCCTCACTTCTTTCTGGCTGTAGGAGTGGTGCATGGCACAGTGGTTAGCACTGCTCCGTCACAGTGCCAGGGACTGAGGTTCGAATCCTGCCTTGGATCACTGTCTATGTGGAGTCTGCACATTCTCTCCGTGTCTGCATGGGTTTCCTCTGTGTGCTCCAGTTTCCTCTTAGTCTGAAAGGCATGCTGGTTAGGTGCATTCAGTGTTCCTGAACAGGTACCGGAGTGTGGTTACTGAGGTATTTTCACAATAACTTCATTGCACTGTTAACATAAGCCTATTTGTGATACTAATAATAATTAATTAATTAACACTTACATGTTCACAAGTAAATTATTAGTTTTCAATCATGGGGAGCAGCCTGGACAGCTTTTTCTTCCTTAGCTCAAGGACACGGTGTCAAAGTGGCTAGCACTGCTGCCTCACAGCACCAGGGACACGGATTCAATTTCCTTGGATAATTCTCTGTGAAGTTTGCACTTTCTTCCAGTATCTGCATAGATTTCCTTTGGATGCTCCCATTTTCTTCTGCAGTCTAAACACATGCAGGTCAGATGGATTGGCCTTGCTAAATTGTCCCTTGGTGTCCCAAGTTTTGTAGGTTAGCTGGATTAGGGGTGACAGGGATAGAGCTGGGATGGTGGGCTGTGGGAGTCTTGGCAAGATGCTGAACTGCTACAGACCCAATGGGCTGATTGGCTCCCTTCTGCACTGTAGGACTTCTATGATTCTATGACACTGAGGGTCTTACTAGTTCATGACATAAATCAGCACCAATCAGGAGCAGATCCAAGAATTTCTAGATCAGCTGCGATGTGCCATGCTTCTAAACGTCAGGAGTATGATTCAGGGGTGTGATGGAATATTCTCCAATTGTCTGCATGAGTGCAGTTCTAACAACATTCAAGAAGATCAACATCCTCAAGGATAAGTAACTGCATCCACCAGCTTAAACATTCCATTCATCCAATACCACGACACAGTTGCAGCAATGTGTACCATTTACAACATGCAATGCAGCAACTCATCAACAGCATGTTCCAAAACCCATGACCTCTAACCCCTACAAAGATAGAGACAAGGACACTGCTATTCTTAGAATTATTCCTTAGGGTTTTCACAGTAACGTTTGATTAGGTTGACTGACAAGAACAAAATCAGAGTGGGTGGGTGGAGGTAGGCTTACATAGAGAAAGGGGCAGTTACACTTTGAAATTGAAAAGATCAGAGGTATTTTTGCTGAATCTCTCATTCTACTTCTGTAAATTGAAGTCTGGCAACCAGTTAGGAAATACATATTTCTCTCCAGATATCTGTAAAAAGCAAGAAGTGTTTTCTCTCTCTCACTCGCTGGAGTTCTGTTGTTTGAAAAGTCAAGTGTTTCTCTGTACCTCTGTCCAGAGGTGTTAAAAGGCTGAAAGACAAGCAACCCATGTAAGCCAATGTATCTTGTTAACTGATTCTGAAGAGGGGTTTTCTTCAATGGGGATATTGCTTAAATTAGAATGAATGGAAATAGCTAGCAAATTAAGAATGATATCTTGTCATGTTTAAGTATTTCAACTGGTAAAGGTTATGCCAATTAATTTTGTTGTATGTTAACTGTTACTGAATAAAGTTTATTTTAATGAAAAGTTCTTTGCAGGTCAATAGAATCACATTTGGTGCAGAACATTTAAGCTTGCACTAATATCAAAATAAAAAGAAAAGTTGAGATCGAGGCTAACTTCTCGGCTAACCTAATCAAATAATATTCTTAAAATCCCAGGGAACAACCCTACGAATACTGACTTTTAAGGGGAGACTTGTGACTTTTAAGGGGTGTTTGTGACTTTTAAGGCAGGTCTTGATAAATACATGAATAGGATGGGAGTGGAAAGATATAGACACCGGAAGAGTAAGGGGTTTTAGTTCAGTTGGCAGCATGGCCAGTGCAGGCTTGGAAGGCTGAAAGGCCTCCTGTGCTTTCTTTGTTCTTTGTTCATAATATATCTTGGATTTTTGATCTGGTCCCTAACAGAAATAGAAACAAATAGAAACACTACACCTGCAAATTCCCCTCCAAGTCACACACCACCCTGATTTTGAGCTTTATTGCCATCCCTTCATTGTCACTGAATCAAAATCCTAAAAGTCCCTGTAGTTACATTTTTTGGGCTTTAGCCTCTTCTACAGCAAAGAGCAAAAAAATAGATAGTCACGCCATAGATTACTTAACCAACCAGAGTTTATTGAGATAGGTGTTGCGAAGTCAATATGTACCCTCTGCCAAGACTGCTTTGGTCAATCCTTTGGGTGAAATGCTTGTAGAAGTGGAGTACTCTGTATTCTCATTCATGGCTGGCATTGTCCTACTTTTTCTTCTATTTGTGAGACAAGTCCAGCCATCAAAAATAGCTTTGTGTGAGCTCTTTCATCCGCACTACCCCGGATGACCTTCATGCAGTTGATCCAGGATTCAGCTTCGTAAGCATGGAGTGATAGAACCTTGTGAATGATTCTGGTGATGTCACAACAGATCACATCACTAATCCACAGAGATGCATTGCTTTAGAATCCAAAACAACAACCCCCCCGTTACTTCAGTAGTATGACAATAAATTTTAAATATTAATGATTGTGCGTCATGAACATCAGTTACATTACCAAGTATTATTACTCATGTATGTACAATTAATAAGAGAGTTATTTGGTAGAGGTTGACTTCATTTTGGTAAGATATAATGTTCTAGTTTGATTTTTGACATCCTCAATAGCCTGTTCCTCATGAATATCAGGTACTTCATCTGGTGAAGTTGCTTCATTTTCAGCTTCCGGAGATGTTGGTTGTTCAACTACAGTAGAATATGAACATGGATCTATAGTAATCCTTGGTCCAGGGATTTCATAACTTTGGGTGCCCGATGTAAGCCCTTCTGATATTGTATCCACTAATTCACTTTTGAAACAAGGATTTGCTTCCACTCCGATCATTGATGCTAGGGTATTCACGAAAACTTCCTTATACTTCTCCAGTAGTTTTTGCACTATGTTCTTGCCGTCAACTAATTAGTTAACTGCTTTCCAGTTAAGCTTGATTTTGTGTAATCATGCTGTTCCAAAGAGTGCAGGCAAATTTCCCTTTACTATGTGCAGGGGCAATTCTGCTGATTGACTATCAGCTTCTGCTTGAACTATATTTCCCTTCAGTGAGCCAGCTCCTCAATATAAATTCACAGTTTAAGTTTCTGACTGTATATGCTTTGTGCGAGAAGTGATACTGCTGCTCCCGTATCTACTTCCATCTTTACTTCATTTCTGTTTCACCTTGGATAAACCAGAAGTTTTGCATATTCCCTTTCATGGATGCATAGGACACCGAGGCAGTGATTCTCCCATTGCAACCCGCAGCTTTTCTGTCCAGTCGTAGTGGGAGACACACCTGTGGCCTTGAACAGGGATTTACACATGTGCCGAGAATGCATGTGCATTTCCTGGAGTCGGTGAACAGTTGCCTGTCACACCACATTGGAAACCGGTGGGTAGGTAGGTAAGTCATTTAAATCTGTTTTTAATCCGCATATTAGTTAAAATGCGGATCCTGATTGAATCTCCACCCGGCCAGGAGTACTTCATTCTGGTGGGAATCAGACTAGCTCCCCATATTTAGGGAATTAGCGGGAGACCCTGCCAGAATAAAGGAGGAATTGGGGCTCCCCAGGTTGGGCAGTGGGGATCATGGGCACCGTGATAATGCCAGCCTGTGCCCCTGACACTGCCTAAGAGGAAAGATAACCCTGCCCGGTGGCATCTTGGCACTGCCAATGTTGTCTAATGAGGGGCATACACGCGATGGGTCGTGAGAGGGCTGTTCTTGGATTTTTTTGAGAGTATTCTAGTGCTTCACATCGTTAGTGTACACTTGACCTGGATCATCTGATGGGCAACGTGACAGCTCAGTGACTAGCGCTGTGCTGTGCAGATACATGGATTTGGGCCTGTGTCTGTGGGAGTTTGCGCATTCTCCCCGTGCTTGCGTGGGTTTTCTCTGGGTGCTCCGGTTTCCTCCAACATCCCAAAGATGTGCTCATAGGCTAGTTGGCAAAACAAATTCTCCCTAAATTGTCTCAAATTTGTTTTTTAATCCATAGATCTATAAACATGGACAGGGATCGCGGGTAGAGGTGGGAACATCGGGGTGGTGGCGCGGGCTCGTAGAGCCGAAGGGCCTGTTTCCCATACTGTTTTGTTCTTTGCCCATTGGGCATTGGGCAAGGGGGGTGGGCCCTACTGTGGGTGGAGTTTAGGAGTGGTCAATGGGGGTTGAAGGTCCTGCTTCCACTGATTGAGAACGGTTGTTCGACAGTAAGTCCACAATGAGCACGTGGGAGTCTTTCAAGGGAATACTGAGAATGTTGCAAGAAAGATATGTGCCGGCTAAGAGGAAAGATGGGAAAGGCAGGACGAGAGAGCCGTAGATTACTAGAGATATTGAGGACTTGGTTAGGAAGAAAAGAGAGGCGTATGTTTGGTCAAAGCAGCTGGAAACGGAGAGAGCGTTGGAGGAATATAGAGAAAGTTGGAGGGAGCTCAAACGGGGAATTAGGAAGGCAAAAAGGGGGCATGAAATGGTTTTGGCGGATAGGATTAAGGAAAATCCAAAGGCTTTTTACTCCTATGTTAGGAATAAAAGGGTAGTTAGAGGAAAAATCGGACCTCTTAAGGACAGAGGAGGAGAACTGTGCTTACAGCCCGAGGAAATGGGGGAGATCCTGGATGATTACTTTGCGTCAGTATTCACGAAGCAGAGGGGCTTGTTGACCAGTCCTTTCTCTGAGGGAGCTGTAGACCAGTTGAGGGAAATATCCATACCAAGGGAGGAAGTGTTAGAGCTTCTAGGTAGCATTAAAACTGATAAATCTCCGGGGCCTGATGGCATTTATCCCAGACTGCTTAGGGAGGCGCAAGGTGAAATTTCTGAGCCTCTGATGCAAATCTTTGTCTCTTCTTTGGATACAGATGAGGTCCTAGAGGACTGGAGAATAGCTAATGTTGTACCGTTGTTTAAAAAGGGTAGTAGGGATAACCCTGGAAATTATAGGCCGGTGAGTTTGACGACAGTGGTCGGGAAGCTGTTGGAGGGGATTCTTAGAGATAGGATGTATAGGCACTTACAGAGTTGCAATCTGATTAGGGATACGCAGCATGGCTTTGTTAAGGGGAGGTTGTGCCTTACAAATTTGGTAAAATCTTTTGAGGAGGTGACAAAAACGGCCGATGAAGGGCGAGCCGTTGATGTTGTCTATGTGGATTTCAGTAAGGAGTTTGACAAAGTCCCTCATGGGAGATTAGTTGAAAAGGTGAAGGCTAATGGGATACAAGGACAGGTAGCTAGATGGATAAGTAACTAGCTTGGTAATGGGAGACAGAGAATAATAGTGGAAGGGTGTTTTTCTCGCTGGAGTTTGGTCACTAGTGGTGTGCCGCAGGGCTCGGTACTGGGACCTCTTCTATTTGTAATATATATAAATGACTTGGAAGAGGGAGTAAGTGGAGTGATCAGCCATCCCAGACAGAAATAAACAATTCTATGGTTCTATCAGAAGTGTGATGACCAATAATTTTCCTCAACCAACATCCTATTAAAACATTATCTAGTCATTATTACATTGCTGATTGTGAGAGCATGAGGTATGCAAATTGGCTATCATATTTGCCTGCATTGCAACAGTGATTCAATTCAAAAGTACTGTGTTGGTTGGAAAGAACTTATGGATGGGCTGCAAGTCATCATAAGTCTTATATAAATGCAAACTGTCTTTTTCATATGACTCTTCCAAAAATGGAGCACTTCTTCAATAATGTGCTGAAATGTCAAGTTAGATTATATGCTGCTTCCCTACAGCAGGTCTCAAATAAATAATTTATTGCCAAGTTGTGATGTTTGCATAACCTAAAGGTTTAACTATGAGTGCACATCTCATCCTTGAGGTGAGGAAATTGTATAGAATATATCATTGTTTTGTGGCCTAGTGCCAGCAGGAACAATGTTGTTTTGAGGTTGATAAAAATGCTTGACTTGCAGGCTTTTCAATAGTAGGTTCTCCTGCAGATGGTTGATCAGTACTCTACATTTAGCTTACGATTCATGATAAAAACTGTACTTGGAGAATTGATTAGTTAATAAAATGTACTAAACTTTTGCACAGAACTTTGAAAAAACTAGTCTAGCAAATCATAACTTTACCAGCAGTTTCTCTTAGTGTTATACAAATATCACAACATTATATTGTGCTCATCCCTGGAATATTCAGCCAGAAACTTACTTTATTTAATTTGGGACTTTTTGCATTGTTTTAATTATTGGTTTTGAAACTTACTTTCTGGTATGCATTACACCAAAGAATGATGTGCAATTATGAAATTATTTAAAAAAAACAATCCTTCCAACAGTAGAAACAATTTTTCATGAACTACTCTGTCCAGACCCCTCATGATTTTGAATACCTCTCACCACAAAAATGTGTCTTACGTATACGCAAGATTCCAAGGGACCAGCTATGATACTTTCATCCTGTGGCAGTCCAGAGTTTCTGCCACTGCGTCCATCCTACAACCTAATTGAAAAGCCATTAGTGCTGTGGCCTCAAATGCAACCCCTCGCAGAGGATGCACACAAAATGAACCCGAAGCCATAGTGACCCTCGATCGCAGGGTCCCAAACCAGCATGAGAGTCTCCAACTCTTGCACCCATGCAAGACCCCCACCCATTCCACCACATGGCCACGGCTGAGAATGCCATCTCCCCTCCACCACCCCTGCAGTCCGAGGTTAATGCTCAGTGACATTCAACTGCTATGCCTGAATCACACTTACGTAGACCAGCTGTAATTGTTGCCAGTAGGGTGTTTGTGGTTCAGATGCCACATCGGCAACAATTACAGCTGATTATATTGAACTGTATTTAAATGCATGCTAATGTATTTCACCCATTTTGGGCACGAAGCTATTCATGCCTGGAAAAAGTGGTAAGACCAGAATCAGTATGAAATTGGACATGTTTCCAATTTTTGATTTTGCACTAAATCTTATCATCTCACCATGCCAATCGATGGGCAGGATAAGGTTGTAAGATCACAGCCTATGAATATTTCTTAGAACAATGAATATTCCTGAAATGTACTTCATTGGCCATAAAGCATATGGGCAAATCCTGCGGACTAATGTCTAATGCAAGTCTTTTTTTCTCTCTTGCAATTTATTTATTTCCACGGACCTTGACATTGAAAATTGTCATCCAGTTGTGGAATTTTCTTGAGTGCAAAATGGTTGCCACTTTTGCTGACACTGCACCTCAGTGTAAATTATAGTAAACTACTCTACTCTAGCAATTATTACTGTTTTCGAGGTGAGGTGTATAAATTAGAGGGGAGACAGAGAGACAATTTGATGAAAATTAATCAATTAGTTCACATTAATACTTGGTAACTTCTTCTGTTCAGTAGATGTTTCAGAGGTTAATTGCTGAGCAAACGAAATCACAGTGTGAAATTTGGTTTACAGGCCATAACCCTTTTCTTTTGGTATTCTGAAAGTGGGAAGAAACCTCCTGCTCTCAGCAACATAGAATTCCAGAACCACTTTGTATTTTAGTCCTCTTCAAATGAATGCTACCATTGCATTTGCTTTCCTAACTACCAAGTCAATCTGCAAGTTAAGCTTAAGAGAATCCTGAATTAAGACTCCCAAATCACTTTGCACTTCCAATTTCTGAATTCTCTGTCCTTTTGGAAAATAGTCTACAACTCTATTCTTCCTACCAAGTGTGTAACCTCACATTTTTCATTTGCCACTTCATTGCCCAGTCTCTTAACCTGTCCAAGTCCTTCTGCAGCCTCCCTGCCTCTTCGAAACTGCCTGCCCCTCCACCTATCTTTGTATTATCTGCAAACTTAGCCACAATGCCCTGAGTTCCTTCATCTATAGCATATATAGAATTTACTTATGAACTAATACGTGCATTTTACCATGGATTCATTATACACAAGTACATTTAAAACCTCTACTATCTCTACACCTTTCATCTATCAATTCTACCAGAAACGTTGGGAGGGTGAGAGGGAGGGGGGATCTTACTGGCTTGTCATGTCAGTTGATCAGCGTAGCGAGCTGGTAAGATCAGGAGAGAGACAAAAACTGGGTTTGCACCAGGTTTCTTGCCTCTCGCGATAGTGGTGTGAGACTGAGTTTAATATTTATGAAATATTTTAGATATGACTAATGAGTCCCAGGTGTAATTGTCTGGGCTCACTTGCCTTAACGACCGCCGGTGAGGATCATGTATAGTCCTCACCAAAAGGGGTCTGACATGATGATCTTACTGGTGGTACTACAAGCCATTGAGGCCCCAAATAGTTGGGGGCCAGGGTGGGCAACACTCCTTGGCCAGTGGCAACTTGGCACCATCCACCAGATACCCTGTTACTGCCCACTGGGCATCAGGTAGTTCTAAGTATTTGGAGCCTAAGGGGAAGAGTAGAGTCTGAAGAGGGCAAGCGTAAAAGGGTGGGACCATGACAGGGATGGGTCCATGATGGGAAGAGGGAGGATTGGCCAGGGTGGTAGTAAGCCAGAGGACAGTGATACCCCAGGGAGGGAGTGGGTGTCATCAGGGCACTGGGAGATTTGATGTATACACAATAGTACCCCTATAGCTCAGCAGCCAGTTTCCTAGTGAGCATAGGCTCAACCACTCCTCTTGTTGGCAAGAATCTCACTTTGTCTCATTTTCTTTTTCTAAGTGCCATCAGATGACATCTGGGAGCTTGCCCAAGAAATAGGTGTGATTTTCTCCTGTTTTGATGCTTGTTTGACACCTAGAATTTTTTTTTGTAATATTGTTTTCAAACTGTCTCCATTAATCTTTCCCCAGCTCAATTACATCATTTACACACATACAAAGACATACAACTTTCTTTGTCGAATAACACAATATATCCCAGAAACATTAAAAATTAGATTAAATAGTTAGGACTTTATTCCCTGGAGCATAGAAGAATGAGGGGAGATTTGACAGAGGTGTACAGAAGAGGTGGGGGAGTGGCGTTATTAGTTAGGGAGAGCATCACAGCGGTGCAGAGGGAGGACAATACAGAGGAGTTAGGAGTGGAGTTGCTGTGGGTGGCATTGAGGAATAAAAAGGAGGCAATTACTATGCTAGGGGTGTATTATAGGCCACCCAACAGCTTGCAGGTAGTTGAAGAAGGCATACATAAAGACATTTTGGATAGGTGCAGACAGAACAGAGTCATTATAGTGGGAGATTTTAATCTCCCTAGGTGGATTGGAAGGTACCTAGAGCTAGGGTTTCGGATGGGGAGGAATTTGTAAAATGTGTACTGGAAGGATCGTTGGAGCAGTATGTGGCTAGCCTGACTAGAGAGGGGGCTATATTGGATTTAGTTTTGAGTAATGGGCCAGGGCAGGTAGTTGATGTTGCAGTAGGGGAACATGTGGCTAACGGTGACCACAATTCAGTCTACTTTAGGATACAGTTGGAAAAGGATGCTTGTTGCCCTAGGGGCAGGGTGCTGAATTGGGGAAAGGCTAACTACAGTCGGGTTAGGCAGGAACTTATGGAAACTGATTGGGAACGGTTGTTCGAGGGTAAGTCCACGACAGGCATGTGGGAATCTTTCAAGGGAATACTGAAAATATTGCAAGAAAGACATGTGCCGGTGAAGAGGAAAGATGAGAAAGGTAGGATTACAGAGCAGTGAATTACTAGGGAAATTGAGGACTTGGTCAGAAAGAAAAGAGAGGTGGCTGATAGGTCAAAGCAGCTAGGAACGGAGACAGCGTTGGAGGAACGTAGAGAGAGTAGGAGGGAGCTCAAACGGGGAGTTAGAAGGGCAAAAACGGGGCATGAAATGGTTTTGGCGGATAGGATTAAGAAAAATCCAAAGGCTTTTTACTCCTATATTAGGAATACAAGGGTGGTTAGAGGAAAAAAAAACGGACCTCTTAGGGACAGAGGAGGGGAACTGTGCTTACAGCCCGAGAGAATGGGAGACCCCGAATGACTACTTTGCGCCGGTATTCACAAAGGAGAGGGGCTTGTCGACTGGTCCTGTCTCTGAGGGAGCTTGGACCAGTTGAGGAAAATATCCATACCGAGGGAGGAAGTGTTAGGTAGCATTAAAAGTGATAAATCTCCGGGGCCTGATGGCATTTATCCCAGGCTGCTTAGGGAGGTGCGAGGTGAAATTGCTGGGCTTCTGACGCAAATCTTTGTCTCTTCTTTGGACACAGATGAGGTCCCAGAGGACTGGAGAATAGCTAATGTTGTACCGTTGTTTAAAAAAGGGTAGTAGGGATAACCCTGGAAATTATAGGCCGGTGAGTTTGACGTCAGTGATAGGAGAGCTGTTGGAGGGGATTCTTAGAGTAGGATGTACAGGCACTTAGAGTTGCAATCTGATTAGGGATACGCAGCATGGCTTTGTTAAGGGGAGGTTGTGCCTTACGAATCTGGTAGAATTTTTTGAGAAGGTGACAAAAATGGTTGACGAAGGGCAAGCTGTTGATCTCGTCTATATGGATTTCAGTAAGGCATTTGACAAAGTCCCTCATGGGAGGTTAGTTGAAAAGGTCAAGGCTAATGGGATACAAGGACAGGTAGGTAGATGGATAAGTAACTGGCTTAGTATTAGGAGACACATAGTAATAGTGGAAGGGTGTTTTTCTAACTGGAGGTCAGTCACTAGTGGTGTGCTACAAGGCTCGGTACTAGGACCTCTTCTATTTGTAATATATATAAATGACTTGGAAGAGGCAGTAAATGGTGTGAGGAACATTGTCAGGTGATGCAACAGGACATAGCTTGGGCAGATAGAATTCAATCCTGATAAATGCGAGGTGATGCATTTTGGGAGAAAGAATGTAGGGGGGAGGTATATGATAAAGGGTAGACCTATTAAGAGTATAGAAATGCAGAGGGACATGGGGGTGCAGGTGCACAAGTCTCTGAAGGTGGCAGAGCAGGTGGAGAAGGGTATGAAGAAAGCATATGGTATGCTAGCCTTTATAGGAAGGGGTATAGAGTACAAGAGCTGGCCTTTAATGTTGCAGTTGTATAAAACGCTGGTTAGACCTCATTTGGAATACTGCGTCCAGTTCTGGTCGCCTTACTACCAGAAGGACGTGGAGATTCTGGAGAGAGTGCAGAGGAGGTTTACCAGGATGCTGCCTGGTATGGAAGGTCATGGGTTGGGGTGCGAACATCGGGGTGGCGGTGCGAGCTCGTTGGGCTGAAGGGCCTGTTTCCCGTGCTGTTTTGTTCTTTGTGTATAGATTTTGATGGGTATAGATAGAGTGAATGCAAGCAGGCTTTTTCCACTGAGGCTAGGGGAGAAAAAAAACAGAGGGCATTGATTAAGGGTGAAAGGAGAAAAGCTTAAAGGGAATATTAAGCGGGGGGAAGGGGGGCTTCCTCACGCAGAGAGTGGTGGGAGTGTGGAATGAGCTGCTGGATACAGTGGTAAATGTGGGGTCACTTCTAACATTTAAGAAAAACTTGGACAGGTTCATGGATGAGAGGAATATGGAGGGACATGGTTCAAGTGCAGGTCAGTGGGACTAGGCAAAAAATGGTTTGGCACAGAGAAGAGGGGCCAAAAGGCCTGTTTCTGAGCTGTAATTTTGTATGCTTCTATGGTTCTAACACCCATTCCTTACATGGATGAGAGAATCAATACCATGTGCACTGCAGCTATCCAGAAAGTTGGTCAGAACAATCTCACATTTTGTAGCTCTTCCATGAGGTAGGTGTACTATGCTTTGCCAGCAGCCATCAAACTAACTGTGGCCTTGATCTTTTTTGCTTTTTGTTCCTTTCAAGGATCAACTATGTTGTGGATCTTTGTGGCATCTTAACAACAGCTATAAACCACAGCATGCTACTAGTCACTGATGCACTATAAGTTACAGCTCAGAGACACAGCCTCACAGGAACAAACAAAATTGAGTTTTGTTTCCATTTCCAAAGATACCAGGAATCATTGATTGCATCCATGTGGCCATTGAGACATTCAGTGAATGGCTACTGAGATCCATCAACATGAAAGATTTCCACTCCATCAACACCCAACTCACCAGCTACCAGAAGAGATTCTTCTATTTGTGTATTTATTTTTCTGGCAGCTTCTAGATCTCTTTCATCTGCTGCTGGTCCAGATTGCCTCTAGTCTTCACTCTAACCTATAAAATTCATGGATGGATCCTAGGGTACGAGGGAAATTCCTAGAATGGTTACTGACCAAGCTATGAGAACCCCCAAAATGAGGCACAAAGGTAATATAACCTCAGTAGGCAACCACTGAGCAAATGTACAAAAACACTTGAAAGCATCATGAACTTCTTTGGAGAGAGAGTAACTTGTGCTTTGAAAGTCCTTTTTGCAAAGCCATCAAGAGGAAAGCAGATATTAAAACTGTATGTGAATGGAATTATAACTTCAAAAAATTGGTGAATTTGTGTCGGCAGGAAATTAAAACCTAAAAAACTCAAACTCCACCCCAAATTCATCCACTTCTGATTTTAACCAGGATGGGAAGAACAGGGCAACAACCACTACAGGAGGTGTATTATTTATTTAAATACTTTAATGAGGCTGTGTACCTCACAGTTTAATATGAATGTAGGACTTAGTAGCTGGAGTAGGCCATTCAGCCCTTGAAACCTGCAGTACCACTCAATAACATTATGGCTAGTCTTGTTGTGACTTAACGTCATTTTGCTAGCTGACCTCCATAATACTTGATTCCCTTATCAATCAAAACGTTTGACTAATTCTGTCTTGAATAAATTCAATGACCCACCTCCACTGCTTTCTAGGGATGATAATTCCACATATTAATAACCCTTTGAGAGGAAAAAAAACACTCATCTCCATCTTAAACAGTAGACTTCTTATTCTTATACTGTTTCCTCGATTTTTAGACTCTAAGGCAAGTGAAAACATCCTGTGTCTATCAACTATATTGTGATGATTTCAGTCAGGCTAATGAGGTTGGCTGTCTTAATTGATGGTTAAATCAGGTAGCCTCATGTTCCTTATTTACAGCAAGTGTGTCAGACTTCCAGCTGCATTTAGCAGGGAGCAACTGAAGAATTGGCTAAGTACAGATGTATGGTGTAAATGAAGTAACTTGGTGACGGGATGTCGCCTCCATGGAGTTATTACACGTACAAAATCCCCTCAGGATCTTATAAGTTTCAATAATCACCTCACATTTTTCTAAATTACAATGGGTATAGGCTCAACCTGCTCATAAAATATGCCCTTCATCCCAGGAATGCATCGAGCGAACATTCTCTGAACTGCTTCTAACACAATTATAACATTTTTTCAAATAAGGAGACATAATGTTGTTGGCCAAGCGGGACTTTTCACAGCTAAAGAAGGTGAGGACTGATGCATGAAAATTGTAATTGTTTTACCAGCACTGTTTGTGGACCAAGAGAAATCAGAATGCTTCCCCTGCCTGCCAAGTAAATCTGTAACCTTGCCTGTGATCAAATCCCTTTCTAGAAATCATTGATCCATCTCCACGAACACTGACTCCCCCAAAAATCACCAAGAAACAGGAGTCTTACTCTGTTCCAGACGTCAGTTCAAGGTGAAGTTGATGGACATTCTGGAACTTTACTTTAAGTTAATATCACTGTTATCTTTGGCTGAGTAGTTTCAAGTTCATTTAATTTTTAACTGGATGAATTCAGTTGATATCCCAGTGTGGTACTGGGAATGGATTACATCGTTGGACGTGGTGCCCTTTGATTGAGATATTAAATTAAAGCCACATCCGATGGATCAGTTGTAAATTTGTCATGGCACTGTGCAGGGAAGATCAAGTGGTCAAAGAGTCTTGGTGAATATTCTTTCCACAGCCAACATAACCAAAATTGTTACATTGGTCACAACATTTCTGCTGGTGAAATCATAGAGGCAATATTGGCTGCTGTAGTTGAGTCTTTTTAAAAACACTAAACTTTAAAAAACTTCTGTATAAAATAGTCTGCATGGTTTGATATAATATGATGTGACATAAATAGAAGTATTTACTATTCTCCGGAATAACATTCACTAAAGCCTTGTATTGAATACCCTTCACAACCTAAAAGCCACTTAACAGAATGAGCTGGTACTTTTATTTAACGAAAATAGATGGGCCAGGTTAGTGTTCTGAAATCATGAGACATCAGTGATGTTGTTACATTCTTATTTTGATGCCAAATCGATGCATTGCAACCTATTTTACCGATAGCCTTTAAGATCAGGGAAATCAGATACAGAGGACATTTTTCCCACAAAAAAACTAAGTGTCCACAGGCACTTAGAAAACAGCAGATTTTCCCATCCATTTTTTGGGTGTATTGGTCAGGTGAATTTCTTGTCACACTGTGCTCCACAGGATCTGGTTGAGGATTCACACTGGAAATGGAAGGGGAGAGCACAGCCTAATCTTGCTCAAGAGGCCAGCATCAGCGTGCTGAGCAGGCCACTGCACGTGTTGATCTGTCAGTGGGAAAATCAGCACTTGTGCACTAGCCCTGTCCAATCACCAGCTTCCCCATTGCTTCCCTGCTCCCCCCCTCCCGATCGCCAGCCTCCTTGACTTCCACCTCCACCGGGACTGCCTCAATCACCAGGCTCCCTGGCCAGCCCTGGCCCCCCCACCCATGGCCATCTCAATTCCTCCCTCCCCAAGGCCAGTTCTGACCACCACCTCAATCTCCATAGCCAGTCACAATCATTGCTCTTACCCTCCCACGTGAATGCAGAGGTGCAGCAGTCCTACCCCCTCTCACCACCAATTGCCTGTCCCATTGGCACTGCCCATTGCCGATTGGGCAGTGTCAGGGTGCCTGGCTGGCACTGTCCAAGGGACACCCCATTACCCCAGTCTCCCGGGGTTCATAATGGTCTCGGCCTCTTCCAGCAAGGTGATCATGCTTATTGATTGGGACCAACTTTAATCCCTGCTAGTGGGAACCTCTCCCAGAAGGTTCAGAAACATTAGTGAGCCCTGACAATACCATCCCAGACTTGCTAATGAGTTGGAAATGTCAATTTCAATATTGTAATCAGCCTCGCGCTGATTTTCGGCACGTAGCCAATTATGTTGCAACAAAAAAATGGCCTGGCAAAGTTGCAATCAGCTGATCATCAGTCATAACTCCTGCATACCACTGACATTTCCCAGTTTGCTTTGCTACTTGAGCAGTGCTGCAGGTCAGGAAAAGTGTAGCCCAGCTTTTTATTGGCACAAATTGTTATGACTCACCCTTGAATATTCATTTTGAAAATACATGCTGAACCTATAACCGGTAATCAAAGAAAAATACATAATTTCAGTTGTCAATTATTCTTAACAATATTTAGAAGCTTAATTTAGGTAGATTTTTGCTACTGTTGCATAAGGTGTTGGTGAGATCACATCTGGAAAGTGGAAACTACAAAGTTAAAAGAGTCTGGAGCTTCAAATTTTTAGGTATCCAGATCACCAACAACCTGTCCTGGTCTCCCTATGCTGACACCATAGTTAAAAAAGCCTATCGATTCTTCAAGACCGCAAGGAACTATGAAAAGCCGTGAACGTAATCCAATCCATCACACGAATCAGCCTCCTATCCATTGATTCTGTCTAACTTCCCATTGCCTCGATAAAGCAGCCAGTATAATTGAGGACCTCATGTATCCCAGACACTGTCTTCCATTTTCTTCCATTGGGAAAAAGACACAAAAGTCTGAGATCACATACCAACCGAAACGAGAACAGCTTCTTCTCTGCTGCCAAACTTTAGAATTGACCTACCTTGCATTAAGTTGATCTTTTTCTAAACCCTAGCTATGACAGTAACACTACATTCTGCACTTTCTCGTTTCCTTCTCTATGAATGGTATGCTTTGTTTGTATAGCGTGCTAGAAACAATATTTTTCACTATATACTAATACGTGACAATAATAAATCAAATCAAAGAGTATTGTGTACAGTTTTGGTTTCCTTATTTAAGAAGTGCATTAGAAATAATGCACAGAAGATTAACTCCTCGGGAGATTGGGTTATTTTATGATGAAAGGTTGGGCAGTTTGGGCCTTTGTCCATTGGAGTTTAGAAGAAACACTTGCGAAGAAACAACTACTGAAACATAAAAAAATCTTGAGAGGGCTTGACAGGATGGATGCTGAAAGGATGTTTCTCTTTGTGAGACAAGAACTAGAGGGTCACAGTGGAATTCTTTTCCCAGAAAGTAGTAGATGCAGGTTAATTGAACATTTTTAAGGCAAAAATGTTTTTAACAAAAAAGGAATGAAACAGTATCAGGGGAAGGCAGAAAAGTGGTGTGGAGGCCACAATCAGATCAGCCATTGTCTTATTGAATGGTGGAGCAGGCTCGAGGGGACAAATGGCATTCTCCTGTTCCTAATTTGTATGTTTGTATCCAGGAATATCAATGAATATCAATAATCAATCCTCTGTGTGTGGGATTGTAATATATCTCTAAGAACAATCAAATACCAAGAAAACTACACACCTGTAATGGAAGACAGGATAAAAATGCCTGATAAATAAATTCTAGAAACTATGGCATAACTCAACTTATCAATTCCAAACTGATTCAGTTACATGGAGTTAAAAAATATAATTTTTGTGGTTATCAAAATATATTTACCAAAGGTACTATGTGAGAAGTTATTTTAGACTTACAGGCTGGAAAACCATGTTTACAAATGCAGGAGCCAAATTAAGTTTTACATATGGTACTAGCTCCACAATATTTTTGAGTAATGAAGTGTTTTGGGAGTCTCTCAAGATTGGTTTTCACATAAAGTGTTCCATGTTAAGTTCATACACAGAACAGGCTACAACAATTTATTCTTCCATAATTATCTTGTTTATCGACTGTCTTCCTTCTCACCGCATTGCCCACCTCACTGCCATGACTAGGTGATAACATGTGTTAAGCTACTTTTTGTGAGACAGTGAGCATCATAAACAATTAAATTTGGGAAAATCAACAGCTGCATTCAATCTTACGATCATCCAGCTTTCCAGGCATATACTTTGCAAGGGAATTCAACTGTCTTCAGGGGCTTAAATGCTTTTTTGGGTGAAGAATTGGGAAGAAAGCTGTCCTTCTTTATTTTTATTCCATCCAAAGTTCCAAATTCAATTAAAATTCATGGTTCCTACAAGAGGGACAAACAAGATCCGAGCTGACAAGATGAGGCATTGATCTAATACTTCATCTTAGCCCAAAGGCCAAGAAGGCTTTAAAAGTTGTACCAGGTGAAGCATTGGTTGAAAATCTTCGGCAACCCTGATCATTGAATCTACCTTAGCTCAAGAGATCAACTTGCCAGATCATTGGCTCTTCCCTGCCAGGCAAAAGGAAAAAAGATCAATAGTGCCCCTTTAAGAAAGCATGACTGAAACTTGCAAGGAATGAAATAACCTTTTTATTTTACCTACTAGGTAGATATAATAGGCAATGGTTTTGATATCCTGCTAGTATTAGAGCACGAAGGTATGGATTGATTTGGTTTATGTTTATTTCCAGGATCTGATTGCAGGAGTCAGAGCAGTGTTATAAATACATGGAGCAAAAACAGGATCATCAGCAGCTTTTTTTTTTAAAACAGAGGAACTTTATGTACGTCGATATTGTTGAGTCTGTAGCTAATACTCAAATTCTGTGACAAGTGCTGCAGTTTTAAATCATAATGACTGAATCAAAAAGCTATCCAGTTCTAACATTGGCATTGGGAGACTAAAGAGCAAATCCACAAGGAAAAAACATTTTATTAATCTGAAGAAAATTCCAAGTCTCTTTGTAGAGGCATTTTTCATTGTCCATTTCTATTTCATTACTCAATGCTCTCCTGGCCAGCCTCCCACTCTCCAAACACGGTTAAAAACTGTTGCTCAGATCATAATTATCACCAAGTTCTATTCATTTACCATCCCTGTGCTCTCTGAGACCTATATTTGGTCCTGGTTCACAGGGGCCACAATTTTAAAAATCTCATTATTGTGTTCAAATTTCTCTGTGATATTACTCTCATTACCTTTGTAATCTCTTCCAGCCCAACAATTCTTCAAGAACACTATCCTCCTTCAATTCTGGTTTATTGTTGTGATGTTTAAGGGCCTGTTTTAGAGTTCAATTTTTTTCTACAGGTACTCTATATGTCTGGAAGGATTGCAACTGAAATACTGGAAAAGCAGGATAATAACTTAACTTAGCCATGGAATGTTTATTTAGGAGAGAGCTAATGGATTTTAGTTTAGAAAAACTAAAGGGCCCCTGGAATTTTTTATTAAAAGAGCAGACAGTGGGTTTAGATGGACAGTCACGTGATAATGCGGTTAATGGGAGAAACTAGGTAGCAGAGAGAAAACAGCTTCTGAATTCTGACTGGGATTTGTTTTAAAAATAGTAGTCTGAAAATTGCTCTCTCCATAAAATCTCACTGAAAGATTCAAGACTGACTACAACTCTTATAGCAAGCACAGTTATGGTTGCTAACCTTATTTATGAGTCTATAAAAACAATGTTGCTTATCTGGAACTGAAACAGTGATGTTAAGAACTAGAGTGGTTTCTTTTCATGTTTATAAATTGCTTAGATGGGTAATACTTAAGTTGAAATTAATACTTATTAGAGTTATAGTTAAATTCTGTTATTAAATGAAGTTTGTTTTATTATAAAAGGATCCCTGATTGCTCAGTGGAATTATTCCTGGCGTGAAGCATCTATCCTATTTATGCCAAAATAGAAAAATTGTTAGGGCGTAGTTTGGCTTCCTATGTAATTTGGCATTCTGGTCCAGGCCCCTAACATTGTGCATTCTAAGTTCCAGTCGGCAACCACACCTTCAACTGCATAGGTCCCATTTTTCTACCCTTCTCCACTCCTTTAAACAGTATTTAAAAACTGGCTTTTCAACCAAATGTTTAGCAACCTGTCCAACTACCTACTTTGTTCTGTTTGCCTTTTATTTCTAATTATGTGCCTGTGAAACACCTTGCAATGTTTTACATTGTTAATAGTGCTATTGCTCGTCCATTCATTTTAAATATAGTGGCAGCCTACACTGGGGACTTTATCCCTTCACCTGATTTTCTGATCCAAAAAATATGAGGAGTGCATCTTGCAAATATGCTGTTCACATCATTCTCTTTCCTGCCATGGATTTTAAGATAGCACAAGACACTGCTGTGATACCAGCGAGATGTTTCCGAAATGCTTATTTTATTCAATATGTAACATAAAGCACATTGTCAATGGATTAAATTCTATTTCTTAAAACCTTATGAATATAATTAATTCTCTTCTCTAGAACATTTCATATTAAGTCCTGTTTTTATTCACTTAATGCAACAAAAGTAAACCATGGAAAATCATAGTGATATTAGCTGCAATTCTCCCATTCAGCTGCGCTAATTTTTTTTAATCGGCGGGGCTGGGCGCAAAGACCATTTAAATGGTCATTTAAATATAATTTGAATGAGATTAGCCGATCCGGGATTGATGTCACTGGGCCTATTAGCATCTTCACCATCCCACCCCCCCGCAACCCCCTCAGACTGGTTCACTTCAGTGGGGTTTAGAGTAGCTCCTCGTTAACAGGGAACTAGTGGCCTGACCCCACTGGAGCACTGGAATGAAGGGAGAGCAATTGACCCCTAAGGGGTCAGGCAGCAGGGGATGCTCTCTGGCCACTGGACCCTGACAGTGCCAGCCTGAGCCCTCTGGTACTGTGTAAGGGGCAAATTGCCAATGCTTGGGGATACATTGACACTGCCCATTGGGCATGGTGCAGTGCCAAGGGACTGGAGCATATGAGATGGCCTAAGGAGCAGGGCTTATGGGGCAACCAGGGAGATCAGGGACCCACTGCCACTCTGCATAGAGATTGATAGGGAAATGGGGAGACCAGTGATCAGGGTGAGTTCAGAGGTGGTGGGACGAATCACCTGGGGATGGTCAGCCAGCTGGGGAGGTCAGTACTGCAAGGAGGTAATCAGTTCAGGGAGAGAGTGGAAGATTGGAGCAGGCTGGGGGGAGATGTTGGGGTTAGACTTGTTAGTGGTTGAGGGGCCAGCGATCGAACTGGCCAACAATCAGGAGGTCATCGGTGCAGGACCATTGCACTTGTGCCGATCTCACATTCGGCACATGCGCAGTGGCCCACTCAGCACAGAGATTTCAACCTCTTTTGCAGCCCCTGAAATTTAATGATATTCAGGCTGGTGGCCTTGCAGTGCACAAAATGTGGAAGACTTTTCTCTGAACTCCCACTGAATAAAATAGAGTGAGTTACTCCAGTACGCAAAATAGACACTTGGAATTATTTTGGGAGAATTCTGCCCATTATCTATCAATGCTTCCTTCCTTTGTGACAATTTTTTTCTTCGCTATTTTAATGATATTGTTAAAACCAATTAAAATTGTTAGCACCTTAATTAAAGTAACATTCAATAGAACCACTTAATAGTCCCCAGACTGAAGCATTTCCATCCCCATTCTCTTCTGTCTTTCTAACCTTCATTCTCACCCCTGGCTTTTTGCTTATAATATACAATCTGTTTCATTATTATTGTCTATGGTTGTATCATTATGTTGTGGGGATATATTTTTATTGCATATTGAGCCGAGAAGTGTTTATCCTAAAGAGCAGTCCTTTTTTTGCATCTGACTTGAGGCTACATAATATGCTGGCATTCTGCAACCAAAGAGCATTGCAAAGCGGATGACTGGAATAATGTTATTTCATTTCCTTTTCTTTCTCTTCTGGTCAAACTCAGTTATTAGTTGTGTCCCTTTAAAAAGGGGAGGTATGGTCATTTGTTGTATTGTTGTTGATACGTCTAGGCGATCCAATGCCTCTCTAAAGATTATTTTAAAAAGGTATTAAGTGGCTAAGTTTAGCCACTATGAAGCACTCATAGCTCGGTGCAGCTTAGACTAGAGGCAATGCTCCATTTATTCAGTGTGCTTCTAACCCACTCTCAGAGGAATATTCTTTATATACCACTTGGGAATCTTTTTCATGTTTCACACGAAGGTCGTCAATATGGCATCTCCGAAAGGGACTACCAAATCAGTAAAGACAAATAACGGTCAGCTTTGCTTGTGGCACTAACTGGTGGGCTGAATTTATACGAAGCATTTTCATGAACAATGCTTCCAGCTAGAAAGCAAAATTTTCATTGCAGTAACCTGGGCTAGGTAGTCCACTGTACCACTCAACCTTCAGTTTTTTTTAAATGATTCCCTTTCTGACTTTCAGTTGATTCCTCAACTCATTCCACATATCACAAAACATCACTTGCTGTGAAGTTTCCTCTTCCAAACCTTCCTTCATATCTCATTGATGTTGGGTGACTGGTTAGGCATCAATTATTCTTCATCTTTATCAAGAAAAAGGTTGTTTTAGCCAGGGTATTTCACAGCCCCAAACTGCATGTTACCATGTGCAGCTCTTGAGAGAAAAATCACCCACTCAGAAGCCTGGGCACCTCAGAAGATTATAATGGATGGAATTGATGTGTTTGCTACTTAGAGCCTTGGTGTGAGTCCAATTGAGAGTGAGGAAGGATATATGACTTTGGAGGAAGTACAGTGCAGATTTAAGGGGTCATATTGGTCTCGAAACATAAACTCTGTTTCTCTGTCCACCTATGCTGCCAGACCTGCCGAGTTACATTTTTAACCAGCATTTTTTTTTATTTATTCCAGATCTCCAGCATCGGCAATAATTTGCTTTTATTTCACCAAAATAATTCTGGGGCTAAAATAAGTAAATTATAAGACGCAGGAGTTTGGCTTGCATGTCTTTGAGTTTAAAATATGGAGAATGATTTAATCGAGATTATTAAAATATTGAATTTGATAGTGTAGGTAGAAGAAAACTATTCTTTTTGTGCATAAGCAATCCAGCTGAGAATGTATGGGAGGCAGGAGTGGGGCATAAATGCCAATATGGGCTGATTGGGCAAAGTGGCCTGTTTCTGTGAAGTACATCCCAAGTTTAGTTTAAGATATGTTTCTGATCGTTCAGTGCAAGTTGAATCTTGCCCCTTAAAGGTGCTTTTAAAACAACATTTTCATTCAGGGACTTTCACTCTTCACATTTCAGCTTTTTTTTCCCAATTTCCACTCCAGCCAAAAGCAATAACTTCTGATAAGCAGCAGTTTATAATCCATATTAGGAGGCTGCCTTCTTTAAAAGGCTGAAAGCAATGTCAAACTCATTTGACAGCGATCAGGAAGCAACATCAGTTGTTTCAGCTTCCCAGTCCAACGATTCTGAAATCAATTTTTAACTGCCCTGCCGAAATGATCTAACTGGATGACGACCAGCAATGCTCTCTCGTTATTTTGAGCCAATAAAATGGCATTAGTCCCCCAACGCTACAAAATAAGCACCAGTTTTTGAAGTACTCCTTTCTGTTAAAGCACCACCACCAACACAGTTGGTTCAATCAATCTGATAGTGCATGCGTGTATAATTAAAATATTAATGATCAGGAACGCTTAGCAACTGGGCCAGTGGGCATCTATTTTATGCTCGGTGTCGTATTAAGCCTCACTGACTTTAGTCATTAAATGGTGTTATAGGCTCGAGGGGGTGAATTGCTTGCTCCTGATCCTATGGCCCTTGTACCGCTACTGCTCTCCTGATTACTCTATGGAGTAATCGTTTAAATACATATGCAAAATCTCTGGACTTTTATGGTCTAAACTGCAGGGCTGTACTTAAACGCGGCATTCTCCGTATTCGGCCGACTTCCCGGTGGATTCTTATAGCTCATAGACAGATGTTAAAGTGGATTGAGGTCGTCTGTGATTTCTTACTGGCTCCTGACTGCCTGTCTGCTCATAACACCAGTCCTTCGCTTTCCTACAAGATTTTTACGGATTTTTTTCCCCCCTTGGCTGGCTCTCGGATCGCTTAAGACAAATTCCCAGTTTGCTGCAGACTTTGTCTTATGCTCCCAGGCTAGCCCGTTGATACGAAACATCACTTGCAGTATTTGTCTCAGAACCATCTGGCACTGTTACTGTTCCCCCTCTCTCTCTACTTATGCTGCTGCACAAAAGACCAATTAAACTTCAATAATATCATTGATGGCGCACTGACAATTAGATTTCAGTTGCGCTTGGGTTGTGCAGAAGGAGTTGGACATTGAGAAAGGAGTTAAATGTTGTAGGTCAACAAAAGGCAGGTGGCCTTAAATTCCACGTTAATCACCATGGAGGAGAAAGGTTATGTTGAATAAAAATGTGCATAGGCAGTTAGCTTTTGCTATTGGAAATCAATGCGAATATCCCAATTTTAACAAACTTAGTTGATGCAGGCCTGATGGCGAGCCCTTCCTTGAATAAAACTGAATGGCTTACTAGGCCGTTTCAGAGGGCGGGTTATGTTTTTGATTAGGATCACTACAGTATAGAAGGAAACCATTCAGCCCAACAAGCCTGCACCAACAACAATCCCACTCCTAATTCCTCTGATATCAAGCGGTAATTTGGCATGGTCAACACCTAACCAGCACATCCTATGGAAAGAAACCCATGCAGACCACATATGTGAAGATGCCGGTATTGGACTGGGGTGGGCACGGTAAGAAGTCCCACATCACCAGGTTAAAGTCAAACAGGTTTATTTAGTATCATGAGCTTTGAGTGCGGTTCCTTCAACAGGATTCACACAGTGACCCAAAGGCGGAATTGAATCTGGCTCCCTGGCGTCAGACCTGTTAAGGACTCCAGATTTCCTTCCCTAAAAAGCATTAGCGAGCATAAGTTTTCCAGTAGTTTCAGGTGGCCATTACTGAGACTACTTTTTAGTTCCAGATTTTGTTTAATTGAATTAAAATCCCACACCTAGCCTGATGGAAATTAATCCTTGATTCTGGATAACTAGCTTAATGAGAGGTTCTGTTAATGGATCATCAGCAACTTTAACACTTTTTCGTCACTGGTGCTGAGTATTTCCAGCATTTTCCGTTTTTATTGGTGGAGCACAGTCGCCTTATTATCATACCCCTTAGTATGTCCCCACATATGAGTAGCGCTTACAACTCTCTACATAGTAAAGTATTAAGAAGTTCTTATTTTTTGAACAACTACTTTGAAAAGAGTGTGTTCGTAATGAGCCAGAATATCCCCATCAACAGTCATAAACTACTGCTGAAGTGTCAGTCAAAGTTAAGAACATCCTGAAAACTCAATGATTAATCCCAGTTTTAAGGCTTTAAGTAGAAGCTAGGAGGCGGCAATTAAAATAGGTAGCCTAATAAACGCACTTCACAATTATCCACAGCTAAAGTCCACAGCTAAAGTCAACAAGGCTTACGTACATTTAAAAAAAAACAAAATTACCTTGAATAAGATTTTTGTTTTCTCTGGTTAACTTTTTCGCTCAAGGTATACTTATCCTTTATTCACTTGTGTTCATAGTGATAGCAATGCGCAACATATTGGGCACATCATTCTGCCCTCTGCAGTTGCAATATTACCATTGTCACTGTTAAACCGTAATGCAAGGAATTTTACCAGGTTAAGTGACCAGAGCAAGTGCAATCACGTAATGGATTAAAATACCGTTGCGCACAATTGTTACTAAAACTATTTTCGTGTATTCGAAAACAAACGTAAAAAGTTTAATATTTTAATGCATTAATATTTCGGTGGTATTATTGTTGAATAAAGCTTGCAAAAAATGTTGCATTAAAGCTTTTTAACAGAAAATTAATTCCCAAATGCTGTGTGAACAGTGGAATACCCAACACTCACAAACCTTCATAAACTCTCGTGGACCCGGAAGAGCCATGCAGCTTTTTTTAAAAAAAATCCTCTTGGTGTGTATAATAACATGGTTAAAAGGGTGTTAATGGATTTAGTTTTTCACCGCTATTTGTTTAATCAGTTTTGCAATCTTTCTTTAAAATGTCCCCGTCTCCATATTTCACAGCTTTCTGAATTAACCTCGATTTGCGTGCAGAATGCATTCGCTTCCGTTTGTGAGGGGGAAAAAATGTTATATTGTTATTTTCAATAGCTCGTTCTTCACCAGCACCCCGAGCATCGATGCATCCCTCTCACCACCTTATGCCCAAACTGTGCAAAGAAACGGAAGAGCTGCCGGGAGATTAATAAATAGTAAGACCGCACCAACCTGATGAAATGCATGGGGTCGCCAGTCAGCACGAAGCACCAGTCAACAGACTGTTTCGCTCTTGTAGCGAGAGCCGGCTGCTCTTTGCAAGCGAAGGCAGGCGCCAGCAGTCGAGCGCCCACCTGCCCATTGACAGCCGGGCGGAGTGGAGACGGGTTGCCCGGCGGCTCCGAAGTGAGAGTTTACCTTTTTTTGTATGTGACGAGGGTTTGGTGCACGCCGGTGCCCCGCTAACCAAAAACAAAAAGCGCTGGGGCTGTGAGCTTCTTTTTTCAATCTTTGTGGACTGCCAGCTCCGAGCGGAGCAAACACAGCAGCTCGACACCTCCCGCCCTCCCGTTAGAACCGTTGGGCTCGCGATCCAAACAAAACTGGTGGTATCCCGAGTCGCGTTCCAAAGGCGGCTCGCGCCCCGGGTTTTCATCCCTCCCGCTCCAACTGTCACTGAAATGCGAGCTCCAGCGGCTCTTCAGAAGTGCACTACCCCCCCTCCCCCCGCTAAATTTCATTAACTTTTAACATCTACTAAAGTCGAAGCACCTCCTGTATTTTTGCATTTTCGCTTACTTATGATTTGAACGTCTTTTTCATTGAAGGTTGTTCCTATTGCTGCATCACGTGCGAGCGAGGAAAACGCATTCAAATTGGTAAGTAAGATTGTTTTAGTGCGAACAAAGAGTGCATGCATCGAAATTGATTCGCTTTGCTGAAGGGGTTAACTGATTTATGTCCTAATTTAGTTAGCGGAGATGATAACTGTTTCTGTGTAGTCAACGGAGGTTTCTGTATTTATTTCTTAATAGAAGATTAATGTTATTCCCTTCTCTAAAGTGTGTATTAACGCCATAGATTTTCTGGACTAATGCATACCTGTCCTTAATCAGTTTCATGTTTATTGATGCTCTGATTATTTTGATTTGTTGGGTATCTGTAAAACAAAAGCTGCTGGGTTTAATTTATGACGCGTGTTTCTATTTCGTTTGAGTATAATACCACTGTTGGTAGAGGTTTGATCTGAGGAGATAGGCAACATAATCTGTTTTAATATACATAATGTATATTAATGTATAATACGCGCACACAAATATGTTACATATTTCTCAAACCAATAATGTGCCCACCCCCAACCCCCCCCCCGTAAATGGTCCAAGCTATTATTGTGCCTTAAGTTCAAGTTTTGGGTCCAAGTAAATAGAGTATTTAAGAGGGATAGAAGCAAAAGATTTGAGACTGGTTACCTTTTGGTGGGCTTTTTGGCCTTTAACATATAGTTTATATTGATGGTGTAAGTTTGCTGAATTGGGATTGTGTCATTGAATTTTTCCATAATTTAGTCTCAACCATGACGTGTTTAATATAATAAAATGTCCCATGGTACTTCATAGAAGCGTTAGAAAGCAATATTTTACATTGTGCCACAAAGTAGAAAATAATGCAGATTACCATAAAAATGGTCAAAGAAGTAGGTTCTAAGGAGAGTCTTAAAGGGGGAAGAGAGTGAGGGATTAAGGGGAGAGGTTTAGGAAAAAAGCTGTATAATTTAAGGCTTGGCAGCTGAAAGTACAGACAGGGATCGTGGAGCGAGTAAAATCTGAGATACTCCAAAAGTCAAAATTAGAGGAGCGTAGATTCCAAAGAGTCATAGGGCTGGAGGAATTACAGACAAAACAATTTAGGTAAAGCGCTGGGATGGTAGATCTTGCAAATATATATTGTTTTCAAGTTATGTGGTAAAATTAGTGTATTTAAATGTGTATATTCAAGAACAAATTAAAAGAAGTTACTGGAATCAGCTTTACTTCTTTCACTCTGTTTGTAACAAACTGCCTTGTTAGATGATTAACGTCTGAGGGCACTATATTGAAACTGGAGCTGCAATATAATGGCATGAGGTTAAATCATGAGGCCAAGTAGTCTGCAGCTTTAATTTTTGATAAATATGTACAAGGTACTTTTTTGGACTAAGTTCCTAAGGTCGTTACTGCAGGATGTTTTACAGGAGTATTGTGAACTTGTTCGTTGACGATATGTTGATGTATTTATTTGACTGTTTTCCTTTTTGGTTTTCTTCCCTCCCTAAAGGCAACTTGTTCACTTAATCAGATTCTGCTAGCTTGAAGTGGCCATTTTTCACATGTATCTTTTAGTGTTTGTCGATTGCCTACTTAACCATGCTTGGCATCATGGCTAAACTTATTCTATTCTCACTCTCAGTGCATATCTGTAGACTTTTCAGCAGGAATGAATAGGTAGTAATCCTTATTGTTTTTCTCTTGCTAACAAGGGTGCTGAAGCTAATAGTAACTCTCCCAACTACTGCACCAAATTTGGTCAGCAGGCCAAAATCACACACTATCCTGACTTGGAAAATTCCTTTGTGAACATTGGTTAAGTAGGAACTTCCAGGATTTTGAAGATACTAATGTAGTAGTATCTTCACTACAGACACCATACTGATTCAAGAAGACTTGCTCACCATCAGCTTCTCAGGGGCAATGAGTGAAGGGGTATTCAGTAAAGCAATGGGGAGGCAAGGGCCTAGTGATTTTATCATTAGACTATTAATCCAGAAACACAGCTGACGTTTTGCGGACCTGAGCTCAAATCCCACCATGGCAAATGATGGAATTTGAATTCAATTTTAAAAATCTGGAATTAAGAATCTACTTATGCCATGAAACCATTGTTGATTGTTGAATAAACCTATGCGATTCACTAATGTCCCTACCCTGTCTGACCTGCATGTAATGCCAGAGCCACAGCAATGTGGTTGACCCTCAACTGTGCTCCAAGGATAACTAGGGATGGGCAATAAATGATGTCCAGTCAGTAACACCCATGTCACATGAATGAATAAAAAAAAACACACTTGTGCAACTCATTCTTGAGTTAACACAATTGGAATAACATTGAAGCCTTTCTCTACCTGTTTGATGCTATAATTAGAAAGCTGAAAAAAACAAATTCTGAGCTATCAATCAAATAGTATTTTGTCTTGGAGCAGGTGTTTGCTATTCGAAGAGCTGTCTGGGATCTCAGCCAAGTTTAGAATAAGAAATATCTCCTCCCGAGAGGAAAGGTTTCATTGACAGCCCAGGCTCTTTGTTCTCTACTGTCCATTTCATAGTGTTTGTTTACACACGTTAAGTGGTCTAAGGGGTTTATGATCATGAGAGCATGAAGGGCTATAAAGGGTGAGTGGAAGGGCAGAACTTGGCACAGGGCATGAGGGGACATGGGAAGTAGGTGGAAGGACAGAACTTGTCTTAGAAGGGAATGTGAGGATATAGGGTTAATAGGTGGAAGGGCAGAGCTTGGCATAAGGGATGAGTGCTTGGAGGGTGAAGAGATGTGAAAAATGAGGGATGGAGAGTCCGTTATTTTAGCTAGGACAAGATGGACCTTTTTCAACAGCTGTCTCTATACCTGGGCCCTGTGGATGCCTCCACATTTCTTTTCAGATCAGCAAGTTTGACTCCAGCCTGCATCTGTTCTCAGCAATGATGATCTTGTCTTTGAGGGTACTTTCTCTTCGGCCGTGAATTTTCCTGACTTATTCTGCCCAACTCAACGATAAAAGTCCAGATTGCTATGCTAATAGGAGACCCTGGTTAGATTGTTTGGGATTGTTTTCTTGGAACATAGGAAGCTGATGGGGAGATCTAATTTGAGTTATATAAGATTATAATTGGACTGGATACAGTAAATAGGAAATACCCATTTCCCTTAGCAGACAAGTCAATAACCAAGGGTTGATAGAAGCATTTGAAAATAATTGTGAAGAAATCTTCATTGCAATTAAAAATATTAAAAATATTTGGTTATACACCTGAAATGTGTAATCTGCAAAACTGAAGGCCAAGAGCTAGAAAGTGGGATTAGGTGCACAAAGGATAGGGAGAGACAGATAGAGCTAAAGTTAGAAATAGTAAGGTGATAACTATTAGGTGTGGTCAGAATAAGAGAAGGTAGAGTGAAGGCCTGAATTGGGTATACTGTGCATGTATGTAAATGCATAGTGCATCTTGAGGCTGATAAGTTGAAAGCACAGCTAGCCATGTGTGAATACTGGTTGGCAATTTCCACTTACCCACCATCATCTGCTGTAAGCCGATGACCCATTGAAGTTGCTGCTCACATCCACAGGATCTGGAAGATCCTGTCGGTGTGAAGGGCTGGAAAATTCCAGCCCCAATATTGTGGCAAAAACAGAGATCAAGTTTTTTAAAAAAGGACAGAACTGGGTACTAAAAATTCCTAAATATAAGGAAGGATGAAGAAGGAAAAAAGATAAGTGGCAATATTGATGGAAGTTCTGGAGACAAAGGATGCCTTAGAGGCTTCAAGGACAAATCTAATTGGTTAGAGTAAAGAGACACTGGAGATGTAATTTGAACTACATGATGTATTCTCTAGACCGGTGGTTTTCAATGGTGTGTCCTGAGAACTGTCCAAGTGTGCAGTGACATTTTGTACAAAGGTAATGAAAATCAATGTAAAAAAACACTGGACTGAATTATCTGACTCCTCCAGTGGCTGAGATTCTTTGGCCCTACGCTTGTGAATAGCAAATTCCCCATTCTCGCTGGCAGTGCTGGTGAAGTATGACCGTAGTATGACCGACCACAGGATTCCGGTTATTCTTTCATCTTGAACAATATTCAATACAGCCAAAATTACACCTCATAAAATTCATGAAAATAAATCATCAAGTTCTTGAAAGTAAGGTACACGTCTTTTGATTCTTACGTGAATATTCTAAATGCAGGTGTCCAAAGAGTGAAGTGGAATGACACGATATTTTTTACTAGTCATCGCAGAAATGAAACAACATTGTTCATATGCTTTGTGATTGATAGTAAAACAAGACTAAACAACAGCAAGTACAGCAAAATTGACCATATCCATATTTCTTTGCCGAATCTATTTTATATACCCTGATCGAAGAAGAAATTGATATGTTTGATCTGCTTGTTCAATCGTTGATGAAATATCTGAACCTCAAGAGAAAAGGAAGAAAATTTCAGACAGTATAATAAGCTGGCCTTAGGATTTTCGTGGACAGGAGATGCCGCTAGCCCCATGTCTGAACGTCTCAGCTGCAAAGAAGTTGGCAAATGTTGCAGTGGTATCCCATAAGTTTAAACTTCTGTTTTCAAACAAAACAATCATCTCTTCTGAACAAAGATATTCAGTACTTCAAACACTTTAAAGAACACATGAAGCAGACCTGATGGGATGTGTACAGGTATCAGCAAAATTCAAGAGGCTAGTTATCTGGTGGCTGAGCTTGAAGCAAAACCAAAAAGCCCCATACAATTGCCAAACCTTAATTATGCCAGCATTAAAAATGAAATCGGTGTGATGTTATGAGCTGATGCAACATAAGTGATAAATAAAATTACATTTTCTGATACTGCAGTTTAAAGATATGTCAGCTGATATCAAGGAAGGGCTGCAAAATAAGTTAATAACAAGTGGGGAGTTTACTTAGCAGATTAACGAATCCACCTGCTGGCCAAGATTCGGAATGTTAGTAGCGAATCCCTTCAGGAGATTTTTTTATAAGGAGGTACAAGAGTCATGTGAATGGTAAGGAAAAATTTCAGATAGTAGATACTTGAAGGAAAAATAAATTTACTTGGACTATGTGTTGTAGCATTTGCACTGACGGAGCAGCTTTCACCACGGGGGACAGTCAAAGGATTTGTCATTTAAGTGAAAGCAAAATCCTGACGTATCAACCACTGTATCCTTCATCGTGAAACTCTTGTTGCTAAAATACTGCCACCAGAGTTAGCGGCACTACTAGAGCAAGCTGTGAAAATCATAAATTACCAACAAAAAGGGTCTTTGAAATCATATTTGTTCACTATTTTGTGTGCAAAGATCGGGACCGAGCATCAGAGTTTATTGTTACACATCGAGGTGCCATGGTTATCGTAGGAGAAGGTTCTCTCCTGTGCTGAGAGAACTGACCGTTTTTAAAAATGCACAAACTGCCTTATAAAGAGTCACTATCTGATAATTACTGTGAGCTAAGCTTACATATCTCGCCGTTATTTTTTTTTAAAGAGCAACACAGCACGGGAAACAGGCCCTTCGGCCCAACGAGCCCGCGCCGCCGTCATAACTATATAGTAGCAAATCCATTATCCTATTCTAAATTTAGGTTATTCCTAATATGGAAGACTCTCACTATAGGGACAATTTGTTTCCCAATCAGCCTAAGAGCGAATTTTTGGGTTGTGGGAGGAAACCGGAGCGCCCGGAGAAAACCCACGCAACCACGGGGAGAACGCGCAAACTCCCGCAGACACCGGCCCAATTCCAAGTGTCTGCACAGCTACAGTGATAGTCTCTGAGCTGTCATGGTGCCCTTCAGATGGTCCAGATAAAGCACTCATTTACGACATGAAGCACCAGGCAACCCATGAATCAACATCCAAGAGCTGTCCTCGCACCACCTGCCGAATGCATGCTCCTTGTTGGTCAAGTATGGACCGAATTACCTGTGGGGAAAAAAAAGTCATAGTTAAACAGTCCTACTATATCCCTCTATCTGCATACCGCTCATGTGGCTGTCCAAGAGACCCTTAAACAGCCCTAGCGTGCCTGCTCCCACCACCTTACTCGGCAGTGCATTCCACACCCCCACTACCCTTTGTGTGAAAAACTGCCCTCTAATATTCGTCTTATACATAGCCCCCCTCACCCTAAGGCCATGACCCCTCGTCCTATCCATTTCTGAAGGTGGAAAAAGTTTACCTCCATTTACTCTATCTATACCCCTTATAATCTTATACACCTCTATGAGATCCCCTCTAAGCCGACGTCTTTCAAGGGAAAACAACCCCAGTCTATTTAATCGTTCCTCATAAGACAGTCCTTCCATACCAGGCAGCATCCTGGTAAACCTCCTCTGCACTCTCTCCAAGGACTCCACATCCTTCCGATAGTACGGCGACCAGAACTGGACGCAGTATTCCAAGTGAGGCCTAACCAACGTTCTATACAACTGCAACATCAAACTCCTACTCTTGTATTCTATACCCTTTTCTATGAAAGCTAACATACTATACGCCTTCTTTATCACCTTCTCCACCTGTGAGGACACCTTCAGAGACTTGTGAACCTGCACCCCCAAGTCTCTCTGCGTCTCTATGCTCCGTATAGTTTTACCTTTTATCCTATAACTCTCTTCTACATTTTTCCGGCCAAAATGCATCACCTCGCATTTATCCGGATTAAATTCCATTTGCCATCTATCTGCCTAGTCTACCAACCTGTCTATGTCCTGTTGTATTGCCTGGCACTGCTCCTCTGTACCCGCCAATCCAAGCATCAACATGCCATGTTCAGCCATGTGAATGAGCTGAATACTAACACTCGGTGAGAACAAGATGATCCTGACCATCAGAGATGAGCTTTAAGGTTTCAGGTTAAAATTGGCCCTTGACAAGAGACAATGGCATGGAGTTCACTGAAATGTTTGCACTAACATCGTCAATGGCAGACATAGCTGTCAAGATACAGTTTCATACTCAAACATAGCAAAACACTGCAAGAGAAGTTCAAATACTACTTCCCCTCTATAAATATGGAAGACTGACTGGATATATGATCTGTTCATTTTGCTTTCTTCCAATCCATCATAAAAGCTGACTTTTAAAAGAAAATGAGGAATATGCAGAGCTATGGATAGATCACACAATGAAATTGAAGTTTGGAGAGGTGTCTCTGGATGTATCTTGGCTGATGTGGTGTGCGTACATTCACAATCTCTGACCATGCTATTGCTGTACTCTTGTCTTTTCTGACAACATACCTCTGTGAGCTAGCGTTTTCAACACTGGCATATGTGAAAAGCAACATGAAGGAGCGTATGTCACTGGAGCAAGATTTGCTAGTGACCATCTCATTAATTCCTCCCTGGATCAAAAGATTCTGCTCTTACCGGCAGCTCTAGGTTTCCCGTTAACCCAGTAAGTTGCTATTTACTCCACTTTTCCCTTGCTCTGATCCATTGAATTTCAATTGTTTATTGTTCAATTATTTAACAAAAATGATACTTTAAAAATATTGTTACAGATATGAAATTCATAACATGAAAAAACAAAATTCTGATGCCTGAACCAAGTGCTGTGAGTGAAACAGATCTAGGGCTGTGAATAGTTAGAAAAAGTTGAGTTGGGCAGTTTTTAAAAATGTGTCTGTATATTTCGGTAGTCTCATAAAACCAGGTTAAAGAAGAACAGGTATATTAGGTGGCATGAGCTTTTGGAGCGCTGCTCCTCCATCAGGTGAAAGCACTCATGCTTTCACCTGAAGCAGCGCTCCGAAAGCTCATGCTACCAAATAAACTGTTGGACTTTAACCTGGTGTTGTGAGACTACTTACTGTGTCTATTCCAGTCCAACACCAGCAACTCCACATCAGGAATATTTAGGATCAGTGATAATAGTATTCAAAAACAACAAAGAGCAATTCAGAGTAAAATTAGTTGGAGCAGGCCAATTTCAATGGGGTGCGAACATATCTGGCTCAGTAAAATTGAAATCTCAAACTGGCAGAAGAAACTGTAACTGAACAATGGGCTGCCTTTCAAGAGGAGACAGTTGAGGTACGTTGCAAAAAGTGGGAAAGATAAGGCAACTAAAGCCAGAGCTCCCTGGACGATAAAAGTTACAATGAAGCAGAAAAGGGAGAGAGGAGATAAATGTCAGGTTGATGTTACAAGTGAGAACGACATTAAATATAGAAGATTTAAAGAGGTAGCTGAATAAAAATAGTCATACAGTACAGAAGAGATCCTTCAGCCTATCGAATCCTCACTAAATGTACACTTATCCCATTTTCCAGCACTTGGCCGATAGCCTTGAATGTTGTGACATTTCAAGTGCACATCCACTTACTTTTTAAAGATTGTGAGTTTTTCTTCTACTACCCTCCCAGGCAGTGCATTCCAGACTCTCAGCAGCCTCTGTGTGAAAAAGAAATCCTCAAGTCCCTTCTAAACCTTGTGCACCTCATGTTAAAGTTGTGTCCCCTCGTTATTGATCCTTGAACTGAGTCCTATCTAACTTTTCCATAATCCTCAATCTTATACACCTCAGCCTTCGCTGCTCTAAAGAAAACAACCTTCATAGCTTATGTGCTACATCCTAGGCAACATCCTGGTGAATCTCCTCTGCACCCTGTCCAGCACAATCACATTCTCTCTATCATAAGGTGACCAGAGCTGCACACAGTATTCTAGCTGTGGCCTAAACAAAGTTTTGTACAGCTCCAACATAACTTTTCTGCTCTTGTAATCTATTTCACAACTAATAAAGGGAAGTGTCCTGTTTGAGAAATGAGAGAAGCAAAAAGCATAAGAAAAGACTAGCAATCAACACAAAAGGGAGCCTAAAAGTCTTCTATGGCAATATTGTTAAAAAAAAGGAATAGGGCTGATCCATTTGACCCATCTCATTCCCTATAACTACCTCCAGCAACATCTCCTTCATCATTGAACAGGAAACTTACTGATGTAAAATAATTCTCCTGAACTCACTTCACAAGCTCTTTCCCCCTTGCTGCCCTTTACATTTTTACTATTCCAGCCACTATTTGCAACTCAAATTTTCATGCAAATTTATTCCTCTGTATCTTTCCCAATAGTTGGTAGCCTAGATGAATGTTTCTCAATCTTTTCAGTAATGCAGTAACACATAAAGAAGATTTTTACATGGAGACAGGGCTAAGTTTCTGACTGAGTACTTTGCATCAGTTGAAGTCCATGTTATAAGAGGGACATTGGCAGCGTGAGTACAAAGTTGGCTTAGTGACCGGGAGCAGTAAGTAATGGTGAAATGTTGCTTCTAGACTGAACAAAGGTACAAAGTGGAGTACCGCAGTAGTTGATATTAGGGCCACTGTTTATATTGATTTTTGTTGATGATCTAGACTTGAATATGTAGTATACCATTTCAAAATTTGACACAACTTGGAAGTATTGTGAATTGCAAAAGGGCTAGAGAAGGATGGTCAAGAAGATATGAACAGGCCTCTGGAATGTGGGCACATGGTAGATGAAATACAGTGCAGAGAAACATAGGATGAAGAGTAGACCATAAAGTTGGTCAAGCTGCAATGCTATTTAATGTGATAGTAGCTGACTTCCAGTTTCAAATCTGCATCATTTCCATTACCCATATTCCTTGATTTCCTGAGGGACCAAAATCTCAGCTTTAAATATCATAGATTCCCTATAGTGCAGAAGGAGGACATATGGCCTATCAAGTTTGCATTGACCACAGTCCCATTCTGCCCTATAATCCCTTGCATTTATCCTACTAGTTTCCCTGACATGAAGAGTCAATTTAGCATGGCCAATGCACCTAACCCTGCACACCTTTTGACTGTGGGAACAACACCCAGAGGAAAGCCACACAGAGACAGGAAGAACATACAGACTCCACACAGACAGTGACCTGAGGCTAGAATCAAACACAAATCACTGGCACTGTGAGGCAGCAGTGCTACGCACTGGCTGCTGTGCTGCCCTATATATTCCAGCATTTTTGTAGGAAGAACAAGGAAGGGTAAAGTAAAATAAAAAATATAATTCTAAAGGAGGAGCAAGAACAGAGGGACCAGGCAATATGTGTACACAAATCATTAAAGGTGGCAATGATGGAGCAGTTGCAGGTTCCTTAGCTTTATGAATAGAGACATAGGCTTGGATTTTACTATTGTATTGCGCCTGTTTTTGGATATGAAATTTTGGTAAAGTCGGGTGTGAGTTGAGTAACATGACCTGTGCCCGCTTCTATGCTGGTTTGTATTTTACCAAGGCCTGAAAATGTCTGTGATCGGGAACCTGCTCAGAACAGGCAAGACATCAATTTAAATAAATCTGCATGTATTTCAGTCCACTTAACGAGCTGCATGCTCCACTTAATCAGCACATCTGTCTTTATCACTGCGTTCGCCCAATCTGGAATCGGATTGGAACAGAATGCTCATTAAAAGTTCAATTCTGTTGCTCTATCAGTGCGGGTTAGTAAGAGGCAAGTGCTGACCATTGGATGGCTCCGTGCTGCTCATGGAGGTGTTCTTTTGTGGCGGCCATGTTGTATTTCGAGTCCGGAGGGCTATGCGAGTGTGTGTGGAGTGGGGGAGGAGGATGGTGTTGCTCAGCGCAGTGTCTGATGTCTGAATTGCAGCACTGACCTTGGGTTTTGGGGATGCTGCTGGGTTCTAGGTGCATGCATTATTCTTCCAGCTGAAGGATGTGCCCAAAACCCTTTGAAATTGCACTGCTGCAGCCTCAGAACTTTTCAAGCAGCAGTGCCTGTGGTCACTACTCCATCAGCTTTGCGTGTGTGTTGCTGGGGGCAAGATTGGGCCGGGTGTTGTTGGGAAGCCAGTGGGTAGGGATTGAAGGATGCTATGTTGGTGGGGGGGGAGGTGTAGCAGGAGGGCATGTGGGGGTGGGGATGGGCAGCACGTGTTGCTGGGCTGGGGGAAACAGCATTCCTTAACGTCTCCATGTGTTTCTCCCCTTCTTCAAATCCACCCCCTTCAGATTCATGAGATGGTTTTTGTGATGCAACCAATTGATTTTGCTGTTTTTTGTTTACTGCTGGAGCTGAGGAGGAAGAGAAGGAGTATGAATTGTGAGTAGAGGAGACTTGGGCCTTATCACCCACAGGAGTATAGGGAGATGGCCACGAGAAACAGGAAGAGGCCATCATTCACCCAGAATTAGGGCACAGAAGAAGGAGGGGACGGAGACACCGGCAGTTCTGCACGAGTGTTGTTTGAACAGATGTCGGACGCTGTGTGCTGCTGACGGCTCTGGCTCTGCAAGGGGACAGTGCAACACCAGTGCTATTTGTTGCAGGACCTGGCACCTTGGAGTGTGCTGGGGGCACCCATTTTCTGTGGCTGTCAAATTGTCTTGCAGAACCCCAGTGGAGATGAATATGGCATTTCACAGTTAGCTGGCCACACCTGTGTTGGGGAGGTCACGGATGCCCTGTATGCCTGGACTAGCCAGTATATCAAATTTCCAGGCCCTGCAGGAAGCCCGGGCTGCAGGATTCATGGCCATTGTGGCGATGCCTATGTGCAGAGGCCTGGAAACTCCACCTATGTTGCCTTCAAGGCCCCAGTCAGGAATCCACGAAGATTTGTCAATTGGAAGGGGTTCCACTTTCTAAATGTTCAATTGGTTTGTGACCACAAGACAAGCATCATGCACATCTGTGCCAGACAACCCGGCAGCGTGCACAACAGTTTTATTTTGAGGAGCTCAGACATACTGGAGGCCTCTAAGGAGGAGCCCAGGGTACAGGCAGGACTCATGGGTGACACCGGATACTTGCTTTGGACTTCACTGATGATGCTGTTGCTGACATTTTGGATATTCTCTTCTCTGGACAGCGCCCGCTCCTCAAAGCAGGTGAGGACCCAGAGAGCAGGTTCACCACTCTGTTTTCACTCTCTCATGGGTTTCATGGTCAGTCTCCTCCTGTGGAGACAGAAGGGACCTTGAATGAAATAGAACATAGAACATTACAGCACAGAACAGGCCCTTCGGCCTTCGATGTTGCGCCGACCAATATAAAAAGCAATGCCCCTCCAAACTAAACCATTCCCTTCTCTTCCATATACTTATCAACTAACCTCTTAAACGCCACCAAACTTGGCGCATCTACAACTGCTGCAGGCAGGGCATTCCACTCCCGAACCACCCTTTGGGTAAAGAACCTACCTCTGATATCCGTCCTATAACTATCACCCCTTAATTTAAAGCTGTGTCCCCTCGTGCTAGCTTTCTCCATCCTAGGAAAAAGGCTATCACTGTCCACCCTATCTAAACCTCTAATCACCTTATATGTTTCGATAAGGTCTCCTCTTAGCCGCCTCCTTTCTAACGAAAACAACCTCAAATCCCT
Source organism: Sphyrna mokarran (assembly GCA_024679065.1). Lineage (NCBI taxonomy): Eukaryota > Metazoa > Chordata > Chondrichthyes > Carcharhiniformes > Carcharhinidae > Sphyrna > Sphyrna mokarran. The sequence goes on from JAGIQG010000028.1 coordinate 29,202,640, forward strand.
CAGCCTCTCTCATAAGACCTGCCCTCCATACCAGGCAACATCCTGGTAAACCTCCTCTGTACCCTCTCCAATGCCTCCACATCTTTCTTATAATGCGGGTACCAGAACTGCACACAATACTCCAAGTGCGGCCGCACTAGAGTTTTGTACAGTTGCAACATGACGTTGCGGCTCCGAAATTCAATCCCCCTACCAATAAAAGCTAAGACTCCGTATGCCTTCTTAACAACCTTATCGACTTGATTGCCAACTTTCAGGGATCTATGCACACATACACCAAGATCCCTCTGTTCATCGACACTATTAAGAGTCCTACCATTAGCCCTATACTCTACACATTTGTTATTCCTGCCAAAGTGAATTACCTCACACTTTTCCACATTCAACTCCATTTGCCACCTCTCGGCCCAGCTCTGCAACTTGTCCAAGTCTCTCTGCAAACTAGAACACCCCTCTTCACTATCTACCACTCCTCCGACTTTGGTGTCATCTGCAAATTTACTAATCCATCCTTCAACACCCTCATCCAGATCATTTATAAAAATTACAAACAGCAGGGGCCCCAAAACATATCCCTGAGGTACACCACTTGTAACCGAACTCCACGATGAATAACTTCCGTCAACCACCACCGTTTGTCTTCTATCTGCTGGCCAATTCCTAATCCAATTAGCTAAATCACCCTCAATCCCATACATCTGCATTTTCTGCAGAAGCCTTCCATGTGCCACCTTATCGAACGCCTTACTAAAGTCCATATATACCACATCAACTGCCTTACCCCCATCCACCTCTTTGTTCACTTTTTCAAAAAACTCAATAAGGTTAGTAAGGCACGACCTACCCTTCACAAAACCATGCTGACTATCCCCAATCAATTCATTTCTCTCTAAATAACTATAAATCCTATCCCTAATAATTCTCTCCAATACTTTGCCCACAACAGAAGTAAGACTCACTGGCCTATAATTCCCTGGAAGGTCTCTCTTCCCCTTCTTGAACAAAAATGGTGGCGTGACTTCTACAGAGTGTCGGGGTAGCCCTCAGTGGGCAAGTGCAGTGATACTCTTGGAGGGTGGGGTGGGGGGGAGGAAGGAGGTGCTTAGAAGCATGCAGGGTGCTGAGGGGGTGGGGGGATCTGGGATGATTTTGGGGGAAGATGCTAGAAGGGGTTAAGCACTCACCCATGCTACACAGTTGAGGACATTGGCCTTTTTTCAGCATTGCTTCCCTTATCTGGGGACAAGTACTATGGTGCTAACCGAGGTGGCAACTGCTTCCCAGGCTACTTTGCCGTCATTTCCCCTGGGTTTGTATCCTGCTGGGGGAAGTGAGTGCCCCATCTCGCCTCTGCAACATTCAACTGGTCATCCTCTGTGAACCTAGGCGCTGGTCTCTGACATTTTTTTCCTGCACTGCCTGTCCAATCTTGGAGTTTTTATGGAGTTGCCTCTTGTTAGAACAGATTAGCTGCAGGCAGTTTGAGATAGCATTTTAGCTTGTTAGAGTGAGGGAAAGAGACCTCTTGCCAGTGTGCTGATGGGGGGAATCTGTGCCTCTGTGATTGGGGGTAAGGAAGAGAGAGGAAGATGGTATTCAGCCATTCGAGCCAGGGAGAGATGGGACCATGTGCAGATGGATCTGGGTTGGGGTGGAAGGAGAACGGGGTCTGCCTGCAATTGATGTGGGGAGGGGTGCAATCAGGCTGGATAGTGGGATAAGAGGGCCAGTAATGTTGGGGGTGGGGTGCATTGTGTGTGGGGGCCAGGGGGAGGAATTATCTGACCTGGGAGGCCTATGTTAGGAAAGCAGCGTTATTTCTTTTTGTGCATGCGAGGTTGGAGGCTCTGATTGGAGCTGCAGTGTTTTGGGTGTGTTAAGCCCTACCCACAAGCTTCTGCAGTGAGAATTGGACTTGCTGTTAATTTTGCAGGCAGAATGCATATGGGTGGGGCAGTGGAGGGAGAGCAGGGGCACTAAAAACTGGTCCAAAAGACAGATCTGACACTCCTTTTGTTTCAAGTACACTTAGCACTTAGACAAAAAATGTTAAAATACTGCCCATGGAGTATTATAGCAAGGGAGTTATAGTGAGCCTTTTATAAAACTTTGGTTTGGTTTCAACTGGATGATGTGTATAGTTCTGACACCACACTCGTTAGGAATGAGGTGAAAACATTGGAGAGGGTATAGAAAGATTTAAGGGAATTGACAAGAATAAACCATTTCAGTTACATAGATAAATTTGCAAAGCTGATACTGTTCTTAGAGAAGAGAAGGTTAAGAGAAAATTTGACAGATATATTCAAAATCATGAGGAGTCTTGGGAGAAACTCTGCCCATTGGTAGACAGGTCAAGAACTAGAGAACACCAATTTAAGGTGATTGGTTAGGGAACCAGAGATAATGTACGAATGAAATAAGGAAAAAAGCACAGCACATAGTTAGAACCTGGGATGTATTCCTTGAGACTGAGTGTGTGATGGGTGCATATTCAATTGTGGCCTTCAAAAGAGAATTGCATAATTATTGGAAAAGAAAAAATTTGCTGGCCAAGGAAAACAAGTGGGAGAATAGGACTAGGGAATTGCTCCGATAAAGAACTGGCATAGACACAATTGTCTGAATGACTTTCTCCTTGCTGTAATCATTCTATGATTCTCTAGGCTGATAACTTATTGGCTGACGAAGTTGTGATGGGCCGTAAATTTTCTATCTTAATACCAAACTCTCAATTTGCTGTGATAGTTGTGCTCCATCCCATTTCTTTTTAGGTGGCTATGTCTCTGGATTTATGACAGATTGTTTGTCTTTGTATTCTCGAGAGATCATCTGTTGGCGTGATGCTGAAATGTTAAGTGATGATTGCCAATTAGAGTTCTAACTTAAGCATTTGGTAGTAACTGCTTAATCAAGGTGCAAATTCAGTTCAATTGTACTCTTAAGTCAACTTGTTAAATCCCTTGTTAGATTTAAACTTTTGTATCAGCTTTTGATGAATATCAAGGAAATAATGTGAAACATTTGAGTGTAATGGAACTCAATTATCATAGTTGAATCTGGAGGGTTAATGATGGCATTAATGGATGTTGATTCTGGTGCCTTGCATGTGGATGTACACTCCAAGATACTAGGAACAAGCCAATATGGGTAATTACATTTTGAAAAGGTATTTAAGTGCTATTTATGATCTGAATATTTCAAAGGGAAAAGTCTTTTGGTGAGTCTCAATTTCAGAGCACCTGCTTGTAAAACCAAGAGTATTTAAATCAGAGTAAATTGCTAAATGGTAGGTTATGTCTTTATTCCATAAGCTGTCTCTGAAGTGAGGACTCCCGAGGATTTCTTAGACTGCTTTAGCAAATTGTTTTAAACACATGACAGCTGTAACTATTTCACAACAGTTGATTATTCCATGATGATGTAGTTTGTATATACAATAAATATGCCGGGGTGTCTGCTGTTTCATTATCCAGTGGCTTATTCTTAATATATAAATATTTGGTGAGCTTAGAGGATTAAATTCATCTGTAATATTTCCAGTTCAATAACCAAGTGTTCTGCTTTCAGGGTCACATTAATAATGGTCAGTTGGGTATGGCGCTGTCCATGGAAGTGCACAAGCTGAGGAATTGTGAAGGAAAATATAAAAATAACCCTTGAGGAAAACACTAGAATGTAGCTGGCACCTGAGGAATTGGACAAGAGAATAAACAAATTATTTTGTAAAGGATGGGGGACTGCAGAGCCTTGATGGAAATCTCTGTATCTTCGTTTGCTATCCTCCAGTCCTCTGATTGCAGGTGAAGTTCCAATGTTATTCCGTTGTTTAAGAAGGGCAGCAGGGATAATCCCTGCCTAATTATAGGCCCGTGAGCTTTACATCAATAGTAGGGAAATTATTGGAAGAGATACTTAGGGACAGGATTTACTCACATTTGGAAGCAAATGGACTTAATAGTAATAGACAGCGTGGTTTTGTGAAGAGGAGGTCATGCCTTACTAACTTATTCAAGCTTTTCGAAGAAGTGACAAAGATGAGGGAAAGACAGTGAGTGTTGTACACGTGGACTTCAGAAAAGCCTTTGACAAGGTATGTCATGGTAGACTGGTACAAAAGGTGAAGTCACACAGGATCAGAGGCAAGCTGGCAAGATGGATATATAACTGGCTTGATCACAGAAGATAGAGAGTAGCAGTAGAAGCATGTTTTTCTGAATGGAAGGCTGTGACTAGAGGTGTTCCACAGTGATCAGTTCTGGGACCTTTGTTTTTGTTTTTTGTTCAAAACAAAGTAAATGAGTTGACGGCACAAATCGTTGCAAACGAATTTGATTTAGTGGCCATTATAGAGACATGATTGGAGGATGGTCACAACTGGGAGTTAAAAATCCAGGGGGATCAGACAGGAAGGCAATGGAAGTGTTGTAGCTCTGATATTTAAGGATGACATCAGGGTGGTAGTGAGAGATGATACAAGTTCTATGGGAAAAATGTTGAATCATTTGGGTGGAAATTAGAAACAGTAAGGCGAAAAAGTCATTGATACGCATAGTCAAGAGGCCACCAAATAATAATATCATGTTAGGGCAAGAAATAAACAAGGAAATAACTGATGCATGTAAGAATGGTACAGCAATTATGGGAAATTTTAATCTATGTATCAATTGGTCAAGGTAGATCAGTCAAGGTAGCCTTAAGGAGGAGTTCATAGAATGTATCTGCAATGGCTATGTTGAACAGCATAATATGTAATGGAATCTACAATAGAGCAAGCTATCCAGTTCTGGTTCTGTGTAAAGAGATAAGAATAATTAATGATCTTACAGTTAGGAATCCTCTGGGAAGAAGCGATCACAGTATGGTTGTATTTAAAATAAGATGAAGCGTGAGACCATTACTGGTGTCTTGTGCTTAAACAAAGGAGACTACAAAGGGATGAGGGAGGCTTTGGCTAAGGTAGACTGAGAGCACAAACTTTGAGATGAGACAATTGAGGAGCAGTGGAGAAATTTCAAAGCAATTTTTCACGGTGTTCGGTAAAAACATATACCAGTAAGGAAGGAGTGTAGAAAAAGAGATAATCAGCCATGAAAAGATGTAAGGAAAGGAGGGTATCAAACTGAAAGAAGATGCATACAAAGTGGTAAAGATTAATGGGAAACTAGAGGATTGAAAAATCTTTAAAGGTCAACAGAAAGCCACGAGAAAAAGCTACAAATGGAAGTAAGATAGATTACAAGAGTAAAATAGCTTAGAATGTAAAAACAGATAGCAAAAGTTTCTACAAACATATAAATAAAAAAGAGTGGCAAAGTATACATTGGTCCTTTAGAAGCTGAGAAGGGGGATGTAATAACTGGAAATGAGAAATTGGCTCAGGCATTGAACAGGTATTTTGTGTTGGTCTTCACAGCGGAAGATACAAATAACAAGCAAAAATTGATAACAAGAAGGCTATGACAGGTGAGGACCGAGAGGTAGTGTTGGACAAGCTAATGGGGCAAAAGAGAAACAAAATCTCCTGACTCTGATGGAATGCACCCCACGGTACAAAAAGAGATGGTGGGGGAAATAACAAATGCACTAGTGACAATTTACCAAAATTCACTGGACTCTGGGACGGTTTGTGCAGATTGGAAAACAGCAAATGTGACGCCACTGTTTAAGAAAGAAGGTAGACAAAAGGCAGCTAACAACAGGCTAGTTAGCTTAACTTCTGTAATAGGAAAAATGCTTGAATGTATCATCAAAGATTGTCCCATTGATAAGACGCGGCATGGATTCATGAAGGGCAGGCCTTGTTTGACTAATTTGGTGGAATTTTTTGAGAACATTACATGCGCTGTGACCATGGGGAACCTGTAGATGTGATGTATCTAGATTTCCAGAAGGTATTTGACAAGTTGCCATACCAAAGACTGCTGCATAAGATAAAGTGCACCGTACTACGATTAATGTATTAGCATGAACAGAGGATTGGTTAACTAACAGAAAGCAAAGAGTGGCGGTAAATGGATGTCTTTCTGGTTGGTGATCAGTGACTAATGCTATGCCTTAGGGATCAGTGTTGGGACCACAATTGATTACGATTTACATGGATAACTTGGAATTGGGGACCAAGTGTAGTGGTCAAAATTTGCAGATGACACTAAAATGAGTGACAGAGCAAACTATGCAGAGGGCACTGAAAGTCTGCAAAGAGATGTTTGCGAGGAACTTGGACGTGGTTGCGGTGACGGAGACGTGGTTAAAGGAGGGGGAGCAGTGGTAACTGAACACTCCTGGGTATAAGTGTTTCAGGCGTGACAGAGGAGGATCCAGAAGAGGTGGAGGAGTGGCGAATCTAGTTAAGGAGAGCATCACGACGGTGCAGAGGGAGGACAATACAGAGGAGTTAGGAGTGGAGTCGCTGTGGGTGGAGTTGAGGAATAGAAAGGGGGTGATTACTATGGTAGGGGTTTATTACAGGCCACCCAACAGCCCGCGGGTAGTTGAAGAAGGCATATGTAAAGACATTTTGGATAGGAGCAGAAAGAACAGAGTCGTTATAGTGGGAGATTTTAATCTCCCTAGGGTGGATTGGAAAGTACCTAAAGCTGGGGGTTTGGACGGGCAGGAATTTGTAAAACGTGTAGTCGAAGGATCGTTGGAGCAGTATGTGGCTAGCCTGACTAGAGAAGGGGCTATGTTGGATTTAGTTCTGAGTAATGGGCCAGGGCAGGTGGTTGATGTTGTAGTAGGGGAACATGTAGCTAACAGTGACCACAATTCTGTCTATTTTAGGATACAGATGGAAAAGGGTGCTTGTTGCCCTAGGGGCAGGGTGCTGAATTGGGGGAAGGCTAACTACGGTCAGATTAGGCAGGAACTTAAGGAAACTGGGAACGGTTGTTCGAGGGTAAGTCCACGCTAAGCATGTGGGACTCTTTCAAGGGAATACTGAAAATGTTGCAAGATAAATATGTGCCAGCCAAGAGGAAAGATGGGAAAGGTAGGATTAGAGAGCTGTGGATTACTAGGGATATTGAGGACTTGGTTAGGAAGAAAAGAGAGGCGTATGATAGGTCAAGCAGCTGGGAACCGAGACAGCGTTGGAGGAATATAGAGAGAATAGGAGGGAGCTCAAACGGGGAGTTAGAAGGGCAAAAAGGAGGCATGAAATGATTTTGGCGGATAGAATTAAGGAAAATCCAAAGGCTTTTTACTCCTATGTTAGAAATAAAAGGGTGGTTAGAGGAAAAATTGGACCTCTTAGGGACGGAGGAGGGGAACTGTGCTTGGAGCCCGAGGGAATGGCGGAGATCCTGAATGAATACTTTGTGTCGGTATTCACAAAGAAGAGCGGCTTGTTGACAGCTCCTGTTTCTGAGGGAGCTGTGGACCAGTTGAGGGAAATATCCATACCAAGGGAGGAAGTGTGAGAGCTTCTAGGTAGCATTAAAACTGATAAATCTCCAGGGCTTGATGGCATTTATCCCAGGCTGCTTAGGGAGGTGCGAGGTGAAATTGCTGGGCTTCTGACGCAAATCTTTGTCTCTTCTTTGGACACAGATGAAGTCCCAGAAGACTGGAGGATAGCTAATGTTGTACCATTGTTTAAAAAGGGTAGTAGGGATAACCCTAGGAATTATAGGCCGGTGAGTTTGATGTCAGTGGTAGGGAAGCTGTTGGAGGGGATTCTTAGAGATAGGATGTATAGGCACTTAGAGCGTTGTGATCTGATTAGGGATACGTAGCATGGATTTGTTAAGGGGAGGTCGTGCCTTACAAATCTGGTAGAATTTTTTGGGGAGGTGACGAAAATGGTGGACGAAGGGCGAGCCGTTGATGTCGTCTATGTGGATTTTAGTAAGGCGCTTGACAAAGTCCCTCATGGGAGGTTAGTTGAGAAGGTCAAGGCTAATGGGATACAAGGACAGATAGCTAGATGGATAAGTAACTGGCTTAGTAATAGGAGACAGAGAGTATTAGTGGAAGGGTGTTTCTCTAGCTGGAGATCGGTCACTAGTGGTATGCAGCAGGGTTCGGTACTGGGACCTGTTCTATTTGTAATATATATAAATGACTTGGAAGAGGGGGTAAGTGGAGTGATTAGCAAGTTTGCAGACGATACAAAGATAGTTGGATTTGCGGATAGTGAGGAGCATTGTCAGGCGATGCAGTAGCACATAGACTGGTAGCTTGGGCAGACAGATGGCAGATGGAATTCAATCCTGATAAATGTGAGGTGATGCATTTTGGGAGAAAGAATGTGGGGGGGGAGGTATATAATAAAGGGTAGACCTATTAAGAGTATAGAAATGCAGAGGGACCTAGGGGTGCAGGTGAACAAGTCTCTGAAGGTGGCAGAGCAAGTGGAGAAGGTTGTGAAGAAAGCATATAGTATGCCCGCCTTTATAGGAAGGGGTATAGAGTACAGGAGCTGGCCTTTAATGTTGCAGTTGTATAAAACGTTGGTTAGACCTCATTTGGAATACTGCGTCCAATTCTGGTCGCCTTACTACTGGAAGGACGTGGAGACTCTGGAGAGAGTGCAGAGGAGGTTTACCAGGATGCTGCCTGGTATGGAAGTCTGAGTTACGAGGAGAGGTTAGGCAAATTGGGACTGTTTTCCTTAGAAAGACGTAGACTTAGAGGAGATCTGATAGAGGTGTACAAGATTATGAAGGGGATAGATAGAATAAACAGGGTTAAGCTTTTTTCTAGGATGGACTCAAATAGCCCGAGGGGTCACGGGCTTAGGGTGAGGGGGGTAAGGTATAATTTGAATGCTAGAGGGAGTTTTTTCACACAGGGTGGTGGGGGTATGGAATGTGCTGCCAAGTAAAGTGGTGGAGGCAGGTACTCTGGCGTTATTTAAGAAATACTTAGATGGGCACATGAACAGAATGGGAATGGAGGGGAATAGAAAACTGATTTAAACTCAGGATCATGAGCCTTTGGAGTCCCTGGGAAGTGTGTAAATAGATGATATTGATGTACTTGTTTTTATTCTACAGGTGCTATGGTCCACCTTATTGTCTAAGAAGAGGCATACACGCGATGGGTTGTGAGAGGACTGCTCTTGGATCTTTTTCGAGAGTATCCTAGTGCTTCACGTCGTTAGTGTGTGCTTGACCTGGACCATTTGATGGGCAACACGACAGCTCAGTGACTATCGCTGTGCTGTGCAGATACATGGATTTGGGCCTGTGTCTGTGGGAGTTTGCGCATTCTCGCCGTGCTTGCGTGGGTTTCCTCCGGGCGCTCCGGTTTCCTCCCACATCCCAAAGATGTGCTCTTAGGCTAATTGGCGAAACAAATTCTCCCTAAATTGTCTCAAATTTGGTTTTTAATTCATAGATCTATAAACATAGACAGGTATCACGAGTAGAAGTGGGAACATTGGGGTGGCGGCGCAGGCTCGTTGGGCCGAAGGGCCTGTTTCCCGCGCTGTTTTGTTCTTTGTTCTTTGAGATATTGATAGTCTAAGTGCATGGGCGAGGGTCAGGCAGATGGAGTACAATGTTGGTAAATGTGAGGTCATCCATTTTGACAGTAAAATGGACTACTATTTAAGTGGTAAAAAGTTGCAGCATGCTGTTGTGCAGGAGTACCTGAGTGTGTTTGTGCAAGAATCATAAGGAGTTGGTTTGCAGGTGCAGCAGGTAATTAAGGTGGCAAATGGAATTTTGTCCTTCGTTTCTAGAGGGATGAAGTTTAAAAACAGTGAGGTTATGTTACAGTTGTGTTAGGTGCTGTTGAGACCATATCTGGAGTACTGTGTACAATTTTGGTTGTCTTACTTGAGAAAGGATATACTGGCACTGCAGGGGGTATAACCACTAGGTTATTCTGGAGTTGAGAGGGCTGGCTTATGAGGACAGACTGAGTAGACTGGGTTATACTCATTGGAATTCAGAAGAATGAGGGAAGATCTTGTAGAAACATAAGATTATGAAGGGAAGATATGAGATAGAAGCAAGGAAGTTATTCCTACCAGCAGATGAAACTAAATCTAGGGGCCATGGCCTCAAAATAAGGGGAAGCAGACTTAGGATGAGTTGAGGAGGAACTTCTTCACACAAAAGGTTGTGAATGTGAAGAATTTCCAGTGAAGTAGTTAAGGCTATCTCATTGAATGTTTTTAAGGCAAGGATAGATAAATTTTTGAACAATAAAGGAATTAAGGGTTATGGTGAGCGGGCGGAGCTGAGTCCGTGAAAAGATCTAATTGAATGACGGAGCAGGCTCGAGGGGCCAGATGGCCTACTCCTGCTCCTAGTTCTTATATTCTTATGCAGTATATATAAATGATTTGGAGGAAAATGTAGTTGGTCTTATTTAGTAAGTTTGCAAACGACACAGAAATTGGTGGAGTTGCGAATCATGCAGACAATCGTCAGAGAATACAACAGGATATAGACCGGTTGGAGACTTGGGCAGAGAAATGGCAGATGGCGTTTAATCCAGACAAATGTGAGATAATGCATTTTGGAAGAAATTATACAGTAAATGGGAGAACTTTTAGGAGTATTGACAGGCAGGGTGATCTGGGCATACGTGTCCACCGAAAGTGACAATGCATGTGGATAAGGTAGTCAAGAAAGCATATGACATGCTTGCCTTCATCGGTCGGGGCATTGAATATAAAAATTGGCAAGTGATGCTGAAGCTGTGCAGAACTTCAGTTAGGCCTCATTTAAATATTGTGTACAGTTCTGATTGCTACACTATCAGAAGAATGTGGATGCTTTGGAGAGGGTACAGAAGAGATTTACCAGGATGTTACCTGGTCTAGAACATATTAGATATGAGGAAACGTTGGATAAGCTCGGTCTGATATCACTGCAATGATGGAGGTTGAGGGGTGACCTGATAGATGTCTACAAGATTGAGTGGCATGGACAGAGTGGATAGTCAGATGCTCTTTCCTAGGGTAGAAATGCAAAGTTCTAGAGGACATAGATTTAAAGTGTGTGGAGAAATGTTTAGAGGACTTGTGCGAGACAAGATTTTTACACAGAAGTGGTGAATGTCTGGAATGCGCTGCCTGGGGAGGTGGTGGGAACAGGTACGATAATGACATTTAAAGGGCAGCTATATGAATACATGAATTGGGGGGGAATGGAGGGATACAAACTCCTTAAATGCATACACATTTTAGCTTAGGCAAGCATCGTGATCGGTGCAGGCTTGGAGGGCCGAAGAGCCTGTTCCTGTGTTGTATGTTTCTTTGTTCATTGTTCTTTGTTTTACAACATTTAACAAAGAATGATGACAGAGTTGCTGAATCTTGCATTATAACTGCATCGTACACTCAGATTTCTGTTTTAATTGACTCTGCCCAGGGGCAGACTTGCACTTTGTGGAGCCCCGTGCAGATCTCCATTTCTGCCTACCCCCCACCCCATCCCATCCCCTTTTGATATAACATCCCACCTCCAATTATGTTATGGCCCTTCCACCTTGCCCACTCATGCTCCACAGAATGAAAAGATGCAAGTCACATAAATACACAAATTGATCGCTGCTTAACTATTTTTACTGTTCTGTGTAAAGTATGCCTGTAATTGCTGAATTGAAATCCAAGCATATTTTTTTTCAGATGGTCAGTATTGTGATCTGTGTCTTGATGCGAGCAAACATAGAACTCGCCAATGAGCACTAAGATGGAAAAAATTGGCAGATGACATGAATGCAACAAAGGGCTGTGTAGGACAGAATGAGCCAGTCCAGTACAAGAGCAAAAAGTCCAATCAAGATATATATGTTGCCATTCTGTATATTTTAGGGTTTCCATTTCAATTAAGTTAACTTCTTTATGTCCTCTCAAAATCAAATATATTACATAAATTAATGAGTGGGATGTTTAGTAAGTTCAAGTTCACTATCAGTGGCATTATCTGGCAGGATTCCACTCTTTGGCCTAGAAGAGACTTTCTTCAGGGCTATCTTGAGTGCAATAGGGGGTCTCTTGTTGGCATGCAAATCTAGATACCTTTTCTTCTACACTTTCTCTTCACAGCCTCACTGTTTACTCAGGCTGCCTGGCTATGGAATGATCATATCCCTCAACTTCCTCAGCCCTGGCTTGGGGATCAAGTTACACTTGCTGCGTCCTCCATCGATTACTTTGTTGCTGGCTCAGGCTGCCTACTTAGCTATATGGTCTTGCCTTGCCCTCAGTTGACCAGCCCACCTCAGCCTTGGTCTGGAATTGCGTAGGCCCCTGCTCCACAGAGTAACCACCACCGTCTTGGCCCTCGCATTTCACCTTGAGCTCAAAATTCCTCACTGTGCTGGGTCAGGCTGCCTGCTAGGCAATCTGGCCTCACCTCACCCTCGGTTGCCCAGATCACCTCAGCTTTGGCCTGGGGATTGAGTCGACCCACTGCTCCCTTTGATGACCCCTTGCACATCCTTGGTTTTCACACGTCACTTCGAGCTCAACTGCCTCATTTTGTTGATTCAGGCTTGCCTGCCTTGCCCTCTTGACAGCCCACTTCAGCCCTGGCCTGAGGATTAAGCCAGACCGCTAACTGTTCCTCAGTCCTTGCACATCCCCTTGAGTTTGATGAACTTCTTTGCAGACTCAGACTGCCTGCTGGGCTACCTAATCTCACTTTGCTCTCAGTTGCCCAGTTCTTTTCATTCCTGGCCTGGGGATTAAGTCACCCTGCTGTTCCCTTGACTGCCACACTTACTCGGCCCTCACATGTCACTTCAATCTCATCAATTTCACTGTTCTGGCTCAGACGGCCTGCGTTGCTATCTGGTCCAATCCTCCTCAGCCCTAGCCAGGGGGTCGAAACGCTCTGCTGCTCCTCTTGATGACCATCAGTGGCTCTTTGGCCTTCGTACCAAACTTCAAGTTCAAAGACCTTGCAGTGTTGGCTCAGGCTGTCTGTCTCTTGGCTTGTCCTCTGTTGCGCATCCAGTGAGCTCTAGCCTGGAGATTGAGTTATCCCACTATTCCCTTCAATGACTGCTGGCACCTGCTCCTTGGCCCTTTATGATCTTGCTGTGCTGGCTCAGGTTGCCTGTCTTGCTACGCGGCCTCCGCAGCTCTGGTTAGAAACCTGGCTGCTGCTTTTATAAAAGCACTTTTAAAATGATATCCACTACTGCTGGTACTTGCTTGTATTTTAGTTGTAGAAGTTGAGGAGTTTGTAGCTGTGGAATATTAAAAAACTATAGTTAGGTTGCAGTCATTTAGACTGCCTTTGGTTGTTCATGTATTTAGACATCTAATTCATCTCCCTTGCCAAATAACAATAGTAATTCTATTTATGAAAAAGCAGAAACTCTCTCTGTCACAATTCATCAGTAATGTTAGAAAGGCGCAGTTAGCAAGATTTTTATATTGTTTATACTGTATGCTTTGTTTGTTGTGTCCATTTTGAGAAAAAAAATGCATATTTTGAGTGAAAGTTTGAGCTTCCAATCAATAAATTTAAGAAATCCCTAGATTTTCAGTAATTAGTGTGATCTGTTATTTGAGCTTTTCAATTCCCCTCCTTTAAATCCATTTTTGGACAGGTTATTTGCACTCTCGCTCATGGAGCTATCAGGCTGTTGAAACAATCTTGAGGTGGCGAGGCTGCAGTAAATATGGTTGAACAACAACCATCTGGAGTAGTGAAGTTTGTTAGTGATTGCATATTTAATTTGTTCACATTCAAAAGGAAATTACTTTGATACAAAGAAATCTAATTCCACCTTACCACCTTACCAGAGATGAGCTTCACATTGCACCCATTAGTACCAAGTTATGTTGGAAAATGATATATCTTGCATTATGTTTTGACGGCTGATGGTTTCACGTAGGTTATTTCCTATTTTGGTTTCATTTAGTTCTGTCATATGTATTGAGAGAGTGAAAAGTGTTTTTTCTTGGGCATTATATAAACAAAACATTCTGTTCACAGAATACATAGCTAAGGTGTAAAGAAAGATCAGCTTAATATATAGTAGGTTCATTCAAAAGTCTGATGGCAGCAAGGAATAAACCATTCTTGAGTCAATTGGTACAAGATCTGAGACTTTTGTATCTCTTTCCTGATGGAAGAGAGTATGTCTGGGGTGCGTAGGGTCTTTGATTATGCTGGCTGCTTTTCCATGGCAGCAGGAAGTATCGACAGTTATTGGATGGGAGGCTGGTTTGCCTGATCGACTTGATTTTGTTTGCGATCCTTGGACAGAATGGGAGTCATACCAAGTTGTAATACTTTCGGAAAGGATGCTTTGGTGCATTTATATAAGTTAGAAAGAATCAGAGCAGACATGCCGGATTTCCTTAGTCTACTGAGAAAGTAGAGGATTGCTGACATTGCTTAACTACAGCATCAGCATGGAAGGACCAGGATGGTTCGTTGGTGATCTGGACACCGAAAAACTTGAAACTCTCGACCGTTTCCACTTCATCACCATTAATGTAGACAGGAGCACTTCCTGAAATTGATGACTATTTCATTTATTTTACTGACTTTGAGGGAGAGATTATCATTGCGCATGAGGAAGAGATTATTGTTACCACATCATTTCATCAGACTCTTTATGTTTTCCATCTCGTCATTGTTTGAGATCTAACCCACTATAGTGGTGTCATCACCAAACTGGAGAGTGGAATTTGGCCATTCAGTCATAAGTAAGGAGCTGAGGATACTGTCTTGCGGGACACCGGTGTTGAGAAAAATTGTGCAGGAGGTGTTGTTGCCTATCCTTGCTGATTGTGGTCTGTTCATTAAAAGTCAAGGATCCAGTCGCAGAGGGAAGAGCCGAGCTGTAGCCAATGGAGTTTGGAGGTGAGTTTTAGGAGATGAGGATAATGGTGTTGAAGCTGTGATAAATAAATAGAAGTCTGACATAAGTGTTATCCAGGTGCTCCAAGGTTTGCATGAAGGGCCAGGGAGATGGTGTCGCCACGGACCTGTTACATCAAGAGGTGAACTGTCATAGATCTAGACAATCTGAGAGACTGAAGTTGATGCATGCCACGACAAACCTTTCAAACACTTCATAATGATGGATATCAGAGCTACTCGAGAGCAGTCATTAAGGCACACTGACTACCTTTTTGTTTGGTACAGGGTTGATGGTGGTTGGCTTGAAGCAGATAGGGACCTCAGATTGGTGTAAGGAGAGGTTAAAGAGGTCTGACGCCAGCTAGTCCAAGCAGGGTTTGCGTTCTTGTCCTGGTACTTTATTCAGGCCGCTGCTTTCTGTGAGTTAATTTTCAAGAGGGCTGACCTTATGTCTGCGGTAGTGACCTTGGATACTGGTATTTATTATAATATGGAAATTCAATTTTAGTTTTTACAATAGTGGTGTTTTTAAACAAAAAAATCTCATTTGACATGTTTTGCGGCTGATCATTTTATAATAATGGGTGAGATTTTCCAGCCTCGCTTGAGTGAGACCAGAAATTCCTGCCTGAGGTTAATGGGCATTTCTGTTGTCTGCACCACACCTGCTTTGATTCTGTGGCAGGCGGGGCGGTAGAATTCAGGCGATTAAATTTTTAGCATTTTATCGTATATGTTTTAAGACTTGCTTGAGTGCATGTGTCCACAAATAAGCAAATGCTGTTATAAATAACAATCATAAATGGAGGCTAATTACGTAATTTGTAGCTTGTAAGAATCAGTGTACTGTGGAAAAATATTTAAATGTATAATGGACTTTGTGGTTAGCATATGTCATTTAATGTGTTTATGGATTAATGTTAAGGACTGATATGATGTGAATTTTCGAATGATATATGTTTTTAATATATACCAAAGCTGGTGGCAAAACAAACATTTTGAAGTTGCAGTTTGGAATGGTTAAGTGAGATATATTTGAGCTAAGTTATAAGTGAAACTTGAGGAATGGATACCACCAGCAATATTTCTTTTGAACAATAAAACAATTATGAGACATTATCAATACCATCTCTTTCTTTCAGATAATCTTTATTTTGCTTTAAAAAACTAGTGTTGATTATTATCATCAGGGAATTGGGGTGGATGTTGTGACTTAATACATCCTTATGAAGACATGGAATTAGACACAGCCGAAGTACCTCAGGTTTACGATTGTATGTCTACTGATAGTAATTAAGTTTAATTATAGTAAATATCTACATTAGTTTCTCTCACTGATGCTAGCAATGTTTAACTAAAAATATTTCTGTTTGAAACAATTGAGAATTGATGGAAAAGTTCCATTCACCCTCCCATTTAACATGCCCTTCAAGAATCTACTAATTTTCAACTCTTTTTACACTATCCAACATAGTATTGAATACTTCATAATATAATTTTATACTGTGAAATATAAACACTGTCAAGAGCCAGTTGGGCTGAATGGCCTTACTCTGTATAATTCTACATATAATGAGATTTCAGTTCTTTAAGTGCAAAATATGGTTACATTTTGGCTCTGTTACAAAAACAAAACACTGCAGTTGCTGGAAATCTGAAATAAAAAGAGAACATTTTAGAAATAGCAGGTCAGGCAGCATATGTAGAGAGAAACAGAAGATTTTAGGCTGATGACCTTTCACTTGAATGTCTAGCTCCAGTTATGTCAGGTTGGAACATTATGGGTTTCAGATGCAACCTCTCCTCCTCTTCTGCCTCAGACTTCAGTAGAGAATCTCGGTTAACATCTCAATGCAGAAATGAGGGAGTGCTGTGCTGTTGGAGTTAGCATCTTCTCATGAGACCATAAACAAAGAATTTGTTTTCTTAAATGATCATAGTTGTTGCAATAACAGTGTGAAGGGATTTCCTAGCCAACATTTCTTCCCTAGCTTAACTTCTTCCACCAAAGAACGTGTCCATTCACCCTCTTAACTTCCAGTTGCTTGTTGACCCTGGGTAAATTATATTGACTGCAGTTTATATGATTTATTGGTTATAAAACATAGGAACATCCTGAGAACGTAAAGCCGTAGAAAAATACAAGTTATTTCTTTTCTGAATTTAAGTTACACATCATTTTTATAGAATTATACAGCGCAGAAGAGGCCCTTTGACCCATCAAGTCTGCACCGGCACGTGAGAAATGTTTGAACTCCTACCTAATCCCGTTAACCAGCATTTGGCCCATATCTTTGAATGTTATGATGTGCCAGGTGCTCACCTCCATATTTAAAGGATATGAAGCAACTTGCTTCTACTTCCCTCCAGACAGCACATTCCAGACTATCACCATTTTGTGGGTAAAATATTTTCTGCTCACATCCCTGCTGAAGCTCCTGCCTATCTCCTTGTGACTGACCATTTAACTAAAGGGAACAGCTGCTCCCTATCCACTCTGTCCATACCTCTCATAATCTTGTGCACCTCAATCAGGTCACCCTTCAGTCTTTTTTGCTCCAACAAAAACAACCCAAGTCTTTCTAACCACTCTTCATAACTTAGATGTTCATCTTAGCAGCATCTTGGTGAATCTACTCTTCACCTCCTCTAGTGCAATCTTATTTTTCTTATGTGACAGTCAGAAATGACACAGTACTCCAGCTGTAGCTCGCCAAAATTCTATATAACTCAGCATGACTTCTTTACTATTGTAATCCATGCCTTAATTGATAAAGTCAAATGTCCCATATGCCTTTTTCACCACCCTACTAACATGCTCTTTATCTTCAGAGATCTAGGAACAAACAGGCCAAGGTTCTGTTGTCCCACAGAAGGTCATAGTGTCATGTCTTTCGTTGAATATTTCCTTATCAAATTACACTTTGGAAAGTGCATCACCTCACACTTTTCAGAGTTAAATTCCATCTGCTATTTATTGCCCATTTGACCATTCTGTATATATCTTGTAGCCCAAGTCACTTAGCCTCACTATTAACTGCTCGGCCGATCTGTCATCTGCAAACTTATTAATCCTAAACCATATTGTCATCTATGTCTTTTAAATAAATTATTAATAATAGGGGACCCAACATAATTAAAGCTAATCTTTAGTGGCTTTCAGTCACTAAAACAACCTTCTGTTATCAGCCTCTGTCTCCTACAACTGAGCCAATTTTGAATCCACCTTATCAAATTACCCTGTATTCCATATGCATTTATCTTCTTTACTTGTCTCCCATATGGGACCTTGTCAAGATGAAATCAACTGCATTGCTTCCATCTACACCCTGGTCATCTCCATAAAAGTTCAATTAAATTTGTTAGATGTGACCTCCCCAGATGAAGCCATGCTGACTATCCCTGATCAAGTCTTGCATCTCCAGGAGATATATGCGCTTCCTCACAAGTTTCTCCATTAATTTCTCTACCACTGGCGTGGAACTCACTGGTCTGCAGTTCCCTGGTTTATCACTACAACCCTCTTTAAAAGCAGAACCATATTAACTATTTTCCAGTCATCTGGCACTTACCCCGTAGTCAGAGAAATTGAAAATGTGGGTCAGAGCTTTTTACGTTCTCCTCCCGTGCCTCCCACGGCAGCCTAGGGCACAATTCATCGGGACCTAGAGATTTATCCACTTCAGACTGCCAACCCCTATTTTTGCAACCAGGGCTTTCTCGTATGCCTGCTTTGCTTTCTTAAGCTCCATCCTGCATTTTGTTTTATTCTTCACTAATTCCTCCACTAATTTGCTCTCTTGCTACTTTGTAATTGGTACTTGGTACTTTCTTTTCCTTCTCATCGTATCCTGAATATCTGTGTTCATCCATGGTTCTTTAGGCTTCTTATTCCTTCCTATTACTCTAGAGGCATGCTGAGCTTGTAGCTTCCCTATTTTGTTTTTGACTGCCCTACCCCCCAACTCCTCTCCTCTTCTCTTCTGTAGATCTCCCCATTTGTAGCTGTTTCCAGTCTGCTTTAGCCAGATTCTGCCTTATTTTACTAAACTCTGCTCTATCTCAATTCAAACTTTTTGTTGTAATTAGTCTATTTCTTTGTCCATAATGAGCTTAATTTGTACTATAATATCAAACACCTTCCGTTCCATGTATATAAATCTGATGTTCCTTTTAGAAGCTATTTCATAACTAAAAAGCAGGAAGGACTAAAAAAGACATTCCTTGCAAAGTTTTCAGAATTTGTTGCCTACCATTGATGTGACAACTGAGAAAGTTTATTAATAAACCAGTTAGCTTGTATAATTTTAGTTTCTCTTTTCTAAGTATATTCCTGCCTTATGGTTTAATGCAACCGTTGAACAATGTACAGCATTTGAGATTAGTGATGAGATGCCACCGGAAAGGCCTATTGTCATTGTAACTTACTGGCATAGTAAGGCAAATATAGCTGCACTTACAGTTGCCACTATTCCACTTGTAACTTGTCTTTAACCAGCTCATCACAATTCTTTTCTTTAGTCCACCCTTTGTGTTACAAAGGCAGGTATAGCATTACTTTTTTTCATTCCTACTTGTCACATCCTAACTCACTTTTCAGCATGTCAGCAATGAGCTTTGTTGCTGTACAGGAATATTGTTGCCTTTGCTTTTATTTAACTAGCATGTAATTTTTCAAGATTTTCTTCAGTTGTTGACATAGTTCACATTTATTCTCCTCGACAAGTTCCTATGCTGTTGCCTCCTTATCATAGTTAAAGACAATCCTTACTACATAATAGAAAATCATATCCAATAATGACAGTTTGCATTTTTTATGACCTCAAGATGTCTTAGTGCTTTCCAGGCAATGATGTACTTTTATAATGTAGTTATTGTAGCAGGAAAGGTAGCAGCCAATCTTGTGCACAGCAAGCTTTTGCAAATAACACTGGTAATGACCAGATAATCTGCTTTGGTGATGTTAATAGAGGGAAAAATGTTGGTCAAGGCACCAGAGAGCACTCCCCTGCTCTTTTTTGAATAATTCTATGAAATATTTCATATCCACTTAGGAGGCCAGTTTAAATGTCTCATCCAAAAGGCGCAGCACTCCCTTGTATTGGATTAATATTTGGCCTTGAAATGAGGCCTGAACACTTAAGTTTCTGAAGTAGTGCTCTTACTGTCCTACTTCTAGCATGAGAGCACTTTTAACATCATGAAAAATCTCAAGGGCCCGTGTCTTACCTTTGGAGTTTTCCCGAAGTCAGCATGGGCAGAAGCGAATGTGAAACCCGCTCCCACCTGAGATTGCATGATTACTGTGAAATTATGCTGCATGGCCAGTTGAGGCCTGTCCAGCATGTAACAAGCCAGTTGATTGTGTTTGCACTGGGGTGTTTAAGATCAGGATGACAGCTTTCTGAAACCTGCCATAAGTTATGAGGAAGGTTGACAAAGCTTAATTCAATAATTGCAAGGCAATTAGTGAACAGTAATAGCATGAGCACCAGGAGGTCATAGAAAGTGAGTGAACAAGTCTGGTGGGCTGAGCGCTTCCCGTTGCATTGATGAATGAATGCCTAGATATCATTGTTCAAGAGGTCAGTGCCAGGTGACACATTCTGATGCTCAGGAGTAGCAAGCAACTCCTAATAAAGAAGGCCTTGTCAGTGGTTGCTGTCCATGTGCATGGGCACAATGTTGTGTGCCGCACTTGGTTTTCAGTGCATCAAAAGTCCACTGATCTGTGAATAGCAGAGTTAAATAATGAGATGGTATGGATCTGTGCAGAGAGCTGTAGTCAGGTGTCCATTTCCTGTGTGCTCAGGGAAGTGTGTGTATGTTAATTGGCACTGAAGACTGCCCTGCCAAATCTGGATTGTCAGCACCATAGGCCTCATAGCATTTGAAGGAGGGATATGCACAGTGGAATGCCAGCGTTGGGGGATGTTGTGGGGAAATTTACCATTTTGGAGTAAGACTTAGAGAGATTTAACAAAGCAGTTTTATTTACAACAAAACTTTGGGAGAAAGCACTGGTACTCTGCAGTACTTGACAGTTACCTTCTCAACTACACAATGGTAGTTGAGAATCTTTTAACTTTTTAGACAATAGTACAGACATTAGCCATAAACATATTGTTACAAGTTGAGTAGGCAGATACAGACATCGACAGTTAACACATCGTTATAAACAGGCAGTAATGGACAGTTAACACATCATTGTATCTAGAATGGATACATTTATGCAGTTATGTCCTCTATCAGTGACTGGCTTCGATTATATACATTTATGTATTTACGTTCCTGTCAGTGACTGATCTCGTTACATTTATGCATTTATGTCCCCATCAGTGGCTAATCTTATTATCAAACTCATTGTCCTGGGTCTGCTCTTATCTCAAGTCTTAAAGTGCCCTAGGTCTGATCAATCTCCTGCAGCAATTCAGATACTGCAGGTTTTAACTCTGTGTAACTGTCTGTGCCCAAAGTCAGTGCCTTTTAATATTCCTTCCCAAACTCCATTTTGTGTACCGGGTAACCAATTTGTGTCCATCAGTTTAATTTCATCATAACATGGAGAAAGCATCAGGAATAAACCTAAAGGAAGTTGGAGCATTAATGAAGCTTTCTACTGTTTCCTGCTAGAAGATGGGTCACAATGCAGCAGAGCACCTTCAGACTAGTGGGGAAGTCCCAAATTTTCTGGTACTCACACAGAATGAAAGTGATGCACTTGAGCTAGAATGTCACTGGCCAGCTCACTTCTCCAGTCTTGCATAGAAACATAAAAAAACTACAGCACAATACAGGCCCTTCAGCCCACAAACATATCTCTACCTTAGACATTGTTAGGCTTACCTATAACCCTCTATCTTACTAAGTTTGATGTATTTATCTAAGTCTTGCAAAAGATCCTATCGAATCTGCTTCCGTCACTGTTGCTGGCAGCCCATTCCAAGCACCCACCACTGAGTGAAAAACTTATCCCTGACATCTCCTCTCTACCTACTCCCCAACACCTTAAACCTGTGTGCTCTTATGGTAACCATTTCAGCCGTGGGGAAAAAAACCTCTGATTATCCACTTGATCAATATCTTATATACCTCTATCAGGTCATCCCTTATCCTTCATCTCTCCAAAGAGAAAAGGCTGAGCTCACTCAACCTGTCCTTATAAGGCATGCTCCCCAATCCAGGCAACATCTTTGTAAATCTCCTGCACCCTTTCTATGGTTTCCACAGCATTCCTATGATGAGGCAAGCAGAACTGAGCACAGTACTCCAAGTGGGGTCTGACCAGTGTCCTACATAGCCGCAACATTATCTGTCAACTCCTGAACTCAATTCCTCGATTGGTAAAGGCTAGTACATTGTATGCTGCCTTAACCACAGCTTCAACCTGCGCAGCTGCTTTGAGCATCCTATGAACTCAAACCCCAAGATCCTTCTGATCTTCCACATTGCCAAGAGTCCTACCATTAATATTATATTCTGCCATCCTATTTGACCTGCCAAAATGAACCACTTCACACTTGTCTGGATTGAACTCCATCTGCTGCTTCTCCGCCCAGTCTTGCATCCTATCAATATCTCGCTGCAACTTCTGACATCCCTCCACCCTACCCACAGCACCTCCAATCTTGGTATCATCAGCAAAATTACCAACCCATCCCTCCATTTCCTCATCCAGGTATTTATAAAAATCACAAACAACAAGGGTCCCAGAACACATCTCTGGGGCACTCCACTGGTGACCAACTTCCATGCAGAATATGACCTATCTACAACCACTCTCTGCCTTCTGTGGGCAAGCTAGTTCTGGATCCACAAAGCAATGTCCCCTTGGATCCCATGTCCTGTCACTTTCTCAATAAGCCTTGGATGGGACACCTTAATGCTCTGCTGAACTCATATATATATATAATATACATCTACTGCTCTTCCTTTATCAATGTGTTTCGTCACATCCTCAAAAAATTCAATCAAGCTCGTAAGGCATAATCTGCCTTCAACAAAGCCATACTGACTATTCTTAATCATGTTATACCTCTACAAATGTTCATAAATCCTGCCTCTCAGGATCTTCTCCCTCAACTTACCAACCACTGAGGTTAGACTCACTGGTCTATAATTTCCAGGACTATATCTACTTTCTTCTTTGAATAAAGGAACAACATCCGCAATCCTCAAGAACCTCTCCTGTCTCCATTGATGCAAAGATCATTGCCAGAGGCTCTGCATTCTCCTCTCTCGGCTCCCACAGTAGTCTCAGGTACATCCCATCCGGTCCCGGAAACTTATCTAACTTGATGTTTTTCGAAAGCTCCAAGATATCCTCCTTCTTAATATCTACATGCTCGAGCTTTTAAGTCTGCACTACAACTACCAAGATCCTTTTCCACAATGAATACTAAAGTAAAGTATTCATTAAGTACCTCTGCTATTTCCTCCAATTTCATACAAACTTTCCCACCATCACACTTGATAGGTCTATTCTTTCACATCTTGTCCTCTTGCTGTTTGCATACTTGTAGAATGCCTTGGGGTTTCCCTTAATCCTGCCTGCTAAGGTCTTCTCATGACTCCTTTTGGCTCTCCTAATTTCCTTCTTAAGATCCTTTCTATTAGCTGTATACGCTTCTAGCTCTCTGAACGTCTTGCAAGCTTTTCTTTTCTTCTTGACTAGATTTATTACAGCCTTTAGTAGGGGGATTGAATTTCGGAGCCGTAACGTCATGTTGCAACTGTACAAAACTCTGGTGCGGCTGTACTTGGAGTATTGTGTACAGTTCTGGTCCCTGCATTATAAGAAAGATGTGGAGGTATTGGAGAGGGTGCAGAGGAGATTTACCAGGATGTTGGCTGGTATGGAGGGCAGGTCTCATGAAGAGAGGCTGAGGGATTTGAGGTTGTTTTTGTTAGAAAGAAGGCGGCTAAGAGGAGACCTTATTGAAACATATAAGATGATTAGAGGTTTAGATAGGGTGGACAGTGATAGCCTTTTTCCTAGGATGGAGAAAGCTAGCACGAGGGGACATAGTTTTAAATTAAGGGGTGGTAGTTATAGGACGGATGTCAGAGGTAGGTTCTTTACCCAGAGGGTGGTAAGGGTATGGAATGCCCTGCCTGCTGCAGTTGTAGATGTGCCAAGTTTGGTGGCGTTTAAGAGGCCAGTGGATAGGTTTATGGATGAAAAGGGAATGGTTTAGGTTGGAGGGTCATTGCTTTTTCTTAATTGGTCGGTGCAACATCGAGGGCCGAAGGGCCTGTTCTGCGCTGTAATGTTCTATGTTTGTACACCACAGTTTCTGTAACCTACCATAACTTCCCTGTCTCATTGGAACGTCGCTATGCAGAACTCCAGACAAATATTCCCTGCAAATTTGCCACATTTCTTCCATATATTTCCCTGAGAGAACCTCTTTCCAATTTAAGCCTCCAATTTTCTGTCTGATAGCCTCATAATTCCCCTTACTCCAATTAAACACTTCTAATTGTCTGATCCTATCGCTCTCCAATGTGATTGTAAAGGAGATAGAATTATGATCACTATCTTCAAAATGCTCTCCCACTGAGATCTGATACTTGACCAGGTTCATTTTCCAATACCAAATCAAGTACAGCCTCTGCTCTTGTAGGCTTATCTAACGCTGTTTCAAGAAATCTTCCTGAATGCACCTAACAAACTCCTCCCCATCTAAATCCCTTACTTTAGAGAGATTCCAATCAATATTTGGGAAATTAAAGTCTCCCATCATGACAACTGTTATTATTACATCTTTTCCAGGATCTGTTTCCCTATCTGCTCCTCTTGGGATGAATATAAGAAAGCAGATCCCAGATGCATGTGTTGTGGGTATGGGGAACATTACAGGCTCCTCATCAGAAAGTGAGTTGTTGGAGCAAGAAGCTATAGTGACAGTGGCACTATATAGCATATCTCCATTGTCTCATTAGGACACCTGGCATGCATTGCGGCAATGGTGATTGAATTTTCTGATGTTGTATCTTCCTTCCATAGATGTGCCATCTATAGGAGCCACAGGCATTCTCAAGGACCCCCAGTTAAGCAGCCAGGATACATTGCCCCTGTACCTGCATCTCGCTGTCTCTTGGAACTGAGTAGTGGCATTGTGTCCCCTCTTGTCTTGGCTTTTCTGATGGCTGTGCACCAACCAAACCATGCCTGTCCTTTCAAAGGTCTCTTGTCTGGATGTTACATGGATTTACCTGGCCTTCACTCCCTGCTGCCCCCCTCATTTGCTTCAGAGGAGATCCCATGAGTTATTCCTATTAAATCAGATGTAGAGAACTAGTACCTTGCAAATGAGGGATCATTATGCTGCATTCCTTAGGGAAAC
Source organism: Sphyrna mokarran (assembly GCA_024679065.1). NCBI lineage: Eukaryota > Metazoa > Chordata > Chondrichthyes > Carcharhiniformes > Carcharhinidae > Sphyrna > Sphyrna mokarran. The sequence continues at coordinate 29,227,778 of JAGIQG010000028.1, forward strand.
CTTCCAGAGAAGCTGGGGTTGTGAAATACTGAAAGGCAGGATTGAAAGGCTTCAGAATTGCTAGGAAACTTGGGGACAACTCTGTACTCACACAGCCATGAACGTGCAACAACAGTGAAAGTGCTACTGTTCTGGAAGCCTTTTATCCCCAGAGGAAATGCAGAAAATTTCATTAGCACCCACTCGTTTTGCCCATGTGATAGCTGAAAATTGCATGGGCAGCATTAAATTGCTGTTATTTGAATTGTTAATGGCTTTAATTGGCCCTTTAATTGTCATTGGGCAAGCATCGGATTTATGCATGCACCTGTCGAACTTGAAATCATGTGCGATGACATTGGGAAGTGCATCTAACTTCATTTGATAATATTTTAGTTTGGACAGGTTGATTGTGTACCTGACTCCAAATATAAAATTTTGGCTAAGATCCTTCACAGGAGTGTTATCAAACAAAATATGATACTGAGCCTCATTAAGAAGTATAAGGCAGCTGGCTGGTCACAGGTAAATTTTACAGAATGTCTTAAAAGAGTCAAGAAAGGTTTAGGGAGGAAAATCTGGAGCTTGAGGCTGAGACATCTGAAGAGACATCACCAATGATTGAGTTATTAAAATCAGGTGTACAAGCAGCTGTAAATGCAGGTTATGAAGGATAATAGGATTGTGGGAATTTAAAGAAATACAAGGCATAAGGCCTAGGAAGAATTTTGAAAATGAAGATGAGCATTTTAAATTCGATGTACTGCTGGTTTGGGAGTCAAATTATAGGTCAGGTGATGAACATCCATGATCGGTTGTTGAGCCATTTACAAAAAATTTTCTCTCCAACTGTATTAATTGACTAATTGAATTTATAAAAGCTAAGTGACTTGTTTGCTTCACTTCTTAAAGGATGATTTATTAATGGTGGCTCAATTTTGGCTACATCTTTTTCACTGCCAAAACTACGAGTGTTTCCCATTTTAGTAACTGGTTGAAAAGCAATGAAAAATGGTTCCAAATTTCCTTTTGAACAGAAATGAAGAAGTGTGGCTGAGAGGCATTTCCTTTAATATGTTCAAGGACCTTAATTTTGTTTTTAAAGTACATTTTAATTAGAGAATTAGTACAGGAAATTACTCATGCATTTTTAATATTTTAATGTTTGGTACTCTATCACAGAATCTCTCTTACGGAGTTCTTCCATTATTAACAAAGAGGTGCATTCTAAATCTTTTTAAGAAAAGGGTTTACTTTCAAGAGTAGGCTGATGCTTGGTTAACAATAATATTGATAAATTCACTATCTGTTTCCTCTCTGACATTTTGGCTGGAATTCTCCCCAAAAAATTCTAAGTGTTGAACTTGCAGGAAAACTGGAGTAATCCACACTTTTTTTTAGTGGAAATTCTCACTAGAAATGCAGAGAAAACAGCATGAATATCATTAAATTTCAGGGGCGGGGCGTATTCCCACCCAGAAGACTGAAACCAGTGGCCTCTGCTCATACACAGTGGCCACAAACTCTCAGCCTCCCATTTGCTGGCCTGCTCGATTGTTTTGTTATGCTTTTGTGGTAACAAGTACTATTATAATAATTTCCATTCAGTTTTACTAAATAATTTGTTATGGTGCAATTGTTCAACATATGGAAATTTATTTCTGAAATCATCCCAAATTCTGTTGCTAGTATGCACGTTAAAGAAAATCTTAATCAGCTGAACATAGGAGGCACCCTGAATCATTTCTAAAATTCAGGAAAGGAGAATAGTTGCATACTGGCATGTACATGACCATTTGTCTGAACATAGCCTTGGGATGCAGTTATTCTGCACTTTATGTTGTGACCAAGGATAGTTGAGCAGTGCTATATATCTCCATTGCATTGTTACTCCTACTGGGAGCCTGTTGAATTCCTGAATACTTTTCTAAACTGGAAAAGGACTCATTCAAATGCTGTAAGAGTATGTCAATCCACTTGATATACTAAAGATATACCAGCCAGAAGTGAAACTGTGCTCGAATTTCTTTTATGTGGCAAGCTGCCTCATGGGGCCTAAAGAGTTAGACTCTCATCCAGGCAGCTGCAGTGTAATCACGATCTTATTTTCTATGTTTTATGCTTGGGAATTGGGTAGTTTGCTTTTCCACGATGAAAATAATTTTAATCCAACAATGTCAGATACATAAGTTACTTGTTAATAAGTTCATTTAAAAATGTATAACACTAGGGTTAATTTCTAGGGGGATAGAATTGCAAGGCAGAGAAATAATATTAACCTTGTGTATAAAGTTTGGTTAGATCACACTCAGAATATTATGCAGTTCTGATTTTCATATTATAAAAATGACATAAAGGCACTGGAGAAACTTTTAAAAAATTTACAAAAGAGGTATCAAAGCTGAAAGATGTAATCTCTTAGGAAAGACTGAGAAAATTGTATTTTTATCTACAAATGAGAAGATTGAGGGTGACCTGATTATGAAAGGGAGAATCTAGGTAAACATGAGAAAGGATAGAATTGAAGATGTTTATACAGTTAGATGAAGGATAGGAGCAGAAGTATAGAGAAAAATGCTGGTGTTGATTTAATGAGCTGAATAATCTTTCTTCCTTATATTCTATGGGATATGACCATCACATTTATTGCCCATGTCTAATTTCCTTCATTTTATATATTGTGCATTCTATGCAAAATGTTATTTGTGTTATTCCCCTTCAGTTGACATCAAGTTCAATTTAAGTGATGATAAATAAAATCCATTGAACACAATCCATTTTCTCATTCACAATTTGATTGGAATATAACTTTCATGGTGGAATATTTGAGGGAGGGAGAGGTTCAACAAATCAAACTCCCTGGCTACTTTTCGCCAATTCTTCAATATGGTACTGAAAGATAACTAAAAGACCTGGAAAAGGAAATAGCTGCACACTTATCAAACACTTTGGCTGGAATTTTACCAGCATGTCTGCCTGAGACTCGTAAGATTGCGCCCAAGGCCAACAGGAATACCATTCTTCCAGCCCCGCTGTCGTCGTTCCCCAGGACGACAACAAACTTTTAGCTGATCAAATGAGAATCTGAGCCTTGATCTTCCAGGTAGTAAGACTTTATTCTCCAGTGCAAAAGAATAGAGCCGGGATGTCCGGAACAATCCAACGAACTGCTCGCTTACAGTCTTTTTATATTTGCTGTAGTTACGTACCCCGAGACTCCTTATCTCATTCTCAAGGTTGGATTTCTTTAACCACTATTGTTGCTAAGTCTACTGGTTATCTGCTTTGTTTTGGATTGGTCACTAACTAATACAGTACTCGCTTCACGAAACCACGATAGTTACAATCTTTGTCCTTGCCCAATTAGTTCTGTATATACAACAATTGTGGCTTAGCTAGCCTAAGCCGAATGATAAAGAGAACATATTTACTTCATTCTATCCTTCATGAGTTGAGTAACTGATCAACAACCATTGTTTCCCAAGGCTGTTACTGCTTATATCCACTGATTATAAGTGATTACCGTACTGATTCTATCACATTGGTCAACATACTTTGATCACATTAGCTATAATTGATTAACACGCTGATCTCGTCATATTTTATCACACAGACCTTGTTACAAGTTCTTGTAAGAGTATATGTAGTTACAAATTTTGTGAGAGTTTATTCTCTCACACCACCCACCCTGATTTCAATGTGGCTGTGCTGGTAAAATTAGGGTCTTTATATCATTATTCAAAAGATTCCAGTTTCTCCATTAAATTCAAACTTGGCCAATCAATTACAAATGTGATCCTTCAAATTATGAACATTTACCTCACCAGCACCTTAAAGCAGGGCAGATTGAAGCAGAGGCCTTTCCTGGCAGCATATGTAAATGCCACTTTGTTACTGGGTTACTGAAGAGGCCCAGACTCACCTGTGAGGAGGATAGGCACTGATAGTTTCTGAATCTAAGCAATGCAACTATTTTTGAAATGTGTACATTTCTGCAGAATAGTTGCATCATATTATAGCTGCTGGCTAAAAGAAAAAGGAAACTTGTTCTATTTGCTTATTGCAGATGTTGATAACTGTAGTGAGACTTGACTTTACACAGTTCACAATGTAAATACCTTAGGCTGTATTTAGAGTGTTTCCAGTGTTATTTATTTAAAGGCTAAAACCAAGAAAGATAGTACAATCCTGCAAGTCTGTGATTTCTAGCCCTTTGGCCCTTATCTGTGTCTTCCAGCTGTGTATTTTACATGACTTGTGCTGTACATGATAACACTTGATTGTTGGATTTATTTAACTCCCAAGGTGATTTCATAGGCTACAAACACAGACTTCAGTATTGGAAGTGATTTTTTTTTTATATATTTCTGTATAAGAGAAGATTTTACAAATGCAGGCATTCAATACGGGGCTTCACATTAGGAAATTCTGATTCCATTCCTTTGGAACACTTCAAATGTGCCTCAATGGCCAGATTTCACAGGATGAAATTGGCCATGTTGCATTGTCTTGGGTTAGATTTGATATTTATGAATGTGATGAGTGTCCTGTTAATGTAGAGACATTGATGTACTTGCAGGTTTGATTATCTGTGGTGTTGTGGCACTCTTTTGCTGACCACTTAAGCCTCATTTATGTTTTACTTGGCTTCTCAAGAATTTACATCAAGTTGTCCAGGGTAGTAGATAGTGTTAGAAGGGGAAATAGATATACAGTTGTTAATGTATTTTATGAAACAGTATGCTATTTCATAATTGACTATAGGCAGTCAGTGGAGTTCAATTGTGAACAAGTAAGTAGATTATATTCATTAATGAAAAATGTTGAATGACATTGACTTTTCCCTCTCCCAACCAAATTGGATCTGCAGTAAGACATCCTACAATTACAGCGGACTTTCTAATCATGTTTGTATGCCTATAGCTCAGCCTTCAACACCATTATTCCTACAAAACTCATTTCCAAATTCCATGGCCTGGGATTTGGCTCCTCCCACTGTGACTGGATCCTGAAATTCCTAACCCACAAACCACAATTAGCAAGGATAGGCAACAACACCTCCTCCTAGATCATTCTCAACACCAGTGCCCCACAAAGCTGTGTTCTCAGCCTTCTACTATACCCCTTATACTCTTATGACTGCGTGGCCAAATTCCATTCCAACTCGATTTTCAAGTTTGCAGATACTACCGTAATGCATCACATCTCAAACAATGATGAGACAGAGTAGAAGGATGAGATAGAGAATCTAGTGAACTGTTGCAGTGACAACAATCTCTCTCTCAATGTCAATAAAATGAAAGAGATTGTCTTTGAAGTCGGGAAGCATAGAGGAGAACATGCCCCTTTGTACATCATAATACAGAGATGCTGGTATTGGACTGCGATAAACACAGTAAAATGTCTTGCAACACCAGGTTAAAGTCCAACAGGTTTATTTGGTAGCAAACTCCACTAGCTTTCATAGCACTGCTCCTTCATCACCTGACAAAGGAGCAACGCTCTGAAAACTAGTGGCGTTTGCTACCAGATAAACCTATTGGACTTTAATCTGGTGTTGTGAGACTTCTTCCTGTTTAGATCAACAGGGACAAAGTAGAAAGGGTCGAGAGCTTCAGGTTTTTAGGTGTCCAGATCACTAACAACTTGTCCTGGTCAACCATGACAAGTTACTATAGTTAAGAAAGCCCACCAACGCTTCTACTTTCTCAGAAGACTAGGTAAATTTGGCATATTAGCTATGACTCTCACCAACTTTTACACCTCACCATAGAAAGCATTCTTTCTGGCTGTATCATAACTTGATATTGCTCCTACTCTGCTCAAGACTGTAAGAATTTACAAAAGATCATGAATGTAGCCCAATTCATCACATAAACCAGCCTCCCATCCATTGGCTCTGTCTGCACTTCCTGCTGCCTCCATAAAGCAGCAAACATAATTGAGGACCCCTTACATTCTCTCTTCCCCACCTTCCGTTGGGAAAAAGATACAAAAATCTGAGGTCATGTACCAACCGACCCAAGAGCAGCTTTTTCCCTGCTGCCATCAGATGTTTGAATGGCCTACCCTGCATTCAGTTGATCTTTAGCTATGATTATAACACTGTATTTTGCACTCTTATTTCCTTCTTTATGAAGTCTATGCTTTCTTTGCATAGCACACAAGAAACAATACTTTTCATTATATGCTAATACATATGACAATAATAAATCAAATCAAAATTTAAAAACATATATTTTGCTTTAAGAATGCTTTTTTTAAGACGATCTTACTTTCACTCAAACTTGTAATAAAATTAAAAATTAACCGTCATGTAAACTTTAGTAATTATAACATCAGCTTCACTTGGAATTTTTTGGGCACACAATAAGAAATCATGATTTAGATGGGAAGGATTGTTGACTGAAAAAAGAGATTGACGTAGACAAAAAGCAATCTTTAAAGATTCTTATCAACCGGATGAATGTACTATCAATGAAGATAATCCATGTCTCTAGAGTAAAATTAATCAGGAGGTCGACGATTACAAATGTCTACTTAGGGCATGATATCTTAGAAAGATACAAAATCTTGGCTGAGGGGTAAAAGATTATGGGTTGAAGCCCAATCTGGCATTTAAACACCAACTCCTGATGCACCAATCTGATTTAAATATGGAGTAGGATTTTCAGTTTTGGGTTAGAACCTCAAATCTGGCATGAAATGCATGCCCCCACCCTGCACTATGATGAGAGCAGCAACCTGACGGTGGTTGTTCAAGAAGAATAGGTGGGTCTTTTGATAAGGTCAACGTCCTCAATCAAATTACCACCAAATGCAGAGTAATGATATGCTTGCTTTCAGGTACTTGCAGTGCACTTCAAAACTAATTCATGAGTTAAAAATTATTTTGTAATTTCTTGATGAGGCAGATGTTTGTTCATTCATACTTCTATTAATATCAAGAACGTGGCTATAGTGATTGCACAATGTTTTTTTGTTCTCTCCTGCAATTTCTGGTGATTGGACTGCCATTTAACTGTTGTTGTGACAAATTAAAGTGTTTTCTCACTCCTTTCCCTGAAGCCATCATCTATGTTCTCCATGTGAAGATTACCATTTGTATGTTGAATTTGAGAAAGGAATTGGTCATTTGATTCATGGGCATGAAAGGAGAATATCAGGAGTTAATAGAAAAGTGGAATTCTTCCCAGAAAGATTCTTAAGTCTTACAATCTTATCTTGCCTGTCGTTCAGCGAGGTAAGGTGATAAGTTTGCAGGCGAAACAATATTTCAGAAACCGTCCAGTTTCACGCCAGTTCCATCTTACCAGTCACTGTTCTGGGCATGAGCAGCTTCCTGCCCAAAATGGGCAAGATGCCAATTTGCATGCATTTGAATGTATTTCAATATAATTAGCAAGTGTGGCACACAATTGATCCCCTCACTTATGTTAACCCCCTTGCCATAGTCGCACCGTGGTTAGCATTACTGCCTCTCAGCGTCAGGGACCTGGGTTCGATTCCTGGATTGGGTCACTGTCTGTGCGGAGTTTGAATGTTCTCAATGTCTGCATGGGTTTTTTCTGGGTGCTCCAGTTTCCTCCCATAGTCTGAAAGACAAGCTGATTTGGTGCATTGACCATGCTAAATTCTTCCTCTGGTGTACCTGACCAAGCACCAGAGTGAGGCAACTGGGGAATTACTTCATTGTAGTGTTAATGCAAGCCTACTTGTGACAATAATAAACAAACTTTAAACATCAGTCAGATGTTAAAGCGGCAAGAACAACGGCTTCTCTAAAATAGTGAGTTTCAGGTGAAAGAGAAGGTGAATAACACTGAGCATCAACCACTGGGATTGATTACTTAGTATGTGAATGAGTCTCACCTGTGGCCATGGTGTGGGTGGGGTAGGAGGTTTACATAGGTTCACTGGTTTTTGGGGGAATGCGGGTGGGGAGCTTGTGCCAATCTTTGGGTTTTCTATGGCCAGCACTGTTTTGGGGCTTGTGATGCTCAAGAGTTGTATATTAATTCGACCTCCCAACCTCACTGACATCACCCCGATTACCCTGCCATCTGTCTGCCTGACAAGCTCTCCGGCTGACTGCTAACATTCCATTCCATGGCCCAGTAACAGAAACAAGCAGCAGGTCTGGCAGCTGCAGCTCCAATCAAGGGGATTCTGCTAGTATCAACAAAGCACATTACACTGCATGGAGTCTGCACTGTTGGCCTTGATGGCAACCCATCTTATGCCAGTCATGATGTTGCTTCTCCACCATCTGTCTGAACTTCAAGCCATTCATGAAAGCCACCCATGCCTGTGCTTTAAGAATTTCCGGGGCGGTAGGAGGGAGGCGGCAGCGGCAGATGCGCAGGGGCTGCCACACAAACACCCGTATGCTCTCTGTACTGTCCGTGATGATGACCAACTCGCTGAGGTGGCACATGGCATTGAAGATGGTGTCGGATTGCCACCATCCGCACTCATGGGGACAGTGGTTGCTGAGAGGGAATGTGGAGTCTGGGATGGATAACTCATGGATTTTCCTTGCTGTCTCGTGCTCTCTCTCTCGCTCTCCTCTCTCTTGCTCTCTCTCTCACATGCTCTTGCTTGCATTCCGTCGCTCATGCTCTCTCTCTCTCTCTTCCATCCTTTCTCCTCCTCCCCCCACCCCCATCCAGCCCCCAGAGCATTGATGGTTTTTAGCATAGAGCTGGTGCTGATACTTGTGGATGCTGCAGAGGAAGAGTAAGAAGATGAGGGAGATGTTTGCACGCTACAAGGCAAGCCTGGGCCAGAGACTGCAGCAGGAGGATAGGGGACTGTTGGTTGGGGGGTAGGCAGCAGGCACCCATTGATACAAGGAGGGGGTCAGGGCAAAGAGGAGATGGAGACCCCAGTAATTCAGGACATACATATCCTTCAATGAGCTAATGGATGCTGTTTGCCACGCAGGCTCTAGCTCAGCAAGGAGATGCCACTTGTGTCAGGTCCTCACGGACCTGGCACTTCGAGGGTCAGGGGTCACCAACTCCTGGTAGCGGGGCCCTAAACTTTTACACAACTGGGTATTTCCAAGCCACTGGTGGGACCTCTGTGAGATCTCCCAGTCCTCAGTCCAGAAGTGTGTCCGTGAGATGACAATGCCCTATTTACCTGGGCAGGCCAGCAAATCGATTTGCAATATGGGCCAAGCCCAGTAGGAAGCCTGGACTGCAGGCTTTCCCATCAACCAATCACACCAAAATGCAAGGGACAATCAATTGCACACACTGCACTCATTCACCCTGCGGTCCCCAAAATGTCAGGCACTGCACTTCATTAATAGGAAGGTGTTTACTCCTTGAGCGTTCAAATTGTGTAACCACAGATGAACATCATACACTTACGTGCATGCAACCCGGGAATATGCACAATAGTTTCATCTTGAGGAGTTCTGACATTTCTGGGGTCTTCGATAATCAGCCCAGGCTGCCAGAATGGCCAAGGGCTTGACTGATGATGCCAGTGTGAACTCCAGAGACTGAGATGGAGACCCATTATAAGGCCCATGCTGCCACCCAGTTCATCGTTGAGTGGTGCATCGGGCTCTTGAAGTGGGTTCTACTGCCTGGACCTCTTTGTTGGTGCCTGAGTACAACCTGCTGAGGGTCTCCTGCATTATCGTGATCTGCTGGGCATCCCACAACTAGCTTAGCAGCGGGGCGATTTCCTGGAGGAGAAGGAATAGAGCGACCAGTGGACACTGCTGAGGAGGAGGGTGTCGATGAGGATGAGGCAGCAGAGGAAGCACGGGATGGAGGATACGTGGCGACAAAGGTTCAGCAGGGCAGGATGGCAAGGAAGGCCCTCATCACCACAAGATTCAACAACTAGATGGCATGCAGTTTGTTCCTCCCATGGGCCTTATGATATCTCACCAGGGTGACGGGCCTCAGTTGGCCATGTTAGTGAGTTACCAGTCCAGGTAGGAGGTTGATGACAACTTGCTATGTGGTATGCAGTTATGTAGCCCTAGTGCCACATAAGTCTGACTCCTGCTTTTTTTATGACCACATACTGGCACTTTGGCCTACATCTGAGTAAGGATCAGGGGCTCAACCAATTCAGTGCCTGAAGTGTTGGGGAAGGGGACAGTCTGCCGGTGGAGTTGAGTGCTGTGCTAGCCTGCGTGGCACAGTGGACCTACAGGGCATGCACTGCTTGGATACTTGGGGTGAGTGCTTTGAGTCCCATGCCAGTCAGGAGTCTGGCACAGGCATTGGGAAATAGGGATGGCATATTCTGTGGGCCAAAGACCTCTCCTGCACGGAATAATGCTCTGAGCCCTCTGAATATGGTCATTATTGTGGGAGGCGAATCACAGCTTTGAGGTGCAATAACATTTATTAGTGAAAATATCAGTGCAATAACATTAAGTGATGTTATTTAATAGTGCAATACAACATGTGTGTGATTCTAAACCCCCCCCCCTCCCCCCCGTACCTATTTTCCTAAATCTAACAAGTGCAGTCCTTCACCTGTGCCTTCTTGGAAACCCTGCAACTTCTTAATCTATAAGGTAGATTTCCTCAGTATTGCACTATTAAATAACATCACTTAATATTATTGCACTGATAGTTTCGCCAATAAATATTATTGCACCTCAAAACTGTGATTAGCCTCCCACAATAATGACTGTACCCAGAGGGCTCAGAGCATCTTTCTGTGCGGGAGAAGTCTTTTAGGAAGCAGAGGTGGTCACTGATGTGTGATGTCTTTGTGAGGCCTCTCCTGGAGGGTGAGATCTGGAGGCCTCCAGTCAACTTTCAAATGTCACAAACATATCCATCGCCACCTTGTTCACCCTACTGTCCTTTAGATGCACTGGTGTCAGGAAGGGGGAATTTGAAAGTGCAGCAATGGGTAGAGTCTTTTGGGTGGAGGGCCCAGGTATGGACTCCAATGCTTTCTTCTCCTTCTGACTGCCAATGGACCCCCCCCATCATTCAATGGGATGGTGGAGCAGCTGGACTGAGCTCCAGAAGCCCCGGGTCAACTGGCTCTGCAGTCCTGGGGGCCCAACTGTGTTTATCTCCTGGTGTGCAAGCTGTTGCTAATGGCCTCCTGAGTCTGGGCCAAAGCTTTCATGCCCGCAGTGTGCCCTTTAAGACTGGGCCAAGTTCTGCAATCTCTCAACGATAGTCCGCTGTGACTGGGCCATGTTTTCGAAGCCTGCAGCCCTGAGTCACTGTATCTTGAGAATGCTCTCAAAGCTCACAGCTCTATGAACCACTGTATCTCGAGAATGTTCCTGAATCCCTCAGCCGTGACCCACTCTGTCTTGGTCCTAGCCCACTATGACTGGGCAATGCCTTGGACCTTGCCAGCATTTCCTGACACAAGCTTTCCACATGGATGCCATCCTTTTGGCCTGAGTACCATGCAATGCCAGCAATATCACCTGCACCTGCAATCTGCAGGATTCCTCCTAACAGCCTTGCAGCTCCTAATACCCCTTTTCTTTCTTTGACTCTGCTACTGCATCTCCAGCAGCTTAGGGAGAACTTTTTGAGGCAACCTGGCACTTTGCTTGGGGCCAGGCAGACCTCCGCATGTCCAAGGCTTCAGACATTCCTGTCTCCCCTCGATGTATATCAATGACTGTATCATATGCACCAGAGAGTGACCCAGGAGCCCACCACTAATTTGTCCCTTCAAAATGATATATCTGCATTGATGGATTGTGCGTTAGAAGCCTGTGTCGATTGATTAGTGCTGGCCTCGGATGTTTCCTCAGGGCTGTGTTGGGGCGTTTCAGCAGGAGCAGGGGAAAGGGGGTGGTGGGATGCAGCAGCGGTGCCAGATGGGCAGGGAGCATCAGTGTCATTTCCTGCAACAAAGATTACAAGATTCTGGGCAAGGGAGGAGCAGGTATCTGGGCAGAATGCCACTTATGAGTTATGTCACAAATGAAGTTTTTGAGGATGCTCACTGCCTGGTTGCACTATGACATGGCTGTCACTTACAGTCCTGTCCTCCTCCTCTTCTACCAGGTCAAGTGCTCTCTGCTCAAAAGGAGTGAGGATTTGTAGGCTGGGAACAATACCCCCTGTTTTCTCCCACTTCTAGTAGTTACGGGCCATTTTCTCCTGTGGCGACAAAAGTGAGGGATTGAAAGCCTGATGGCTGGAAGGACATCAGCTTTCAGAGGTGAGGCAATTGGGTGGCATATGTCAGGACTGTGCCTTGGCAGGCAAGAGTTGTGACGAGGGGGTGGTGCCAGAGGGATACTGAAAGGCATGGGGCATCAGAGTGGATCGGCATTGTAGGCGCGACAGACAGAATGGGATGGTAGATGGCATGGACACTCACCCTTGCTTCTCGAATAAAAACATTTAGCAAGGGCACTGAATGCTGCCAACATAGCCTCCCAGGCTTCATTGCTGGCACAACACCTGGCTCGTCACTCATCCAAGGTCAAGAAAATATCTCTTCTCTCCCCTCCTCCATTACATCCAAAGCGGACCCAGCTCTCCCTCCATGAACCTTGGAGCAGTTCATTTTGGTGCCATCTTCCCAGCATGATTGCCTGTGGGTCCATCATTGTAATTTATATGCAGCTGTCCATTGTTAATGCTGTACAGATACAGCCACTTTGGCTGAGTCACATGCCTGGAAGATCTATTCTGGCAAGAATCACATAAAGACTCTTTTATTGCACTAAATGCTGTAGGATTACGACCCAGTTTGTTGAAAAAAGTCACCATTCGCTTCCATTTTCTTGCTTGTTTGGCACTTAGAATATTTTTCGTAAAATCGCACCCTTATTGTTGTCCCCATGGCAAAACTGGTGAGATTCTCACTGGGAGGTTGGCACTGCCACGGTGCCACAGGGTAGTGCCAAGACACTACCCAGTCATTTCCCTGACCACCTGGGGGCCACAATGTCCTCAAAGTCCCTGGCATGGCCATCATGACTGGTTTCTGATTTTGGAAACCAGTACCAATTGGCACCAGACTGTAGCTATTCCTGAGTTTTCGAGAAATTTAGGAACAAGGAGACTTAAAGCTGACATGCCATTCATAAATGATAATTTAAATATGCTAAAATGAAAGGAAATTACTATGGATGCTGGAATCTGTAACAAAAACAGAAAATGCTGGAAAATCTCTGTCATCAGACTTGAAACATTAGCATCTGTGTAGAGATAAAAGGGCTATCAGATCTGCTGAGATTTTACAGCATTTTCTGTTTTTAATTTAAATATGCTTTTCTGGTTCCTGCCCTCACTGGGCAGATTATGTTGGGGCGCAGGAGGGGAGTTTCTTGAGGTGTTTTCCCGGTGCTAAACATACTATGGCTGCTCTCCTATGATTTTGTATCCCCGGCACAATCTGCACATGAGCACGCAGGACCAGAGAATCATTCCGAAGACTCAAAAAAGCAATGGACTAAAACTGGAAATAGCAAATTGCAGTAATCCTTTGAAGTACAAAAAACAAAGAACAAAACAGCACGGGAAACAGGCCCTTCGTCCCAACGAGCCCGCTGCCACCTCGATGTTCCCACTTCTACCCACGATCCCTGTCAATGTTTATAGATGTTTGCATTGGGCTTCTTGGACTGGATTGCGACTGCAGCCATGAAAATGATACCTGTAAATCAAGCACAAACCAAAATGTTGATATCCTGCTAAATGCTCATGTAGAATGGAGTAATTCTTATTGCAGGGAGCGAAGTGTTGAATTTTCAGTATTGTACATTATAAATTGCAATCTGATGAATCAGCTAATGACCATCAATATTGCTGTAAAGGCACAGCCAATTAAACTGTGTCTGTCTGCTCATTTTGTCTCATTTATAGCAAATTTATTTAACAAGCCTGGCTCTGAAAGAATAAAATGTTGCAAACCTAGCAAACGTAACATTTCTCACTAATTTCGGTTAAGAGCTGTTATATTATTTGAGAGGTTAGGAAAAATATTGTGTATATACGCACCAGGATATCATATCAACTACAATTGCGTGACAATCTGTACATGCTATAGAAAGTACTGGGTGCAATAACTGGCAACCAAGGACTAACAAAAAAGAGGCTTATTTGTAGTACTGAATAGCTTTTACATGCTGTGTGCCTGCCCTATGTCCATGGGAGATCTCCATAAGAAGTCTCACAACACCAAGTTTAAGTCCAACCGGTTTATTTGATAGTAATCCCACAAGCTTTTGGAACGGTCCTGTTTCCGAAACTTGTGGGATTACTGTCAAATAAACTAGTTGGACTTAAACCTGGTGTTGTGAGACTTCTTACTGTGTTTACCCCGGCCCAATGCCGGCATCTCTACATCAGATCTCCATGAGACAGACAATTGACCCCTTTTGTACCCTCATCATCCCAATGTCCACGTGACCTCTACTTGGTCTACATCTTTCCTATTTAAGTTGGGACTAGTCATATTGAGATGCAGCAGTGTAAGGCAACAGTCACAGGATGTAAACTAGTTACAATATACAAAGTTGAACAGGACTAACAACACACAACTTTTTAAATTGCACAAAGCAGTGATTGTGTTGCTGCAAGTGACACACAACCCATTGCGTTTCTTCTCCCCCCTCCCCACCACTTTTTTTTTAGAAGCAAAGTTAATTTGCTGATTAGTTCTTCACATATTTATTAAACCTTGTATTTGGCATCCTGAACATGTGATTGTGCCAGTTGGCTATAGTTGTGATACCCTGGGTTAGTGTTTTTAGTATAGATGACATCGTGCATCCTTGCCACACTGCAGGATTTGCTGCGCTGGCCATTGGAGGAACCTCAATTTACATTGATAGGGTCTTAGATTGCAGGCTGGATGCATTAGGTTCTGTGGTGGTTGATGGTGTTGGTTCCAGTTACAGTCAGTTGGTGTCGTTGATTTCGTAGGAATGAGTACTGTCGAGGCAACCACGTGGATGTTGTTTGTGAAAAAATGACTGAGTACCATCACAGTTATAATAGCCATGTATGTGTGTTCTGGACCCTGATTATGTGAGCATTCTGATCATAGCCCTACTTCCCCTTCATTGCTGCTGCATAAGGGTGTTGTACACATTGCTTTCTACTTTCAGTTACAAGAAGGCCTTGGTGATGGTGATGGGGATTGTGGTAGTTGTGCACCTGGAGAACATTTGCTGTGCTGATGAGGGCAGACCGCACATTTCGTAGCCTGTAGAATGTGTAGTCTTGGGCACGCTTCTTGAGTAGTTGTCTGGCTGAGTTAATTGCTTACTGTGCCAGGCTGTTTAATTGTAATTATAGAGAGCACTTGTAATCTGCTGAAAGTCCCTTGTGTGTGTAAAGTTCTTGAACTTCCTGGAGTATTAACCATCATCATCCTCTGAGGGATACCATGTGTGATGATGCATCTCCTGAGCTTACCTATGACCATGTTGCTGTTCATATCTGGCAGGTGGACAATCTCAAACCACCCAGAATACGAAATGATTCGAACCTACTGCTGTTTATTGTTCCAGTTGAAAATATCGGTTGTCACGAATGATCGTGAAAGATCCAGGACTTCATGTAGATGCACTGATTCTTTGATTTGATATGGCTTGAGCACGTTATATAGTGCACACCCGGATACTTCCCTCTCCCTGCATACCCTGAGGGCCAGGATAGGGACTCTTTGTTCTGTATCTGGTTGCTATAACTGTGGAAGCAATTGGTGGAGTTGAGTATAGCACCTCTGCAGAGAAAAGGGGATGATGAATTGCTGGCCACAAACTCCTTTTTCATAGGCAAGACAGTGCTGGGCTCGTGGGGAAATTCCTTTGAAGATTCTGACCAGCCTTTCATAATGACGTTGTGGAGCTGTCTGTATTTTCCACCAGTTGGGTATGCTCAAGTTCCTTGATTCAACAATATTAAAATACCTGTATGGTCATGATGTTAATATCCACCTTGCAATCTGCCTGGTCAGCTGTAGGTGGAATGTCTCTGGAAAAAGAATCAGCAAGTACAGCTCCTTACCTTGTTTGGAGATAACATTGAGGTTGTACTGTTGCAGCTTAAGTGTTATGTGCTGCAGTTGTGTAGAAACAGTTGAAGAAACTTTTTAAGAATGGTTAAAAGTGGCTGATGTTCAATTTCAACACTTAGAGATTGACCAATAATGAAGTCATGACATGCCTTTTCGATCTGGACATAACGAGTCTCGGTATTAGTGAAGATCCTTGATGTGAAGCTACTGCTCTGCTATTCTGGGTATAGTCTGTGATAAGTTCATGCAGGGAGACACCTGCAGATAGGCATACAGATACTCAAATTATTGTTGCACCAGAGGGGCTAACAGTGCCGCCTTGAGTTTGTTGAATGAAACAGGATGGTGCTCCTGCCAACACCATTCAATACCTTGATGGAGGAGCTGACAAAGAGATCCACTGACTTCACTGTAGCAAAGAATGAACTTAGGAAGACAGTTCATTGTACCAAGAAAGTCCTACAAGGCATGCTTGTCTTCAGGAATAGACTTCTGTTATGTATCTGATGTCTTGTCTGGATCTGTCTTTATATTATCATGGTTGAGCAAGCAACCATGTAGATAACCTGGTTGACCCTAAATCTGCATTTAGCAGGATTGAGCTTTAACCATATGCTCCTGATTCTGTTGAGGACTAAACAAAAACTTGCGTCATGTTCTTGCACTGTATGACCCCAGACCAAGATGTCATTGACAAATGATTTTGCAGGGTTGTCCTACAACAAGTTGCTCCTTGCACCATTGGAAGACTTCACTGATAAGGCACGTGGAGGGAATGGCATCTGCCTACTGGAGACAAGAATGTAGTAACTATGAAGGAGTCTTCATCAAGCAGGATTTGCCAAAATCTACGTTTCGCATCTGAGATGTTGAAGATTTTGGCAGTAGACATATCAGCTATTACCTGTTCAATCACTTTCATAGGGTGATTAGGTTTCAACCTTGTTTCCTTATTTTGATCATGCCATCATTCTTTACTACAGCTACCATTGCTGAAACCCATTCTGTCTCATCTGTGGGGATTATGCTGCAAAGTTCTGTCATCCAATCCAGTTTATCAACTACATTCTGCCTTATTATTAGAGGTATTTTTCTTGGAGCACAGACCACGGGTGGTCACCTGGCCACATGTGATATATTTATTGCAAGTAGCTTTCGAATGGCATCACAGTTAAATAGGCCTTTATTTAAAATAGGGATCATGAGCTGTGGGAGTTCCCTGGGAGTTGTGTAAATTGTGAATGATATTGATGTATTTCTGTTTTATCCTACAGGTACTTCGGTCTGCCTTGTTGTCTAACAAGGGGCATACATGCGATGAGTTGTGAGAGGACTGTTCTTGGATTATTCGAGAGTATCTTAGTGCTTCACGTCGTTAGTGTATGCTTTAATTGGACCAGTTGACGGGCAACACGACAGCTCAGTGACTATCACTGTGCAGATACATGGATTTGGGCCTGTGTCTGTGGGAGTTTGCGCATTCTCCCTGTGCTTGCGTGAGCTTTCTCCGGGTGCTCCTGTTTCCTCCCACACCCCAAAGGTGTGCTCTTAGGCTGATTGGCAAAACAAATTCTCCCTAAATTGTCTCGCAAATTTGGTTCCAATGTAGATTTCTATAAACATAGACAGGGATCATGGGTGGAAGTGGAAACATCGAGGTGGTGGCGAGGGCTCGTTGGGCCAAAGGGCCTGTTTCCTGTGTTGTTTTGTTCTTTGTTCTGTTCTATCAATTCTGTGGTCTGGTGCTGCTGACCATATACATCTGGACCAAGATGAACTAGCCCCAGGATGGTGCTATCCTAAATGTCCAGCAGCTTTATGTTTGATCAACCACATGAAGCTGGAAGCTGGCTGCATGCAGTGGAGAGTGTGGATAGTTCTGTGCGGATAGCTTATCCGTTATACATCCCTGAGTGTTGGGATCTGGTGCAGCATGTGGATCAATTTCTTGTAGCAATTGCCTGGGCAGGACTTTGCTTCACTGTAGATCTTTACTTTTAGTTTAGCATTGTAGTAGGCAATGTTTAACATGGTGAAAATCACATCTTTGTGATTAAGTCAATACTTTCAAACAGAGCACTTTGAAGGCTCAGTGCCTTGGTTACTCTGATCGAGCTCCACCTCATTTACTCTATATTTGTGCTCTGAGCTCTGGAGGAATAACCAGTTATGATGTGGCTGATGGCATAGGTAGGTGCTGTGGCTTGGATCTGCAACATTTCCAAAATAGTTTAATTTGCCACAGTTGTTACAGTGTTTACAAAACATCAAACATGCAGTTCTGTTTTGGTAAGTGAAGGCTGCTGCTGTTAGAATTTTCATGGTACTGAGCACGCCTATCCTGTTTCCCGCCTCAATTCTTTGCTGTTCCTTTGTGACTGCTCATTCAGCATACAAATATTGAGGGCAGAATCTAGTGTTCAGTTTTTCTCGCAAAGAAATTGGAGGCAACAGCACTATGGATCCCATGAACAATGCAATCTCTCACAAGCTCACTGCTGTGAATGCCAAACATGCATCCTTTTGCTGGGATTTTTAATCAGTGTATGATTTAATAGATTCATCAAGTTTTTGATTGGTGGTATTGAACTATCCAATATAATGTTGTTTTCTGGCATGTGTGTATGCTTGACAATTTTTAACAATATCTCTGGGTCCTCCCTCCAGTTTAAAAAACAAAAGATTTAAATTTTTTGACTGCCTCAGGGACTGCTAAATTTAAGAGAATTTTGCCTGTACCTCTTTGATTTATTCAATAGGCTGGCTAGATGTGTCACTCATGTTTGAATTTTGTTCAGTTGTCTGCTATATTTTTACTAAACATGAATGGTTGATGCACCTAAGTCCCTGTGCCTTTCTGCTAAGTCCTGATAACATATATAGAAAATACTGGGTTGCAATGACTGGTGACCAGAGACTAACAACAATAAAGGTTTATCAACAATACTGAGTAGCTCTTACATGCTGTGTTAGCCTGGGTCCAGGGATGAACCCTCTGCATTCCTGACACATAACCATTTTGTACCCATGTCATCCCAGCATCCCCCGACCACCCAGTCTTCACACCTAACTATCATCTACAGCATATAGATAATTGCAAATTGCACTTGATAGTATTTGCATCAAAAAATGTCATTATTTCCAACTTTTGGAACAACAGTACATAACAAGAGGTTCATTTTTTTTTTTATTCATTCATGGGACATGGGTGCTGTTAGCTGGTCAGCATTTTATTGTCCATTCCTAGTTGCCTTTGAGAAGGCGGTGATGAGCAGTCTTCTTGAAACGCTGCAATTCATATTCTGTGGGTTGACCCACAATGCCATTAGGGAGGGAATTCTAAGATTTTGACCCAGTGACCGTGAAGGAACTGCAATATATTTCCAAATCAAGATGGTGAGTGGCTTGGAGGGAACTTGGAGTGGTGTTCCCATGTATCTGCCCATGTCCTTCTAGGTGAAAGTGGTCGTGGGTTGAAAGATACGGTCTAAGATCTTTGCTGAATTGCTGCAGTACATCTTGTAAATAATACTCGCTGCTGCTGAGCATCGGCGGCGGAGGGATTTAATATTTGTGGATATGGTGCCAATAAAGTGGGCTGCTTTGTCCTGGATGGTGTCAAACTTCTTGAGTGTTGTTGGAGCTGCAGCCATCCTGGCAAGTCGGGAGCATTCCACCACACTTTTCACTTGTGCCTTGTAAATGATGGACAGGCTTTGGGGAGTCAGGAAGTAAGTTACTTGCTGCAGTATTCCTAGCCTCTGACCTGCTCTCATAGCTATTGTGTTAATGTGGTAAGTCCAGTTGAGTTTCTGATTTTATTCAATGGTAAATGTACCTTGTGTATTTACTATTAAAGATGTTGAAATTCCATTCTGTTACAAATACAATGGGCCCATGCATTTTGGTTTGTGGATGAAATGGCATTATCAGTTTTTGGAATGAATGAGGCTATTCTAATATGGCATATCATTGAAGCCACTTAGAAAATGTATTGGTCATATCCTGTTTGTGTAAATGGATCATTTAATTCAATTTAAGCAGTGCTGTAATTGTAGTGGGCAATGATGATTACAGCAGTACATTAAAATATGTTCTATTTTGATGTGCAAATCTTGACAACCCAATTATCAACTCTCAATCTTTCTGCTTACTTCTGTGAAATTATTTATTTGCAAACAGTCCCTCAAAATTATCAGTATGCTCTTGCTCAATTGCTTCTGGCGATTCAGCTGGGCAGTACCTGTATGAGATTTCAGATTTTAACTTATGATGAAACCTATACTTAACTGAGTCTGACGTTTGGAGTTATGGAAGTCTAGTTCCTCATGAACCTTGGGCATCCTGCACATGTGCTAGCTGGGAGTTGGCCATATGTTTGATGTACTACTTTTTTCATGTTCTTTAGGCGCAAGACTAGCCCTTTGTGCCTGCACAAAAGAAAGAAGAAAGACATGAAAAGGAAGATCAGATGACCTGAAACAATGTGTCATTGTCTAGTAGGTGTCTGAAGGAGAAGAAAACAGAAAGAAGTCTCGCAACACCAGCTTAAAGTCCAACAGCTGTTGAAGTTTAAGCTGGTGTTGTGAGACTACTTTCTGTTTTTACCCCAGTTCAATGCTGGCATCTCCACATCATGAAGGAGGAGAACACAGGGGGAACAGGAAGAGGTCCCAGAAGGAAATCTCAGGTTTGAAATAAAAGACATAAAATAACAGAAATAGATCCTGTAAAGTTATGATAAAGATCAGTTTGACAAACTTAAATATAAACAAACTTGGTTTGCAAACTTTAAGTGACGTGAACAGACGTGAAGTCCTCAGACCAGAGAAGGCAGTCAAAGGTGGGTGACTGTGCTGCGTCCATCAGGGCAAAGGTACCCCTTTGGAACAGTGCTCTTCTGCTTGGTTCAGCTGAAGGTCTGAAATTGTGCTTATAAAGTGACTCTTTACTCATCATATCCAGGGGAAAGGAATCTTGTGGGATGAGATTGAACCCCTCAGTTGGGTCAATTTTAAAGCTGTCTTAATGGGTGCGACTTTTAGAGAGTATTCCAAAGTGAGATATTTTGAAGTTTGAGATTGGAAACCCTTGTGAAAAAGACAAAGAGGGCAATCTTACCTGCTTATCACACCAGTTGATGACATAGTGAACTGGTAAAATCACAAGAGAGACAAAAAACCGGGTCCATGCCTAGTTTCTTGCCTCTCGTGATGAAATGAGAGCAAGGCTAAATTAAATATTGATGAGCTAATTTTATTATTATTAAGGGCTACTTGCCTTAATGGTCTCATTGGTTAAGGTCCTCATTGGCGAGGTTCAGGCATGGTCCAAATCCAATGGAGACCAGACATGAAGGCCTCACCGGTGGGACCAGAGGCCATTGAGTCCCCTCAGGTGGTCAGAGGCCAGGGGGTGGTAGTGCCCCTTTGACACTGCTCACTGGCCACCATTGCACTGTCATAGGGCACCAGGCAGTGTCATTGGGCACCAGTCAGTGTCAGGAAGCGGAATCTAAGGAGACGGTTGGAAGCCTAAGGAAAGGAGCGGGGCCTGATGGGGCGGCAGCATGTAGGGAGCTGTGTACTCTGCAATTGGGAATCGCTGAGATGGCGATCGACTGAGGAGAGAAACTTGGAGTAGAGATTGACTGGGGAGTTGAACAGGAGGGACAACTGGTGGAAGAGAGCAAATCGAGGGCTACAATTGACTGGAGGAAGGATGAGTGGAGAAGGGAGAGTCGATTGGGGGAAGGGAAAATTGGGATGGGGGCATGACTGGAGGTGTGGTGGGAAATCAATGGCTGGGGGAGTTACAGTATTTTGTATGGTGCAGTGGAAGATCAGGCACTTACTAGCTGTCAGCAACCGACTTCCCAGCAGGAATAGATTCCGTGTGGTTTCCCCCCCCGGCCGGAATCACAATTAGCCTAATTGTGTTTCCTACATGTGATAAGATTTGAATTTTTCTCTCTGAAAAAATTGGTATGATTCTCTCCTGTTTTCATGGTCTATAGAATTGGATTTGGTTACAACTACCGTTGTTTAGTGTTGTGCATTAATTTGCCTGTTAATTCATATCTATCTCACACTTGCCCTTAAATGTTAGAGTATAAGATAGATATTGTAAATTATTTTAACTTTCTGAACTTGTAAAATTAATGTTTATTTGTTCCAAACACATGACATTTTGTGGCCCTGTTCGCTTGAAGTTTGTGGTTTAAAATATTTATCTACTTTAAATAAAATGTTATTGACCCCCTTAACTGGATCTCCTTGCCTAGCCCCACCCCTTGACCTAGGATTTTGTGAAGGATTGTAACAAGCTAGATTGGGTTAGTTTTGCTGCTTTATGAATCCAGAAACTTTCCTGCTTTTGCTATTCGAGTAAAAGTTCAATGTAGGATGGCTATTATGGTCCAGAGCTAGCCCATTCTTTCATTAGTGTACAAAGAAGAGAGGAAGGCATTACATTTATTAAAAATACTTTTGTAGAAATCATTGAGAAGTTGAAAACACATGGACTTTGTCAGTGTTTAAAACAGATTCATTGAAAATGATTCTAAAAATATAACTTTAGACCTACAGCAAAGAAGGAGTCAGGTTAGATCCTTGGGGCATGATTTTCCTGAATTCCCACGCCAGTGAGAAAACCGTTGTGTTCCTCTCACCTGATAGGTGCAAATTCACGTATTCTATGAAGTATGCTGACCAGTCTGCCCATTTTTAAAGGGTGCCCCAATTCCCACAGTCACATACAAGTCCCTCTCACCCCAAACACCGGAATGGTGACTTCCCCACTGACAAAGGAAGCATCACCAACCCTCAGCAAAAAAGGGCAACCTCCCTCCCAGACCACACTATGCAGACATGAGGGTCACAATTGCACATAATTTCAGCAGAGTTAATTATTTTTCGCTTTTTGTATAAACATTACTGTTAGGAAAAATAGGAACAAGTAAAATAAACAGTTGATTGGAGGTTAAGTCGAAAACCATTGAGCAGCTGATCAAATGAGAGTTAAAAGGACTGGACTGAAATTTAATAGAAACCAAGCTATTCAATGGGCTGCATGGTATTCAAAGACTCTGAGTTTTGTAGGAAGGATCAGAGACCTCAAATAAAAGCTGAGTGAATAGAATGGGGTTGCATGTACAGCTGTGAAGACCCCCCCCCCCCCCCCACACCCTTCCACCTGCCAACTCTGAAGTGAAATCTCATCTCTATCAGAGAACTTCAAAGGGGATTGCTTATACCTGCAGCTTCTGAAAGATAGAAAAAGAAATCCCTGATGTAGAATGGAGTGCTACTGTGATTTAAAAGCCTGCCAGCTCACTAAGGGACATGGAGAGCAAAGTGATCTGGCCACTTCAATTTTTCATAGATGACAAGCAGGAATGAAGTTGTTGAGCAGAGAGCTGCCTAAAATCACCATGCCAGATGATCGTCAGGTTTTCCAGGGCTAGTAAAGGCAGTCTAGTCATTGGGACCTCCTCCCCTGCCCCCATCCCCCATTCCACAGGATAATGCTGAGTTCAAGAGCTTCCCCCAGCACAAGTGTACCCAACCTCAGGGTTCTTGGAAGACTCTTTTGCAATCTGGCAGCGGCAGAGGAACAACTGACCACCTCCTTGATCTCTTCGGAGTCCAACATGCCGGGTCCGTGCCGGTCATTACCATCACCTAAGCCCACGTTTCTCACTGGGGAGGAGGGTACATAGTGGGACCCACTGAATGAGCTGTTTAACTTTACATAATTTTTAGGTTCCTGCCCAATGTAAGCAGGAAACCAATTGGGGCCACTGCGGTAGGTTGAGTGAATCACGATTGCCTTCACAGCCAGCAGAAATCTCAATTTTTGGCCAACATGGCAGAGCATCGATATTCCTATGGGCTATCAAAATGGGCCTTGTCAATCGTCCCTTGATTTTTGCTGATTGCTACCCATTTGGTTGCTCATGTGTATATTGATGGAAGTAAGGAATCAGCTCCTGCTCCTGAAACTAAATGTTAAGTTACCAGAGCTGAAACTTCAATGTACGTTATGAAAGCTGACAAGGCCTCAACAGTTTTTCTATTTTGGCATTAATGTGAGGATAAGGTATTTCCTCCAGGTGTGATTCTGTTGACATGCTAGGAAGCTTTTATCAAAAAAAAAATACAGTTTAACTATAATAAGTTCGAGATAGTAGGTAATAAGAACATAGGTTTAAGGTGCGAGGGGCAACTTTTAAAGGAGATGTACAAGGCAGATTTTTTACACAGAGGATAGTGGGTGCCTTGAACTTGTTGCTGGGGGAGGTAGTGGAAGCAGATATAGTAATGACTTTTAAGAGGTGTCTTGACAAGTACATGAATAGGATGAGAATGGAGGGAAATGGTCTTCAGAATGTTAAGGGGTTTTAGTTAAGTTGGGCAGCATAGTTGGTGTAGGCTTGGAGGGCTGAAGGACTTGTTGCTGTCCTGTAATTTTCTTTGTGTAAGGGATAGAAGACGGATGTGAGGAAAAAACCTTTTTACCCAGAGCATGCTGATGGTCTGGAATGCGCTCCCTGAGAGGATGTTAGAAGCGAGTTGCCTCACATACTTTGAAAAGTACCTGGAATATCCAAGGCTATGAGCTTGGTAAATGGGATTAGGTAGGAGGTGAGGTATTGATGCAAACTTGATGAGCTGAGGATCCTGTTCTGCTCTGTGTAATTTTGTGATTCTATCTCACTACCCTCCTTTTAAAACACTCCTTTGCAATAAGCCTTTTGACCAAGCTTTTAGTCATCTGACCAATATTTTCTTATGTCACTCGGTGTTATAATTTGTTCTTATATTGCTCCTATGAAATGCCTTGGGGTGCTATGTAAGTTGTTGCTGTTACTGTTTAAGTTAGTATTATCCACATTTTCAATGAGTGCTGTTTGTTTGACAGCTTAAAGAAATTACAATTAATTAAGTTAAAAGGTGGGGATATCCAGACTACCCATGTTCATAAGCCATGCCCTGCTACTTCACAAAACCAGCTGACTATAATGTGTTGTTCTCGAAATTTAATACCCACATTTTTTTACATTTTGTTCTATTGGAAGCTTGGGAGGATCTGAGGTAAGCATTGTTTATCTATTTGCTCGATAATTTGTAAGAATTTCTATCCCTTTGACTGTATATATAAATTAATATAGAATGAATACAACTTAGAAGGAGATCATGTGCTCTTGATGTCAGTGCCAGCTATCTGTGTAGGCTAAGTAATGTGGTGTGGCTACTAAAGGGTCACATGTCAGGATTGAGAGAGTTCTCCCTGGAATATAGGTAAAGTATAAAGATGAAGTAGTTTCTCGGCTCATGAATAAAGTATTGTTTGTTACAAACTCTACACGATGTCAGAGTTTGGCATTATGAGGCAAGGACTTTGCTACATTGACCTACTCATTATTTAATGAAAACATTCTGAAAGATTGGGCAATGTTTGAAAAAGATGTATTTATTCAGTGCTAGATTATCTGACAAATCAAAAATGGTATAAGCTAAACAAAGTGGCCTAGAGGCCATCATGCTGTTCAAATTATTTGTTCTTCAAATGGAGGAGGTGAAAGAGAATCTCAAGGTAATTCTAAAAAAGTTTGAAAATATTTACCTCCCAGTGAAGAATACAATACTCGAAGAAATTGTGTTTAAATCAACAAACTAAAGAGCAGATGAATCAGTATAATCCTAAGCAACCACCTTGAAATTCTTAGTTAAAGAATGTATATTTGGCACTGTTGCCAATGAGTTAGTCAGGGATCGAGTAGTGTGCAGGGTCCATAGCAATTTTGTCTGAAAGCAGCTACTATACAAGAAAGATTTAACACTGCAAACAGCCGTTAATATCTGTATGCTAAACAAATAGTCTGAAAAAAAGCAGTGAAGATTTTAGACAGGAAGCAGAAGTTTTTGTAGAACAGGGCATGCCCTGTCCAACCATGGAGGGCTCAGAACAGAACAGTAGGATTAGCATATAGTAAATGCTACAGTAAATGTGACAAATGGAATCATTTCACAAAATGCTGTAGGTTGAAATCATAGCAGACTTCCTTTGCCACCAATCAGACTCTAAGGTAAGGAACGTCAGTAAAGTGAATGAACTGGAGTTCAGCCATAGCAACCAAAATACTCAGTCTCTATTTAGTGAGTGTCGACAAGTCACAAAAGCAGGTGAGAACTTCACCACCCTAAGCATGATATGCAGCAACACAAAACTGAAGTTAAAGGTTGACACTGGAGCAAAGTGCCATCTGTCAATAACGTCGCTTCTCATTTTTCTAAATTCCAATGAGTACAGGCCCAACCTACTCAACCTCTCCTCATAAGAAGATCCTTCCATCAACTCAGTAAATCTTCTCTGGATACTTCCAGTGCCAGTACATTTCCCCTTGGATAAGGGGATCCAAACCATTTCCAGTATTACTTGTACCTTTTATAATTTTAGAAAGGCTTCTCTATTTTTAATACTCTATTGCCTTTGAAATAAGGGCTAACATTCCATTTGCTCCCCCTCCCCATTACATGCTGAAGTTGCATACTAGCATTTTGTAATTTATGCATGAGATTCCCCAACTCGCTGTGTGCTGTAGCTTTCTGCAGTCTCTCTATTTTAAATAATATTCAACTTCTTTATTCTTCTTACCCAAGTGCATAACTTCACAATTTTCTACATTTTGTTCCATCTCCCAGCTTTTCACCCACTCACTTAATTTGTTTATATACCTCTATAGGCTCTTTGCATCACCACTTGCTTCCCCACTTATTTTTGTCTTCCCAAACTTAGTCCATTCCCTTCCCTCACCTACATCATTAATATAAATTGCAAATAATTGTGGTCCAGCACTGATCCTTGTGGCACTTAACAGTTAAAGGATGCCATCCTAAAAATGCCTCTCTTATTCCCAACTGTAGTAGATGAGTTCTACTACCCCAACACTATGGCCTGTTATCTTATTAAGGAGTATTTTGTATGGGTCCTTATTAAACACTTCAGAAATCCAAGTAGATTACGTCAACTGATTCCCCTTTATCGATCTTCAAATGGAATAGCAAACATTTGATCTTAGTCAACTGATTTTCTGGACATCTTAAGCTCCACCTCAGCATGACATGTAACACTATCATCATCAAACTCAATTCGTCACACACAGCATCCCTCAGCAACTCGTAACAAATGTTACTCGTTATTTTGTCTACAGTGAATTTAGAAACTTAGCACACACGTGGGACTCTGAGCATATTTTGAGCAGTTCCCAGTATCCACTGTCCAATGGCCTGGCTGAATTGGTGGTATGCTCAGCTAAACGTTTTCTAAAGAAATTGATTGCCCAGATTACTATACTGCACCTCATTCCTGAGCTTGCAAAATCTGCCACAACAGGATCTCCCCATGTCAGCACAATTACTGTTCTTGGTATATTAGGACTGCAATTCCTCCTTATTGCAGCCCCAATTTGAAACAAGTGTTCAAAGTGTTCAACGGTATCCTCATGGAACACCAGTTTAGAAGCAAATTGCATTATTATCACAATGCTATCTAATATTTGATCAAAGATGGCACAGTGGTTAACACTGCTGCTTCACGGTGCCAGAGACCTGGATTCAATTCCCGGCTTGGGTCACTGTTTGTGTGGAGTTTGCACGTTCTCCCAGTATCTGTGTGGATTTCCTGTGGGTGCTTTGGTTTCCTCCCACAGTCCAAATATGTGCAAGCTAAATGGATTGCCCATGCTAAATTGTCCATTAGTGTCAGGCAGATTAGCAGGATCAACATATGGAGTTACAGGGATAGGGCCTGGGTGAGACCGTTGTCGGTGCAGTCTCGATAGGCTGAATGACTGCATCCTGCACTGTAGGGATTCTATGAAACTGTCAGGATCCAGACTGCATGTAGCCATAACAAGTTGACGATAGTACATAGCTATATGCTACTACCAAACAGTTATGTAGTAGCCTCAGATGGTGCTCATTATGGATTATGAAGATACTGTGCCTTTAAGAAATGTATTCCCATCATGTTTCTTGTAAGGGGAATGTTTAAAATTCAGCTCTTTTTATCTGGTGCTGATTTGTCTTCAAACCAGGCAGCTCACATGCTGAGAATTCAGGCTGATGATTACTTTTAGCTAGAGATCTGTTTTAATCTGATTAATTCATTTTTGTTTATTTGGTTTTTCCCCTGAAGTTTTAAAGTAGGATTTTGATTAGGTTGATTGACAGAGACCATTATGTATTAATGGGCAGAGTTAAGCTTGCAGAATGGACAAGTGTTTTTAAAATCAAGAGCAATTTCTGCCAGAAGCAAGAGGTATCTACGTCTCCCCCTCTATCAAGAAGCTGTTCTTTGGGATCTGCTCACTTCCTCTGCTTCTCTTTCTAGAGATGTTCCGGAGGCTTGAGGATTGGCAGCCTAAACACATCTGCCTGGGGATTTGCTAACTGATTTTGAAGAGGACTCAAGTCTATAAGAGGAATATTGCTTGAATTGGAACTAATAGAGATAGGTTAGCAGTTAAGAATTGTACTTTGTCAGATGAAGTTTGTTTTGATAAAAGCTTTCTACTGTGTCGATAGAGTCACACCTGGCATGAAATCTCTTATCCTCACACTAATGCCAAAATGAAAAAAAACTGTTGGGGTCTAGTTGGGCTTCATAACATACCTTGGGTTTTGTATCTTAACTGTATACAACATCGTCACCTATCACAGGCATTGGAACCAGCACCAGCAGATGCCACAGTACCCCAGTCATCTAACCTACAAAACAGATTTCATACATCAGTTGGCATGGGAGCTCCTCTAGAGGCTTGTACCCACTGAGTACACTGATGGAACATCCTAGGTCGTCCACATGAAGGACATCAGCCTGAGAAAAAGTTCACAACCAGCTAGCACAATCATGAGCTCAGGGAGTATGACCAAACTAAACACGATGACCAGGTCGTCAACTAGTCTACTCCCGGTTATCTTATCTCAACTTTACACAATGAAATGAGAGTGGGTAATAAGGAAACATGATAGGCCACTGTTACCCCAACATAAATAGTGCAGCTGTATACTGTGTCATCACGTGACGACACAGTACTAAATGGTCATGTGATGTGAACATAGGAGTATAAACTTGGAATGATTGCTCAGTTACTTGTAATAAAATATTGTTTCTTACAAATCCTTGTCATCAGTCATTGGGAAACCAACAATTCTATATCTGCAAGAACAATTTAAACAGTCCTACTGCCTTCCCTTTCCCTGTAGCCCTTGGTGCTTATCCACTTACCTTTTGAAAACCACAATTAAATTTGTCTTCATCACATTCTAAGATTGTGCTTTTCAGATCTTCACCTCTTGCTGTATAAACAAAGTCATTTGCACATTGCTGTTGGTTCTTTCCCCAATTACCTTAAATCAATCTCCTTTGGTTCTTAACTCTTCCAGAAATGGGAACAGTTTCTCCGTATTTAGACTCCCGTCCAGATTCCATCATGAGCTTGAGCACTTTTATTAACTCTCCTTTTAACCTATTCTAAGGAGAATTCCAACCTATCCACCTAACTGAAATTCCTCATCTCAGGAACTATTCTTTTCTGCATCTTCTCAAAAGCCGTATATATTCTTTTCAAAGTAAGGTACCCAGAATTGGACACACTTGCTGCAGTTGATATTGAATTCATTTTTAAAATACATCACAATTCCCTTACTTTGGTGCTATGTGCCTCCATTTATAAACCCGAGGATTGTGTGTGCCAAATAACAACTTCCTCAATTTGCCACCTTTAACGGTTTTTATGTATATACAATCCCAGATCTTGGTTACAGCATCCCTTATACAATTGTATCCTGTATTTGACATTGCTTTTCTTCATTCTTCCTTCTAAAATGTATCACTTTACATTTCTCTGCATTAATTTCATCAGCCACATGTCTGTCCATTCCACCAGCCTTTCAATATCCTTTTGAAGTTTATTACTTTCCTCCCTGCAGCTCACAATACTTCCAATTTTTGTTTAATCTGCAAATTGTGGAATTGTGCCCTGCAAGCTCAAGATGTATCAAAAAAGCAGTGGTCCTAGTACTAGATCTCAGGACACCACTATATGCTGTCCTGAAGTCTGTAGAGTAATTATTTAATATTACTTTGTTTGCTGTCATTTAGCCAATCTTGTATCCATGCAGCCTTTGAAGGCCTTTATAAGTGGTCGCATCTTTGTCTGCGACCCCATTAGTATCTTGGTTTGCACTATGATGTTCCAAGAAGGCAACAGAAATGGACATTTCTGCTTTTTAGGCCTCAAAGCACAATAGAGCTCTGATAAGAATAGGAGCAGATCATAGGGCCCCTCAAGCTCACTCTGAATTTTTATTGCAATTTTCTGCTTCCATTTCACTTTCTTGCCTGTTCCCATGGAGCATTGAACTAGCTAGTTTATCTTCCTACTCTTTATTCTCCTTTCTAATGTCATCACCATTAGTTGCTTGTAGATTCATCAGCTTATTTACCAAGACCCTAGTTCTTCCTGCAAAATTGAATGTATATTTCAAAAATTAAAAGAGCTCTGACCCCCATATTATTTGCCTTCCCTTTATAAAACAGAAAGCAGGAATTTTTTTACCCCACTGTGCTGGTTGAGTAGTGTAACAGGGTGGGAAATATGAACAACAGGCAAATAATTTGGTTCGTGCCTGACTTCATTCAACTCCCTACATTGCCAGCTCTGTTCTGCTAGCGAAAGCTCGGGACACAATCATCTGGGCTGACTTACCTTTCCAGCCTTGACAGTGGAGATCCTCACTGGCAAGGACCATAGATGGCCCCCACAAACTGGGATCATGTGATGACCTTGCTGGTGGGACTGGAGGCAATTAAAGCCTATGGGTTGGTGGGGGAAGGGCTGGGCAGTGTCCATGGGACAGTATCAGCCTGGCACTGCCAGCCTGGCTCCCTGACATTACTTACTGGCACTGGGCAGGATCAGAGGTGTTAGGATCTGATGGGCGAATGAAGGGAATTACAGGAGGGGATAGAAGGGGGGAGGAACTCAATATTGGATGAGGGAATTTGTCAATGGGGCACTGATTGGGGGAGGGGGGGGTGTAGTGATTTGGGGGGATCGGTGATCAAGGATTGGAGGTTCATAGAGATGACAATCAGAAGTTGGGGGGGTGTGTCTGTGGGTTGTGTGAAGATGATCTCTGTCGTGGGAGGCAGGAGGGGTTGACAGAGATTGGAATGCCTGCGCAAAGGTGCCTCTAGCAGTCTGCAACTGCCTTTCCAGTGTGAACAGGCTCCATCCACTCCCTTTGCTTATGGCCACAATATTGCACTGTGTGCAGTAAATTATCACCCCTTACCTCATTGGAAAAATGGGTGAGAAATCCTTCTGTTTTTTTTGCCCGTTTGATACTTAGAATCTTGCTGAGAAAATTCTGACTAAAATGTTGGACACCAGATTAAAAAACTGCAGTTTGTTTTGCTAACTTGTTTTGATTTTCTTTGGAACACGCTATTAGTATAATTCACACTCGAATAGACTTGATGAGCACAGGTATGTTATTTCTCCACATCTTTCTGCTCACTTCTAATCTATTTAACTAAATATCCACTTTTTTTCGTAAGGCACATGGTACTGGTCTCTGGATCCACATAAATCTTAGATTGTAGCCCTTTTGATTTGTCTAATTCATAACAAAAGATGCTCTTGTATTTTTTGGTCCATTCAGGGACTCTCCCTTCCTGCACTTGAAAAATCCCAGCCCAATTCAACTTGATTTTGTGGTCCTTCATCTGTCACCATTATCACTGAGCTGGGTAGGCTATTGCCCATAGCTTATAGGTATCATTATGGTGCGTTTTATTGCTTCTGCTGTGTAAGTCTTCAATTTGACAGAGGTTCAACGGTTGAACCCTTTTTCTTGTGTACTAAAATGTATATTCACCCATCACAGTGGCTGATGCCCCTGCATTCTCTTCCATCTTAAAGAAATTTCCCATTTATCTAGAGCATTACAGTAATAAGGTCTATATGGCCTGGTTTTAGGTACATGGTGAATACCAGAATCACAGGTGCTCGCTCTGTCCACATTGTAGACATGTAATATCTTGGTTAATCGATTACTCAGTGATCTTGACTTAGCTGTGCACTGCTTTATCAAATGCCCTCATCTGTGATAATAAAAACACTCAGCTTCTTTAAACTGACATAATTCAGAGTGTGGCTACCTCCACATTGGTAAATTCCACTTTAAGCATTACTGATTGCATATTCTATACCTTTATGTTTCATTAGTGGCTGAAATTGTTTCCTGCTTTGCAGCTGCAATGGTGGTTTTGGCACCACAGCTGGCTGCATGTTCCAGCCTGAACTGGTGAATGGTATCACTTTGTGCACTCTGCCGCTCTTGTGCATCTTTTTCAGCACTTAACATGGCCAGCAATATCTCCATTAATCATTTAAAAGTTAAGTCGACCTTGGCAAGCAGTCTGCATTAAATAGTATAATTATTCATGCCACAGACTAACCTTCGTTACATATCATTTAGAGTGGCTCCAAAATCATAATACTCTGATA
The DNA here is from genome assembly GCA_024679065.1 of Sphyrna mokarran. Lineage (NCBI taxonomy): Eukaryota > Metazoa > Chordata > Chondrichthyes > Carcharhiniformes > Carcharhinidae > Sphyrna > Sphyrna mokarran. Next base: position 29,260,338 of record JAGIQG010000028.1, read on the forward strand.
ATTACTTCAGTTTAGCAATGTAAGTAGTGATCGATTCGCCTGGGGTTCTTGCCTTCAAATTAAATTTGAATCTCTGAAGTATGACTGATGTTACATTGGGCTTTCGCTGAATCTACAAGCTCCCTAAATGATTTGGAGTTGGGCACACTTGAGATAGGTCTGAGTTCCATAAACACTTTGGAAATTGTTTTGCATTTTGTCTCCTCCCCTATTTTGTTTGATTGGAAATAATACCCGAAGTGTTTGACATATCGTGTCTGTCTGTGGAATAGCCAACTGGGGCTATTTGTCTCAACAGTGGCATTGTGATGAGTAATCTTTTTTCAGATTAAAACAGGATTCTGACAGGTGTCAAGTACCACTGGAGGAATGACTCTGTGTCAGTTGGTGTGTCAAAGAAGTGATCTTCTCCATTGAATGTGGTAGGAGACAGGCAGGGTGAATCAATCTGAAGATTTTTTCTTTCTTGTGCTGTGTGCATTTTGATGTTGTTAAATGCTGTCTGCCTCCTTGCCAGATCTGCACTCATGTGCCAGTAGATCCCAATTAGGTGGCCTTAGTATGTGACATTGCGGTGCTGCCTTGGCCCACCTGAGAATGACCTGCTTCTCTTTGTAGCAATGGAACCATACTACAATGGCTTGTGGGGGTCCCCAGGACAAAGCTTTGGCTGACCTGAAGAATACAGTGAGTTCAGAGTGGTGGGGAGGGAGGGGATGAAAGTTTGGGGAAAACTTCCTTGCGTACCACCTTTCTGAACCATTCCGATGTAAACTGTTGGGGCTCAGCCATTGGTTCCCTCTGGTAGTCCAACAATGCATAAGTTTTATTGTTTTGACTAGTCTTCCAGGTCATTGGCTTTGGCTCACATAATGACCACTTTCCTTAATCACTGCAGTCATCTTGGACTCTAACGTGCATGTCCTGTCACTGTGATATAGGAGGGCTGTCTCAATAATGGTAAAGGTGTTGTGTGAGAATTGACAGCCAAATGAATGATGTCATGGGAAGACCAAATAGGAACTAGTGAGTCTTCTAGTGAATTTTTCAGCTCCAGAGCCAAACTTCGCTGAGCTCGGTGACGAGAGTTTCCCTCAAAGTTTCAGTTGGTAGAAGCATGGGGAGCCAGTCGCTATCTTAGCTGTAACTTTCTTAGCAGGTGTGTCTTTATCATTTGATCTGTTCCAACCTGAGTGTTTTAAATATTTGGACAGATTAGAATAGGCTTGTTACCTGAGGGCTAAACTTGATTTTATATGGTAGCAAACAGGAGTATATTGGTGTGAAGAAAATAAGTTAGCATAATACCTATCTTGAGAGACATTGCAAGGGTGATCTGAGCAAAAGAAATCCAAGTGCCGAACGAACGTGAAAATGGGAGAGAATTACACTCGTATTTTGGGTGAGCTCACACATGCTATCATATGGCATTTAGAAAAAGAAATGGTCCCAAATGTGATTCTTGCTTGTAACGGATGGAGTCTATTCATGCTGAAAGCTGGCTGCAAACTGCTAGAAGGCGCCATTGTGCATGCACCGTGATCTCCAAGTGCACTATTTATAAGAGTACATAGTACAGTGAGAATCTATTCCACTCCCATCCTGGATCTCTGCCCAGATGGTGACCCTACCCACACTGGTCAATTGCTGCTCTCGACTGCCAGCAACACTCCCTCCCCCCACCCCAGCCAATTGCCACCCTTTTGGTGGGGGACCATACATGATCCTCACCAGCAAGGCCGTTAGGGAAAGTGATCCTGGACGATTCTGTTCTGGGCTCACTAATAATAATAAAATGAACTTATAAATATTTAAATCAGCCTCGCTTCCTTCCCACATCAATTAATTGGTGCGACAAGCCAGTACCTAGCACCTGTCATGTGTTTTTCTTGCAGTACTCAACTAGAAGTTGGGGAAGCCTTTAAAAGGTACTTTAATTGCTGAGGTCAAATGATCTGGGGGAGCTTTGACAAAATATCAGAATATCCCACGATTATCATAAGGCCTGTAGGGCTTCAAGGTGACAGTTCATCATTGCTAGATTTGTCATGAAGCAACCTGAGGTGACTGTAGAATGAGGCTTGCCAGTGACACCCACATCCTGAGAATAGAAAAGTATAATCTATTCACAATAAGATCTGAATGTTTGTTTTTTGCTCCCAGAAGTTGCTTCCCAATCAGCGTGCCCATCATGTGAATTGGGATAGAATTTTGTTTGAATTTAAAATCGTTCTAGGCTTCAGTTTCTAACAAAAATTTTTAAAAAATTAAGGCAGCTACGTTAGTTCTTGCTCTGCAGCTTATATATTTGGAATTGATACAGTAGCTCTATTCAGTGTAGTTGCTGTTACTTTTAAAGAAATATGATTTGAAGATGCTGCATTTGGATGTTATTCTAAAAGGAATTAAGGCTTTACTGTAAATAAAGAGCATTTACTGAACCTCAGTGTATCCGAAGGCTGCTTTCAAGGCATGTCGCATGACAGGCAGTACAGTGGCCAGTACTGCTATCTCATAGCACCAGGAACTTGGATTCAATTCTGGCCTCGGGTGAATGTGTGGAGTTTGCGTGGATTTCCTCAGAGTACTCTGGTTTCCTTCCACAGTCCAAAGATGTGTGCAGGACAGGTAGATTAGCCATGCTAAATTGCCCTTTAGTGTCAGGGGATTAGCTGGGTTACGGGGATAGGGCCTAGGTGGGATTCTTATTGGTGCCGGCTGAATGGCTGAATAGCCTCTTTCTGCACTGTAGAGATTTTATGATTCAATAACCAATGTCACGAACAATTTTAATGTGTTACCCTTTATTGCTGTGATCAACTAAATTTGTATGTGGATATGTGTACTTTGTACCTTCCAAGTGATTGAGTCACTTTTAAATAATCAAGCAGCGAGCTTTAACATCTGAAAAGAAACAGGTATACACTCTTTGCCCTGAAGGTTAATAAAATAATGACATGTCTCTCTCACTCATACACACAATTAGTTACAGATGAAGATTAAAACAGCAATTATAAAATTGGGATGTAATTTGAGTCTCATTTTTGGTACAAGCCTGTTGTTTTGTACTTGTGTATTTTCTAAAGTGAGACTTTAAAATTGTATAGCTATCTCAGCAGCTGCAATGGCTCTCAATGTTAATCTGCCAGAGGTTAGTTTCTCAGGTAAGTTTAAAGACTGGTGTAGGGTAGAGGTGTGAGGGATAGGTTTCTCTTTCAAGGCACTGTGAGTTAAGACTTTAACTGCCTAGTCAATTGCACAGCCTGATGATTTTCTTTCAGGTCCTCTGTTTCTGATTAAATTCAGTGTGATGTAGTTCTCTCTCAAAAAATCATTTTGAACTTTTAATTAATATCTGTTAGCAAAAAGCAAAGATAATCTCTATCATGTGACCTCACATCAGTTTTGAATCATGGTCGAATTAAGATATTACGGTAATCCAATTAAATAGTTGGATTCTTCTTCCACCTGTGATTTCAGAATACAAAATCCCTTTTGTTTCTTGAAAAGGCAAATTCATATTTTTATACTGAAGATGTCAGTGGAGTTTTGTTTATCCCCTGATCTGACAAATATTGAGCCAGTATCAGATGAGTGTCTTTGTGTTCTCGAGAAGTAAAAGTAGTTTATTCCATTAAATTGTCTGGTATCTTCTCGGGGCCATCTTGATATTTAGTCTTTTAAAATATATTTTTATTTAAAGAGTCACAATTTTGTCACACCAGTACAGCTATGACATGGAAGTAATTTACTAGTCATCAATTTCAAACCACCTGTGTGCTTTGAACTGCAGAGGAGCTAGGGAAAGGATACAAGAAGGGATAGAAGAAAGGGGGGAGTGAGCTGAGCCGCTAGAAAAGCTGTCCTTTTGCTATAATGTTGTTCTTCCTTTCTCTTCATTGCATAAGTTTAACCACAAGTGGTTTTCTTGGTTTAGTTTGAAGATAAAACTTAATGTGCTCAGAAACATAGGGGGAGATTCTTGCGGTCAGCTAGACCTGATTTCAAATTGTGATGTCATGGAGAATCAAGGGTTGATGGGAAAGTGGGTTTTGTGCTGGTCACCACATCCAACGTGACTTTTGCAGGCCGCACTGTTGGGCCAATCAGGTTCCCGTCCACAGTAGATGGAAAGCCTATTAATATTGAAATATACACATTTAGATACAATTAGTGATCTGACCCTCACACAACCAGCCCCTCTCCCCCTCAGAGTCCCCCAGTCAGCCTCACTTCAGGCCAAACAGTTTGGCAGTGCCAACAATGCACTGCACCCTGGTATAGAGACTCTGGCCTGGTGCCATAAGCCCCAAGGGGGCTTGAGGAGGTGGGTCCAGTGGCCATTACTCCTCTGCTGCTGCCAGTCTGTGGTGGAAGAGTCCCTTCGGGGTCCTGCAAGTTTGTTGGTCTCGGATTGGGGGCAAGAGGGTTGACCTCACCACTCTCCGTCAGGATGGGAATGTTGTGAATGGACTGTCTTCTAGCCCTGGCAGACAGAAAGATCACTCCTGGCATGTGATTTCAGGCAATCCTGTGATCAGTATTTGCCCGCCTGTCAGGTGGAAAAATTCTGAAGTGGCCAGTTAACTTTAACCTCCATATACCCCAGTCACCAGAGATTTTCCTTTCTTCTTCTCAGACAGTGCAGTTGAGATCACATGGCTTTGAACCCCCTTTGACAGAGAGGAGATGTCAGTTTCACCTGGGGGTGGGGGGTCTCCAGTCTGCTTTCAGCTGTGCACTCAGCCTCAATGTAACATCTTGTATTTGAAGTTGCTGTGGCTTTCCAACAAGCAGAAACCATTGGAAACCTTTCCATTGCACTTAAACTTTGATTTTGATTTGATTTATTATTATCACATGTATTGATTGACTGTGACAATTATTATTTCTTGCCTGCTATACAAAGTACACCATTCGTAGAGAAGAAAACAAGAGAGTGCAGAATATAGTATTAAAGTCATAGCTAGGGTGTAAAGAAAGATCAATTTAATTCAAGGTAGGTCCATTCAAAAGTCTGATGGCAGCAAGAAAGAAGTAATTCTAGAGTCGGTTGGTACATGACCTCAGACTTTTGTATCTTTTTCCTGATGGAAGAAGTTGGAAGAGAGTATGTCTAGGCTGCATGGAGTCCCTAATTATGCTGTTTACATGGCTGAGGCAGCGGGAAGTGTAGACAGGGTCAGTGGATGGGAATCTGGTTTGCATGATGGATTGGGCTATATTCATACTTTTAGTTTTTTGTGGTCTTGGGCAGAGCAGGAGCCATACCAAGCTGTGATACAACCAGAAATAATACTTTCTATGATGCATGTATAAAAGTTGGTGAGAGTTACAACTGATGTGCCAAATTTCCTTAGTCTCTTGAGAAAGTAGAGGCGTTGGTGAGCTTTCTTAACTATAGCATTGGTGTGGGGGAACCAAGACAGGTTGGTGATCTAGACACCTAAAAACTTGAAGCTCTCAACTCTTTCTACTTTGTTCCCAATGATGTAGACAAGGGCATGTTCTCCTTTAGGCTTCCTGAAATTGATGACAATCTCTGTTATTTTGTTGACATTGAGAGATTATTGTTGCTGCACCAGTTCACCAGATTCTCTATCTCATTCCTCTAGTCTGTGTTGTCATTGTTTGAGATCTGACCCACTACAGTGGTGTCATCAACCAACTTGAAAATCATGTTGCAGAGGAATTGGACCACACAGTCATAGGTGTATAAAAAGCATAGTAGGGGCTGAGAACACAGCCTTGTGGCACACTGGTGTTGTGGATGATTGTGGAGAAGGTGTTGCTTCCTATTCTTACTGATTGTGGTCTGTGAGTTATGAAGTTCAGGATCCAATCGCAGAGGGAGGAACCGAGGCCCAGGCCACAGAGTTTGGAGATGAATTTCGTAGGACCAATGGTGTTAAAGACTGAGCTATAAGCAGTAACTAGAAATCTGACACAGGTGTCTTTGTTAACTAGGAGTCCAGGATTCAGTGTAGGGTCGGGGAGATTGCCTTTGCTGTGGACCTGTTGCAGTGGTGGCCGAACATTTGTGGATCTAGGCAATCTGGGATGCTGGAATTGATTCATGTCATGATTAGCCTTTTTGAAGCATTTCATAATGATGGATGTTAGAGCCACTGGACGATATACATTAAGGCACGCTGCTTGACTTTTCTTGGGTATTTGGATGATGGTCATCTTCATAAAGCAGATTGGGACCTTGGGTTGTTTGTGAAGATGTCTGCGAAGACCCCCACCAGCTAATCCTTACAGGATGTAAGTACTCATCCATATACCCCATCCAGGCCAGTCACTTTTCATTGGGTTTACTTTAGAGAAAGCTGCTCTGACATCTGCAATGGTGATCTCAGATACAGGGTTTACCCGAGGCTTTGAGGGTGGAAGGCTTGCTTTCACTGAGGTCTTGCTCAAAACGAGCATAGAATGCATTGCGCTCAGCAGGAAGGGGTGCATTGGAACTGGTGATTTTACATGCCTTCATTATGTAGCCTGTTATGTCTTGCAAATCTTGTCATAGTTGGCAGGGCCTGTGTGGCTAGCCTGCAATTCTATCCATAATAAGTTCAATGTGCAGTCCCTCATAAAAGATTTAGCTGTCTGATCAAGGGATTTCTATTAGCCTCCAGCCGCCTGTATTTATTTTGATTTCCCTCGACAGTTGATTGCACCTCAAGTACCTCATTGATCCTGACCACCATGTAGATAGAGTGTAATTAGATTTGGAACTCATCATGCCAGGGATGATCTTTAGGTCTGGAAGGGGCAGTGCAAACACACTCTCATCCTAATGGGAGAATGGCAAGGTCAACTCCTTATCCCCACCTCAAACCCATCCAACCTCCAGGATCCTTGAGGGAACTTTCCTCTGCAGCCTGGCAGCAGCAGAGGGCAAATGGCCATTGACCTATCTCTTCAAGCACCCTTTGAGGCCTAACGTGCTGAGTCAAAATGTTAGTGCTAAGCTGCCAGGGACAGCGAAGGTACATGGCCCTGGGATGGGGGTGGGGGATCTGAGTGGATGACTGAGGGGAAGATGGGCTGAGTTGGGATCTGAAGGGGGAGGTGACTGAAGAGGAATCAACCTGGTCATACTCATGCCTGTCTGGTGTTGGGAGGAAGGGGGGAATCACTTGTTATTTGTAGGTGCACAGAGAGAATACACCTTTTTGGTGAGGGGTTAGTGGTGCTTCCCTGTCAATGGGGCCTTGTTTCATTTTTTCAGTGGAGGGGGACCAGTAAGTGGGCACAGAGATTGGGAAGCTATTTAAGAATGGTGGCTCAGTCTTAGAATAGCGGGGCGGGCTGTAGTTTGCCCAATACGAACGAATAAGTATCCCAATTGACAGACTAATGCCAATGGCTAACCTCCATGCTTCCCGCTGTCAGGGGAACATTGTCCCAATTCGGAAGAATCACGGCTGTGATCTTTTTGAAGATTTCATATTGTTTTATGTTCTTGCATGTGAAATCGTATCAGGTATTATAAAAGTGCTTCACAATCTCATGTACTGCGGTGTAGAAGACTGCACAGTTTGGAGTGGAAAGGGGATAGTTGGTTACATGTTTTCTGTATTGACAGAAGACCCCAGGCAGATTGGTTAATAACAAATCTCAACCGACAACAACTTGTTTACCTCTGTATTTAAAAAAGGCCAAAATACTGGAAATATGCCTTAGGCCAATCAACATTTGAAGAGAAAAAAGTCAGTTCTGTGTTTCACATAAAGGCTCTTCATGAATAACAGACTGTTAAATTTTCTTTCCGCTTTCTGGATGCAGGCAGGCTGCAATTCCAGTTTAATTTGTGTTTTTATTCCAGATTCCAAGCATTTGAAGTTGTTTCATTCTGTGCTCATTTTAAAGTTTAACTATGAACACTCAATATGTCAATTACTTGAGATTCAAAATTTTAAACATTTAGGCCAGGACTCTCCCAAAAAATTCAAAGTGCCAAATTTGTATAAAAACTGGAGTAATTCCTGTTGTTTCTGTAGTGGGATTTTCAAAATGAATCTTCTACAGACTATACACTGTAGAGCACCTCAGGGAGATTCATGCTGAAAATCTGGGGGCAGGGCCTATTCCCACCAAAGTGACTGGCAGCATAGTGCTGAGTGGACCACTGTGCATGTGTCAACATGGAGATCTGTGCATGTGCAGTGGTCCCGTACCACCGGCCTCCCATTTGTGACGAACTTGATAATTGGCCTCCCAGATGTCTCTGGACCAACCCTGACCCCTGTCCCCTCTGGCTCTGCTGTCTGGGCATGCTCAATAAGCAGTGCTGAATGCAGTGCCACTTTGCCGAAGTGTTGATGGCCAGGCTGGTGCTGTTGAGGGCAAAGTGGCACCCCGTCCAACCTTCTGAAGTCTCCATGGCCTTTCATTCCAGCAGAGTTGGACCGCTACCTCCCCAATAGTGGTGAGCTGTTGTAAATCCCTTGGAGTGCACCACACCTAGCAGAGGCAAAGAGGCTAGTGGGCTCGGAGACTTCAATCTTGGGCCTGCTAGTGAGTTTAAATTAGATTTACATATTTAAAACTGTTCTATGTTGGAAATCTGGGTGGAGCTGACACCATCAGAAATCCAGAGCTCGTAGACACGCGGTGACCGTGACACCCAGTAGGAAGCCTGCTAATTGGCTTCTGCTAATATTTCCCGGCCACACAGCAGGCTGGGAGAATCACCCTCTTATTTGTTGTCATAAGTGGGATTTGAATCCGCATCCCCAGAACGTTCGGCCTCTGGTTTACTAGTATGGTGATATTACCATTACACCACTTTCCCCCGGATTTTAAGCTTCAAATATTTTCTTTCTTGAAATCTTCTTTCCCCCACTCCAGGCTAGTGCTCTTAATATTGGAATATAAACAAGATTGGCTAATTTGAGTTAAAATAATTGTTTTTACTTCAGATATAGTCATAATTCTGTAATGAAATCTCTCATCATGTAAATTTGATTAGTGATGTGAGACTATCTTGCAGCGGGCCTTTTCTTGAAAGCTTAAACATCCAAATATAGAATTCTGTATTTAAAATGGAGAAAAGAGCAAGGTGGAGTTATCAGTATAATCAAGTCAGTCGACCAGTGTGGCATTACCACCAAACAAATACGAGACTTGAGCCATAGTTAACTCCTTTGTAACTGAGCCTTTATTGGTATATTGCAGGTTTTGATGACAAGCATATAGAAATTCTTGGGGTGTGCACTGAGTTGGACATTGGAAAAACCATGGCCTAAGTTGGTGCATACTTAAGTAAAATAAATTAAAAGCCAGTAAGGATACCACCTTTTATATCTACCATAATTGAGGGATTCTTGTAGTCTTTAGGGAAGATGGTAGGCTAATTGCACTAAGCATCCAGAGGCCAAATCCAGGTACCACTTGGTACCTGGTGGAATTTAAATTCAATTAAATTTGTAAAAACGCATCAGATTCACAAATTTCTTGAATTTTGAAAAGTAATGTGAATTAATTAGTCACAGTTAAGGTTTACATTAATACTGCAGTGAAGTTACTGTGAAATTCCCGTAGTCGACACGTACCGGTGCCTGTTCGGGTCAATGCACCTAATCAGCACGTCTTTCAGACATAGAATCCCCACAGTGCACAAGGAGATCATTCGGCCTGTATCAATAACAAGGTCACCAAGATCCTATCCCCATAATCCTACATATTTACATTACTAACTCTCCTGGCACTAAGGGACAATTTAGCATGGCTAATCAACCTAACTTGCACATCTTTGGAATGTGGGAGGAAACTCTCGCGGACACGGGGAGACTGTACAAACTCTATACAGTTACTTGAGGCCGGAATTAAATCCAGGTCCGTGACGCTGTGAGGCAGCAGTGCTAATCACTTTGCTACCATGCCACCTGCTGGGAGGAAGTCTGCACTCTGGCCTACATGTGACCCTAGACTCTCAGCAGTGAGATTAACTCTTAACTGCTCTCTCTAATGACCCAACAAGTCATCTAATTCAAGAGCATTGTGGTTTTTTTTTAATAATCCAGAAACATTAGATTAGATTCCATCATTACAGCTGCTGAATTTAAATTTAGTTAATAAATAAATCTGGAATAAAAAGCTAGCATGAATAATCCTGACAATGTCACTACTGAATTGTTATTTAAAAAAAATCACAAATGCTCATGAGGGTAGAGATCTGCCCTTATACTGGTTTGGCCTACATGTGACTCCAGACCCACTGGAGAGTGGTTGACTCTTAACTGCCCTCTGAAAGCGTCTAGCAAGCCACAAATGCTCTCCTTTCCAGCAAAGCTTACATCCAATGAAATAATAAAAAAAAACACCTCCTCATACTGTTAACTGATGAAAATAGGAAGAAACTTTGGCTTTATATTGATGGCAGAGTAATATAATTTTGAATCTTTCCCTACAATGGAACACTGTTGAATGTGTCAGATCACAATGTACATGAAATGAAACTGTAATGTTGAAGATTGTAATGATTTGTGTTTGCCTTGCAATATAGAAAATGTTGCAAGAAAAATGTGTGCTGGCTAAGAGGAAAGATGGGAAAGGTAGGATTAGAGAGCCGTGGATTACTAGGGATATTGAGGACTTGGTTAGGAAGAAAAGAGAGGCATATGCCAGGTCAAAGCAGCTGGGAACAGAGAGAGCGTTTGAGGAATATAGAGAGAGTAGGAGGGAGCTCAAATGGGGAGTTAGGAGGGCAAAAAGGGGGCATGAAATGGTTTTGGCAGATAGGATTAAGGAAAATCCAAGGGCTTTTTACTCCTATGTTAGGAATAAAAGGGTGGTTAGAGGAAAAATCGGACCTTGTAGGGACAGAGGAGGGGAACTGTGCTTAGAGCCCGAGGGAATGGGGGAAATCCTGAATGACTACTTTGCTTCAGTATTCACAAAGGAGAGGGGCTTGTTGACTGATCCTGTCTCTGAGGAAGCTGAGGGAAATATCCATACTGAGGGAGGAAGTGTTAGAGCTTCTAGGTAGCATTAAAACTGATAAATCTCCGGGGCCTGATGGCATTTATCCCAAGCTGCTTAGGGAGGCGCGAGGTGAAATTGCTGGGCCTCTGATGCAAATCTTTGTCTCTTCTTTGGACACAGGTGAGGTCCCAGAGGACTGGAGAATAGCTAATATTGTACCGTTGTTTAAAAAGGTAGTAGGGGTAACCCTGGAAATTATAGGCCAGTGAGTTTGACATCAGTGGTTGGGATTGTATTTTAATTGCCATACTTAAGTAAGGAACTAATAAGTCAGCCACTTAATTGTGCTTTTCAGATCATACCTAAAACACACAGGCTGGCATTTTACCGTCCCACCTGCTATGGGATTTGGAGCGGGTAAGGGATAGATCATAGAAACATCTGTTCATTTCGGGTGAGATTTCGTGGTTTTAGGGCGAGCGAGGCTAGAAAACCTGCCCAAGATCTCAACAGGTTTTGCCTGAAACTTGAGAATAGATTAATTTGGTTAGGAATAGCTTCATGAGTTATTTTTAAATAACGTATAGTGACTCTTATTTTCTGGTGTTCAACTTTTACATGATCTTCTGATTTCTTTTGAATCTGCAACAGATTCTTATAATTATTGCTTGGTTCTTCTGTGAAAGCATCAATTTTGAGTGAAGTGTAGCCTGACTTTTAGTGCTTAGCAGTAAAGACTGCTGCCAGTGCCACAAAGATAAATTGCAACTCAAATGAAATCAAACTCCTACTAAATTTATGCCAACCTTGGTTTCCTGTTAGCAAGCCAGTCTTTTATCCATGCAAATATGTTATCCCCTATACCATGAACTTTTATTTTTCACCATAATTTTTGGTGTGGAACCTTACCAAATTGTTTTTGGGAAATTAAATATGACCATTTTCTTTTATCCACAGTACATGTTACTTCTTCAAAAAAACTCCTATAAATGGGTTAAACATGATATTCCTTTCACCAAAACATGTTGATCTTGCCTGATTCCCCTGAATTATTCCAAGTACGCTGCTATATCATTTTTAATAATAGCTTCTAACAGAGATAAAGCCTTTAGTTTCCTGCTTCCTGTCTCCCTCCCTTTTTGAATAAAGGAGTTACATTCACAATTTTCCAATCTGACAGAACCTTCCCCAAATTTAGAGAATTTGGGAAGATTAAAACCAATGCATCAAATATCTCACTTGCTATTTCTTTTAAGATGCTAAGATGAAGTCTGTCAGGACCTGAAGACTTGTTAGCTTGCAGCTCCAAATATTTTCTCAATACCACTTTGCTGATGGTTTTCATTTTCCTCCCTCCCTTCCATTTCCTAATATATAGCTGTTTCTGGGATGTTATTTGTATCCTGTAAAGTGAAGATCAATGCCAAATACGAATTTAATTTATTTTCCATTTCTTTATTTTCCATTATTAGTTCTCCAGATACACTTTCTGCAAGAGTAACACACTCTTGTGGAAGTGTGGGAGTCTTTCAAGGAAATATTGAAAATGTTGCAAGAAAGATATGTGCCGGCTAAGAGGAAAGATGGGAAAGGTAGGATTAGAGAGCCGTGGATTACTAGGGATATTGAGGACTTGGTTAGGAAGAAAACAGAGGCATATGTTAGGTCAAAGCAGCTGGGAACAGAGACAGCGTTTTGAGGAATATAGAGAGAGTAGGAGGGAGCTCAAACGGGGAGTTAGGAGGGCAAAAAGGGGGCATGAAATGGTTTTGGTAGATAGGATTAAGGAAAATCCAAAGGCTTTTTACTCCCATGTTAGGAATAAAAGGGTGGTTAGAGGAAAAATCAGACCTCTTAGGGACAGAGGAGGGGAACTGTGCTTAGAGCCCGAGGGAATGGGGGAAATCCTGAATGACTACTTTGCTTCAGTATTCACGAAGGAGTGGGGCTTGTTAACTGATCCTGTCTCTGAGGAAGCTGTGGACCAATTGAGGGAAATATCCATACTGAGGGAGGAAGTGTTAGAGCTTCTAGGTAGCATTAAAACTGATAAATCTCCGGGGCCTGATGGCATTTATCCCAAGCTGCTTAGGGAGGCACGAGGTGAAATTGCTGGGCCTCTGATGCAAATCTTTGTCTCTTCTTTGGACACAGGTGAGGTCCCAGAGGACTGGAGAATAGCTAATATTGTACCGTTGTTTAAAAAGGTAGTAGGGATAACCCTGGAAATTATAGGCCAGTGAGTTTGACATCAGTGGTAGCGAAGCTGTTGGAGGGGATTCTTAGAGATAGGATGTATAAGCATTTAGAGCGTTGCGATCTGATTAGGGATACGCAGCATGGCTTTGTTAAAGGCAGGTTGTGCCTTACGAATCTGGTAGAATTTTTTGAGGAGGTGACGAAAACGGTCGACAATGGGCGAGCCATTGATATCGTCTATATGGTTTTCAGTAAGGCGTTTGACAAAGTACCTCATGGGAGGTTAGTTGAAAAGGTCAAGACTAATGGGATACAAGAACAGGTAGCTAGATGGATAGGTAACTGGCTTGGTAATAGGAGACAGAGGAATAGTGGAAGGGTGTTTTTCTAGCTGGAGGTCGGTCACTAGTGGTGTGCTGCAGGGCTCAGTACTGGGATCTTTTCTATTTGTAATATATATAAATGACTTGGAAGAGGGAGTAAGTGGAGTGATCAACAAGTTTGCAGATGATACAAAGATGGCTGGACTTGTGGATAGTGAGGAGCGTTGTCAGGTGATGCAGTAGCACATAGGCTGGTAGCTTGGGCAGATAGATGGCAGATGGAATTCAATCCTGATAAATGCGAGGTGATGCATTTCAGGAGAAAGAATGTGTAGGGGGGAAGTATATGATAAAGGGTAGACCTATTAGGAGTATAGAAACGCAGAGGGACCTGGGGGCGCAGGTGCACAAGTCTCTGAAGGTGGCAGAGCAGGTGGAGAAGGTTGTGAAGAAAGCATATGGTATGCTAGCCTTTATAGGAAGGGGTATAGAGTACAAGACCTGGCCTTTAATGTTGCAGTTGTATAAAACATTGGTTAGATCTAATTTGGAATACTGCATCCAGTTCTGGTCACCTTACTACCGGAAGAATGTGGAGACTCTGGAGAGAGTGCAGAGGAGGTTTACCAGGATGCTGCCTAGTATAGAAGGTCTGAGTTACGAGGAGAGGTTAGGCAAATTGGGGTTGTTTTCCTCAGAAAGATGTAGACTTAGAGGAGATCTAATAGAGATGTACAAGATTGATGGGGATAGATAGAGTAAACAGGGTTAACCTTTTTCCTAGGATGGACTCAAATAGCACGAGGGGTCATGGGCTTAGGGTGAGTGGGGCAAGGTATAATTTGGATGCTAGAGGGAGTTTTTTCACACAGAGGGTGGTGCGGGCAATGAATGTACTGCCAAGTAAAGTGGTGGAGGCAGGCACTCTGGAGTTATGTAAGAAATACTTTGGGCACATGAACAGAATGGGAATAGAAGGATATAGAAAATTGATTTAAAATAGGGATCATGAGCCTAGGGAGTTCCTGGGAAGTGTGTGTATAGACGATGATATTGATGTACTTGTTTTTATCCGACAGGTGCTTTCGTCCGCCTTGTTGCCTTAGAAGGGGCATACACGCGATGGGTCGTGAGAGGGCTGCTCTTGGACTTTTTTGAGAATCCTAGTGCTTCACATCATTAGTGTACGCTTGACTTGGACCATTTGATGGGCAACACGACAGCTCAGTGACTATCACTGTCCTGTGCAGATACATGGATGTGGGAGTTTGCGCATTCTCCCCGTGCTTGTGTGGGTTTTCTCCGAGTGCTCCGGTTTCCTCCCACATCCCAAAGATGTGCTCTTAGGCTAATTGGCAGAACAAATTCTCCCTAAATTTGTCCCAAATTTGATTTCAATCCATAGATCTATAAACATAGACAGGGATCACTGATAGAAGTGGGAACATCAAGGTGGCGGCGCGGGCTCGTTGGGCCGAAGGGCCTATTTCCTGTGCTGTTTTGTTCTTTGTACTTTCTTTACTCGTTTTCCTTTTTAAAAAATCTGGAGAGTCTAATCTTAAAATTCTAAGATTTTGGCATTCCAAGTGCTAAGTTTCAGATCCATTTTTTTTGGCGAGAGAAAAATTCTGATCTTTTCACACTAAAAAAAAAATGATGTGAAGTGTGTTTCTCACCAGTAGGAGAAGTGAATGGAGTCTATTCATACTGGGAAGCCAGCCGCTGATGGCTCGAGGGCACAATTGTGCATGCACCTAATCTCCCCATATGGTTTTGTGAAGGGTAGGTCGTGCCTTACTAACCTCATTGAGTTTTTTGAAAAAGTGACTAAGGAGGTGGATGGGGGTAAGGCGGTTGTTGTGGTATATATGGACTTTAGTAAGGCGTTTGATAAGGTGGCCCATGGAAGACTTCTGCAGAAAATGCAGATGTATGGGATAGAGGGTGATTTCGCTAATTGGGTTAGGAATTGGCTAGCAGATAGAAGACAGAGGGTGGTGGTTGATGGGAGATATTCATCTTGGAGTTCGGTGACAAGTGGTGTACCTCAGGGTCTGTTTTGGGGCCCCTGCTGTTTGTAATTTTTATAAATGATCTGGATGAGGGTATTGAGGGATGGATCAGTAAATTTGCAGAGGACACTAAAGTCGGTGGAGTGGTAGATAGTGAAGAGGGGTGTTCTATAGTTTGCAGAGTGACTTGGACAAGTTGCAGAGCTGGGCCGAGAGGTGGCAAATGGAGTTTAATGTGGAAAAGTGTGAGGTAATGCACTTTGGCAGAAATAATAAATGTGTAGAGTATAGGGCTAATGGTAGGATTCTTAATAGTGTTGATGAACAGAGGGATCTTGGTGTTTATGTGCATAGATCCCTGAAAGTAGGCAGTCAAGTCGAGAAGGTTGTTAAGAAGGCATATGGAGTCTTAGCTTTTATTGGTAGGTGGATTGAATTTCGGAGCCGCAACGTCATGTTGCAACTGTACAAAACTCTAGTGCGGCCGCACTTGAGTATTGTGTGCAGTTCTGGTCCCCACATTATAAGAAAGATGTGGAGGCATTGGAGAGGGTACAGAGGAGGTTTACCAGGATGTTTCCTGGTATGGAGGGCAGGTCTTATGAGGAGAGGCTGAGGGATTTGAGGTTGTTTTCGTTAGAAAGGATGAGGCTAAGAGGGGACCTGATCGAAACATATAAGATGATTAGAGGTTTAGATAGGGTGGACAGTGATAGCCTTTTTCCTAGGATGGAGAAAGCTAGCACGAGGGGACACAGCTTTAAATTAAGGGGTGATAGTTATATGACGGATATCAGAGGTAGGTTCTTTACCCAAAGGGTGGTTCGGGAGTGGAATGCCCTGCCTGCAGCAGTTGTAGATGCGCCAAGTTTGGTGGCATTTAAGAGGTTAGTTGATAAGTATATGGAAGAGAAGGGAATGGTTTAGTTTGGAGGGGCATTGCTTTTTATATTGGTTGGCGCAACATCGAAGGCCGAAGGGCCTGTTCTGTGCTGTAATGTTCTATGTTCTATGTTCTATATCTTTAATACCACATTAATACCTTTCTTTCTTGTCCTCTTAATTTTCCAAATTTGATTTCTTTCCCCTACTATTTAGTTCAAAATCCTCTCCATTTCTCAAGTTTTGCGGTTCACTAGAACACTGGTCCCTCCCGCATTCAGATGTAAACCATTTCCAGTGAGACAGCTTTGGTACCAGTGCCCTATTTACTACAACTGACTTGTACTACATGCAGTCTTTGAATGATGTGCTCATTTTTCTAAGTTTAACATTGTGTGTCAATTTTCACATTACTCAAGTACTAATCCAGAGAGCATTTCCTCTATGTTCTGCCACTTAATTTAGTGCCCAGCTCTTCATACTCACTTTGCAGAACCTGTTTCCTCGTTGTACACCTGTCATTGGTATCTACGTGATCACAATGGGGACGATTCTCCCATTCCACTACGCTTAAAAAATTAATGGATTAGTGTGATCCATGCTGGGCACCTGGCCCTGAGTGCGTCCCCCAGTGCCAGATTTCTGGCACGCCAGTTCCATGCTGTAGGTTGGTGCAGAGCTGTATTACATTTAAATAATATTTAAATAACTTTAATGTGTAATTAACAGCCCCAGGACTGAAATCCTGAAAGAGAAGCTAGAGTGAAGTGGGGCAATTGGGGTCCCTAGAGGGTCAGGCAGTGGGAAGCGTTCCCACTGGGCATTGGCACCTTGGCAGTACCAGTCTGAGCCTCTGGCACTGCCCAAGGGTCAAAGTGCCAATGCCCAGGGAGCCTATTTGGCACTGCCCATTAGACACTGGGTAGTGCCAAGGGGTCAGGGCTGGTGGTGGAATCGGTGGGGAAAGGGATCCCACTGCCACTCTGCAGAAAGCATCAGTGGGGGATGGAGGCAGGTCAGCGATCAGGGCTGGCCATCTGGGGGGATGGGAGTGGTCGGGACTGCATGGTGAGAGTATTATAACTGTGGGGGATGAGGGGGAGGGGTGGTGTTCGGGATTGCTGGGGGTGGGGGGAGAAATCGAGGCAGGAAGGGGGGGAAATCGGAGCTATGGGGAGGTCGAGGTTAGTCTGGAAGGCTTGAGGGAGCCAGCAATCAGGCCATAAGAGGTTAGGGGGCTTCTGCTAGGCAAGCTGGTCAGCAATTGGGAGACAGGCAGATAGGGGCCACTGCGCATGCAACAATCTCGGCATTGACAGATCGGTACGTGCACAGTCGCCTGCTTGGAGCTATGCCGCTGGCCTTTCCAGCGGGAATAGGTCTCTCCCTCACTTGTTTTCAACAGGATTCACATGCGTGGTTGTAGAGAGTTGATTTTCACACTGGAGACCTGTGATCAGCAGTGTGCCTCAGGGATCAATGCTGGGCCCACTGTTATTTGTCATTTATATTAATGATTTGGATGAGAATATAGAGGGCGTGGTTAGTCAGTTTGCAGATGACACCAAGATTGGTGGCATGGTGGACAGTGAGGAAGGTAGCCGACAAAAGGCAGGGAACTATAGGTCCGTTTGGTTAACGTCCATAGTTGGAAAAATGCTAGAATCCACAAAGAAGAAATAGCAAGACACCTAGAAAAGAACAATTTGATCAAGCAGACACAGCATAGATTCATGAAGTGGAAGTAATGTTTAATGAATTTACTGGATTTTTATGAAGATGTGATTAGTGCGATAGACAGAGAGGAACCTGTGGATGTGGTGTTTTTAGATTTCCAGAAAGCATTTGATAAGGTGCCTCACAAAAGGTTGCTGCAAAAGGTGAGGTTACATGGAGTTGGGGGTAAAGTATTAGCATTGTTTGAGGATTGGTTATCTAACAGGAAGCAGAGAGTTGGAATCTATGGATGCTTATCTGGTTGGCTGTTGGTGCACTAGTGCAGTGCCACAGGGATTGGTACAGAGGCCTCAACTGTTTATCGTATACATAGATGATGTGGAGGAGGGGGCTGAGTGTAGGGTAACAAAATTTGCTGATGACATGAAGGTGAATGCAAAAGCGAATTGTGTGGAGAGTCTGCAGAGAGACCTGGATAGGCTGAGTGAGTGGGCAAGGACCTGGCAGATGGAGTATAACATTAGTAAATGTGAGGTTATCCACTTTGGAAGAAATAATAATAGGAGGGAATATTATTTAAAGGGTGAAAAGCTGTAGCATGCTACTATGCAGAGAAACCTGGGGATCCTTGTGCACGAATCGCAAAAATTCAGTCTGCAAGTGCAGCAGGTGGTCAAGAAGACGAATGGAATGTTGGCCTTTATTGCAAGGGGGATGGAATATAAAAGCAGGGAAGTCTTGCTGCAACTGCACAAGGCACTGGTGAGGCCGCAACTGGAGTAGTGTGTGCAGTTTTGGTCCCCTGATTTGTGTAAGGATATATTGCCCTTGGAGGGAGTACAGAAAAGGTTCATCAGCCTGGTAAAGAAGATGAGGGGTTAGCTTATGAGAAGAGATTAAATAGACTGGGCCTGTATTTGTTGGAGTTTGGAAGGCTGAGGGGGGGATCTTATACAGATTTGCAAGATAATGAAGGGGCTAGATAGGGTAGAGTTTGGAGAGATTCTTTCCGCTTAGAAAGGAAACCAGAACTGTAGGGCACAGCCTTAAAATAAGGAGAGGGGGGCACAGTCTAGAACAGAGTTGAGGAGGAACTTCTTCACTTAAAGGATGGTGAATCTCTGGAGTTCTCTGCCCATTAAATTGGTGGAGGCTACCTCGTTGAATATATTTAAGTCACAGGAAGATAGATTTCTGATACACAAGGGAGTTAAGGGTTATGGGGAGAAAACGGGAAAGTGGAACTGATCCACTTCAGATCAGCCATGATCTTACTGAATGAGCTGGCAGGCTCGAAGGGCTAGATGGCCTACTCCTGTTCCTATTCCTTATGTTCTTAAGGTTATCTCCAATTGCAGCAGGATCTTGATCAATTGAGCCGTAGGCTGACGAACGGCAGATAAAGTTTAATTTAGACAAATGCGAGGTAATGCATTTTGGTAGATTGAACCAGGACAGGACTTACTCAGTTAATGGTAGGGCATTGGGGAGAATTATAGAACAAAGAGATCTTAGTGGTACATGTTATTATCTCCTTGAAAGTGATGTCACAGGTAGATAGAGTGGTGAAGAGGGCATTCAACATGCTTGGTTTCATCGGTCAGAACATTGAATACAGAAGTTGAGACGTCCTTTGAAGTTGTATAAGACATTGGTAAGGCCACCCTTGGAGTACTGTGTGCAGTTCTGGTCACCCCTATTATAGAAAGGATATTATTAAACTTGAAATAATGCAGAAAAGATTTACTAGGATGCTAGTGGGACCTGATGGATTGAGTTATAATGAGAAGCTAAATAGATGGGGACATTTTTCCTCTGGAGCATTAGAGGCTGAGGCATGACCTTTTTGAGGGGTATACAAGGTAAATAGCCAATATCTTTTCCCAAAGGTAGGGAAATCTAAAACTAGAGGGCATAGGTTTAAGGTGAGAGGGGAGAAAGGGACAATTTTTTCATACAGGGTGGTGAGTGTTTGGAAAAAGCTGCCAGAGATGATAGTAGAGGCAAGTGCAATTTTACCTTTTAAAAAGTATTTCGATAGCTACGTGGGTACAGTGGATATAGAGGGCTATGTTGGCTTTTAAAAAAATAATTGTGACATGGACAAGTTGGGCTGAAAGGCCTGTTTCCATGCTGTAAACCTCTGACTCTGAGTGCATTCTACAGTGTATAGAGTGTGGGAGATTCTTTTTGAAACTCCCACTGAAAGAAACAATGTGATTTACTCCAGTTTTCATGTGAATTCAACAGTTTGAAATTTTGGGGACAATCCAGGCCAACATCTTCCCACTGCAAGTTCCTCTCCAACCCTGAGCCGAAGTTCTGCACCTTGGCATTATGCAGGCAAGACAGGCAGTCAACTAGACTCTCACTCTTTGCTGCAGAACAAAGAACAAAACAGCATGGGAAACAGGCCCTTTGGCCCAATGAGCCCGTGCCACCATCTCAATGTTCCCACTTCTACCAATGATCCCTGTCTGTGTTTATAGATCTATGAATTGAAACCAAATTTGAGACAATTTAAGGAGAATTTGATCTGCCAATCAGCCTAAAAGCACATCTTTGGGATGTGGGAGGAAACTGGAGTGCCCGGAGAAAACCCACGCAAGCATGGGGAGAATGTCCTACAGACACAGGCCCAAATCCATGTATCTGCACAGCACAGTGATAGTCACTGAGCTGTCGTGTTGCCCATCAAATAGTCCAGGTCAAGCATACACTAACGACGTGAAGTACTAGGATACTCTGAAAAAAAATCCAAGAGCAGCCCTCCCACGACCCATCGCGTGTCTGCCCCTTGTTAGACAACAAGGCGGACCAAAGCACCTGTATGATAAAAACAAGTACATCAATAAAATCATCTATATACACACTTCCCGGGAACTCCCTAGGCTCATGATCCCTATTTTAAATCAGTTTGCTATATCCCTCTATTCCCATTCTGTTCATGTGCCCATCAAAGTATTTCTTAAATAACTCCAGAGTGCCTGCCTCCACCACTTTACTTGGCAGTGCATTCCATGCCCCCACCACCGTGTGTGAAAAAACTCCCTCCAGCATCCAAATTATACCTTGCCCCACTCACCCTAAGCCCATGACCCCTCGTGCTATTTGAGCCCATCCCAGGAAAAAGGTTAACCCTGTTTACTCTATCTATCCCCCTCATAATCTTGTACACCTCTATTAGATCTCCTCTAAGTCTACATCTTTCTGAGGAAAACAGCCCCAATTTGCCTAACCTCTCCTCGTAACTCAGACCTTCCATACCAGGCAGCATCCTGGTAAACCACCTCTGCACTCTCTCCAGAGTCTCCACATCCTTCCGGTAGTAAGGCGACCAGAACTGGATGCAGTATTCCAAATTAGATCTAACCAATGTTTTATACAACTGCAACATTAAAAGGCCAGTTGTTGTACTCTACACCCCTTCCTATAAAGGCTAGCATACCATATGTTTTCTTCACAACCTTCTCCACTTGCTCTGCCACCTTCAGAGACTTGTGTACCTGCACCCCCAGGTCCTTCTGCGTTTCTATACTCTTAATAGGTCTACCCTTTATCATATACCTCCCCTCTACATTCTTTTTCCCAAAATGCATCACCTCGCACTTATCAGGATTGAATTCCATCTGCCATCTGTCTGCCCAAGCTACCAGCCTATCTATGTGCTACTGCATCGCCTGACAATGCTCCTCACTATCCGCAAGTCCAGCCATCTTTGTATCGTCTGTAAACTTGCTGATCACTCCACTTACTCCCTCTTCCAAGTCATTTATATATATTACAAATAGAAGACATCCCAGTACCGAGTCCTGCGGCACACCACTAGTGACCAACCTCCAGCTGGAAAAACACCCTTCCACTATTACTCTCTGTCTCCTATTACCAAGCCAGTTACTTATCCATCTAGCTACCTGTCCTTGTATCCCTTTTCACCTAACCTTCCATGAGGGACTTTGTCAAACACCTTACTGAAATCCATATAGACGACATCAATAGCTCGCCCCTCATCGACTGTTTTCGTCACCACCTCAAAACATTCTACCATATTCATAAGTCACCACTTCTCTTTAACAAAGCCATGCTGCATATCCCTAATCAGATCGCAACGCTCTAAATGCCTATACATCCTATCTCTAAGAATCCCCTCCAACAGCTTCCCTCCACTGATGTCAAACTCACCAGCCTATAATTTCCAGGGTTACCTCTATTACCTTTTTAAACAACGGTACAACATTAGCCATTCTCCAGTCTTCTGGGACCTCACCTGTGTCCAAAGAAGAGACAAAGATTTGCGTCAGAGGCCCAACAGTTTCACCTTGCACCTCCCTAAGCAGCTTGGGATAAATGCCATCAGGCTGTGGAAGTTTATCAATTTTAATGCTACCTAGAAGCTCTAACACTTCCTCCCTCGGTATGTATATTTCCCTCAACTGGTCCATAGCTCCCTCAGACACAGGACCAGTCAACAAACACCTCTCCTTCGTGAATACTGACGCAAGGTGTTCATTCAGGATCTCCCCTATTCCCTCGGGCTGTAAGCACAGTTCCCCTCCTTTGTCCCTAAGAGGTCTGATTTTTCCTCTAACCACCCTTGTATTCCTAACATAGGAGTAAAAAGCTTTTGGATTTTCCTTAATCCTATCCACCAAAACCATTTGCCCCCATTTTGCTCTTCTAATCCCCCGGTTTGAGCTCTCTCCTACTCTCTCTATATTCCTCCAACGCTCTCTCCGTTTCCAGCTGCTTTGACCAAACATACGCCTCTCTTTTCTTCCTAACCAAGTCCTCAATATCCCTAGTAATCTACGGCTCTCTAATCCTGCCTTTCCCATCTTTCCTCTTAGCTGGCACGTATCTTTCTTGCAACATTCTCAGTATTCCCTTGAAAGACTCCCACGTGCCCATTGTGGACTTACCCTCGAACAACCGTTCTCAATCAGTTTCCGTAAGTTCCTGCCTAATCCGACTGTAGTTCGCCTTCCCCCAGTTCAGCACCCTCTCCCTAGGGCAACAAGTATCCTTTTCCATTTGTATTCTAAAGTTGACAGAATTGTGGTCACTGTTAGCCACATGTTCCTCTACTACAACATCAACCACCTGCCCTGGCTCATTACTCAGAACTAAATGCAATATAGCCCCCTCTCTAATCAGGCTAGCAGCATACTGCTCCAATGATCCTTTCAGTACACAATTTACAAATTCCTCCCCCTCTGAGCCCCAGCTCTAGGTACCTTCCAATCCAAGGAGATTAAAATCTCCCACTGTAACAACTCTGTTCTTTCTGCACCTTTCCAAAATGTCTTTACATATGCCTTCTTCAACTACACCCGGGCTGTTGGGTGGCCTGTGATACACCTCTAGCATAGTAATCGCCCCCTTTCTATTCCTCAACTCTACTCACAGTGACTCCACTCCTAACTCCCCTGTATTGTTCTCCCTCTGCACTGCTGTGATGCTCCCCCTAACTAACAACTCCACTCCCGCACTCGTCTAGACCCTCCTCTGTCACGCCTGAAACACTTATACCCGGGAATATTCAGCTGCTCCCCTTCCTTTAACCACGTCTCCATCACTGCAACTACATCCAAGTTCCTCGCAAACATTAAAGCTCTAAGTTCATCCGTTTTTCCTGTTATGCTCCTCGCATTGAAACAGACACACTCTAGACCTCTGAGCCCACTCGGAACCTCCTTCTCCCTGGTGTATTTCTTCTCATCCAAACTTACTCTATCTCTTATCTCACTCTCTACCGAGCTATCAGTCTTAGCCCCTCCTCCCCCCCTCCATATTAATTTAAACTATTCCGAAACACTCCAGCTAACTTCCCAGCTAAGATATTCACACCCTTCCCATTTAAGTGTTCCCCGTCCCTTCTGTACAGGTGCCCTTCTTTCACAAAGACTTCCCAGTTATCCACAAATATAAAATCTCCTGCCCTACACCAATCCTTCAGCCAAGCATTCAGCTGCAGGATCTCATTTCTCCTGGCCCCGCTGTTACCTGGCCCTGGGATTGCCACCTTGGAGGCCCTGCTCTTCAGCGTACCCCCCAACTCCCTGAACTGCCTTCGTCTATCCTCCCTGCTCTTCCTTCCTACATCCTTCTCTCCTACGTGAATTATCACATCCACCTGGATCCCCTCACCCTTCAAAATGCCCTCTACCCTGTCAGACACATCTTACACCCCTGCTCCAGGGAGGCAAACTACCATCCTGGAGTCTTGCCTTTGACCACAGAACCGCCTATCTATTCCTTTAACCCTTCCATCCCCCACCATTATCTCCCTTCTAGCCCCCTTCCTTCCCTTTGAGGTACTCTGGTCTTCCTGCCTTAACTTTTTGACCCCTCCGCCCTCGATATTTTGGGGGATTGCCACTGGGGAAGTCTTTGGACTGCCTCCTCTCTCCTTTTTACCCTTCCTTACAGTAATCCACCTGTCAGGGTCGGGTTCCCCAACCTTAGGCTCTGGGTCCACCACCTTACTATGCCTCCCTTCCGTTATTGCCTCATTCTCCCTGACTAAAAATGCATCTTCCAATCGCCTCTCTAGTTGCTTGACCCAAGCCTTTAGATGCTGTAGCTCCAAACACTTAACGCATATGTGGACTTTCGGGAGACGTCTTGCCTCCAGGAACTCCCACATATGACACCGTGTGCAGGTGAGGCGTCTTCCCATAATCTCTGCCATTGTCCTGATCACCTTTGGAGGTGTGAACGCAACTGGAAAGCCATTCGCTCACTCTGCCTAAGCCCAGCAAGCCAAAACCCTTAAATCTCTCACTCTGTTTCCTGCTCATTCCGCTGCCCGCTCCCGACGCTGCCTGCTGTCTACTGCCACTTTCTTTTTATACTCCCTCACTCTCTTCCCAGTTACCCCACGCTTAACTACGGCAGCAAAAGCAATCAAAAACAGAGAGAAGAAAAGCAAATTGATAATTTTTCACTCAGCCACCAGCACTTCCAAACACTGTTCCAGAGAACAATGAGAGAGAACTGTCAATCCACCTTGCTATCACAGCATTTCTTCTTACTGCAATTTGATAATGTGCCATGGCCATTATATGGAGATGCCAATATTGGACTGGGGTGGGCACAATAAGAACTCTCAACACCAGGTTAAAGTCCAACAGATTTATTTGATACCATGAGCTTTCGGAGGCTTGCTCTGTCATCAGGTGAGCAGAGAGTTTAGTTCACAAACAGGACAGATATAGACAAAGACTCTATTGCAAGGTAATGGTTGCAATGCAAGTTTTTACAGGTACAGACAATGCAAGTGGAGAAAGATTTAATCACAGATTAAAGAGGTGTGAATTGTCTCAAGTCAGGACAGTTAATAGAATTTTGCAAGCCCAGGCTCAATGGTGGGGGTTACATGAGCCCAAGGTCCCTGTTGACACGTCCTTGTGTGTGGAACTTGGCCACCAGTTTCTGTTTGGCGATTCTGCATTGTCCTGTGTTTTGAAGGCCACCTTGGAGAACACTTAACTGAAGATCGAAGGCTGAATTGCCTTGACTGTTGAAGTGTTTCCCAACAAGAATGGAACACTCCTGCCTGGTGAACATAATGACCACTATGTTCATCTATCCCTCAGCTCCACTCCCATCCAAGCAAACTGAGAGAACTTCAAACCTGTTGGATAATTGCAAAAGCTGAGGTTCTTGCACTCCTGAACTCTGGGCCCCTTACTTGTCTCACTGGTATTGTCACCTCCTGTCCCTGACCAAATCAGAAAACTGTATCCCAAGTGTGTGACTGTCTCCTAGCACAAAGCATCCAGACAACTTTCCTTCTCCTCGAGTCTATAGTTCAATCTTCAGCTCAATTACTGAACTGAAACTTCTTGAACCGCACACACTTAGTAGTCATGTTGGCCCTGGATCATACTGGCATCTAGGAATCCCCACACGCTATAGCCTTGACACATCACCTGTCCTGCCATCCTTAATGTGTTTTAATTCATTACTTAATTATATTTTTATATATATATTTTAAAATTACCACCTGTTTGTTTACTATGTTAAACTTTAGGATTGGAATAGGCCTTGGCCACTTGCATATATTCACCTCCCTTCTCTGTAGTAGGTAGAGTAAGAACCTAATTCTGGATGAAACAAGTAGAAAAAGCAAAAGGAAATGCATATCTTCTTCTCTAACTTTCCTACTCTCACCAATTCCCAGGTATGCACTCAGTTTCCAAGCTGCACCTATTTGTCTCAACTGTACTAATAATACCTGAATTGATAGTAAACTGAACTGGAGCTCGAGAACCCAGATTCAACCATCTAGGTAACTAATTACCCAGCTCTCTCAGCAGAGTATTTACCCCGCCCAAGTCCTGAACTGAAAGAAATACTGTCTACTTGCATAATACTTTCTAGTTGCTACTAATTACAGACTTGATTAGCTTGTTCAAGAATAAGATTAACATTTTAAACTCATTCACCATACTCTCAGGTGCATACTCAGTTCCAAAGCTGCACTTATTTGCCCAATTTGAAAGTTCTCTTCAGTGCCCCAGATAACTTGCATTCTTCCCTTTTAATTTATTTGTCCAATTTGATGCATTATCTCCTACTCTATCTTTTTCAATAGCTTTAAGTCACTGGAGTTCCTCACGATCCTTGTTTTTCCCAGCTTCCTTCCTTCCTGCCTTCCTTCCTGTCAGCTTTGGAAAACAAACTTGAAATCAAGGAAGTGGGGTGGACTGACGTGCTCAAATTATGAAAGGTTTAGGGAGTAATAAGATTATTTCCATCAGGAAGGGAATTGGTGACTCAGTATTAATACCACATAAAATATGAACTAGATGTTTAGGATTGTTATTCATACTAAAAGTTATAGAATATGGAATCTATTATTATGGACATTAATTGAAGCCAAGTCTATCATCTGATTTTATAAAAGAAAAAGAAACACCAGAAGAATTGAAGTGCATGTCTGGTGAAAGAGCATTAGTAACTTAGAACACAATGTCAGGCTTCATTCCATCATGCCTGTGGCATAAATCTGATTGTGGAGCCATTTCTGTTGCAGACCCAAGGAGACAGTAGCCTGTGCCTACAATAGGAGACTCTCAAGATTTTTTAAAAATTTCTGATATTTCTTTGATTCCCATTGTTCTTTCTTGATACCTTTTGTCATCTTTAAAAATCTTCTCAGTCTTGTCCTGTACTATGGGCCTTGCCCTGGACATAGAATCAATAAATAAAATGACATCAGTAGGGCTTTAAAATAGAGAGCTTTGATCATTGGCAGTTGAAGGGCTAGCACACAGTTTTGTAGAAGCAAGTTAAAGGTTATTGATTTCATCATTTTAAAAATGAACATGCCAGATCACTGGTACAATAAGTATGTTTAAAGTTATGATAAACTTTAGTTATTGCCTTGATTGCAAATGAACAATGTTATGAAATGCAAAGCCTTTCAATGAGATCACCTTTGCATTAGTAGCTGCAAGCCTTTCACTCGAATTGTACAGTTTGCATTGTGTGAAAATGATGCAGCGGTTAAAATAGACAACAAACTGTCTGAAAGCTTCCTGTTGTGGTGAAAAGCCTCTGAAACTGCATCCTTAAAATTAATAATACTTTGGACTGGGAGAGGGTGATGAATTTGAGGGAAGAGTATTCAACAGACCAATTTTTTTTTTCAGTTTGAAAAAGATCATTGCTCATCACTTGACCAAAGATGATGTGACACTAAATTTAGAAAAGTGCAATTTACATCATTGTGTTGTATGTGTTATTTGTAAACAGAGGGAAAAATTCTCAAGACTGAGATTAATTAGATTTTTATTGGGTAAGGTTATCTAAGGATGGGAGCTGAAATGAAGGTCAACAATGACCTTTGAATGGTGAAGCAAGGTTTGAGCAACTGAACAGACTACTTCTGTTTTATGTTTCATGAAATTGGTGACTTCTTTTAGACAGTTCAATCATGCACATATTTTTCTTGACCCCAGCTATCGAAGTAGTTTTGTTCTTGGTGTTCACATTACGCAGGCAAAACTTAGGTTTCAAATCAGAACTGCTCCAATTCTGCACTCACTCGGTGGGATGAGAAGCTGATTATTTTACCTTGGCATCTCCACCTCTCTTTCTTCCTTTAAAGGTGTTGCTTTGCCTCTGCTCAGCTTGTCTCTGCAGAGATCCATTGTAGCACAGTGGTTAGCACTGCTGCCTCACAGTGCCAGGAACCTGGGTTCAATTCCTCGTTGGGTCACTGTCAGCGTGGAGTTTGCACATTCTTCTTGTGTCTGTGTGGGTTTCGTCCATGTGCTCTGGTTTCCTCCCATGTACTGAAAAGTGTGCTGATTTAGCTGCATTGACCCAAACAAGCACTGGACTATGGCGACTAGAGGAATTTCACAGAAACTTCATTGCAGTGTTAATGTAAGCCTTACTTGTGGCTAATAAATAAAATTTTACATTGAGAATTCCTGTTGCCAATCTCAATTCAATTTTGTGACCTAGTGTATTAATGCACTACGCTGCTGGGCTGCTTTGTAAAACATAACGTGGATATGTCCTGGTCATGTGTATAAAATTGCCAATATTTTTCATGGTAGATACAGTGACAGGTTAATTTTAACAAGTACTAAAGCCTGATGCTATATGGACATTATGCTGGAACATTTGTTTATAAACCTTTTCAAGGGATTTTCTAGTATTTGTTCAACAGATTGTTGAATTTATTCTACTTAGAGTAGTGACTCATCCTGATAAGATATTCTTAACTCCTACATGAAAGATAAGAGAATATTGCAGGTGAACATATCCTTCCTTCTATCCAAGACAGTCAATACTACACTATTCTCATTCAAATCCCTGTCCAGTTATTTGGCAGTCACATTCTTGAGAGAGCCATGCACTGGGTTGTGGAAAACTCTGACTTGCTGATTTGGTATTGCATTGTTGTTTCTTTAGTTCTTTAATTCAGGTGGATACAAAACACAGACCCTGATGTAAAGCACTGCACAAACCTGCCTTTCCCCTTGATTTTCTCGTAAAAGAAAAGCACCCCCAACCCCACCTAAATCTTTTACAAAGACATTCTGACTGTAGACCAACTGAAATAGAACTGTCCAAAATCTGACCATATTTTCGTGCTTATATAACATTATAAGTTATGTGCATCTTGACATTTGATTAACCTTCTGATAGAGTAGATGTTATCAATGAATGGTTAATAATGGCATGCAAATCCTCGGAATTGTTGTGGAATTTATATAGGACAAAGTTCCTGCCTTCACTTAAGTAGCATGTATTTAGAAGGAGAGAATTTGCTTTATACAAACATGCTTCAGCTGCAAACTCAAGGAGTTAGTAATCCAGTTATTTAAACTGCCAATGGAAAGTATGTGGCATTTTGGATTTCTGTGAACTTTTTGGCAAGCTATATCTCGCCACCAATCTGATGTAGTGAAAACAGCACACTGAGACATGGTTGCAGATGTTTAAATGCTTTTGGGATAAAACTGCACTCAGTTAAATTTTCAGGTCGTTTATATTTTTAAGGAAAATGAACAGGGTATTTAAACAAGCTCAAGCGCATCTAAGTGATTATTAGAATTATTAGATTACCATCTATCCTTTAGAGAATTTTTTTTTAGCAGACTTATTCTGGTAGCTAGTGCGAAAGACTCCATGGCACTTCTCAAAGAAGAAATAATCCTTCCTGTGTCCAAGCCAAAATCTACTCCCATCTCAACAGACACCAGAAAAATGTCAGATCCGCCTTTACAACAATCATCGTTGGCATCCTCACTCCTCCTTCTAGTCCTGGCCACCACTACATACAAATGAATCCTCCTGTCCCAAATATGTGTCATTTTGGGACCTACCCCTAAACTTGCTCCTATTTCTTATGTTCTTATGTAACAGGCTGACACTGCCAGCTTGGCATGGGCATGATACCAATGTGGTAGTGCCAACCTGTGCTAAGGGGCAGTGAGGTGTTGGACTGGGGTAAGCACAGTAAGAAGTCTCTCAACAGCAGGTTAAAGTCCAACAGATTTATTTGGCAGCAGATGTTTTTGGGACACTGCCCTTTCATCAAGTGAGTGGGAGTTGTCTTCACAAACAAGGCATTTATAGATGCAAACTCCATTACAAGACAGTGGTTGGAATGTGAGTCTTTACAGGTAATTAAGTCTTAAAGATACAGACAATGTGAGTGGAGAGAGGGCCAAGCACAAGTTAGAGGTATGTAGAACATAGAACACTACAGCACAAACAGGCCCTTCAGCCCACGAGTTGCATCAATCACATCTATACCTACCAAGCCACAGACCTATCTATAACCCCCTATCCCATTAGTTCCCATATACTCATCTAGAAGTCCTTTAAAAGACCCCAGCGAGTTCGCCTCTACCACCACCGGCAGCCAATTCCATTCACTCATCACCCTCTGAGTGAAAAACTTACCACTAATATCCCCTCTGTATTTGCTTCCTGCACCTTAAATCTGTGTCCTCTCATAGCGACCATTTCAGCCCGGGGAAATAGCGTCTGAGAATCCACCCTATCTATTCCTCTCAACATTTTATAAACCTCTATCAGGTCACCTCTCAACCTATGTCTCTCCAGGGAGAAGAGTCCCAGCTCCCTCAACCTATCTTCATAAGGCATGCCTCCCGATCCAGGCAACATCCTTGTAAATCTCCTCTGTACTCTTTCAATAGCTTCCACGTTCTTCCTATCGTGAGGCGACCAGAACTGCGCACAGTACTCCAAGTGGGGTCTGACAAGGATCTTATAAAGCTGCATCATTACCTCCCGACTCCTAAACTCAATCCCTCGATTAATGAAGGCCAGTACACCGTACACCTTCTTGACCACATCCTCCACCTGCGAGGCCGATTTAAGAGTCCTATGGACCCGGACCCCAAGATCCTTTTGCTCTTCAACACAGCTAAGACTCCTACCCTTGATATTGTACTCCTTCACCCCATTAT
The DNA here is from genome assembly GCA_024679065.1 of Sphyrna mokarran. Lineage (NCBI taxonomy): Eukaryota > Metazoa > Chordata > Chondrichthyes > Carcharhiniformes > Carcharhinidae > Sphyrna > Sphyrna mokarran. The sequence continues at coordinate 29,291,325 of JAGIQG010000028.1, forward strand.
TCTTGCCAAAATGGACCACTACACATTTATCTGCGTTGCAGTCCATCTGCCACTTCTCCGCCCAATCTTGCATCCTGTCTATGTCCCGCTGCAACTTTTGACATCCCTCCAGACCATCCACAACACCACTGACCTTTGTATCATCGGCGAACTTACTAACCCATCCCTCCACTTCCTCATCCAGGTCATTTATGAAAATGACAAACAGCAAGGGTCCCAGAACAGATCCCTGGGGCACTCCACTGGTGACCGACCTCCATGCAGAAAAAGACCCATCCACAACCACGCTCTGCCTTCTGCCAGCAAGCCAGTTCTGGATCCACAAGGCCAAAGCCCCTTGGATCCCATGCCCTCTCATCTTCTCAAGAAGCCTTGCAAGGGGGACCTTATCAAATGCCTTGCTAAAGTCCATGTACACCACATCCACCACTCTTCCTTCGTCAATGTGTTCAGTCACATTTTCAAAGAACTCAACTAGGCTCGTAAGGCACGACCTGCTCTTGACAAAACCATGCTATTTCTGATCATTCTAAACTTCTCCAAATGCTCATAAATCTTGTCCGTCAGAAGCCTCTCCATCAGCTTACCAACCACTGAGGTCAGACTCACCGGTCGGTAATTTCCCGGACTATCCTTGTTCCCTTCCTTAAAAATAGGAATCACATCCGCAATCCTCCAGTCCTCCAAAACTTCTCCTGTGTCCATGGACCACGCAAAGATTATCGCCAGGGACTCTGCAATCACTTCCCTCACTTCCCACAATAGCCTGGGGTACATCCCATCTGGTCCCGGTGACTTGTCTATCTTGATAGAATTTAAAAGATCTAACATATCCTCTTTCCTAACATCCACACACTCAATCTTTTCCGTTTGCTTCAAACCTGAAGTACAATCTCCCAGATCACTTTCCACCATGAATACCGAGGCAAAGTACTCGTTAAGCACCTCTGCCATTTCTTCCTGATTCACAGACTTTTCCCCCTTCATCTTTTATAGATCCTATCTCTCTTTCATCCTTTTACTTTTCACATATTTGTAAAAGGCCTTGGGATGTATTGTCTCCTGCCAGGACACTTAGTGAGATTTTGCAAGCCCAGGCAAGTCATGGGCATTACGGATAGTGTGGCATGAATCCAAGATCCCGGTTGAGGTCTTCCTCCTGTGTGCAGAACTTGGCCATCAATTTCTGCTCAGCGATTCTGCATCATCAGGTGTCGTGAAGGCCGCCTCAGAAAACACTTATCTGAAGATTAGAGGCTGAATGCCCGTGATTACTGAAGTGTTCCCTGACTGAAAGGGAACACTCCTGAGGATTTGAACACACGAAGACAGCTTTAAACGGGACCTTAGGTTCATTCGCACGGACAGTGAGTGTGGACTCAAGATCACCCCTTCAGCTTCTAAAGAATGCTGTTCATTTTATTTTTTGCTCATTCACTTACTAGGTTTGTGAATATCCTTTTAGGGAAAGAAATCTGTCATCTTTGCCCGGTCCAATATACATATGGTTCAGATCCACAGTAGTGTGACTGTCAACTGCCTTCTGAAATGGTCTAGTGAGCTACTTAGCTCAAGAGTAATTAGAGTCATAGAATCATAAAAAAAACACTTACAGTGCAGAAAGAGGCCATTTGGTCCATGAAGTCTGCACTGATCTCAATCCCACCCAGGCCTTACTCCCATATCCCTACATATTTACTCACTAATCTCTCTAACCTATGCATCTCATGACACTAAGGGACAATTTTAGCATAGCCAATCAATCTAACCCGCATATCTTTGGACTGAGAGAGGAAACTGGAGCATCCGGAGGAAATCCACGTAGACATAAGGAGAGTGTACAGACTCCATACAGACAGTGACCCATACTGGGAATCAAACCCAGGTGCCTGGAGTTGTGGCAAAATAAAAAAAAAGACAAAAAAAAATGCACATTTTTACCAGCCCTCAACCATTGTTTTTCAAAGGAAGATTCATTAAACTCTAGTTCATTATTGAGTTACTTGTTTTGCTGGCATATCTTCAACTCTGCTTTGAAATAGTTTTAACATCTATTAATCTTTCCCAAAGAGTCCTGAGATACTGGCCAATTTGACTTGTCAAGATCTTGTTTGCTTTAATTTGTCACATGGAAGGACTGACAAAATACGTAATGATTCTCAATTTGACTGGTACAGTGTAGAATATGATGGTTCCGTGTTTGGTGCAGGCCAAACTAATGTCAAACCAAAAATTGGATGTTGGCCGTTCAGTTCTGTATTGTGTAATATTATCCTGAGTTATCTCTACTCGTTTGACTAGTGGGAATGGGAAATTGGAATGCAGATTTTAAATAAAAGGATCAAGAATAAGGTCTGTGCTAACATATAATTTTGAAAGAATATAATACACCTGCCTGTGTGCAAGCTCATGCATTTAAAAAGTGCACTATATAATTTAAATTTTGATGATTTAAAACTAAATTTGCTCTCTCTATTGCTCTTTCTTCCTTCTCAAATATATTTAAAACAAAATCCCAGATTTTGTGGTATAAATAAAGTTGAAGCTATCAATGTTCATTGTTACTAAATCAGTCCCTGAATTGGGGATACACAGAATCAGGAGCTAACCTGACTTGGGTTTGATGCTGAAAGAGGAGTGGTGGCAGGCAATCTTAAAATAAATGAGAAACTGCTGGGTGCAAAGATGGGCTGGGCATGAGGCCTACCTTTATGCTTGGCATGGTGTGTAAGTAACTAAAAAAAATCAGAAGTCCCCTCAGCAATTGACACTCAACCCCGTACACTCACATGCCCCACCCATTCCAACTCATATCTTCAGACACTCCCATGGCTTTTTGTATTTCCTTTGCCAACCTATGCACTGAAATTCACCCCATGAATCCTTGCACCCCTTTCATCAAATGAGGGGCTAACTCATGCCCCTCTCTTTTTCCCTAATCCTCTGTGCCAACTCACCTAGCATTTTTGGACACTTCCTGCACAACTTTGATACGTCTTGGATACTTGGACAGCTGGACAGTTCCTTGACAATTAGACAGCTCTTTGACAGTCCCTTGACATCTGGTCAGTTCCAATGTGTGTGTTTAAAAATTACATAATCGGATTTAATTCTAACAATCCCGAGTTGCTTTACCTTTCCCAGCGATATCAAAAGATTCAATTCCTACCACCAGTTGGAATTAAAATTCCATCCTGACCCTATTTGGTCTACAATTAACTTTGGATCTACTACAAAGTGGTTCACTCTTAACTTTGTCCTGAAATAATCTGGTACATTACTTTGTTGAAGAGCAATTAAGGATGCGCAACAAATGCTGGCCTTGCCAGAGATGCCTACATTCCATGAAAACTTCAAACACATGGAAAGAAATAAAATTGCTGTGCTTATATAATAGAAAATCCCTAGAAAAAGTTTAGGGTTTGTCCGTACCCCTTAATGGCTTTCCAATCACAGCAAGTGTAACAGCATACAAGAGAGCCCATTGCTATGATGTCATTTGTTCATTTCTGTCTTTAAAATATGGTCCATTATATCTCAAATGGTTTCATAATTTATTTTGTCATTGAATTGGGTGGCATGGTGGCCCAGTGATTAGCACTGCTTCTTCATAGTGCCAGAGACCCGGGTTCAATTCCCGCCTCAGGTCACTGTCTGTGTGGAGTTTGCACATTCTCCCCTTATCTGCATGTGTTTCTTCCCCCCCGTCCAAAGATGTGGGAGTTAAGTACAAAAAGAACATGTGGCATTTGAATCCAAGGGCCCAATATCCTGGCAAGAAGGTTGGTTAAGGCTACTGGGGAGACTTTAAATTAGAATGGTTGGAGGGAGGGAATCGAAATGAAGTGACTGGGAGCATGGAAGTTAGTTCACAAATGGAGAGAGATTGTCAACAGTGGAAGGGAGAGGATAGACAGGTGACGGACAAAGGGAGTGCTCAGGCCGAAGGTTTGAGATGTGTCTATTTTAATGCTAAGAGTGTTGTGAACAAAGTGGATGAGTTTAGAGTGTGGATCGCTGCTTGGAAATGTGATGTAGTGGTCATTACAGAGACTTGGATGTGTCAAGGAAATGACTGGATACTTCAAGTGTGGGTTTCAGGAGGGACAGGGAGGGAGGCAAAAGAGGTGGGGGACTGACACTGTTGACCAGAGATAGTGTCATTGGCTATAGAGAAGTTGGACGCTGTGGAGGGATTGCCTGCACAGTCTCTGTGGGTGGAAGTTTGGAACAGGAAGTAGTCAATAACTTTACTGATGTTTTCTATAGGCCCAATAGTAACAGAGTTGTTGAGGAGCAGATAGGGAAACAAATCCTGGAGAGATGTAATAATAACAGTTGTCATGATGGGAGACTTTAATTTTCCAAATATCGATTGGAATATCCTTAGGGTAAGTGGTTTGGGATGGGGAGTTCGTTAGGTGTGTTCAGAAAGGTTTCCTGACACAGTATGTGGCTAAGCCTACAAGAAAGGCTATACTCGATCTGGTATAGATAATGAACCTGGACAGGTGTCAGATCTCTTAATGGGAGAGCATTTTGGGGATAGTGATCATACCTCTATCTCCTTTATACTAGCATTGGAGAGGGATAGGATCAGGTAAGCTAGGGAAGTGTTTATCTGGAGTAAGGGGGAATATGAAGCTATCAGACAGAAAATTAGAGGCGTAAATTGGAAGGAGGTATTTTCAGGGAAATGTACCAAAGTAAGGTGGCAGATTTTCAAGGAATGTTTGTCTGGAGTTCTGCACAACAACATTCTGATGAGATAGGGAGGCTTTGGTAGGTTACAGGAACCGTAGTGCACGAAAGTTGTAACGAATCTAGTCAAAAAGAAAAGTGTACGAATGGTTCAGGGATCTAGAAGAGTATATGGCCTATAGGAAGGAACTTGAGAAGGAAATTAGGAGAGCCAGAAGGGGTCATGAGAAGGCCTTGGTAGGTAAGATTAAGGAAAACCCTAAGGCATTCTATAAATATGTGAAGGGTAAAAGGATGAGATGCAAAGGAATAGGACCTATAAAATGTGACAGTGGGAAAGTTTGGATAGGATTGGTAGAAATAGCAGAGGTGCTCAATGAATACTTCAGTATTCATGGTGGAAAAAGATCTTGGTGGTTGTAGTGCAGGCTTGCGGCGGACTGAAAAGCTTGAGTATGTGGACATTAAGAAAGAGGATGTGTTGGAACTTTTGAATAGCATCAAGATAGATAAGTCACCGGGACCAGATGGGATGTACCCCAGGTTATTGTTGGAGGCGAGGGAAGAGATTGCAGAGCCTCTGGCGATGATCTTTGAGTTATCAATGGAGACAGGAGAAATTCCGGAGGATTGAAGGATTGCAGATGTGGTTCCTATTATTCAAGAAAGGGAATACAGATAGCCCAGAAAATTATTGAATGGTGAGTCTAACCTCAGTGGATGGTAAGTTGATGGAAAAGATCCTGAGAGATAGGATTTATCAACATTTAGAGAAGTATAGTGTGATCAAAAGTAGTCAGCATAGCTTTGTTAAAGGCAGATCATGCCTTACAAGCCTGCTTGAGTTTTTTTTGAAAATGTGACTAAACGGAAGAGTAGTAGATATGGTTTATATGGACTTTAGCAAGGCATTCAATAAGGACCCCATGTAAGGCTTATTGAGAAAGTGAGGGGGCATGGGATCTAAGGAGACGTTGCTTTGTAGATCCAGAACTAGCTTGTCCACAGAAGGCAGAGAGTGATTGTAGATGGGCCTTTTTCTGCATAAGGGTTGATCACCAATGGACTTGGTTTCACATTTTGGAGCGTACTTATCTCCTTTTCTGCATGCATGCTTCTATATTATGCTGTGCATAAATCCACTCCAGCTTCTCAGGAGACTTTTATTACTTTTCAGATTTGTTGGGAAATGACTCAAATGTGTAAGTGATTTTGTCTGTGTTGAAACAGTGCAAAATAATTTTTAAAAAATGTTGTTCTTTTGGTTGAACATAATCTAGGATTTTTATTTAGTTAATGGTCATAGGCACTAGTTCTCCATTTATGGAAAATCATAGAAACCCCACGATACAGAAAGAGGCCATTCAGCCCATCAAGTCTGTACCGACCACAATCCCACCCCCATATCCTTACATATTTAACCCACTAATCCCTTTAACCTATACATCTCAGGACACTAAGGGGCAATTTAAGCATGGCAAATCAACCAAACCTGCACTTCTTTGGTTTGTGATAGGAAACCAGAATGCTTCGAGGAAACCCATGCAGACACAAGGAGAATGTGCAAACTCCATACAGACAGTGACCCAAGCCGGGAATCGAACCCCGGTCCCTGGAGCTGTGAAGCAGCAGTGCTAACCATTGTGCTACCGTGCCACCCTGTAAGTGCAATCCCACCTAGGTCCTATCCACATATCCCCATGTTTAATTATCCTTCTAGTCCGACTGACATTAAAGGGCAGTACACTATGGCCAACCAACCTAATTCACACATCTTTGGAGTGTGGGAAGAAACCGAAGCACTGGGACGAAAATCATGCAGACACGGGGAGAACGTGCAAACGTCACACAGACAGTGACCCTAGGCCGGAATTGAATCTGGGTCCCTGTCGTTGTGAGGCTGCAGTGCTAGCCACTGTGCTACCATGACAATATCATCGATATTTTTATTGCATTGTCACGGTAGCACAGTGTTGCACGGTGTTGTAGTTACACTGGAGTAGCTCGGTTAAGAGCACAGCTTGCTCTGGAATACAAGTCTTCTACACTGGAATGTTATCAGGGTCTACAGCCTTCGATGTATCTTGTGCCTCCAGCTGCTTTTTTTGACATCTTTAGGTGCTATCTCCAAATTCAGATATATTTTAGTTTTACCCCCACTTTTATGTCTTAGTCTAAGACGTTTCAAAATGAAATATTTACATAGCAATTCCTGAAAACATCCATCTGTAACCAATTCAGTTTCATCTGCTTGAGCCAATCACATCTCATTAAATAAGGTTGATTCCTTTAATTATCAAGACAGGTAACTGTACCGTCTGATTCTCGTAGGAGCGTGTAGTTGATGCTGCCCCTAAACTCTGTATAGGTAGATAATATTAGCTCCTGACTCACTCAATCTTATTGGTCAGGGGCCTTTTTAAAAGTAATGAAATGTCTACTTCCCTATGATTCTAGCTGCAGCCCTATGTGTTGACTTCCATTTCAAAAAATCTGCCATTTATCTTCAAGGCTATCTCTATAAGGGGCACTTTATTCAGTTGGGTCTAGTTAAAAGTAAACGATTGAGATGCTTTTTCAGGCTTCTTATCCATTTTCTTCAAAGGAGTTAAACTAGCCATTTGTTTTTTTTTGCACAGTATGTCCTGACAGCTTCACTCTGCACTACGCATCGTAAATGATCTTTTTTGTTGCTCTTGAAACACACACAATCCCTACATCAGCACACTTCCTTGGAGTGTTCCTCCCAAACCGAAAACAAGTTTTGCCCTCAATGTTGTTGTACCTTTTATTGGATTCTCCCTCACTCATAAACCACAAGCGGTTTATCTCATTTGGCATGTCTTATAACTTGCTTGCACGTTCTGCACATTCAGTTTCCTGGGCCAACTCCACAGCTTTTTCTGGAGATATTTTGGTCTTGCTCAATAACTTTTGTATAATTAGACTGTTTATGCTAAGATCAAACAGTCCCTTGATGCTTCTAAACCTGGAGCAAATTTGCAATGTTCTCCTAATCTCATTCTGGCCACAAAACTGTCTCCCCTGGCTCCTGGACAAAGATGAAGTTGAAATGATTTTTAACCAGCTCAACTATTTGGTCAAAGGACTTGGCATCTGTAGCATCAGGAGATATTAAACTTCTGATTAAGCTGTCAGTCTTTAGACCACAAACTATGAGCAGAATAACCTTCCACTTTTCTTTAATGGTTATAAGACCATAAAACATAGGAGCAGAATTAGGCTCATTCTCCTGCCTTTAACCTCTGATCCCCTTATTAGTGAAGAGCCTATCTCTGTCTTAAAGACACTCAATGACCTGGCCTCCACAGCCTTCTGCGGCAAAGAGTTCCACAGATTCGCCATTCTGTGGCTGAAGAAATTCCCCCTAATCTCTGTTTTAAAGGATCATCCCTTTAGCCTGAGGTTATGCCCTCTCATTCTAGTTTTTCCTACTAGTGGAAACATCCACTCTATCCAGGCCTTACAGTATGCTGTAAGTTTCAATAGATTTCCCCCTCATCCTTCTAAATTCCAATGAGTACAGACCCAGAGTCCTCAGCTGTTCCTCATACGACAAGCTCTTCGTTCCAGGGATCATTCTTATGAACCTCCTCTGGACCCCTTCCAAGGCCAGTACATCCTTCCTTGGATACACAGCCCAAAACTGCTCACAATACTCCAATAAGGTCTGACCAGACTTTACACAGCCTCAGAAGTACATTCCTACTCTTGTATTTTAGTCCTCTCAACATGAATGTTAACATTACATTTGCCTTTCTACCTGCCGACTGAACATGCACGTTAACCTTAAGAGAATCTTAAACAAGGGCTCCCAAGTCCCTTTAGTTTGATTTCCTAAGCATTTCCCTAAGTCTCATTTGCTCCAAAGAAGTAACACAGCCTTTTGATATACTGCTCCCCCGGTTTTCTACTTTGGGATCGAATTCTTCTAATTTCCTGATCACCTGTATCTTGCTGCTTCTTATTTTTGGTGCTCCAGACTCTTCCCTCTCTAGCTGTGCAGTATTATCTCCAAGGACTTGGCAACAGACCCTGCCATTTAAAGATGCTAAAGTATTCAATTAATCAAGTGCTTTTGAACCTCAGGCTCCAGGCTGGCTTTCTTAACAATTGCATTTGTAACAATGGTGCAATTCAGTCAAGTCTTTCCTAAGTGCTAATGTTGATAGCGCTGAATAGGCCAGGCCCTAAATGAATCACGTTGATTTCCCCAATGCCACCGGTGCTCGATTAGCTGGAATTGGAAATCACCTGTTAGAATTCTATAAGCGGGAGCGACATTTAAGCACTCCCTTCAGCACTCACTCTCATTCCAGGCAGCAACGTGGCTGCAAGGAAGAGCTGCGCAAAATTCCTGGGTGTAGATGTGGACTGGACGCTGGATGCTGTGGAAGAGAGGAGGGCCACCCTCTTTCCAAGGTTGACAAGAGACTACCTGCCAATGTGATGCCGGAAGCCTGGGATGTGATAGTTGAGGCTGGTTGCTCCCTTGAAGACCAGACTTCAATGCCGCATAAAGGCGAATGACCTCCCCCAAGCTGCAAGTATGAGTTTCTGTCAATTTGCCCCTGGCATCACTCCTGTCTGTCATCTTTGTTAACCTTTGCAATCCTATCAGCATCTCCCTCAGTAAGCATATTGTATGCTAGCCTTTATAGGAAGAGGTATAGAGTACAAGAACTGGCCTTTAATGTTGCAGTTGTATAAAACGCTGGTTAGACCTCATTTGGAATACTACGTCCAGTTCTGGTCGCCTTACTACCAGAAGGACGTGGAGACTCTGGAGAGAGTGCAGAGGAGGTTTACCAGGATGCTGCCTGGTATGGAAGGTCTGAGATACGAGGAGAGATTAGGCAAATTGGGACTGTTTTCCTTAGAAAGACGTAGACTTAGAGGAAATCTGATAGAGGTGTACAAGATTATGAAGGGGATAGATGGAGTAAACAAGGTTAAGCTTTTTCCTAGGATGGACTCAAATAGCACGAGGGGTCACAGGCTTAGGGTGAGAGGAGTAAGGTATAATTTGGATGCTAGAGGGAGTTTTTTCACACAGAGGGTGGTGGGAGTATGGAATGCATTGTCAAGTAAAGTGGTGGAGGCAGGTATTCTGGAGTTATTTAAGAAATACTTTGGGCACATGAACAGAGTGGGAATGGAGGGATATAAAAAACTGATTTAAAATAGGGATCATGAGCCTCGAGAGTTCCTGGGAAGTGTGTAAATAGATGATGATGTTGATGTACTTGTTTTCATCCTACAGGTGCTTTGGTCCACCTTGTTGTCTAACGAGGGGCATACACGGGATGGGTTGTGAGAGGACTGCTCTTGGATCTTTTTCGAGAGTATCCTAGTGCTTCACGTCGTTAATGTACACTTGACCTGGACCATTTGATGGGCAACACGACAGCTCAGTGACTATCGCTGTGCTGTGCAGATACATGGATTTGGGCCTGTGTCTGTGGGAGTTTGTGCATTCTCCCGGTGCTTGCGTGGTTTTCTCCGGGTGCTCCGGTTTCCTCCCACTCCCAAAGATGTGCTCTTAGGCTAATTGGCAAAACAAATTCTCCCTAAATTGTGTCAAATTTGGTTTTTAATCCATAGATCTATAAACATGGACAGGGATCACGGGTAAAGGTGGGAACATCGGGGTGGTGGCGCGGGCTCGTTGGGCCGAAGGGCCTGTTTCCCGTGCTGTTTTGTTCTTTGTGCTTTGTTTGTTAAGTACCCCCTTGCATTCCCTATCACAAGCCCTCTTAAGCTAGATGCAGTGCCCACACTTGACATCTACCGCCCCTTCCCCCACCTCCCTCAAGGCCACTGTCTCACAATGTTCTCTTTCTTTCACCATAGGACACGATAACCCACAACAGGAAGGAGTGTGGGAGACAGACAGGGGTATTCCCAAGCTACGTCTCCTCACCCACTTTGAGGAGCGAGTGCAGGGGAAGCCCTGGTCATAGCTGCTCCAGAATGTGAGATTGGCATTCCCTGACGAAGTGAAGGTCTAATAGACCTTTATCCAGTTAGCCTATCTTATCTTCCACACCCTTGATATTCCCAAAAGCTGACTCCATGTCCCCTTTCTTCTCGGATCTCTGTCAGATGAGGTGGGGCCATCTGTGGTCACTGCCTCCTGTCCATCTCTTAGAGGAGCCTAGAGCACAGCTCTGGAGAGGAGACAGAATCATTGGCACTGCTTTGACCAGTGCAGGGCGACTCACCTCGCTAGGACATGTTAGCAAAGAGGCTGCTGGTGCAGTCTTTCGTGAGCACCACACAACTGTTATAGCACATCATATGGAGATAAGAACTTCAAAGAGGGCGGGTAATTGGAGGTGCGTTGACTCCCACACTGTCCTCAAATCAGATATTGGGCCTGTGGAAAATGTTAGCCCATTAATGTTCCTGATAGAAAAATAGAGTTAGAGCGGTTGTCAGCAACATTCCTGCAAACATTCCAATTGGAAATCATGGATGAACAGGGATATCCACTGCTTGTTGAAGTCCAGGTCTGAAGTGTTCAAGTTAGGTGACCTTGACCTATACAAGAAAGTAAGAAGTCTCACAACAACAGGTTAGAGTCTAACAGGTTTATTTGGTAGCAAACACCACTAGCTTTCAGAGCACTCCTCTTTCTTCAGGTGAATGGGGAGTTCTGATCACAGACAGAACGAATACACAGATGAACATTGCTGAGATGCTCCAGAGCATGGCCCAGTTACGCAAGATTATGGCTGAAGACATTGACAGTATGGTCCACTCACAGGGGGGCATGTCGCAGTCACAAAGGACAATACCTGAGGGCATCGCCACCATTATTCGGGCATTGGCAGGCCTCCAGGACTTCTGGAGCTCACTTCAGTTGCTCCTCATTCCTGTGGCATAGCCCTGAGAGGAAGCAATTGCTCAAACCCATCCTGGGACATTTCACCAGAGAGACTCTGGCAGTGGTTGGTGGATGGGGTGGAGAGGGGTAGGTTCTTTATTGCACGTCAGACCTCTGATCTTCTCATAGCTCTCTCGTCTTATCCAGAAGCGAGAAGCCATGTGCACAACAGTCTGGGATATCCCGGTATCACAGAATCAGCAGTTCTCTCTCTCAATCCCCACCACACAATCCCCCCACCCTGTGACACATGAGAGTGTCCTCCCTCGCACCAAGGAATGGACCAGGAGATCAATGCTCTGTCATCAGAGAGACTGATGTAAGTAAGAGGATGTTTTGACAGAAGAGATTTGTTTAAAAACCAATTGTACCGAATAATATACACTCATATACTTCTATGTTCTGAATCAATGCAGCTGTCTTGAAGTTTGAGATCTGTTTGAAATTACTTTTGATAATCTACTTTTTATAGTTGTTTACTGAATAATCTTCTCTAATATAGAGTCAGATTTTCTCAGGATCTAAGGAGCACCACTACTTTCCTCAGAGAGAGTCATCATCATCCTCTGGCCTTGCCAAGAGACTTGCCGACAGTGCCAAATCTGGCTTTCACCAATATGTGTTATCAAGTTGACCATTGGAGGGGGGAGAAGAGCATTGGTCCTCGGATGAGGATAAAGTTTGAAGGGAAGAGGTGGCTGGGTTCAGACAGGAAGGGAGCAAGAAGCAAGATGTTTGAGAATGGGTTAAAAGGGTTATGGGAAAGTGGGGACAAGAGGCAAGACAGGGTTTGAGGATGAAGAGAGAGATGAGTTTGAACTCTTGGCTAAAGAGTCTCCTAAGTGCCAAATCTAGAGGCTTTGAGGGCATCCATTGTCCTCTGGCCCAGTTGGACCCTGGACATCAAGTGTTCAGCATCCTCTCGGTCCTTCTCGGGCTTTTCCTCAACTCCGCCTTGGTCTTCCTCCTTCTCCTTGTGAAAGTTGCCTCTTCCTCCTCCTCCTCCATATCACCCCATTCCTGTGCCAGGTTGTGGAGGATATAGCATGAAACTACTATCCACGTAACCCTCGGGGGCATATTGGAGAGCCCTGTGAGAGCAATCCAAACATCAGAACCATATCTTCATGAGGCCTATACACTGCTCAATAATATTCCTGCTGGCAGAGTGGGCCTTATTGTTTGGTGTCTCTGCCTTAGTCATAGCTTTTCATATTAGTTTAATTTGCAATGACTCTTGTCCCCCATTAGCCAACCCTTTAGCTGAGAGTGGTCACATAGAAGCTGGATGTTAAGCAAGTGGAACTCTTCCCTGTTTATGAAGGGCATTCCATGCCGAGATGATGTTCGCAGAACAACACAATGCTGTTGTTTGGTCCCTACACCCGGAGCTTCCCAGCAATGGCAGACAATCTTGCTGCCCAGGCATTTTGGTGGACCTGGTCCAGACGGAAGGTGATGTCTTCCGATGGTCACAGCATTCATCACCTTACAGATGCATCTGTACGCTTCAGATTGTGATGTCCTGCACAGAACCCTGCTCAAGCCGCGAAAGACCCAGTTGTGTGTAAGTTCAGGGCAGTCATCACTTTCATGGCTACTGGGAAGGGGATGTCCTGCTCCTGCTCCTCCTCCTCTTAGTACCAGGTGTACAAGAACCTGGCACTAGTGTTGCACTGTTTTCCTTTGAAAGAGCAGTCTTCAGTGGCACATGTCGTCCAATAGCTCCTGATAAGATTAACACTTTCTGTAGACATGTGGCCTACAGTATCAATGTCTTCCTATTCCCTTCTTGGCCTGTTGGCAGTCACATCAGCTTCTGCAGCAGTCTTCTGATGTTCTGATGCTGGCTCGTGTCGTGCTAGGTCAAGCTGGGACTGGCCCTGACACTCTAACCTCTGCCTGTCTGTCTCAGCAGCAATCAGCAGGAATAATGCAAGCTAGACTGGATACAAACCAATATTCACCTCAATCTGTGAGGTGGTGGAAGGGTGAGAAAGAGACAGATGTCAGCTGATTCGTTCTTTACACCTCAAGTCCTCCATAATCCCATTGTGATCCAGCATATGAAGGCTGATCAATGCTCAGTATTCTCGTCACCCAGTGCAGGCTTGAGGAGCCTCTGTCCACACCAGCTAGCTTGGCCAAGTTCACAGACCCATGGCCCTTCATATTCAACCATGGTCTTCAGACTGGCTGATCTCTCCCTCCATTTCACCAGTTATAATTTGCATCCTGTTCTGGTGTAAGTGGATGCCCTTCTGTGGCTGCATGGCTGTGAGCCCCTGTGACACTTAAATTTAGCACCAGGGAATTTGCTGTTTTAGTGATGATGATGGCCAATTGATAGGAGATTCAATATTAGCATGAATGTGAGGGGCTCTTAGAACTGAAGAAGGATGCCAGGTATTGATTTATTGTCGTCAATGTATTAGTTAGTAAACAGTAAAGAGCATTCTCTTTTGCGCTATACAAAGTATATTGTTCATTGTTTACATAAGAGAGAAGAAAAGGAAAGGATGCAGAATATAGTGTTACAGTCATAGCTAGGATGTAAAGAAAGATCAACTTAATATAAGGTAGATCCATTCAAAAATCCAACTGCAGCATAAAAAAAGATGTTCTTGAATTGGTTGGTATGTGGTCTCAGACTTCTGTATCTTTTTCCCTACAGAGATATGTGGAAGAGAGTATATGTAGGATACATGGGATCCTTGATTATGCTGGCTGCTTTTCTGAGGCAGCAAGAAGTGTAGACAGATTTAATAGATGGGAGGTTGGTTTGCGTGATGGACTGGGCTTTGTTCGTGAACTCAGTAAGAATTTAGCAACACCAATTATTAATCCAACCGATTTATAGAACACTGCACTTGCCTGAGGAAGACACAAGAGTGTTGAAAGCTCGCTTTTTTACTATCAAATAAATCGGTTGGATTAATAATTGGTGTTGCTAAATTCTTACTGAGTTCTTACCACCCCAATCCAAAGCCGGCATCTTTACATCATGACTTTGTTCATGACCCTTTGTATGTTCTTGCGGTCTTGGTCAGAGCAGGAGACATATCAAGCTGTGATACATCCAGAAAAGATGTTTTCTATGGTGCATCTGTAAAAATTGATGGGAGTCATATTGGACAAGCCGAATTTCCTGAGCCTGCTAAGAAGGTAGAAGCATTGGTGGGCTCTCTTAACTAGATTGTCGGCATGGAGGAATCAGGACAGGTTGTTGATGATCTGAACACTTAAAAATCTGAAGCTCTTGACCATTTCCACTTCATCACTGTTGAGGTAGGGGTATGTTCTCCATTATGTTTTCTGAAGAATTGCACCATGAAGAAGTTCAGCAAAAGCACCCTCGTCCAGGGGAAAACCATTGAGGTCACTCCCTTTGCACTAACATGAGCCTTGTCTCTACCCCCACCTCCAGATGATCTGCATAAGTCTCCAGTACAGCCCGGAATATAGTTCAGAAGGGTGCCTACCTCCTTGCTCCCTCTTGAATTCCATGGCACCAGGTTCTCACCTTTTAAGACTGGCACCAAATCATATGTGAGTCATCTGGCTGGAGAGGCAGGTGCATCATGGGGGGACTCAGAATTAGTCTTATGATGTTACACTGAGGACTTTTGCATATTTATCGGGTTCCTGCCTGATCTGGGTAGAAACATGATGGGAATTAGAAGGGTGAGTCGGGAGCATCACAACTGGTTTGCCACCTAATGGGAATCCAGTTTTAGGCCCAGTGCCTGATTCAGTGAGCTGTCAGAATTCACACTGGGCTAATGGGCCCATTAAATCAGGCCAATATGTTTTTAAAGATATATGTAGTGCATTTGTTTTTGATGCACTATTTAGAACAAAGAACAAAACAGCACGGGAAACAGGCCCTTTGGCCCAATGAGCCCGCACTGCCTCCCCGATGTTCCCACCTCTACCCACGATCCCTGTCTATGTTTATAGATCTATGGATTAAAAACCAAATTTGAGACAATTTAGGGAGAATTTGTTTTGCCAATTAGCCTAAGAGCACATCTTTGGGATGTGGGAGGAAACCGGAGTACCCAGAGAAAACCCACGCAAGCACGGGGAGAATGCGCAAACTCCCACCGACACAGGCCCAAATCTATGTATCTGCACAGCACAGCGATAGTCACTGAGCTGTCGTGTTGCACATCAAATGGTCCAGGTCAAGCGTACACTAACGATGTGAAGCATTAGGATACTCTCAAAAAAAATCCAAGAGCAGCCCTCTCACAACCCATCGCGTGTATGCCCCTTGTTAGACAACAAGGCGGACCAAAGCACCTATAGAACAAAAACAAGTACATCAATATCATCATCTATTTACACACTTCCCAGGGACACCCAAGGCTCATGATCCCTATTTTAAATCAGTTTTCTATACCCCTCCATTCCCACTCTGTTCATGTGCCCATCTAAGTATTTCTTAAATAACTGCAGAGTACCTGCCTCCACCACTTGGCAGCGCATTCCATACCCCCACCACCCTCTGTGTGAAAAAACTCCCTCTAGCATCCAAATTATACCTTACCCCCTCACCCTAAGCCCGTGACCCCTCGTGCTATTTGAGTCCATCCTAGGAAAAAGCTTAACCCTTTTTACTCTATCTATACCCCTCATAATCTTGTACACCTCTATTAGATCTCCTCTAAGTCTATGTCTTTCTAAGGAAAACAATCCCAATTTGCCTAATCTCTCCTCGTAACTCAGACCTTCCATACCAGGCAGCATCCTGGTAAACCTCCTCTGCACTCTCTCTAGAGTCTCCACGTCCTTCCGGTAGTAAGGCGACCAGAACTGGACACAGTATTCCAAATGAGGTCTAACCAGCGTTTTATACAACTGCAACATTAAAGGCCAGCTCTTGTACTCTATACCCCTTCCTATAAAGGCTCGCATACTATATGCTTTCTTCACAACCTTCTCCACTTGCTCTGCCACCTTCAGAGACTTGTTCACCTGCACCCCCAGGTCCCTCTGTGTTTCTATACTCTTAATAGGTCTACACTTTATCATATACCTCCCTCCTACATTCTTTCTCCCGAAATGCATCACCTCACATTTATCAGGATTGAATTCCATCTGCCATCTGCCTGCCCAAGCTACCAGCCTATGTCCTGCTGCATCCCCTGACAATGCTCCTCACTATCCGCAAGTCCAGCCATCTTTGTATCGTCTGCAAACTTGCTGATCACTCCACTTACTCCTTCTTCCAAGTCATTTATGTATATTACAAATAGAAGACGTCCCAGTACCGAGTCCTGCGGCACACCACTAGTGACCGACCTCCAGCTGGAAAAACACTCTTCCACTATTACTCTCTGTCTCCTATTACTAAGCCAGTTACTTATCCATCTAGCTACCTGTCCTTGTATGCCATGAGCCTTGACTTTCTCAACTAACCTCCCACGAGGGACTTTGTCAAACGCCTTACTGAAATCCATATAGACATCAGCGGCTCACCCTTTGTCCTCCGTTTTCGTCACCTCCTCAAAAAAATCTACCAGATTTGTAAGGCACGACCTCCCCTTAACAAATCCATGCTGCATATCCCTAATGAGATTGCAACGCTCTAAATGTCTATACATCCTATCTCTAAGAATCCCCTCCAACAGCTTCCCTACCACTGATGTCAAACTCACCAGCCTATAATTCCCAGGGTTACCCCTATTACCTTTTTAAACAACGGTACAACATTAGCTATTCTCCAGTCCTCTGGGACCTCACCTGTGTCCAAAGAAGAAACAAAGATTTGCACCAGAGGCCCAACAATTTCACCTTGCACCTCCCTAAGCAGCCTGGGATAAATGCCATCAGGCCCCGGAGATTTATCAGTTTTAATGCTACCCAGAAGCTCGAACACTTCCTCCCTCAGTATGGATATTTCCTTCAACTGGTCCACAGCTCCCTCAGACAGGATCAATCAACAAGCCCCTCTCCTTTGTGAATACCGACGCAAAGTATTCATTCAGGATCGCTGCCATTCCCTTGGGCTCTTAGCACAGTTCCCCTCCTCTGTTCCTAAAAGGCCCTGTTTTTCCTCTAACCACCCTTTTATTCCTAACATAGGAGTAAAAAGCCTTTGGATTTTCCTTATTTCTTTCAAATTATCTGGTAAACTATGATACAAATAGATTCGACTTTGCAGCATCGAAGTATATTTAAGAAAAACAACCGTAGTTGCATGGAGCTTGGCTACAAGGAATACTGAGTAGAATTTCAAATATCATCCCCCCCCCCCCTAAATTAACTCTGAAAGTGAGAGTGAACATCGTGTTCTTTCAACCTTGGCATAGAGTAAGTACATGCCAATTGGAGGCGTGTGAAAGTGATGGCAGTAACCATAGCAACTGCATGGTGTGAAGTGGTGTTCCTCAGTAATAGTTGGAGGTTAGCAGCCCAAGTATTTGGTGAAGCCATCTGTACAAATTTATTGAGCCATAAATGGAATTTGTTCTTCAACTTAACAAATGCCTTAATCCTGCAGAAATGTCTTCCCAATCAAGTAGCTAGTAAGGAGTTTGAATGGAATGAAAGAAAACAATGCACTGACATATCACTATATCTTGACTGACCTTGATACTGCCAGCAACAACATTGTAGCAGTTCATTGGACTGCTGCATTCTTTTATTTCAAATGCCAGTAGTGGTTCAGTGGGTAGCACTCCCACCCGACTGTAGTCTCAAAACTTAGGCTAACATTCCAATGCTGCTTTGTCTGAGTTGAGACATTGACCCAATTTGTTCTCATGGACATAAAAGGGCCCGTGTCATTATTTTGAAAGAAAACAGGGAAATTCTCCTTTGGTGTCTTGGCCAATGTTTATCCCTCTAAGAGGGGTGGAGTTGTTGACTATGAAGTTTATGGTGAGGACAATGGTTTTCGTCTCCAAGTTTTTATAGGATATTTCTGTTTATCCATTGCTGTATGTGTCACCATTTAGAGGCAATTGAAGTGTTAAATGAGGTAGAGCTGGGTGCCATCAGTGTTCAAGTGAAAACTGACATTACGTGATTGAATGATTCCTCTCAGCAACACCTAGGTGAGAAATACAAAGTGACCAAAAGATAATATTTTTGGGAGAGATCAGAGATATGAGTATGGCTTGAAGCCATTGCAGGTGATTTTCTGGTTATTCTAGTTAAATAAGAAAAACTGATATGGAGTTGCAGGCTTTGGACTGGGATAGGCGCAATAAGTAGTCTCTCAACACCAGGTTAAAGTTCAACAGGTTTATTTGGAGCTATTGTCAGACCACTTACTAGGTAAGAAGAAACTGAGTATAGCCCCACTTAGCTGCACAAAGAAGAGATGTTGGGGAAGGATAGTGGGGTCATCTATGTTAAAAGGCTGAAGACAAGTTATGAAGGGTGAGGAAGAATATTTTACCAATCATATAGGTTGTCATTTGTGATTCTGATGAGAGAGGTTTTGGTACTGTGGCAGAGGAGGAGATTTTCAAAAATGGAATTCCAGGAAAGATGGGAGTACACTTTGGAAATACAGTCAAGGTCTTTGGAGAAGAAAAGAAGGTTGTAGATGGGTGATGGTGTGAAAAAACAGGGAAATAGAGGTTTTTTTTGAGGAAAGAACAATACACGTGAAAGAGGAAAAGACAGAAGCTGAAGACAGTTGATATTGACTGATATGATGGACAGTGAGGAAAGCTGTGCAATTGGTACTTTAATGGGATTGGGTTGATGGAGTTGCATGGTAGGCTTGGGAGTTGATTTAAAGATAAGTAAAAGCAAAATATGAGAGTTCATGGTTAGGATGGGGGAGGCAGCTTAGGAGGAAATTTGGCCCTCAGAAAAGAAAAGTGAGATGAGTGGCAGAGGCAGCTCAAGAATGTTCCCAATTTGTTTAGAAATAAATTCATGAGCTCTTTGAACTTGTTGGCATTCAGGATGAAGGAAATGGGAGAGACATTTAAGAAGTGTTTCTGGAGAAAACTTGTATTTCAGGATGATTTAGAATACTGAGCAGTTGAGGCACAGGATAATAGTATCTCAATACTGAAGCTGGTCCAGCCTTATCTAGTGATGGATGGCATTGTGGAGAAAAAAATTGTTGTTCAGCTCCTGACAGACTTTGTTCCCTTCAAGTGACCAGATGAATAATTTTGGAGTTTTAAAATCAGCCTGTATCACAAGCTGTAGCTAGGGCTTTAATATGCCAGCTGGTTGTGCAGTCCAGAGTACTGGAAACAGCATCACACAGACAGATATACTTCTAGATTCAATTGCAAGTAATTAGCATATATCAATCAGAAATATATATTTGCATAGTAATTATCCATTCACAACTAATGATTGTGATTACATAATATATGACATAAGGGGATAGTTGTCCAATTACAATTTGTGCATGTCTACCTAATTATAATATCACTAAGCATGTATTTCGCTCTACTCATCTATTACCTTCCAGACACAATTATGATAGCTATACTTCTAACCAGTGTTTTACCAACCTCTCATGTCCTCCCCTGTCCCATTGTCTCTTGTTAAAATGGATAATAATCAGCTGCGGCTGTGTATATTTCAGTAGAGGCCTTGAGAAATGCTCTGCTGAGGCTTTCCTTGTAACTAGGAGTTTTATGGTCCTTGACTTTTATCTGGGTCTTTAATCAAGGTTTTCCCTGTGTGTCTGAGTTTAGCAGCTTATGTGATTTTTAAACTTGTGTGTTTATTAACCCTTTCAGCTGTAAAATTAGTTGTCCACATAGATGTTGATTGAAGTCTGCATAGCTTGCCTCAAGAAGATTAAGAAAATATCAGGAGAATCAAGCATGTTAGAGTAATCATTTTAATTGGCATAGAAGGTGGAGGTGATGGTGTGGCTAAGCAGATCGATAACTGCAGGAATGTTTTGAGTGGAGGGTGGAAGGCTAGACAGTTGGGGCTTTGCAAATGCATTTGTAAGTGAAAGGGAGATTTTACATTTACATAAGACCTTTAATAACTGCAGGAGACTCCAAAGGGCTTTCTTTACAGACAATGAAATACTCTTGGTGTATCCACTGACATGATGCAGGCAGTGGGTTTGCTTTACAAAGTCATAATCCACCTTGTTTTGATAGTTGGAGTGATCCGCAGTGATAAGGTATCTTGTTTTTGCAAATAACCTTAAAAAACAAGCTTGTCAGGAAGAAATGTATCAAAAGGCCAGTCAGCAACAAAACTAGCAAAATGGTATATTCTCTTCGCAATTTTTAACGTATATAAGATTTGTAGCTTGTGGAGGATGGTGAGTTTCATCTATAGTCTGAGCATTTGATCTGAGTGATAAAACAAAAACTGGTATTTTTGATGCCCCTGGCACTGTGCAATGCTTCAGCTATCAAATTTGTAGATTTGTTGTTATGCATCTGTCATTTTCATTGCTTCATCATTGGCAAGCCATTTCCTTTCAATTTGCCTGAGGCATAAACTATGGAAAGCTTTCCTGTAACAAACTCCAATACATATCTTAATTGGCAATTGGAGATCAGGAGTTCAGACACCATGAAGTACAGTTCCCGGTGATTTGATTTATTATTATCACGTGTATTAACATGCAGTGAAAAGTATTGTGCACGATACAGACCGTTCATAGAGAAGGAAACGAGAGAGTACAGAATGTAGTGTTACAGTCTTAACTCGGGTGTTGAGAAAGATCAATTTAATGCAAGGTAAGTTCATTCAAAAGTCTGACAACAGCAGGGAAGAAGTTGTTCTTGAGTCAGTTGATACGTGACCTCAGACTTTTATATCTTTTTTCCGAAGGAAGAAGGTGGAAGAGAGAATGTCTGGGGTGCATGATGTCCTTAATTGTACTGGCTGTTTTGCCAAGGTAGCAGGAAGTATAGACAGTCAGTGGATGGGAGACTGATTTGCATAATGGATTGGGCTATATTCACGACCTTTTGTAGTTCCTTCAATCTTGGGCAGAGCAGGAGCCATACCAAGCTGTGTTACAACCAGAAAGAATGTTTTCTATGGTGCATGTGTAAAAGTTGATGAGAGTCATAGCTGACATGCCAAATTTCCTTAATCTTCTGAGAAGATAGAGGCATTGGTGGGCTTTCTTAATTACAGTGTCGGCATGGTGGGATCAAGACAAGTTGTTGGTGATCTGGACATCTAAAAATCTGAAGGTCTCAACCCTTTCTACCTCATCGCGATTGATCTAGACAGGGGCATGTTCTCCTTTAGGCTTCCTGAAGTTCATGACGATCTCCTTCATTTTGTTGACAAAATTGTTGCTGCAACTGTTCATCAGATTCTCTTTCTCATTCCTATATTCTGTCTCATCATTGTTTAAAATCCAACCCTCTACAGTGCTGTCTTCAGCAAACTTGAAAATCAAATTGGAGGGGAATTTGGCTGTACAATGATAAATGTATAAGGAGTATAATAGAGAACACAGCCTTGTGGGGTACTGATGTAGAGGATAATCGTGGAGGAGGTATTGTTGCCTATTCTTACTGATAGTCAACAAATAGAAGTCTGACATGGGTATCCATGTTAACTAGGTGTTCCAGAGTTGAGTGTAGGACAGGGAAATGGCGTCTACTTTGCACCTGTTGCGGGTATAGGCAAACTTTAGTGGATCCAGGTAATCTGGGAGGCTGGAATTGATTCATGCTATGACTAACTTTTCAAAGCACTTCATGGTGATCAACGTCAGAGCCTCCAGCTGATGGTCATTAAGGCATACTGCTTGGTTTTTCATAGATACCAGGATGACGGTCATCCTCTTGAAGCAGAAAGGGACCTCAGATTGTTGTAAAGAGAAGTTGAAGATGTCTGTGAATACTTTCACCAATTGATCCATGCAAGATCTGAGTGCAGGTCCAGGTATCCCATCCGGGCCAATTGCTTTCCGTGGGTTGACCGTCATTAAAGCTATTCTGATAGTCTGCAATGGTGAATGATGGGCCTCAAGACTTAGCAGGACTTCATTTGTGCACATGTGCATAGAACATAGAACATTACAGCACAGAACAGGCCCTTCGGCCTTCGATGTTGCGCCGACCAATATAAAAAGCAATGCCCCTCCAAACTAACCATTCCCTTCTCTTCCATATACTTATCAACTAACCTCTTAAACGCCACCAAACTTGGCGCATCTACAACTGCTGCAGGCAGGGCATTCCACTCCCGAACCACCCTTTGGGTAAAGAACCTACCTCTGATATCCGTCCTATAACTATCACCCCTTAATTTAAAGCTGTGTCCCCTCGTGCTAGCTTTCTCCATCCTAGGAAAAAGGCTATCACTGTCCACCCTATCTAAACCTCTAATCATCTTATATGTTTCGATAAGGTCCCCTCTTAGCCGCCTCCTTTCTAACGAAAACAACCTCAAATCCCTCAGCCTCTCTTCATAAGACCTGCCCTCCATACCAGGCAACATCCTGGTAAACCTCCTCTGTACCCTCTCCAATGCCTCCACATCTTTCTTATAATGTGGGGACCAGAACTGCACACAATACTCCAAGTGCGGCCGCACTAGAGTTTTGTACAGTTGCAACGTGACGTTGCGGCTCCGAAATTCAATCCCCCTACCAATAAAAGTTAAGACTCCGTATGCCTTCATAACAACCTTATCGACTTGACTGCCTACTTTCAGTTCATTGGTTCCCTGTTCTTTAGGCTGGGAATCTACCTGTGCACGGATACATAAAGAAAAGGAAGGAAGAGGTGAAACAAAACTGCAGATCAGGTGTCCCGAATTGGAGTGCCATTAGAGGGAAGGTACCCAGGGAGCAGGACAAGGAGGAAGGTCCAAACCCAGAAGGTTGTCCCAAATGATCAAGTGGGGTAGAAAGGCCAGTGACCAAACGGGCCACCTAAAATGGCAATTTGTAAAGTACTGTGGGACAACTGGGCAAGAACTAAAACGACGGACTGCAGCCTAAAAGACAGAAATAAACGGGCTCCAACTCAGACGGCAGAATAAACAGAAAATAAGCCACCTGAAAGACAGTGAACACTGTGTTCCAACAAAGTTGTTTACCTTAACTGCTTATTTTGGAGTAAGGTATGTGACCTAAATGCCTCCAGCACCTACAGGTATGCTGTTGGGTACACACCCAGAGATCGGTGTGGGAGCACCTGATTAGATTCTTATCAATCAGGATGATCAAGCCCTGATTGACTGACTGACAAGAATCAGGAGATCACCGAAAAGGATACAAAACCAGGGAGGGATAAAAGCTGCTGCACAACAAAAGAAGCTTTCTCTCTCTCTGACCCTATGGATGAGCTACAACACTGGCGAGCATCGCCAGTGACGATTAGCTCGAGGAGAGCCACCACATCTGAGAGGAAAGGAAAAACCAGAGCCAAGTGCCAGATCAGACTAAAGAATCAGATTACGCAGAGGATGACCAAGACCAGCACACAGATAAAGGCCAATATCTGCTTGGGTACTTGCAGTCATGCAAAGTTAAGTCAAGGTCTTGTATTGGACTTGAACTTTCGTATTTTGTGTAAAATAACTTATTGTTGGTTGGGTGGGTGATTATTGATTGTGTGTCTAAAATAAATATTGATTGAACTAACCAGACATCTACTCGCAGTTATTTGCCCACCACATAAGGGTTAAAACGCACTGCAACAGGTCCCTGAAGAAAGTCCCAGGCAGGAACAGGGATCAGAAATAGATCCCATTGAATCAAGATAAATGACAGGAACAGAGAAAAAAGCTCCAAGTTAAAGCAAAGCTGCACGGAGCAGACTTCAAGTCATAGAAGCCTAGATCCATAAAATCTGCATTGATCAAGTCTGTCATTTATTTTGAAGGGTGGTGTGCCTGTTCGCAGTTCAGCAGTTGGTTCACATATATTGCATGCTTACGTTGAATACCAGAGTATAAAATAGATAATTTAATTTAATTTAAATTGTTTTATCTTTCTGAATTTTTGTATGTCTGTAAAGATATAGCTGGGGGGGTATAGTGAATATTTGAATTTTTTTTTGTTTGTATTAAGATCTTTCCACTTTTTTCATAATTTTGTAATATTGTTCATTTTTATAGTTTAATCAATACTTTATTCTTTGTATTAAAAGTTCATCAGTAGACTACGGTGAATTTGTTCAATAACTTAGCTCCACGGTTAGGATCTACTAAGCCAGGTTTCACTCTAGGATCTGACTTGTCCTGTACTAACATAACTGGGATCATAATATACCTTGAGTCTCCCCATCTCTTCCCTCATAGGAAATAGGAGCAGTTCTAGGACATTTGACTCTTCAAGTCATGTTTGCAATTCAAAAAGTTCATTTTTAATTTACTTAAATTCACTTTACTATACTATACTATCCATAACCTATAATTCTATATCCAAAAATCTATCGATATCTGGGTTTGACTTGTATGCAATTGATCACTGACTAGTCACAAACTCCTGGGTAGAAAATTCCAAAGGTTCACAAACATTTGAGTGAAGAAATTTTAAGTCCTAACTGTCTGAACCCTTTTTCTGTGATTGTAACCTCTTAGTTCTAGAATACTCAACCAGTAGAGGTGGTAGGGAGGATGGGGATGTCACGCACATCAATCATGCCAAGCCCTTCAAAAATGTTGGAGACAATTCTCCCAGAAAGAACTAAGGGCTCAATGGTTGGGAAAATGGGAGACTTTCCCTCACGCTTGTTGCGTGTACTTAGTTGACTGAATGTCTGGCACTCTCTGCATTGCAGGGAGATTTATGCTGGTAAGGGAGAAGCGGGGAGGGGATGGGTGGTGGAATCAGCACACTGAACAAGCCACTATATGTGGCACACTGAACAAGCCACTAGATTTGCTAGCACGAGGGGACACAGCTTTAAATTAAGGGGTGATAGTTATAGGACAGATATCAGAGGTAGATTGTTTACCCAAAGGGTGGTTTGGGAGTGGAATGCCCTGTCTGCAGCAGTTGTAGATGCGCCAAGTTTGGTGGCGTTTAAGAGGTTAGTTGATAAGTATGTGGAAGAGAAGGGAATGGTTTAGTTTGGAGGGGCATTGCTTTTTATATTGGTCGGCGCAACATCGAAGGCTGAAGGGCCTGTTCTGTGCTGTAATGTTCTATGTTCTATACATGTGATGATCTGTCACTGGGAAGATAGGTGCATGTGCACCTTCCAACCCCCTTACTGCCCCCATCACCAGCATCTCAATCGCCAACCTCTGATTTGATTTCCAGACACCCCCCACTCTTCCTGATTGCTGACCACCTCCCTCACCCCAAGAAAACCCCCTATGGCCAGCCCAATCCCCTCCTCAATATGTGCAGCCCTGACCCCCCTCCCCATGTGCACCCCTGATTGATTTTCTCCCCCCGTTTCCAGACCTGATTGCCCACTCTCCATGTGCAGCTCCAATTTCCACCATGTCCAGCCCAAGAATGCAACCAATTATGGAGAGTAGTCCATGGTGATGTTACCACCGTCACATTTGAGAACACCATTCATCAGGTGTAGAGTATATACTCATGCAACTTAGCCAATGTTGACTCCCTGATACACTGCAGGAAAGGAAGTCCTGAGGCATGGTACATTAGTGAAACCATGCAGATGCTACGACAATGGATGAACGGACACGGCGTGACAGTCACCAGGCAGGAGTTTTCCCCTTCCAGTCAGCCAGTACTTCAATAGTCAATGGCATTCAGTCTCCAATCATCGGATTAGCATTCTCCAAGGCGGTCTTCAAGACACAGGCAACGTAGAATCGCCAAGCAGAAACTGATAGCCAAATTCTGCATGCACCAGATCTTGGGTTCATGTCACACTACATGTAACCCCCCACCATTTGATCTGGTCTTGCAAAATCCTACTAACTACCCTTGCTTGAAACAATTAACATCTCTTTAACTTGTGATTATCCCTGTCTCCACTGACACTGTCTCTATCTGTAATGACTTTATTCCTTGAAAAGATTCACATTCCAACCATTATCTTGCAATTGTTTCTTTGTCTACATATGGCGTGTTTGTGAAACCTACTTCTCCACTACCTGATGATGGAGTAGCACTCCAAAAGCTCACGATTCCAAATAAACCTATTGGAATTTAACCTGTTGTGAGACTTCTTACTTTGCCCACTCGAGTCCAACATCGGCATCTCTATATCATAGCTCCTATTGATGGGGACCAGCTTTAATCCCCACTGGTGGGAACTTCTCCCAGCAGTGTGTGGGGAAACGTTAACGAGCACAGAAAATATTGTCCCAGGATCACTAATGATATGGAAATATGAATTTCCATATTGTAATCAGCCTTGTGCTGATTTCTGGTATGTAGCTGGTTATATTTTTAAAAAAAAAGGCCTGGACGACTCATGATCGGCCACATGCCAATTGTCAGTCCCATTATAGTAGAGTGGCATGGCACAAGTATGCAATTGACTTGTATGCAATTGATCATTGACCAGTCACAAACTCCTGGGTAGAAAATTCCAAAGGTTCACAAACATTTGAGTGAAGAAATTTTAAGTCCTATCTAATAGGATAGCGTCTATTAGATTTGATAAGTATATGAAGATAAAAAATTTGCATAGTTACCAGAAGAATGTAGAGGAACATGCCTAGCTGAATTGCTGTTGCATGGCAGATTTTTCTGTTCCTCAAAGATTTTCATGGGCTGGTGCTGTTTTCAGGCCCTTGATGGTGATTGTGTTCACCCACTTGCATGTTCTTCCTAAATGCAACTCATCTTCAAGTTGTCTCTGCATTTCCCATCCAATCAAATATGGCTGACAGGTTCCTGAGGTGGGAAGCCCCATTCAAGGAACCAATGATTTGGATATCCAGCAGCCCCATTGGGAGAGGTCTGCACAATTGAGGTGTGCAGAATCAGTGAGCATGACTGAAGGTGGAGGTCTTCTCTGATGATATCTGCAAATTTAAAAATGAGGATTGGCCAGAGCTGTCAGGCCATCATTGTGGTGGGGAACATCTCCATAGGACTGCTTGTGACCATGCCAATGGCCCTCTGATCTTCTCAGCTCTGGGATGGGGACATTTAGAGAAGTGGCACTAGCTTCCTGACTACTGCTGGGAAACTGCTTCCAGGTACCTGCTGGTTCAGGTCCCACCCAATGTCACAATGATCTTGGCCAAGTCGGTGTCTTGCTCCTATTTGCTTCTCCATTGCTGCTAACCTGTCTTTGGGATGAAGAAAGATTGCAGGAAGGCTGGAATGTCTTGGGGAGCTGAACCCGCATAAGTCTCTTGGAATTTCTTCTCAATCCTACTATCAGATGCCAGGTTAATTCTGTCCATAGAGAGCTGTTTGACTTGATGGGTTGAATGGCCTCCTTTGGTGCAATTATTTATTCTATTCTATCTTTCAATGAAATCACCTCTCGTTCTTCTAAATTCTGGGGAATTTGGAATCTATTCAGTCTTTTATTGGACAATTTCTTCCTTCCATTCTGTTTTTTACGTATTAACCAATCCTGAATCCATGCTAATATATTGCCCAATCTTTTTAACTCTAATTTTGTGTAATAAAATCCGTGTGGCACCTTTGAAAATTATAATATATTACATGTTGTGGTTGTTGGAGGCCAGCCGTCTCAACCCCAGGACAGTGCTGCAGAAGCTCCTCAGATTCATCTCCTAGGTGCAATCATCATTATCACCTACAACATCAATGAACTTACCTCCATAAGGTCAGAAGCAGAGATGTCCACTAATGATTGCAAAGTTCAGTTCCTTCTACAACTCTTCAGACACAGAGTTGTCCACATCCAGGCTTATACTCATAACTGGCAAGCAATGTTTGTACCATTCAAGTGCCAGGAAACAACCATATCCAACAAGAGAGAATCTAACAGTCATATATTTTAAGTTCACCCAATGCGTCTTCACTGAATTCCTCTCTGTCAACATACTGAACTAGATCAGCCATATAAATATAATGATGCAAGAATAGGTTAGAAGCTGAGACTTCTGCAGTGAATAATTCATCCCGACTTCCAGATCCTAACCACCATGCACAAGGCACAGTTAGAAGTATGACGGAATACTCTTCATGTGTAAGGAACACTCAAGTAGCTTGATACCCTCCAGCACAAGTCAGCCCACTTCAATGGCACTCCATTCACCACCTGAAAACATTTATTCACTTCACCAGTGACAATGGCAGCAGTGCTCATCATCCATAAGATGTGTGAAGCAACTCACTAAACCTCCTTTGACATCACCTTTCAATCCCATGCGACGAAATTTTACGAGATTGGTTCTAAGTGTCCAGCTAACATGAAAATGGGAGAGCTTCTGATCCATTTTTTTGGGTGAGTTTTCACACCCAATCTTATGCACTTATTGAAAAAATGGTGTAGACTATTTCTAGCTTCTGCAGGCAGTGGCTGAGCTTAATTTACCAGCCAGCCTGTAGACCTCTTATTCTGCAAATGCTCAATTGCAACTGCAGGGTTTGACAGACAGAGAGGGAGCTGTTAGGTCCCTGCTATTGCGGACAATCTCAACCAGCTCTCCCACCCCACCTCAGTCATGAAGGCCTGCAGCCAATCACGAGTTCCAAACATATGGACATCTAGCCCTCAACACTCAGATCAATCGGACACCCGCTCCCCCAACCTGATCACAACAGCAAAGCAGCAATGGACCCCTCTAACCCTTCACCAACCCAAACCCATTGCAGACTGCACAGTGGGACCACTTTCCCTTCATGTCCCCACACCCCCCACCTCCATAGGCCCCGCCTCCAATGGGCTCCTTCTCCTAGCACTATCTGATGGGCAGTCCCAAGATGCCTTATGGGCATTGCCTATGGGCCAGATGGCAGTGCCAAGGTACCAGGGTGGCTCTTCCAAGTTGCTATTGCTCAAGGAGTATCCCCCTCTTGCCCTCAGCCTCCCCAGGAGGCCTCAGTGACCTCTGTTCCAGCAATGATGCCAACAAGTCTATTTCTGGTTCACAGGAGCAAATGTTTTCCTCGCCGGAGACAGGCCATAAATACAACCAGCCCCAGACGATTGAGCACTAGGCTCGTGAAACAGATGGAAATTCAAATTTAAACATATTTATATCCTCTCGCCCATTTCCAGCGAGAGGCTGACCTTGCCAGAAATCCGGCTCATAAAATCTCAAGAGCCGAGAAATTGGGTGTGATTCTGATTTCTTGGCTGTCGTGTGATTTTACTGGCTTGCCCTTGGTGGGGCAAGCCAGTAAAGTTCTGCCCATGATCTTTGGTCTGCTGTCCTTGTATTTTGAGATTGCAATGTAAACATCATGACCTGCAAGTTTCCCTCTAAATTTCTCACACCATTCTGATTTGGAAATGTATTTCCACTTCTGTCTGTGATTGGATCAAAAGCCTACTCCATTTGTAACAGCACTTTAGGCATAACTTCACTAGATGGACTGCAGTAATTCAAGAAAATGGCTCAACATCAATTTCTCAAGACCCATTAGGGATGAGCAACAAAGGCTGGCCTTGCCACCATCACTCACATCCTGAGAAAGGAATAAAAAAAAGTTTCTCCTTCTCTACCCTACTAATTAGAACCTCACAAAATAATGTTAATAAGTCTGTCATTTTCAACTCTTTTCTTTGAAATATTTCTTAAAACTCTACTTAAGCTTACTGCTCTCATATCTTGTGTGTACCATGTCAAATTTTGTTTGTCAATGCTCCTATGACTTGGGACATGTCATTCCATTAAAGGTGATGCATAAAGGCAAATTGTTGTTTCATTGTAGTAAATTGCTAGCCTTAGAGGAGATTGGTGACATTTAGCTTCTTTGCTATTGTGCCTTGGAATATTGGGGAAACTTCTACGTGAAAATTAAAGATTTTCTTATTGGTAGTTACAGATTAAAGAGCTAGTTAACAGCTATTGGATGGATGCTCTGGGAAACGAATCACTGCAGAGACCCGAGTAAGCTTCGGGTAAGAAGAATTTGCTCTTTTATGCCACAGTGTATTTATAATGAGCAAAACTAATTTAATTTGAGATCTGTTAAGGGAGATGTAGAGTAATTCTTGGCTGACTTCTGTTGCATTTCAATTCCATTGACATGTTGGCTAAGCTATAGTCTTCATTGTGTAGATTAATTAAACTACATTGTAGTTGAATATGCCATTTTTATGCTAAGAGCTGAATGGAGAAGACATCTAACGAAGCATTGGGTTAGTTAGTAAATAGTTGTTGTTAACCTGGTGGTCACCAATCATTATGATTATCATTTTGGTAACTGGAAAAAAGGAATTGTATGAAATTGCAGAAATAAGTGCTAAGGAGACCTTGTTTGAAACAATCCAGCATAATTCCACTTGTGTCCAACCTGCAATATGCTTATCTTTGAGTTAGAATCATTTGATGCAAATGCCAAAGACTGGGTACAGTATGTGGACTGTTTGCATTATTTTTCCAGGCTAATTATTAGAGGGGGAGGATAGGAAGGATGTTATTTTGCTCGCTACGTGTGGGACCCAGACACATGAGGGATTCATTGACTCCATTAACAAATGGTGGGGATCCCAATTGCCTGTTAAATTGGCCGATGGGGCTAAAAATGGAATTCCTGCCGGATGTGAAGGCATACACCTAGCCTGCCCCATTTGCCCCAATTGAGTTCCCATCCAGAGCAGGCGGGAACCTGATAGCTGTGTAAACCCTCATTGATATACCATTAGCGGGCTCATTTAGCTGTCACCATTCAGCAGCCACCATTCAGCTGTACCCTGAGTGGAAACTGTATTGGATGGGGTCTGGTCATGACTAACATTGACTTAGCATGTTGGACCCCAAGGCTGGTCAAGGAGAAAGGTCCAGTTCTTATATGCCCCTCTATGAATGCCAGGTTGCAGAGGAAGGGTACCCAAGGGTCTTGAGGGGTTAGATGAGCTTGGGCTGTAGGCAACATGTTGACCTCAGCACCATGTGTCTCATGGCTGGTGTGCCCTTTCTGGCCTGGGAAAGGTGTTATTTAGTTTCAGAATGGTGAACTCAGACACCATCTTGGATTAAAATACTTATTATTGTCTCTGTCCTCTAAAACCATTCAATTCTCTGGTCACTTAAATCTCCTCACCCCCTAGACAGCTGGAAGGCTTCCAATTCACCACAGCACTCCATTCAGTATTCTCTGACTAGGAAGCTGCAGGTGTGAGAAGATCCCTTTCAAGTCCTCTGATTGTCAAAAGTCAATCACTTTCACGAGGGATGAATTTCCTTCTCCACAGGTGTCCACTCAGCCCCGTTATTTTGTCACAGCATTTATTTCAATTCCCTTGTCTTCATAGAAAATATCTTCAAATCCTCAGAAAACCTTATTTCCATTCAGTTTCATTCCAGTCCTTTTATTTCTATTTTATTGACAGCTTAATGGATTTTACTCAGCATGTAGTCAGTTGTGTTTATGTACCTTTACTTCATGCTTGAATGCATCTCAAGTACTCCCACTGTCCCTAACTGCAATGTTTACACAAAAGAGGAGCTGAAAAGCATTTAGTTGTAACACTGCTTTAGATTTGTTGTTTCCTTTTGTAATATTTTGACAAACCTGTATGCTTCAGTACAGAAAATTAACAATACTGCTTTAGTACAGATGGTTTCAGTGCATCCACCCTATCGTGCTGAGAGGGAGTTCCAGGATTTGACCCAGTCACTAACCAGGAACAGCGATATATTTTTAAATTAGGATTTTATGTGGCTTAAAGGCATACTTGCAGCTGGTGATGTTCCCATGTGCCTAGTGTTCTAGGTGGAGGGTGGAGATTGTCAGCTTGAAAGATGTCATTGAAAGAGCCTTTGTGGTTGTTGCAATCAATCTTGTTGGTGTGCACTGCTGCTATTGTGCCAATGGTGGAGGGAGGCACTGACTAAGATGGGGGAGGGGTTATCTGCCAGTCAAGTGGGCTGCTTTGTCTTGGATATTGCTGAACATTTTGAGTGTTATTGGAACTGCATTCATCCAGGCAAATGGGCAGTGTTCCCTTACACTTCTGACTTTTGACTCAACAGGATCCGGGGAGAAAGGAGCTATTATTTGCTGTTGAATTCACAGTCTCTGACTTTATATGGCTGGTCCAGTTAAGTTTCTGGTCAATGGTAACCCCCAGCATGGCAGATTCAGCAATGGTGATGCTATTGAATACCAAGGGGTGATGGTTAAAGATTCTCTTGTAGATGGTCATTGTGTGATATCAGCTCAAGTCTGAATGTTGTCTGGATCTTGCTGCATGCAGTCACAGACTGCTTCATTATCAGAGGATTTGCAAATGGAATCAAGCACAGTAATCATCAGTGATTTCCATTGCCTACTCCTTGCCTGCTCAGATTCCCTGGCAGGCAGGCAATAGAATTCTGGCAGTGGAATCAGAGAGTTGGTGCAGCCCTGATGGGCCAAATGGTCTCCTCCTGCACTGTAGGGATTCTGTGATTCTATGACTGGAATTCAGCTCTTTTATTTGGATGAGGTGGTGAGAATGTCTTGGTGGAATCCAAACTGAACTTTAGCAAGAGAATTATTGGTGAATAGGTGCAGCCTGTTGGGACTTTTGATGGCATCTTCTTTAATTTTGCTGATGATTGGAAATGATTAGTGGGGTATTAATTGGCTGGATTTGAGTTCTGTTTTTTGTGGAGTCTAACAACCTTCACGGGACTGTGGAATTTTGTTGAAGGAATTAGTAGCATCATTGGAGTTGAAAAGGAAATAATACTTTCATTTATCTTTCATTACTTTCATTATACTTTCGTTATATCTGGAATTAAGAATCTATTGATGACCAGGAAATCATTGTTGGAAAAATCTATCTAGTTCGTTAATATCCTTACGGGATGGAAATCTGCGATCTTTATCTGGTCTGGCCTACGTGTAACTCCAGAGCCATAGCAATGTGGTTGACTTTCAACTGCCCTCAGGAAAGTAGGGATGGGCAATAAAAGCTGACTAGCTAGTGACGCCCATGTCCCATGAATGAATAAAAAAATTATATTCAGGAATAATAAACTTGCATTTATGTAGAGCCTTTTCAAAAGTTTAGGATATTTCAAATTATAATCAAGCAATACATTAAAAGTATGCCCTTTATTGTGATGGATGAAACATGATGGCCAATCTGAATGCAAGGTAAGATATTGGTGTGAATTATCCTGCTATTCTTCAAAGTAGTGTCATGATATCTCTTATGCCCTTCTGGGGGAGCAGACAGGATCTTAATGTGACATCTTATCTGAAAAACAGCATCTCCAACAGTGCAAGCCAAGATTTTGTTCTCAAGTCTTTGAAGTGGGTCTTTTTATCCATTTAGCCAAAGTTGTCATTTTATTGAAATCTGTCACACATATCCATCTGAGTATGGAGTAACTGAACAAAGGACACAAATACAAGATTAATGTCTAGTTTACCTGTTTGCATCTAATATTAGTTGAGAAAAGACTGTTGGCCAAAGTACTAAGATCTTTCTGTTCTTTATGAAATTTTTAATGCAGACCTTAACAGTTGGATCAAGCAAATAAAAAACCTTGATTTAACATTTTCTGCAAATAATGTTTTAAGACCCTCACAATACAGAGATGATAAATCTGCTCTTAAACTGCAACAATAAGCTGATGCTGTTCCTTGTATCTGCCAGTCCATTTATTAAGTTAGTTTATGAGCCAGCCCTGTGTTATTTTACCTTTTATAGCATATTTAAGTTGTTCTCTTCAGCCCCTGTATTGTAATCTGATTAATTAATGTCTGAAATTATGTCATTTGATCATCTCTGATTATGAATAAGGTTAACAATCCTGTGAATAACTTAGGTTGTTGATTAAACACTCCATGGTTCCTATTGGAACATGGAGAAAAGGTACTTGTAGAAAGCAGAAGAAAAGGACTGAATGGAAACAACCTGAGGATGGGCTTTACTTCATTCACCAGGAAAGAAATGGAAGGCTCTGGTGGAAATCTATTTGGAGTTTTTTGTTGAAAAATTCTAGATGGAAATTGACCATATATGGATCATAAATATCTGAAACATTTAAAAAATTGGACCTAGAAAATGAGGTCCTCCTTCCATAACACAGCACCTCCCCCATTGATGGGGATGAATGAAATCATTTTTGAGATCCAAAAAAGCGTGATCCATTTTCCGTACCTTGGAACCCTCAATGAAGGCAGGCACTGACAACAAAATTCCTTGTTGCCTGCAATGTATCAGCTCAGTTTAGGGTTGACAGGGGAAAAGAGTATTTGTAATACAGAACCTCAAACCTTTGACAAATACGATGGTTTATCAGGCAGCAGTGATCCTTTATGCTTCAGAAACTTAGGGAAACTTACAGCAGGTCCTTAAAGCACTGCAGAAGTATCACCACCAGTGCCTTTCCAAGATCTTCCAAATCTGGTGGCAAGAAAGGCACTCAAAGAATGGAATCCTCTCTCAACCTAACTTCCCAATATCAAGGTCCTAGTAACCCAAGACCAGTTCCCCTGGCAGAAATGTTGGGCAAAATTTTCCCCAAAAAACTAAGGCGAGAATAACAGAGTGATCCATGCCGTTCTTTCAGACGTGCTCCACACAGCAATCATCCCATAATTCTTCACATCCCAAAAATGAGGCAGCAACTTGTGAGCTATCCCCATCATATCCTTAATTCCATCTTTTAGTTCTGTTCTATGCTTTTAAAACTAAACGATGTTCTGCACCCTCCTCTTTCCTTCTTCTTCTCCCTTATGTGCTCTAATAGTATGTTTTTGTCTGTATAGTGTGCAAGAAGTAACACTTTTCATCATATCCCAATACATGCAGTGTCAGTGGTAATCAGTACCCACTGACTGACATTGAGGATTGTTGCCCAATGCCAGAAGAAATGAGTGACTTCATTTGGAGCTGCAAGAGTCAGTGTCCTTCCATCTCGTCCTGGTATCAATTCTGTCAGTTACATGTGGAATGTCCGCATCACTCCACTTTCTGACACCCAGTGGCCGCCCAGCAACTGAATACACTCCCCTCCACTCCCACCATGGTATCTCTTATGTCCATTTGTTAATAAATCCCTCTGGCAGTCCCCATGACAATCCCTGCCTGGCAAGGCAAAGTACTGACATATGCCAGCTGTTCCTCTTGATTTTTCCTGCCCACCTGCTTACCTTTTGTCTCCGCAGGAGAAAATATCCTATAACAGGAGGGAGTGGGAGAAGACAGATGGTGGAATTCCCAAGTTGCTTCTCCTGACCCCCTTTGAGGACTCATAATGGAGCTCTCTGGGGAGGTACCTGAGCGAGCCCCGAGTGACTGATGTCAGTATGAGCTACAAAACCTTTATCCATATGACCTTTTTCAAGTACGTTCCAAGCTGCCCAGATATTTGGTTCTCAGGAGTCAGTGTCCATCCTTGCAGCTCCCATCAGGAGAAAAGCTCCATGGAAAGCACCAACGAGGCATTGCAAACAACACCCGTACCATTCACCAGTGTGCAGGACACACAGCTCAGGTTTTAGAGTCACTTTCTGTGAACATCACACTGTTGTTGATGCACATCTGGGAGAGGCAGGCATGACCGAGGGATCGGGTAGGCAGAGGTCTGCCACATCACAAGAAATAGCTAGCCCCCAGCCAGATACAAACCTGCTGAAAACAATTCTCTCAAAGCTGTTGGAGATGCAGAAATCAAACTGGGGGACTGCAGGAAGGGGTTTCAACAACACTCTGACAAACTGCAAGGCAGGTTGGAGGAGTCCCACAGTCTTCAGGCACAGGAGAGGGTACGACATTGCATGGCACCCAGGCCGACACTGCAAAGATAGTGACCATGGTGGAAGGCCTGGAAATGCAGGAAATGGTAGCTATGAATGGCAAGGTCCAAAGTGTGGCCAAGTCACTGAGGACCATGGCTGAGGGCCTTCGGAGCATGCTTAAGACACAGTGGGTAATTGCAGAGGGGCTCCACATCTTGGTCCAGATTCAGAAGGTTATCGCTGAGGGATAGCACACCATGGCGCAGAAAATGTTGGGCCGTCAGGAATGGTAGCTCCAGGTGACACACAGGTTTCTGGAGCTCACCCCGATTGCCCATCCAATGGAATATGGGAGCTCCAAGGGAGGAGGAAGTGCTGGTGGCCACCTTAGAACCTTCTACCCAGGAGACTCTGGCAATCATCAGCCCTTATGAATCCCCCCTTCCTATCACTGCATCTCATGGGCAGTAGGCTGAACAACATGGCATAGCTATATTATTGACACCCGAAAGTTGGCTGGGGTCTCCCAGGTATTGGCCCTCCAAGAGATGCCAGACAAGGACATGACACAGCAAATCATCTCCATTCTGATGTGTTTTCTGGTGGGTCATCTTGATGTAGCACCAGATTATATAAGATTAAGAAATTCTAGGTTCACTAAGAGGGCACGGTTGAAGGGAGTCACTCCCTTGAGGGCTAGTCAGGGCTAGGGTAGCATGCACACTACAGGATAACAGTTAAAGATATTTCATTCCAAGCCACAATTCGTCTGTCTTTGATCTGTTTCCACAAAGTGCTTCATATCCCATTCACACTCATAGAGGCGTAGAGCATCATACAGCCCAGGAAAGGCCCTTCAGTCCATTTAGTGTGCACTGATGTCACATACCACTGCAGATTCGTGAATTCCATTTCCTAGTACTTGTACCCTATCCCTGAATGCCATGGTCCTCCAAGCACTCATCCAAATGCGTTGTAAGGTAAGTGGCCCCCAATCCTGTCCCAGGCAGTGCATTTCAAATCCCCATCACCCCCTGGGTGCAAACTGTTTCCTGAAACCTCCTCTGAGACCCCTGCTCTGCACCCTAAAACAATGGTCCCTCATGATAAATCCCCCAATCAGGAGGAACAGCCACTTCCTATGCACCGTGTCCATACCCCTCATGAACCCATGCACATCAAACATGTCCCCTCTCTACGGAAATCAATCCAAGCCCATCTCCTTCCCCTGGTAGAACAAGTGCCCCATCCCAAGCAACAGCCTGGTGACCCCTGCAGCAGCCCCTCCTGTGCAACCACACCTTCTTATAGTGAGATGACCAGAACTGCACACAGCACTCCAGCTGCAGCTTAACCAACATTCTTTACAGCTCCAACATAACCTCTCCACTCTCATAGTCTGTGCTATGACTAATAAAAGTAAGTGTCCCATGTGACTTTGTGATCTGTCCTGCCGGGAATCTGTGAATATGTACCCTGAGATCCATCTGTACCACTGAGCTGCCCAGTGTCCTGCCATTCATTATATACTCTCTTGTCCTGTTACCCTCAAATTGCATTACCTCAAACTTAGAGCAAAATACTAGCCAGCACCACCCCACCCATTTGATCAACCCATCTTCGCTTTTCAGTAGTCGACAGCCACCATTTTCAATCACCCTACCAACCTGTATCATCTGCAAACTGACTGATCATCTTTCCCACTTCATCATCTATGTAGTATATGCATATATAAAAAAATAAATGATCCAGCACTGGACTGTGTGGTTTATCCCTGGATACTGGCCTCCAGTCACCCTTACAGCCTTCTGCTACAATCCTTTGTGTCCTGTTACCAAGCCAAATGCGGATCTCCTTCGTCAAGTTTCCTGAACTTCACGTGCTTCAACTGATTCAGTAGGTCCCTATGTGGGATCTTGGCCGTTTGTGCCAAGAGTCATATGGACCATGTCAACCTTCCTTGCCCATCCACACACTTGATCAAAAGCCATGTTGACTCTCTCGAAGCAGCTCTTGCCTCTCCAAGTGAGACCTAGTGTTGTTTTTCCAATTTTCTTCCAAATGGTCCTTTACCACTGACTTGAAACTCACCAATCTGTGATTCCCGTTCAGTTCCTATCAGCCCCCGAGCAGTCCTAGAAGTGAGGGCCAAAGAGGTCCACATAGACTGACTCAGCATCCTCATCACCTGCCTGACCCGAGACCTGGCTCTCATTTTACTTCACTTGGTCATCTTCCTCCAGAATGTCACCCCATTGCTGCATCACGACGTGGAAATGCGCAGCAGACCACTATGATGCAGGACACCTGCAAAGCACCGCCAGAGTGATCCAGGCAGTGGAACTGCATCCTGAGCAGACTAATGCACTGCTCGATGATGGATTGGAGGGTAGTATGAGTCTCACTGGAGCAGGTCTCCACCTTGGTCTCAGGCCTCTACATCAGCATCATCAACCATGATCTCAGTGGGTAGCCCTTGTGCCCCACCAGCCATCTTGGCAGCCTTGGGTGGACCTTGAAGATCCCAGAGATATGCGAGTGCTCCAGAATACAGCTGTTGATCATGCTACCCGGATAGCATGCACACACCTGCATAAAGTTGAGCAGGTACTCGCATACAATTTGGATATTCAGGGAATGGAACCTCTTATGATTGGTGTAGGGCACTCTTTGATTTCAAATGGCTCGCAAAGTGATGTGTGTGGTCTATAGCCCTGCACCCGAGGCATATTGATAATGGCGGTGAAGCCACAACTTAGATATCTTGTTGGGCCTGGCCCGGGTTGAAATGGATGTAATTGAATGCCCAAGTGTACAGGACATCCGTGACCTCCTTGATGCACTTGTAGGCTGATGACTGGTAGATGCCAAACAAATGCTCGTTCGAGACTAGGAATGACCTAGTGACATAGAAGATCAGGACCCTCCTCAAGCCGATGGGTATCTGAGTCCTGACCCTGACCAATAGCCCCCTGTTCTAGTACAGTGTCCAGCATTGGTAGGCCTTGCCACAGACTACAATGTTTGTCAGATGCCAGGGCATTAATGATGGTTGCTGCCAGCTCTACTTGCTCAATGCTAATTGAGTCGGGAGTGCGGGAAAGAAGGAAGGGAGAACAATCCGTAAGTTACCTATCCTGGGTCCCTCAATCCCCCCAGCATCCTGTGTCCCTATGAGTTTGGACTCTGGCGAAGCAACACTATGGTTATACCACTAATGTCCCATATGGTTGTACCCTCCCTTCACATTATGTGGCACACTGCCTCTGCATCCTCAGTGCAGTTGCATGGTCACTGGTGTGAGGTGCACAGCTGCCCTCTGGATAGCTGGCCCCCTCCCAAATGTCTGACCTCCGCAAGGATAGACCACCTAAACAGTCCACTGGTGATAGTATGTAATAGGCTAGGTTGGTGCTCACAAGGAAACAATGCTGTATAGCTCTGTGGACACTCACCTGGATGTATGGAGCAAAGTAGCTCCCAGGAATGGCATGCAGTTCAGATGGATGGTGGAGTAGAACCATGCTGACTTTCATGTGACAGGTGCCTATTGTAGGGAGCACTGCAGTGTGCATACAGTGTGAAGATCATGTTGACACTTTCCAAGTTCCCTTGACTGGGGTGACAGCTGCCAGATCTGGTGCTTGTAATTGTTAGTGGGTCTAGGATGGAATGTCCGCAATAAACCACGGAGCCTTTCCAGCAAACAGATTGCAAGGTAACCTGAGTGACATTGATGGGGTTTGAATTCAACCTCATATAAGCCCTCAGAGGTCTTTCAGCTGGTATGGAGAATGTGGGCTGCATGAGCCCCAATCTATTGGCGTCCCACGATGTGGGGCTCAATCCTCCCCAGGCCCCTGCAACCATGAAGACCCCCCATCCCAATTCACACAGTGGTACTCACACCTCCTTGCTCTCGTAACTGCTGTAACTGAACCACACTTCAAGGGACCAGCTGGAGAAATGGGAACGTTTTGGAGGTGACAGACGCACTAATGAGATTGAAATCCAGTTAATCTCCTGCAAATTGACCTCATGCCTGGCAGTTCGTGCCATTAGGAGGGACAACTGGGACAATTGCAAGTTGTTTGGTACTGGACACGGAACCACTTTTTAGTCCTGCACCTATTTTCCCGGATCGGTATGGTGTGCACCAGGCATGGTGAGGTGTGAAAATCGTACTCAAGTGTACATGACTGAAGTAATTGTTCTACTTGGAACTACATTACTGCGGGACCCTCTCAGGAGAACAGCAGAAACATTTTAGGGATATCCTCAGAGCATCACCGAAGAAGTAAAACGTCCCCATCAACTCATGGGAGTCCTTGACTTGTGAAACCAAAATGATGCTACTGAATGATAGCAAGGACTGAAATCCCTAAATATACAACTTTTGAAAATATTAATTTTTCTTGGGTTCAGGAGTAATATTTGATTTATGGGAGCCCTAATTATTCTAAGGTCTGCTGTTACTAATGTATGGGTGTAATTTCACTGAATCAACTCAGGATTGCTTGGCCTGAACATCACCTTGCTTGAACAGAAATGATGCCAATATGTTTATTTGAGTTTTGTGTTTTCACTGTTTTACTGAATCTTTTTGACACATTGTCAACACACCATCTATGATGTGCCATCCTGAGTACATCACCCTTCCAGCTGTGTTTACTCTGTGAATAATATGTAGGATGCTGCTATTCCTCTGTACCATGTCACACAGTAAAATCTCAATTTATTGTTTGGAATTCATATTTTTTGGCACAATAACATTTTAAAGCAAGTGAGAGGTGCTATGCATTTTCATACTCCTCACATCAAAATGGGACCAACCCACGAAATACTTTCATCAGTATATATGTTGCATGATAACAACGGGACAGATTACTTGGTCAAACCTTTTGTAATGCATGTGCACAGGTAAGAGAAAATATTCTGGTTTTTATTTGGAGCAGTCACTAATATGCTATTTTATAAAGCTGCTTTGATTATGTTCTAATATGAAATTGTATCTTTTCATATAGTTTTCCCCAAATTTGCTATGACAGCTTTTTTTTTTATTGTTCAATTTTTATCTTTCCTTTTCGACCGTGTCAAGGAAAATTCTATTTTTTTGTCAATTTTTTGAGTTCTCCTATCCAGTCAATTGTACGTTTTGAAAAAATATCAACAGACACGTCGCATTCTCTCATTCTGACTTCATTCTATTGTAAATGTTTGCATGCATTCGTATAAGTGGACATTATAATCAAAACCCCTGCAGTCAGTCACCACAAAAAAATAGAATAACTTTATATATTGAGATTTTATTGTCAATTGGATTATCTCAAATGTCTCCATGGAGAATTGCATCATATTAGAATAAAGCATTGTCACCGATAGTTTAAGCTTATTCACCCCTTTCACTACATCACAGATTGAAAGTGACAACAGGATTCATTTGTTTCTTGTGAATGGAGCTGTAAGCAATTGCCTTGAGGTTTAACTTTAAGGAAATAAAAGTCACTTCAATCATCCTTGTGGGAGGGTGGAGGGGGGGCGGGAATGTTGCAGGGGGACTTTGTAAATTTAATGTAAATTTAAATTTGCATGATAAAATTCTTGCACATACAGTGAGCCACATTTTAAATTTGCCCATAAGGGAAAAAGAAAACGTGTTTCTCTTTCAAGTTAAAAATTTCAGTCAAAAGCATTGTCAATGTACTCCTCTGCCTCTTGGTCATTTTTATTCATGAGATGTGGACACTGCTGACAAGATTAATGTTTGTTGCCCATTCCCAGTTTTTCTCAAGAAGGCAATGAGGAGCCACCTTTTTGAATTGCTCGAGCCTCTGTACTGAAGGTAATCCTCCAATGATATTGTAAGGAATTCTTGGATTTTGACCCAGTGACAATGAAGTGATTGCAATGCCCCATTTTAAATTGAAAAGACAATTCAGAAATAGCAGATGTTATAATAAGGTTGCTTTTGATAGCAATTAGGGGGCTGTAAATAAGATAATAAGTCTAACAGACCCAGAATCTTTGACCTCTAGATGGTTGTATGTTGGAGTTGCCCCACAGGTTGGGCTGGGGACCCCTTCTGAAGTCGCCATGCACTAACTACATGGGACATGCCTGGGAAATCTGGAATTCTAAAGGACTATTGAAACTTTCCAAAACAGAAGTAAAAGGCCTGAATTCACCGGTCATTCATGCAGCAGGACTCTGTGGTCTCGCTGGTGGCGCACCCTGTGCCTGGGTGTTTGACTGGTTTAGGCTTTAATGGGAATTCCCATTGACAGCAGTGGGACCAAAAGACTCTGTCACCAGCAAAAGGCACACTCCCTCTCACTGCTGAGAAATATGCTGAAGGGGCACCCAGCCAATCTCTTTGGATGGTTCAATTTGCTTACCAATACCTCTCCTGCCAGCCAACCTGACCCACCCTGCCTCTCAAACCAGCTTATTCCCTCGCTCAATTAATTGCCACTCTACCACCTCACCCCAGTTACCTGCAACCCTATATCCTCCCCTCACTACACTTATCTTTTACATTCATCTTCTCTCTCTAGCTTCTCAAAGTGACTTTGGGGCATTTAAGGTAGCAGAAAATGGCATCTGGTGCTGTAAAAGGGAAGCATGGCATGGCATCTCTCGATGCTCCTATGCTACAAGGAAGGGTTCCAAATAAATATGTTCCACGTTTCTAAGGAGGTCCAATTCAGATGTATGAGTGAGAAATGTAAAACTCCAGTGCAAAGTAAGTAGGAGCACAATGGCAATCTGATAGTGATTACCATTTCTCAAGAGATTCACTCTAATATTTTGTAAAATACTGGTGAAGTTGCAGTGACTGAGTGCTTTGGTAATATTTAGGCTCATGGCCTCTTAAACTGATCTAGCTTGAAGCTTCAATCTTCTGTTCATTGAAAGCACTCACCAACCTGATGGGAGAGAGTTCACAGATTAACTGATCTCTGCATGTCACCATGGCAAGCATGGAGTTGAGGCAGTTCCACACACTCTTCTATTCCATTCCTATCACTATTATGTACCATCTGACTGCAAGCAACCAGAAGTGATTAGCAACGT
This sequence comes from Sphyrna mokarran, assembly GCA_024679065.1. Taxonomy (NCBI): domain Eukaryota; kingdom Metazoa; phylum Chordata; class Chondrichthyes; order Carcharhiniformes; family Carcharhinidae; genus Sphyrna; species Sphyrna mokarran. Next base: position 29,334,707 of record JAGIQG010000028.1, read on the forward strand.
TGTCCAGGGACATTTCCTGCTTAATGTTCTGGCTAGGGATTGCTCATTCGAGAGCAATCATCAAAAGAGGAAAGAAAACAAATTAGTTGAAATTGTTCTGAACTTGTTGATTTGCAGCCTGTGAACAGGGTTGGTGCAATGTTATGACGAGAAAAGGCAAATCTTTCACGATTTCCACTTTGATCGCTCACTGTATTTTGACCCAGATTCAAAAGTGTGTGGGACCAGAATCAAGCTTAAATGTGATGTTGCATCTCTGCTTCCTCTGAATGTCAAAATAGCTTGCAGTTACTGCCATTGCTCACAAACCAAAAGTAGTCATTTGAGGACCAGTAGGTAAAACAGGGGTATAAGAAGGCAGTCATCCAATCCAATTTTCAGTACAGTTCACAAACCACATAAATTGTGTTTTGTATATCATGTGAGCTTCTGCATGAAATGGATACCTTGTACCTTATTGTCAGATATGAGCTACCTGTTCTCTTGTTCAGTAGTCTAATTTGCATTGATGCTGTTTTCACATTTCTGCATAAAGATGTTTTAGTTCCTTTTGGTTGGCGTGAGAGGGAGCGCTTATAATTAACTGGGGTATTTTTACTGTTGTCTGAAGTGACAGTCCTTTACAGTGCTATACCCAAATAAGAAAAATGGCACAATTGAACAGAATTGACTGACATTCTAATAATGTATTTCATTCTCTTTACAAGCAATCTGATGTAAAGTTTGGTGATGTGGAAGTTGCAAGGATTATCACTCCTAGGGCAGAATGTTGAACTCACTGACTCCATGCGTGGATTCAGCTCATAATATGGCCGAACCGGATTGTGTTTGTGAAGATGGTTGTATGTTGGAGGAGTATGTGTTGAGGGAGGTGCATTTGTGTGCGCATGGAGGAATGTATTTGTGGGGGGAGTGCATGTGAAAGGGTTTATGGAGGAGGGATGTGTGGGGAGTATGTGTTTGGGGGAGAGTGTATATGTGTGGGGGGTTGAAGTGTGTGTGTGTGAGGAGGAGTGGGAAGTGTGTGGGCGGGGGTTGAAGTGAATGTGTGGGTGGGGGTGTGTGTGTGTGTGGGAGGTGTATGTGTGGGAGGGGAAATGATTGTAGGGGGTGTAAGGAAAGTATGTGTGGTGTGTGCAAGGATGAAAATGTGTTTGGGGCAAGTGTTGGGTGTGTGTGGGGGTGTGGGGCTGAGGTGTTTGTGTGGAATGTACGTGGATGTGTGAGTCGGCTGTGAGAATATATATGGGTGTGTGACCATCTGTGTGTGATGGAGAAGTGAGGTGTGTGTCTATGTGGATGTGTTTGTGGGGTGCATGTGGTCAGCGTGTATGCGTGTGCGTGGAGTGAAAGTATGTATGTGTGTGTGTGTTGTCCTTTGTATCTGTGTCTTTGGTGTGCTTGTGTATGTATGGGAAACTTTTGTGTTTGTGTGTGTGTGCATGCATGTTGTGTGTGTATGTGAGGGAGAAAGGGTGTGCGTGTGTGTGAGAAAATGTGAAGGGGGGTGGAGTGTGGGTATGAGGAACATTGTGTGTGCCTGAATATGTGTGTGGTATGTCTGTGTGGGAGGTTGTAATTATGTATTTTGTGTGGGGGGAGACAGTTGGATAAAGTGTGTGTGCATATGGGGTGTATGAAATGTGTCTTGCTGAGCAATTTAACACAAATCTACATTTTCCTCTATTAGTTGACGTGAATAATGACCGTTTGTGATAGTGCTTAAGAATTATCATGCCTACCATCCATTGCTTTCCAGTGTGATAGTTGATCTTTTCAGCAGTAATGTTTTTTACCTTTTATATGACCATGTTGCATATTTTCTTCCCATTTTCAAAATATTTTTCCAAACCAAAGTTCCTGAAATGAGCATAGCTTTATAATATTCTGGAAAATTTTCCAATGTTTCTGAAATTCTATGACCACTCTTGCCGAAAAGTTTCCCTTTCTTTCCTATGTAATGACCAGCCCAGGCTGCTGACCCATCATTTGTACCAAGAAAATCTATATTGATAGATTTTTGCATCTAAAATACTTTCGAAAAAACACATCACTTTCACAAGTATTCTCAAAAGGGACCATTTTTAGCGTTGTCATAATCTGAGGCTACTGATAAATTTCTGCGGACATCTTAAATAACTCTTGTGCAACATTTGATCTGTTGCATTGTTATGTTACACATGACCCCCATGAGAACACATTTATTGATATGGAAAATTCTCACCTTGAACATAATTATTTTTGTTCAGGGAGAAGGGAAATTAGGAACCAGAGAATCCAACTGGCATGAATGGTCAAAGAATCCCAGCCAATGACTTTACTATTGAATTCTTTCTTCTGACTTCCTCATTTTGAATTCTGTGCTGGCATTTGAATGTTTTGCAGATGGTGGCTGGTTTTGTTGATTCCTTTTGTGAAACAGTAAAAATATTTGCTCTTCTTTAATCTTTGGGGAGAAATGACGAATTGGTAGTCATTGTTAATCCTTCCTGTAATCTGTTTAAACATCCCATCACATTTGCAGGAAATGTTGGATCCCAAATGACTTTATTTTGCCAACAGAATGCTCTGATACTCTGACAATTCACACTTTCTTCCATCTCACACTTGCCTATATCTCACATTTGGGTTTCCTGGGGCAATAGTTGTTCACACTAATGCTAATTGATCTAATCAGTGTATTAACACACTGCCTCCACTTGGATAGTTTCTTACCTTCTTTCTGTGACTTGTGAAATCATTGCTTAGCCACTCTTTTCATTCCAGCTCTGATGTGTGCTATTTGAATAATCTATAAGGTATTTACTCTTCTTACTAAAATTCTTGGCTTGCTCTTCTAATTATGGCGATTTCTTTTGCATGCTCCTCAATCAAGTGAGTTCTCTCTGGTTTTGTTTCTTTTTCCTTTACTCACCATCTGACATGTTCAGTAGTTTGCCAGTGTGTGAGACTTCTTTCCATTGAAATAATGTTAACATGGAAATTATTTTCTGTTGCTTTGCAGTTACTCCTAAACCTGACTGACACACACCTGTGCAAAGTTTTGGTGAGACTGCATCTGTACTACTGAATGCAGTTCTAGTCTCCACATTTAAGAAAGGATATGCTTGGATTGGAGGTGGTATTGATTGGTCCCTGAGATGAAGGGGTTGTTCTATGATGAGAGGATGAATAGATTGGGCTTGTATTCTCTAGAGTTTAAAAGAATGAGAGAGAATCTCAATTAAATTTACAAAATTGTAAAGGGCTTGATAGGGTGGATGCTAAAAGTTTATATTTTTGGATGGGGAATCTAAAACAAAGAACAGTCTCTGGGCTCGGGACCAATCACTTAGGGTGGAAACTAGATATTTCTTCAGAGTTAGGGTTGTGAATCTTTGGAATTCCCTACCCCAGAGGGTTGTGGATGTCCATCGTTGAACAGATTTATAGCTGGGATAGACAGATTTTTAATGTGTCAGGGAATTAAGATATGAGGAAAGGGCAGGAAAGTGGGGGGTTGAAGCCTAGGATTAAGCATGATTGTATTGAACAGCGAGTGGGCTCATTTGTGTTCACCACTATGTTGGACTATGATATTTATGATTTATTTCCATCCCATGTTGTCTTTTCTTCTACTGTTCTTAAGTTCAGGACTCAATTTGTGGAGGAACTTTCCGAGTTCAAAAGGAACTTCACCTGACCAAACACATGTTGGGATAAAGGGATGCTTGGTCCTGATGGTAGTACTTTCATTGTTGGAATAAAGGGTTTTGCATTTGAGCTCCACACCAAAATCTGATTAATAAGTTAGGTTGACACTCAATTGAGTACTGAAATCTTTGTAATGCTGATCTATTTATTCCTCATCTTTAATGCCATTATTCCTTTTATCATCTAACATCTGAATTGGAATTTTGTGTAATTCAGCCTAGATGGAGGAAGCAAGATCACTTCCCTGAAAGATATGAAGTGATCCAGTAGGATTTTATTGCAAGCCATCACCTTTTATTGTCTTTTTCTTTTATTAATGTGTTTTCTCTGGGTGCTCCAGTTTTGTCCCACAGTCTGAAAGATGTGCTGGTTAGGTGCATTGGCCATGCTAAATTCTCCCTCACTGTACTCAAACAGGGGCTGGAGTGTGGCAACTAGGGGATTTTCACAGCAATTTCACTGAGTGTTAAGTAAGCCTACTTGTGACACCAATAAAATAAACTTTAAACTTTAACTCATAAATGACCAGATTTATTTGCTAACATTTGAAATTTTAGCCTCTGATTTGCTACTCCATTAGCATAACTTTTGGGTTGCTGTACCCAGGTATGATAAATTTTATTGGCCTGAGCAGGTAGATGTATTCCAAAAAAAAAGAGATTGTCTTGGTGTTGGAGCCAACAGTCATCCTTCAACAATTAAATAAATTTGTCATGTGGGCTCATAACTTCCAAGTTTCTGGGTATCGTGACACTATGATTTACTGCGAAAATTCCGGGAGGTCCCCAGGTAAGGATTGCTCAGCAATTGCCAGGGAGCTCAAATTTCCTTTGGGCAATTTTGAGCCCTTGTGAGTACCAACTCATTGCAAAAGAAGATGAGACAGCAGTCTCATCCCACAAAGAGAGCCCACCCAACTGACCAATTTGACCCCCCGAGCAACTGAATCCCCTCTTCGCTGACCATCCGACCCTACCCCTGACCAACTGACACTTTTAACCCCAAATTCTTTGATCCCCACGCCCTCACTGCACCCCCCCCCCCAACCATAACCACTTACTACCTCCCTGATTTCTGAAAGTGGATGAACCTTTTTTTTATAATGACTCTGAATCTGATTGCCACTCCATGGAAGTTCAGGTCCATTATGTCATTTATACCAAAGAATGGCTGTAATTTTTGCTGATGCTTGGTAGGTGACAGAAGATATATCAGATGTTTTGAAAAGAGTTATGTAAACATGTGTATTATTATTCCTATTTCACAATTTAACTGGATCCGTGGGCTCTCTTTGTTTTGGCTTGATCATATGCCTTTTGTTGTTTGGTTTAAATATGCAGTTCCACAGGATTATTTTGGTGCCTTTGCAAATAATGTAACCATGATTTTTACTCTCCTTTGGCCTGAACCAATCTTAGGATTTTGTCAGCTGATGCCAGCAGTTGTGTATGTTAGTCTTAATCTGCTGGAAGTGTTGCTACTCTAGTAATGGAAAGCACAATGTTTTAATAATCATACTCTGAAAATGAGTTTATCGACAATAATAATTTTTGGCTTAGGCTTATTCAAAATGACACTGGCTTGCTCGGCTGATTGGCCTTCAAGAAATGGCATTAATGCATTACAGAGGATAAAGGAGAGTAATTTGATTATTCTGTTGAGATTTGAGTAATGACTGCATGTCATGAGGATTTGCCTGTTTGCTGCTCCCACTTCACCATCAGCGCAGGCAATCTTCCCCCTCTTTGGCCTGCTCGAGTGCCCTCGAAGGATGTGAGGATTCTCAGCTCTGGCATGACTCGTACAGGCTGTGCCCATTCAGATTTGTGGTGCCTGAGTTTGTCCTGTAATGATACAGATAGAGAGAGCGTCAGTGGGACTCTTGAGATTGAAAATGCTGATGAGGTGTGGCAAGTGTGGGACTTGAGTGGCACTTGGGGTGTGAAGAGCTTAGCAGGTAATGGGGGAAGATGGTGATTGGGCTTGCTGTTGGTGATCCCTGAGATGGCTGGGTGAGAGGTGAAGTTGAAGATGTGAGATATGTGCAAGGGGTCCAGAAAGAGATTGGAGGTGGGTCAGTTATCCCAGCTGAGCCAAGAAGATGATTCATCTTCTGACACTGCTGTCTCATCCTCTTTTGCAATGAGTTGGTGCTCACAAGGGCTGCTACCAAATCACAAGTGGGTTGATTATTTTTATATCTTATTTGACTAATATGAATGGTCCTTCAGAGATCTCATTGGATGAAGTAAGGAGATTGGCTATAGATTCTTATTAGAATTTGGCAGAGTACCAATTCTGGTGAGAAGAATGGAGTGATTCCTGCCAACACCATTGGGTGACTTTGTTGGAAGGTCTTCTTCTGTAGCAGGAGTAGAGTGCATCCCACTTCTGCTGCACACGATCTAGCAGTCTGGTCAGGGTTCCCTCCGAAAAGAACACTGCGGATTTCATGGTTGCTATCTCCTAGAATAGATCTGGAACAAGTGCTGGGTAGTGCTGTGGAGCCGTTTATATGGAGTTCCGTAGTGATTGCAGCAATTAAATTGTGGTGTGCAGGTGAATCAGAGAGTGAGATTTTTTGTGGGTATAAAAATTTTGCTAATAAGGCATGTGGTTCGGTTAGAAATCATGGTGTTGGCAGGATGTACTCTAATTTTCTCATCAGAACTGATACTTTGCCAAATTCTCGTAAGATCATGCCCTATCAATTTATAAATGGTCTCCTCTCCTCATCCAATGAGTCTCAGAATGGACATTCATATTAGTTAAATAAAACATCAAAATAATTTTGCCAATGACATATAAGGTAAGGATGCAAAATCTTGTTCATTGACTATTGGCTCATTTCTTGATTCATTCACAAGTCTGACTTTTGACAATACCACACTTAATGAACATAATAGGTCCTACATGTGACCACTCTTAATTAAAACATCTGACTCTTTATGTTTCTACATTGCTTTCTCCTCATCAATGTTCACTGTCTTATTTCAATGTAATTCATTGGCATTATGGGACATCGTGAGGATATGATCAAGTATTATGCAAAAATGCAAGTCTTTTTATGATAGTTTCTCATCATTTTTAGCATTTACAAGAGAGATGGTGGGCAGCTGCTCACAAGGAGTTATGCAAAGGCTGATTAGGGATAACTCCTCCTCCCTGTGTGGGGAATGTTTGCCTTGGTTCGATTGGAAGAGGTTGGAATTCCATGAGACATTATACATGTTAATCTGTATATGTCTGCTTTATTGCACACAAGTTCGAAACTCTAGTGTACTGTGCTACCTGATGTTCCTGCACTAGGTACAATTTCAGGGCTAAACCTCATTATTATTATGATGGGTATGTGTGAAAGATGGAATCGTTTGAGATGCAGTTGTCATGGGGAAAACTGCAGGTTTGATTCAGTTATATCACATATTTTAAATTGATATTGCATGGAGTATTTAATCAGTTATGTAATGAACTAAATGTTTTTTTTTCTGTGTTTATGCTGCAGTAGAGGCTGTCAGAGGTCAATCATAGTTATATCACCAGTCTCATAAAAGATCTACATGAAATACTTCCCGCATTAATGCGAGACTGGGTTATCCTTTAGTTACTTGGAAAGAAGGAAAAGCAGGAAGTATTTGTGAATGTCAGTTGAACAGCTGATCACTAATTTGAGAGCCACACATGCATTTGGCCTGGTACAATTCATGTTGGGGCATTTTCTTTTTAGTTTCAAAATTGTTGAAACCTATCTATCTTAGTAGCGTTGCCAGAATCAGTGAGTAATGTACTGATTTTCCCGCCAGTGGAAACAATTCGAATTCATTTAGGAGAATCTCCATTGTGAAGCAATTTGGGTACTTTTTTATGTTAAAGGAAATATATTGATTGCATTCTTCTGCAGTAGGATATCTGTTAATCAATTTTAAATTATCATTTCCTAGATGTCCAGTGAAAGAGAGGTAATTTTCTTAAATAAATTATATGGTTAATGAAGTGAACAATTCAGTATTATTTTACAAAGATGTGGAAACCAGGTCCTATTTGGTGCATAACTTTGGCTGTTGTTATGTTTGTGAGAAGGGCGTAGATGAAGAACACTATTCAGTTTATCCTAGTTCATCTATCTACTGGGTGCCAAAGTTATTTGGCATTTAATATCATAACAGTGACCGCAGTGTAAAAAGGAACAAACAATTATAATTATCAAAATTAATGCTTTGTATCAAATTTAATGGCAAATCTAGCAGCTTCATAAACATGATGGGGAGGTTAAGAGTAAAGTACAGTATTCCTCTTGTAGTCTAGTGATATGGTCACTGAGCTTATTATTCACAAACCTAGGATACTGGTCTGCATCCCAGGCTCAAGTCCCACCATAGTAGATGGTCAAATTATAATTCAATCAAAAAAAAATTGCGCAAGGAAAACAGCGGAGTGGCAAACAAACCAGCAAGATCTGAAGATTTGCAACTTGTGTCATTTCTTATTCTCATGATCCTTTGACTAACTCTCACATTATTAATGGAAAGTGCCACAGTATTATTTCTCCAGTATGTGTGGCCTATTTTCCAACTATGAAAGGGAGCCAACATTACTAATTCATGCTGAGATCTTTAGTGTGAAATGAGACAATGAACTACACAACCAGTGTTTTTAAACTGACCTAATTCACAATCAATGTTTTAAAACTTCTCAATACATTGTGAAGTACTGACATATTAGAAGGTAAATATAAATTTATGCACGAAGGCCAGATAGATTCTATTCCATTAAATTAATCAATTAGTGAATAAGATACATCATACTTAGAGTTGTTAAGTCTACCTTATGTTTCTAGAGTTTTCTTTATGTGATCATAGAATCCCTACAGTATAAAGGAGGCTATTTGGTTTGTACTGACAACAATCCCACCCTATTTCTGCAATCCCACATAATTACCCTACTATTCCCCCTAAAATTAGGGTCAATTTAGTATGGCCAAACAACTTAATCCACACATCTTTGGATTGAGGGAAAACCCACATAAACAAGGGGAGAAGGTGCAAATTCACACAAATAGTGACCCTCATGTTGGTGATGACCAACATGAGGGGACATAACTTTAAATTAAGAGGTGGTAGTTATAGGACGGATGTCAGAGGCAGGTTCTTTACACAGAGGGTGGGGAGGGCGTGGAATGCCCTGCCTGCAGCAGTTGTGGACTCGCCTACTTTGGGGGCATTCAAATGGTCGGTGGATAGGCATATGGATGATATTGGAATAGTTCAGGTTAGAGGGTCCGCTGGCCGGCGCAACATCGAGGGCCAGAGGGCCAAAGGGCCTGTACTGCGCTGTAATGTTCTATGTTCTATGTAGCTGGTAATCAAACCCAGATTCCTGGCTCTATAAGGCATCAGTGCTAACCACTTTTCCCTGTCCAACTGCCTTGTCTGGTCAAACTTTTTCCCAAATTGTCCAAATGAACCAAAACAAGCACACAATTTCCAAAACAAACAAATCATTTATGATTTAGCTCTTGGATTGCTCATGGAAATATGAAAGAAATTATTCCTTACGTCTGGAGACTTCAGGCTAATACTTGAGGGTTGATAACTTCAATTATATTATAATATTGAGATGTTGAAGGTAATAATAATCAGATTATTATTGAATATCATCTGTATTTGTAATCTTGGTGAACACATCTCTTCACTGTGAACATGTTATTTTGAGAGCTCAACATCCAGAAATATATCCATTGGGGTTGCTTACACCATTTTTCCAGAATTCTCCAAACTTGGTGTGATTCACACAGTCAACCTTGAGACCTTCCAGCTGCGTTTTCAAGGTAGTTGTGAGGGCTGTGCACTCTGGGGACAACCTTACCATTACACCCCATTGGCCGATGATGCAAGGTAGGCTGGCAAGATCTTGCAAGTGCCGAGAAATCAAATTCATGCTTGATTTCTCACCTTTTGTGGTCTTACCAGCACCAGATATCTGACAAGGTCAGCTTCTCACCCAGTTAAGGCATGAAGCTGAATAAATTATTTAAATATATTTTAAACCTGTTTTGCATAGATTTAATGAGCTTGGGATGTGGTCATCTGAGCTCACTTGCTCTGTGGCCTCACCAGGAGAGGTTCTCACTGGTGAGAATCACAGCTGGTCACCAGCAACAGTCATGGTGGCCTTGTCGATAGAACAAGACACCTGGGGAGTCTGGTAGTGCCTGCTTGGCACATTGGCACTGCCCACTCTTACAGAGCAATTGCCAGTTGGGCGGAGGCTGAGAGGTGCCTACTGGGGAACTGGTTGAGATGGGGAATCCAATGCACACTCTGCAATGGGGTCAGCATAGGTAGGGAGGGAGGACCCAGTGTCAGGCTGCAATGAGATTGGTAGGAGGGGAGGAAAGGAGGGGACCTACTGCCACTCTGCAATGGGATTGTGGGGGAGGAGAGAAGGGGACAATTGGGGCTGCCTGTGGGCAGGAGAGTGAGCAAGCGGCCAATCATCGGGGTGGCGGGGGGAGGGGGGGTGGTGGTGGCTGTTGGGTGGCTAATCATAGCAAGGGGAAAGGATAGTTTTCAATGGACCATGGGCTCCATGGTAGCTGTAGGGGTTGTTTTTAAACCTGAGAGGCTGGCTGAAAACAGCAGAAGCTGATTGACAGGTCATGCTGTTGAAGACTTACAAATGCTCAATGTTGGCCTCTGCTGCTCTCAGCCAGTTTTCAGGTGACTTAAGCCCCATCCCTCTCCCCTTTACAAGTTATTTCTGTTGATTTTTTTCATACACTGAGTATGTAAGATAGCAGTTTTGAACTCACCCAAAAAAACAGATATGAAACTCTCACATTTTCCTGCTTTAGACTTAGAGTTTTTTGTTGTTAAGGTTGACCTCCACAGCTCTACCTAGCTTGAAGCTACTAATATCAAATCCAGGCCTGATGTTAGCATCCACATCCTGAGCAATTGCTGGGAAGTCAGTAACTTTTTTGAACTAAGTGCCAGCTTGTATTTTTTTCCTCAACTCAACCAATGTGAAAATTCCTTTAAAGCTTTTTTCTCCCCCACCCTTTCCTAATGAAAACTGCAATCTCATTAAGATCTACAGCTCTAAGCATCCTTACTACCCTCCTCTTCTTCCCTCCCACTCCCGATACCAAACATCCCTCTCTTTTACCTCTCATCTCTATTAATTTGCCCCTATATATATTATCACAAATTTGCCACCACATACTTGGAAACATGGAATTGTTATAGCTCATTACCCACCATCCTAGTGCTTGCTAATCCAATACCTACTTCCACAACTGTGAAACTGAATAACAGTTCTTTTTGCAAGACCAAAGTACTGATTATGGTGGAAATCATGAATAAAAATGGAAAATTCAAGAAATATTCAGCAGGGCTATAGCATCTGTAGAGAGGTCCAGGTTGGATATTTTATGGACAGAGCTTATCTTTTTTCATCCCCCTATTCATGGAGTGTGGGCATTTCTGGCAAGGCCCACTTTTGCCCATCTCTTGAACTGACCTTAAACTTGCTTGGCTATTGTAGAAGGCAGTTAGGCCAGACCAGGTAGGGATGGCAGATTTCCTTCCCTCAAGGACATTATTGAACCAGATGGATTTCTAGCATAATGGATGACAGTATTATTGTTACCATTACTGAGACTAGCTTTCAAATTCCAAATTTATTAACTAAATTTAAATTCCACCAGCTGCCGTGCTGAAATTTGAACCATGTTCCTGGATCTCTGGATTACTGATCCAGCTAGAAATATTGTCCTGGAGCCAGATTTTCAGCAGTACATTAAATATAGAAACAAGGAAACCATGTTAATTCTTTAAAGATCTCCAGCTAGGCCTCAGCTGTTGTGTGTACAGTTATGTATTCAACAGTTTGGAAACAATATCCTAGTGTGGGTACAAAGGAGGTTTATCCAGGATATTACCAGGGATGAAAGAATTCAATTATGTAGATAGATTGAAGAAGTTGGAGGTTGTTCACTTTAGGACAGTGGAGATTAGAAGCCAAAAAAGGGCATTCAGACTTTAGGGCTTTTGATAGGGCAAGTAGAGGGAAACTATGACTACAATTCTTGATCTTGTTTGCCCCACCACTGCTGCCAATGAGAATGGAGAATTTGGCACTCAGCCAAAACTCCATTTGCAGCAGCAGGACAAGATCGAAGAATTCTGGCCCATATCCCCTTTGTGGGCTAGTAATTAGAGATCATAAATATGAAGTAGTTTGAAAAATAACTAGAGAAATGAAAAAATCCCCCATGTTGGGTGATTAAGGTTTGGGATGCACTACCTGAAAGAATGTAGGAATTAGGTTTTATGCTAACTTTCAAAAAGGGTTCTATACTATTCACAAGTGTGATAGGCTTAAGGGTCAGGTTTCTTTCTATGTTTTAAGTTACAGGGTGGGATTTTCCAACCTCAAAGAATGCACCTCTGTTAAGATTCTTTAATTGTGGGACATTGTTAAAATTTTCATTCTTAACTGTGTCCAGTGCACACAACTAATTATTTTGCTACAGGAAATGAATTGAATTCACTGGAGATTGGTATCTGTGATTGCTGGAATCACAGGAGAAAGCCTCAAAGCATTGTCCACTCAACACCTCTGAGTAAATAAGGAAATGTTTCAGTTTTGTGCCTTTCATTCATGTTTGGGTTCCTTAATTGTTGAGGATGAGGTTCATTAGCTTCCATGTTGAGATTGCCATCAATATCTACAACCCTTTTCTATCTGCCTACTATCTTCCTGAGTACTCTGGTCAATTAATTAGTTAAACTGTATTTCTTTGCTGATCAAGGTCTTTGATTTGTAGGTTTTATGCAGGGATTCACATAATCATAGAACTTTAGCCAGTATTTATTAGTGCTCCTGAAATGTTCTGTAGTAAAATGCTGCTTGCTTTATTGAACCATCATAAAGCAGTAGCTCCCTACAGGATTACGTTGGAATTTAGCACAGAAACAGTCAATTGGCTTAGTTGGTTCATTTGGTGTTTATGCTGCACTTTAGTTTCTTCCTTTGCTAATATAAATCTGGCATTGTAACCACCTGTTCTTTTTTTTCCTCATTTTTGTCTAACTTCCCCTTAAATGCCTGTGGGGGAGGCGGATGAGGACGAGGTGCTCCCCATGTCTGTGGGAGGTTACAGTGATGTGGAGATTCCGGCATTGGGCTGGGGTAAACATAGTAAGGAATCTCTCAACACAAGGTTAAAGTCCAACCAATTTATTTGATGATAAACTCACAAGCTTTCAGGGTTTGCTCCTTCGTCAGGTGAACGGAGAGTTCTGGCCTCAGACAGAGCATATAACAGCACACACCTGTTATATGCTCTGTCTGAGGCCAGAACTTTCCATTCACCTGACGAAGGGGCAAACCCCGAAACTGGAGATTACAATGCACAGAGGTGGTGGTGGTGGGAAGGAAGGAAGGGAGGATCTTCAACTTTACTTTGAGGTAGAGGCACCTTTTTATATTTGTGGCACTTGTTGCAGGATAAAGGAATAAAAACTGGTAGCACGGGGGAAGCACTATTCATTTTAACCACTTTGTGTGCCACCAAGTTCAATGTCCTCACTCTTTAGGGCAATTCTCTGGGCCTGTGTGCACCGATGCAAATCGTCTTATTGCTGGAGAATCACACAACATGGACCAAATGCAATTTGTGCCAAGGACATCCTCTTTTGGTAGCTTCCGCCCATTGACACTGTCCATGGTAATCTGGTTCATACCCAGTGAGGGAGTAAACTATATTAGTACATTTAAATCAAAATTTAAATACGCATTTCCAGATACGAATACTACTCCTGGTATTCACTGACCCGGTGGAACAATGGGAAACTGGCGGGAATCACTTTTGTGATGTCCGCAAAAGCGAACCAAGCTTGATGCCACACCGGGACATGGAAGTCATTGTAGCCTCAATGAGGGACATGGCTGAGCAGTGCCCTGCATTACTTCCTGGCAGTGCCAACCTGGCAATTAGGGGATCAATTCCATAATCCAGGCACGGATGAATGGAGGTGGGGTAGGGGTATGTGGTGAGGGGGAGGCAGGATGTGACTCAAACATTTAGTGATGAGTGGAGGTTGTCCCTCTGGGGTCAAGGGTTAGAGGTTTTCCTCATAACTGCGGGAAATCACAATGCACATAGGATGGCATGGGGGGAAGGCAGTGGGATGGTGAGAAGGAGTTCGAGGCACTTTTTATATTGGCAGCACTTGTTGCAAGACAAAAGAATAGAAAGTAGGTGGGTTTTAGATGTAACAACAGAGCAGGTTTACAAGGTGGTTATTGACTTCAGAGGCTAGATTTAGACTGATGAAGCATGTAAAGTAGCCAATGAAGCCTAGAATAACCATGTGATCAAACCATTAAAGAGACGATGCAATGAGCAATAACTCCAATATATCAAATCCCTCCATGTTTATGTCTAAGATTTCATAATAATGAATAACTATGATATCCTTAGTCATCAGAGAACATTATACATTGACAGGCAAGTTAGCATTACGCAGCAAATATGATACAGTTAATAGGAAGGATGATCTTCCACACTAAGTGCTTGCTCACTTAAGGAATCTAATTGAAAGTACAAATACATTCAGGTTTGTAGTAGTTGTTTCCATCTTGGAAGGTGCAACAATCTCTCCAGCAAAAGGTAGACTCATAACAATAGGTTCATCAGCTGATTGATTCAAAGTCATGGTTTCAGTTTCTGGAATGGAAGGTGGTACAGCTTGAGGTCATTTTGGCACTGATAGTGATAACACATTGGTGAATGTAACCAATAACTGAACTGGGTATTGGCGCCAAACTAACTCGCTGTCTGTCTGTACAATATATGAGATTGGACCAGTAAGAATCAAAACAGTTACAAGGACTCATCTCTCACTGGTGGCATAACTGTGTGTGCCAAAACTTGTCCTCCTTGCTTAAATAGGTGTCATTTTGTATTATCTTCCTGCATAGGATTTGTGACTGTTGATTGCATTCTACTATTTCAGATGTCTCCTGCGGTATGAATAAATAAAAGTGGTTTTCAGCTTTCTCTTCATGAATGGTAAAGCTGCTGAGTTATTGCTTGTGTGGTGTTGCAATATGTTGTTAAAAATCTGTTTATATGGTGATTTAATGAATCTTGGTCCTTGGAGGCTTTCAGTGCATGCTTCAAGGACTGGACAGTCTTTTTGTTTCAGATTCCAGCATCTATTTTGCTTTAGCCCTGTGATCAACGTCTGCATTCCTGCCTGCCAGCTGTGAAACTGTTGAGATAACAGGTCAATTTAATGCCTCTGGTCACTTGGTGGGCTTTTAAATCACAACAACACTCCATGCTACAGCAGAAATTTCCTTTTCTCCCTCTGTGAAGCTGCGGGTGTGAGCAAACCCCTTTGAAATCCTCTGATAGACAGGAGGTTTCAATTTCACCTGGGGCAGTGGGTGATGTGGAGTTCCATTCTCCACAGCTCTGCACTAAGTCCCAATGTATTCAAACACAGTTGAATTGAAGTTTCTGAGGCTCCCTAATAAGTTGAAACCTTTGAAATCCTCTCTATTCTGCTGTGAACCTTTAATCTCTGACGACTTCAATGCACAGTGCTTTGAAAGAGGCTTTCATTGCCAGCCTAATGGATTTCTAATAAGGCTCCAATCAGCTATACTTATTTACATTTTTTTTCACGCTTGAATGCACCTCAAGTACCTCTATTGATCTTAACCGCAATGTTTACAAAGATTCTAAGCCTGATTGACAGTTGTGGTTCCTTCAAAAGGAATAAGTGATGTGTCAAAGTAGAAGTTAAACCAAGCAGCTTGGTAGGGGCGAAAGGCCAAGATGCCGGGGGCAGTGCGCCATTGATACGGCCAAGGTACATAATCTGAAGTATGCATAGGTGGAGGTCTGATGGAGCAGGAGGGCTTATTGAGTGTCCTAGGGAAAAGGGATGTTGATGGGGGCTGAGGGTGGGTTGCTTTACCCTCATCCCTCTGTATTGTGGGGGCGGTTGTGTGGGGCAGGGTGGGGTGATCCATGATTGAATGATTTGGAGGGACGGGGGAGGATACTCCTCTTTTCCCAGGAGTTGATGGTGCTCCCCTGAACCCGCCATGTCGAAGCATGATATGTCCACATTTATGATTACCAATATCAAAGTCCTCCTGGTGAATTTTTTGCAGGGAGGCCAGGGCTGGTGAATGTATTGTCAAACCCACTAATTATATTATCTGATTGGGCTGGTGGGGCGGTTAGGTGACTCCTGATTGCCTTAATGCCTTTTTGGCCAATGCCCCATTCTGTGTGGCATCAGGATTATGGCGTGCTGTCTGCCGAGGCTAGAGAATCCTGCCTTAAACATTTTTTTGTGTGAATTCAGCCCCTTGAATAAAGAAGATATATTGTGCCTTTGCAATAATCTAACCAATGCCAGTTTTATTTATTTAACGCAAAGAAAAGGCTGTGTCCGCAGTTTACAGTAACCCAAGTCCTAAGCTCCAGATCTACAATACACAGGTCTGGGTTTAGAGTGCAGAATTTAAGCTCCCTCTGCATGTTTCTCATTGGATGAGCTCCCAATTAGAAAGTGTGTATTCCAAGTAGCCCACGGGGATCTACTGATCATACCCCATTTCTTTTTTGGCTGCTATATCATCCTTCCCGCACCCCACTCCCCCCCCCCCCCCCCCCCCTCCAATCAGGTTCATTTCCTCCCCATAATCCCACTGTGAAAGCATCATTTCTGCCACTTGGTCTAAGATCACCTAGGGGTGGCGCTGGATTCGTGGAGTGAACTGAATTGTGGATCTCAGCTTCCAGAGGGAGTGCTGAACTGTTAGTGATGCGGGTTCCTCTTCGAGGTTTGTTCCACTGGAGCACCTGATTCCTCAGCTTCCATCTGAGTCCTATTCCTTGTCATCCAGAAGGATGGACACCAGGTCAGCTTCAAAGTATTGACCTGTACAGATGATGGCTGCCTCGGTAGCCAATAATGAGGCCTGCTCTGGGATGGACTCTCTGCTTCTGAGATGGTCTATCTTTACCTTGTAGAACATTGGCCATGTTTCTCCATTAAAGTCCCAGGGACCTAGCTGGGACCATCACTAAAATTCCTTGTGTAAACCTGATTACTTATTCTGAATGTCCATAATGTTCATGCAAAGTTGTAATTTCCTTCTGATCTTATTGTCTGGAAGCCACCTTTATCACCATGTTTGGAAATAGTTGACTTAATTTTGTAAGAACCAGATGTCCCATTGACAGTTCCGCTGAAGTGATTCTTGTCATTGCGTGTAGTTCTGAAATACAAATGTGCCAGTTTGGCCTCTGTAGATGCCACAGCTTGTTTATTCATACCTGGTTTAAATGTTTGCACACCCATTTTCAGCCACTTGGCGCTGGGTGATAAGGTGTTAATATCTGATGCCATTGGAAAACATGAAGTTTTGGGACTCACTACTGGTGAAGGCAGTGCCATTGTTAGACACCAGGATGTAGTATCCAGTGTGTAGTGAAACGCTGTTGTAACTTTTTGATCGTGGCATGGGAGGTTTTGGAGCTCATGTGGTGTATCTTTAACCATTTGGAGTGTGGACCTACCAGGATGAAAAAAATACTGGGGCCTATAAAAGGTCCGGCGAAGTTCACATGTATGTGCATCCATCGTCTGCCAAGTCATTCCTGTGTTTGTAAAGAGACTGAGGAAGTAAGTTTTTGATTCGCCTGGCATAGGTCACACTATCTTACCAAGTATCTGATGTCCAAGTCAAGACCAGACCAGCAGAGTAGCTCCTGGCCAGCGTTTTAATTTACGATACTCCAGAGTGGCCATTTGTAGTTTCATGAGTATTGAATGCCATCTGGATGAGAGACAATGACTTATGATCCCTAGTGACTTATACCATTCTCAATACTGAGCTTGTCCTTCTTAATCAAGTAATGTTTCATCTCTTCGGAATCCACTATTTAGGGTCATGTACTTTATTTTGGATAAAGTTGGATTCTTTGCAACTGGGCCTTAATTTGCTTTGTAGACATTGGTGAGATCTTTAAAGAATTTAAAGTCATCATAACTTTCTCCAATGCTGGCAGAGGAGCTATACTGATGGCAGTGGGAGGCAGCTCAACACATTAACCTTGGCTATTTAGATTCTAGGGCAGTGCTGTGAAAGGTATTCTATTCATAAGTTGCAACAGGTCCCAACATTGTATCTTAGAATGCTACAGTGCAGAAAGAGGCCTTTTGGCCCATCAAGTCTGCACCGACCAAAATCCTCTCTATTTCCTCTACCATAGAGGAAATAGAGGGGATTGCCTTATTCTCCTTAAAAAGCCCTAGTAAAGATTTGTGGTCAATCACTATTTTGAAGCATCTGGCTTAAATGTATTGATGAAACATTTTTATGCCAAAATTGACTGCCAATCCTTCTTTCTCAATTTGAGAATAGCTTGGCTCAGCATCTGAAAGGGTCTGGATACATATGCTATGGACCTTTCCGTTCCAACTTTCCAGCGATGCAAAAGTACCTCCCCAACCTGTAAGGGGAAGCATCACACATCATGACAAGTTCCTTCTCAGGGTCAAAATGGACTAACAAATTGGATGACAACAACTATTGAATAACATTGTTGAAGGCCTCCATTTGCGGTGCCCCCAAAGAACATTTTGGATACTTCTGCAGCAGGGTGTGTGAGGGAGTCAGTGAGGAGGTCAAGTTTGGAATGAATTTCCCTTAATAGTTTACTAACTCTAGAGAAGATTTTAACCATGGTATTTTCTGAAGTTGTTTCCCCCTAAGTGGCCTTTTGTTTGTCTTTTACTGGATGTAAACTTTTTGCATCCACCTGATAATCCAAATATATTACTTTACTTGCCTGAAAGACACAATTTAGCCTCTTTGGGTATGCCCCAGCTCTCGAAAATTTCCTCAGGACCATTTCCAGATCCACCAAATGCTCTTGTTCTGAAATGTCCATGGCCAAGACAACATCCAAATATACTGTCACTTTGGGTAATCCTGGAATATGTTGTCCATTATCCATTGGAATATGGCACACATTGATGTGATCCCAAAGCCAACAGATGTATTCGTATAAGCCCTTTGTATATTGATTGTAATACACTTCTGAGATGTCCCTCTAGTTCAAGTTGAAGATAAGCAAGACTCATTTCCAGTTTAGTGAATGTATCGCCATGTGCCATCTTGGTATACAGGTCTTTGATTTGGGGCATGGGATATCGTTCTAAGTTAGAGACCCAATCAACCCAATCTCCAGAAATGCTTGACCCAGCTAAAAAACAGGGGCAATGGGCATGGCCCATGCTGTAAACTGTATGGGCCTTATTATGCCTAGATCTACAAGGCACCTGAGTATAATCTCCACTTTCTCCAATAAAGAGTAAGGAATAGAATTCCCCCTTAAATATTTAGGCATGGCATGTGAGTCAACATGAATTTTGGCTTGGGCTCCTCTTATTTTCCAAATAATTCATTATTGAAAAACTTCAGGGTGTCTGCTGATATCTTGAGATCCTGCTGGAGGATCTTCATGATGTGAAGATGCCGACGTTGGACTGAGGTAAAACAGAAAGAAATCCCACTACACTAGCTTAAAGTCCAAATAGGTTTATTTGTAGCAAAAGCCGCAAGCTTTCGGGACAGGCTGTCCCAAAAGCTTGCGGCTTATGCTACAAATAAACCTGTTTGGACTTTAAGCTAGTGTTGTAGGATCTTCAGCCAGTTTAGTCTGATTCACTGGAATCAGTCTCTCCCCGTAAGCTTGATCTTTGTCTTCACAAAATTATAAGCCCAATTTTACCGTTTTGATCCTCAGTGCTGAATCTGGGAGAATCCCAGACTTGTAAATCTGTTCTCAAGCGCTCCCATACATACTCTGGCTGAAAAATAAGTCAATCACTGAATCATGCTGCAAAAGCCTGTGGGCGAGGCTTATCATGCCCAAAATGCTGCAGCTCCAATTGGAGCCTTCAACAGCACAGTTAAAAAAAAAAATCTGAAAAACGCTCCCCTGCCACATCGCTCCCAGGCTGGATAGTGCCTCCCTCCCCCTTAATCTGGCCCCCACAGACATTGCCCTAGCCCCACAACATTATTGTCCTTACCTACCCACCCCTCCACCCTCCCCACCCCACCCCCCACTACCCAGACTGAACACGACCCCCTTCTCCTGTTTCCCACCGTCACACGCAGAATGGCAGCAGCCCCCCCACCACCACCAGAGAACAATCTGACTTGCCTCTCTCCTCCCACCACCCCCCCCACCACCAGAGAACGATCCGACCCTCCTCCTCACACTAGAAAATGATCTGACCCTCCTCCTCCCCAACCAGAGATCCATCTGACCCGTCCCCCTCTCCAGCACTGAACTGCTGAGAGAGAGCTACTGGAAGCTCTGAACTTATTTCTTCAGAAGCTGGAGCACCCGAAATAGATAATTGTGGATCATGTCTATTTTGTGCTGAATCTGAACAGGCAAATGCTGTGGTAAAAAAGGAAATGCCAGTAAATTTGGCCGTTAAGTCAATTTAAATGTATGCAAAAGCATTTAAATTGATATCGTGCCAGTTTCAGGCACTGTGCCTATCGCAGCCATTTTAGGTGCTTGGTAAAGGGGGAATTGGCCTCCAGAGATGAGGGATTTGTCGTATGGAGAGAGATTGAACAGTTTAGACCTTTACTCTCTGGAATTTAGAAGAGGGGCGATCAAATTGAGGTATGCAAGATGATAAAAGGTATGGATAAAATAGACATGGAGCAGACACTTCCAATGGTGAGGCATTGTAGGATGAGAGGTCACAGTCTTAGAATGAGGGATAGCAAATTTAAAACAGAATTGAGCAGAAACTACTGTTCCCAAACAATTGTGAATCTGTGGAAAAGTGTAGTGGATGCTGGGACAAGGAGTAAATGTGAGCAGGAGTTAGATTGATTTTTAATTGATAATGGGTTAAAGGGTTGTGGGGAGAAGTCAGGGAAACAGGGATGAGATGCATATCAGCCATGATCGAATGGCAGAGCAGACTCAATGGGCCAAGTGGCCTAATTTTGCTCCTATATCTTATGAACTTATGAAATTATGAAGTTGAGGAAGGGTCTCTTTGGCCACTCTCCCGAACATTGTGTGGCTAAGCAACAATGTAGAGCATAATTGGTGCTCTTTGGCCCCTCTTCCTATTCAGAGAATATTATTTTTGGATACTCCTTTTTTTTGGCATTTTCTAGTGGAATTGCTCTCAATCCAGATCAAGTCCCACTGATCTATTTTTTGGATTATCAAATGTTTGTTAAACATACCAATGTGTATCGTTTGTTCAGCGATGGTCCAAATTCACAATGTCCTGTCAATTTCTGTAATCTGATTAAAAGTTTGATTACAGGGTTCTCCATGTTATATTAAAAAAAGTCTCTGAAGTACGACAGAGGGCTTTGGACCAGATCTGCAAACTCCTTAAAAGTCTTTGAATCAGGAGTATCTGAGTAGTTCTTAATGTGCTGAACACTGGGGGCCCACTTGCTGGCAGTAAGGGATCACTTTCTGTTTTTCACCTTCCTCAATATTATTTGCCTGGAAGATGTCATGTATGTACTCTGCATATTGGGTATGATCTGTTATATCAAGTTTACTAAAGAGATGTGTGTTTTACTGGAGAGGCAATCTTACTCTGCCAAGTGGAGGAGAAAAAAAAAATCCTGATTACTCTCATCACCGGTGTAGTCATTGGCATGGTAGCACAATGGTTAGCACTGCTGCTTCACAGCTCCAGAGACCTGAGTTTGATTCCCAGCTTGGGTCATTGTCTGTGTGGAGTTTGCAGATTCTCCTTGTATCTGCATGGGTTTCCTCTGGGTGGTCTGGTTTCCTCCCACAGTCCAAAGATGTGTGGGTTAAGTTGATTGGCAATGTTAAAATTGTTCCTTAGTGTCCTGAGATGTGTAGGTTAGAGGGATTAGCAGATAAATGTGTAGGGATATGGGGTAGGGCCTGGGTAGGATTGTGGGTGGTGCCATCTTGATGGGCCAGATAGTCTTTTTCTGCACTGTAGGGTTTCTATGATTTCTATGATCATCACGCCAATGCCAGTCTTCTAGTATCATTTTGCTTTATTTAACATAAAGAAAAGGCCATGTTCGCGCCTTACAGCAAAACAAATCTAAGTTCTGGATCTACAATAGTCCAATCCAAGTTGAGAGTGTGGGTTAAAACTCACACTGCTCATCTCTCATTAGGCGAGTTCCCCCTCACTTCCTTCATGTCCATTGTAACAATATTACTTAGCATAAAACCATATTTCTTCTGTGACCAACTTCATGAAAGATTCAACTGCATAGAAAAAATGCTTATACAATAATGCAAATGACAATTGAATAATTGCAATCGTTTTAGTAATGTTGGATATTATTAATGGACATAATTAGTACCTTTAGAAGGTTTCAAAATATAAGCATGTTGCATCAAACCTTGTCTGAGCATATCCCCAAAATATACTGGTAATTGATATTCATCGACTCAAATGGTACCTGAATATTTCAACAAAAAAGTCATCTTTTCCTTATCTTGCACATCTGTACAGCTAGCAACTATGTAGAGAATAACTGGTGCTCTTTGTCACACTGGAAAGTGCCGAGGCATGTTGGGAATGGTGAAAATCCATTCAATAAGATGAAAAACTTCATTTGCTGCGATAATATTGGATCATTCAATTGCCTTTTGAAAATTAGGATTCAAGAACAGTTTTATGTTGGAATGTATTTTCTTATTAGCTATTTTCTCATTAGCTATGAGAAAGTGCATGAGGTAAAAATACTCATCTCAAAGAGGCTGAATTGAATTCAAGCATCTACATCAATATTAATCTGGACTCTTAGAAAGAATAATGTTTGCTTGCTTTGTCTAATCTAGTCCCCTGCTTCAACACAATTCGAATCTATGTCCAAGGAATTTTTGAAAAATGCTAGAACCTTCTAATTTCTGTATTTCTGTGATACGTAGAAATGCCTCTCTGAAATATCAAATCATAAAAAGTATCTGTGCAGGTTTCAGCTAAACTGGCTCACATTGAAATCCTGTGATGGTTCTCAGGGAAGTTAACTGGATACTTTTATTTCCAGGGAATGTTTGGGTGAAATGTGCAATTGTGTGCCAGCAACTGACAACAGTTCAATTCTTTCTTTCTAGTTCACGCATTAAATGGTGAGTAGCTGCCTTCCAGTTTCAGTAGGAAGTTCAGAACACTATAGTTGGATGACAGTTTATATTCGGTGCTTAATTTTTTTTTTCCTTCAGAATCCAGTATTGTTTCATCTCTCTCAAAGTTTGTTTAATAGTGAGCTGTCAAACTTTTTATGGACTGGAGCTTATTAAAGGAAAGTAGGTTTCTGAAAAGGTATAACATGCTGCTCCTTAAGGATTAAATTGAACTTCAAAGTTATTTCTGAACCATGACAAAAAGATTCTAAAGCCATTCAGAAATAATATTGCATTGCTTAAATGTTTCAGTTATATTTCTGCAACTGGATAATATTATTGTGAATTTAGTCCTAGGGAGTCTAGATGATACAGTTTTGAACATCTGATTTTTTTTGGCATTTGGCCATGGCAATTTATTGATACTATGTCTAGTCCAAAGATAGCATTGCACTTTTGCAGACAAGTTGGGGGTGATTCTCCTCAAAAAGATTTCCAAGTTCAAATTCTCATGAAAACAGGAGTAAATCATGCTGTTTCTTTCAGTGGGAGTTTAGAAAAGAATCTCCCACATTCTGTGCATTGCAGAGTGCAGCGTGTGAATCTCATTGAAAAGCTGGGAGTGGGGCCTATTCCCACTGAAGATTTCAGCACAAAGCGCTGAGCACGCCACTTGTATATGCACTGAGGTCGGTGCACACGCAGTGGTCTCAAACTACCAGCCAACCACCCAATCGCTGGCCAGCTGGATTGCTGGTCAGCTCCACGACCCCCTCATCACCAGATGTGCAATGGGCCCGGCTCCAATGCTCTGCAACCCCCCCTCTCCTCATTGGCAGTCCCAACACTCCTCCTTCCACATCACTAGCCATCCCAGCCCACCCTGGCACGATCACTGGCCTGGGTCAGCCTTGGCCCCTACCCCAACATCCAACCGCTGCCCTGCAGCCACAATCTCCCAATTTCCAAACTCCTCACTCCCACAGTGACCACCCTGTGCAGTCCTAACTCCCCAGCAAGCTGACCATCCCTCTCCAACCTCAATGGCCAGTTCCGATTGCTGGCCTCCCTCCCTCTGTCACTGAGCCCAAATGCAAAATGACAACCGTCCACTATTCCCACCATCACCTCCTCATTCAGACTCCACCTCTTGGCACTGCTGTATGCCCAGTGGGCAGTGCCAAGGTACCCCATGGGCACTTTGCCTCTTGGGCAATGCTATGCATGATGTGGAGATGCCAGCGTTGGACTGGGGTAAACATAATAAGAAGTCTCACAGCATCAGATTAAAATCCAACAAGTTTATTTGATAGTAAACCCACAAACTTTCAGAATGCTGTTCCTTCATCAGGTGAGTGGAAAGTTCTGGTCAGAGCATATAAAGGCACACACAGTTTACAGAATACTGAGTAGAATGTGTGTCTTTACAGCTAATCTGCTATTCAAGTCTTAAAGGTGAAGACAATGGGAGTGGAGATAGCATTAAGCATGGGTTAAAGAGATGGATCAGTGTCCCGAAAGCTTGTGGGTTTACGATCAAATAAACTTGTTGGACTTTAACTGATGTTATGAGACTTTTTAATGCCAGGCTGGCATTGCCAAGGTGGCAATTCCCAGAAGGCAATTCCTCCCCTCCCCACCCGCCCTCCCCACCCCCCGCAGTCATCTGAGCTCCTGGAGAGTTCCGATTGCTTTTTCTTCATTCCAGTAGCGTTGGGCTGCCAACTCCCTGTTAGTGGAGAGCTCTTGTAAACCTCACTAGGCTGAAACAGTCCTGGCGGGGAGAAAAGTGGGGGAGATGGAGAGAGGCTAGTGGACCTGGAGATTTCAGCCCCAGGTCCATTAATGCCATTCAAATTATATTATGCCACTGCCCAGAGCTGATGGAGCTGGGAGCTTTGCTTGGACCCAGATGCCCAGCACAATTGTACTTAACTGGCACTGTTTAAATCACCTGGTCTGCTGCGCTAAAACATCAGTGCTGCAAGATGGGAGAATTGCGTGCTAACTTTAAAATTTATTGAACATGAAAAGTTACTAGCAAACAAATACATCTATGTACTTGCAAGCAGGATACCCATTGTGGACCAATGCATGCACAAGTTCAGGGATTCTTGATTAAATGTGTGCTATAATTTAATCCTAATGCATATACTTCAGTGATAAAATATGTAACTCATAACATCATGCACTCACCCTTTGTCTGAAAATTGACACAAGGCAGATTTATCCTGCTATGCAACATGGTTAATTTTGATGCAAGACTGCCGTTTCTTACTTAATCTTCTAGTATGTTGTTATTCTTATAAAGTGATTTCCCAGTATTTTTCCACTCTACATGGAATTAGAGGTCCCTGGCACTGTGAGGTAGCAGTATTAACTACTGTGCCACTGTGACATATATACTATATATACACATAGAATCATAGAATCCTACAGTGCGGAAGAAGGCCATTTGTCCCATCGATCATAATCGCATCCAGGTTGTATCTCCATAATCCATTTACTTAAGCTAGCCCCTGACACTAAGGGGCGATTTAGCATAGCCAATCCACCTAACCTATACATTTTTGGAATATGAGAGGAAACTGGAGCACCAAAGGAAACCCATGCAGACATGGGGAGAATGCGCAAACCACACAGACAGTGATCCAAGTCGGGAATCGAATCCTGGGCCCCTGGTGCTGTGAGGCACAGTGCCGACCAAATAGTTAAGTAATCAATTCCTGTTCCATGGTAGTTTATCCCATTTCTTCTTAGCATCTCTCCTCACTTTTTTCCTTCATACTCTGCTTGCTCATCTCATTTTCTCCTCTCTCTTGCAGTTCCCTAAACTAATCAATATATGGTGCTCCATACTCATGTAATGTAGTCACATGATATTTGATAACTGGGGGATTTAAATCCATTTCAGATGGATGAATTGAAAGACTGATCCTGATTTCCATGTGAAATCCCCCACCTGTTCCTTACAGTGATCCAGTGACATAAGGTTGGAAAGTGTTTCTGCAGAAATCCACATTTATGAGTGGGAGGAAAGAGACTTGACAACATAGCAGTATTTGTGTTTAAAATGTCTGTAAAAATTCAGAAAACATTAATTGCACCAAGTTAATTGGTAGTTTAAAAAACCCATAAACATATTAAATTAAAATTGTAATGCAAGATCTGCATGTAGCAGTGACATGCTCTGCAATGGGGTTTACAGTTGAAGACAGTGATATGTAAATTGCTACTTTAATGACAAAACTACTTCCCAAAAATGAAGCAAGAACAGGCAACGAATTATTTAAAAGTTGTGTTAAGTACTTATTATCTGCAGCAGTGAATGGTATAAAACCTGCACGAAGCTTGAATTGCGTTGAGAAATAACATAATGGACATTGTGATTGCTTATATTTAGCACTGTGCAGTGTGATTGGAGGTAATGACATGGTGTGAATTTCCTATTTACATTTTGAATATGAAAATAATTTTGTGATGAGACAGGTGAGAAAGTTTACAGCTTTGTGAAATTTTGATGTTAGATGCTAATCCTGTTGATATCCCGTAAAAGGTTTTGTACTCTTCGTGTTGTGTGTATCAGTTTTATAAATTTAATGCATGATTGCCAGCAGTTCTTTGGTATCCTACTATTGGAGATTAACCATGTTAGCATACTTCTTGCTCAGTGTGAAAGAGACTAGGAAGTGTAGCTTATGAATGCAGGCTCAGTCTTCCTGGGTTGGTTGCACTCGATGGTGTGAAGAAAGTTTATATTCCATGATTCCAATGTTACCTTTAAAATTTGCCATTAGGCTCACTTGAAATCGGAGTTGTGTGAAAGCCAGGTGACGAGAAATGTCATATATATCTTCCTCTCCCCTGCATAGACAGATATGGGAATGAGACCTTGAAGGATTTTCTCTCTCCACACTCTGGGGTATTGAGCTTTTATTCCTTACAAATACCGCTGGCTTGTGCTTTCTAATTGAAACACAACTTCTGTAGGTTGCCTATTGTATTTGATTGAAGAACCATATATATGGTGGAAACAAATGTGCAAAACCTATGAGCATGCTAGTTTCATGCCATACAGGTATTCTTTACACCATTGAGTGCAGCCAACCCAAAAAAGCTGATCTGAACTCATCAATTAGCTATACTTTTAAACTACTTTTACACTCTTTTACAATGGTCAAGAAGCACACTTGACCATTAATTAATTAGATCTTAAGTGGAAGCTTGAATTTGCGGGTCTTGACCGTTCTATTTGGCTTTAGAACCTGCCTCCAACATATAGAGTATCCAGGAACCACTACTAATCCTGCTTAACTAATCTACCAGTAGTTGCTCTTTGGGCTCACTCGTGGTTACTTGGATAAGCTAGCAGAGGGCAAAAAGTGTCCATTGGGATAGTATCTTTGTATGAGATCATGTCTTCAGGGAAGAAAAGGAAAAGGTATGTGTTAAACCTGCCTCTGAAGAGCTAATATATAGCAGCAGAAAATAAGTTGGGATACCCTAATTAAGAAAATGAATGAAATGGAAACCAAATTCTCTTCTATCAACCTGTCTAATGTCCTGGCACCTGTCTCATCTGATCTCCTTTGAGGTTTGGTAACTGTAGACTTCATTAGTGTAATGAGTTACTGCATGCTACTTGATGAAACTGAAAAATGCATACCTTGTTAAGAAATGTCAATCAAAAATATAAAACCTAATTTTTAGGTCATTTGTAAAGTTATGCAAGCTTTCCTCTTTCTAATGCTGGATGACAAATTTTATTGCCTTTGTTGTTTCTTGTTCAAAGACTTGAAATGCTTTTAGCTGAAGAATTTGGCAGCCACTTCTAAAATTAAAACAAAATGGTTTTGCAGTGTGAATGAATCTATCTCTAGTTTTTGTCCCTGTTTTAAATATAGAAACATAGAAACAAGAGTAAGCCCTTTTGAGCCTGCTCCACCATTCATTTTGATCATGGCTGATCATCGAATTCAGTGTCCTGATTCCCTCCTTCCCCTCATATCCCTTGATCCCTTTAGCCCTTAGAGAACTATATCTAATTTCTTCTTGAAATCAGACAACATTTTGGCCTTGCCTCCACCACTCCAGCAACTGCTCAGGTTTGATTCAGAGAATCTGGGTGTTGATTGGGCAGTCGAGACCAAGTATCCCTCGCCGACACTCATCACCAGCCAAGATTGGATGAGTAAATAGATACAATGTGGACAGATTAGGATAATCATTATATCACATTTTTCCGACCTTACCAATAATTAGCACAATTATGGAACGATCCTTCAGCTGGCTTAAACATACAAAGTCCTATCTTCATTCTACAATGGGCAAGAATAGATTGTCTGGGTTAGCTTTGGTCTCCATTGAAAGACAGTTGGCTGCTGAGGTAGATTATAGTAATGTTATAGATAACTCTGTTAGAATGAAGCCTAGACGAAAGAGGCTGTTGTAGTTGCTTCATAGAGTTTTCATATTGCTGTTTTGTTTTCACTTTATGTTTAAAATGGTATCCCTTCCCATTCTTCTATTTGAAATCCAACCTGGAGGACCAAAGCTGGATATATCTCCTGTTCTCCTGGATGTGCCTGGAGATATTGCTCTTTGACCAGGATTATGTGAGCCATGTGCAAGAAGCCTCATTCTGACAGTATTTCACTTGCTTCCACTATCCGGAAGCCTAAATTGAGGGACTTTTGCTTTACACATGGAAATACTAATGACATGAGCCCTTTTCAGTCATGACCATTCACTGGGGAGGATTTTTGGAGTCTCAAGGTAGGTGCTGTCTACCATGACGTCACATCGGCATGGTTTATAACATCCATATGTGAACCTGTCGCGGGAATCTCCCCAGGGCATAATGTGAGTATAACTCCTGGGGGAGAGAGACATGACCAGGTATTACCCTATCCTCAGCACAGGTTGCCAGTGGGGAAGAGCTGTGGTGGGCTGGGGATAAAGTCTTTTTTTGGTCTAAATATAGCGCCCTGATCTCAGTGCAGCTGGGCTTTGCCGGCGTGTTGAGGACAGCCCCTTTACATGATAGTGTGAAACTCGCCCACCTGTTTTTTTTATGATAAAGCATGGTAAGATGTGGAGAGAAAACTAGCCTGGTCTGTTTTCCTCTCTTCACCCCCTGCCTCTGATTGCTGTGAACAGCAAATGGCATAAATGAACAGAAGCTCCGCACTTGTTGGGATCTCTATTATATGAGACCCATATAAACAAACGTACTGCTGTGTGGGTTTAAATTTGATCCACACCTTCTACCCTTCCCCCATCGCCCATCAACTCCTAGTATCATGCTTCACCCTGAATCACTGTCCAATGGATCAGTAATCCCTGGTGAAAATATACGTGGGTGGATGTATGTGAAAGTGTAATGGTGGAACTGGTCTTGCAGATTCACTGATTGTAACTAATACCACCCTGGACAGAATTCTCTCAAAAAGATACCTAAGGGTGAAATCATACAAAAAAAGGCAGAATGTTGGCAAGAAAAAGAGCGTGTTTCTCTCCAGGCCAGGCCAGTTTTCTCTCCACATCTTACCATGCTTTGTCATTAAAAAAAACAGGTGGGCGAGTTTCACACTTTAGGCTACACCTTCAAGCCCTGTTGGAGAGATTTAGGATAACCTGGGACTAAAAGACTAATAAAATAAGATAAACTAAGAGTGAATATCGTACTGTAAAATTACAGTGAATGTAGTGTAGTAAAAGTACAAAGTACCTAAAGTTATAAAGGTACTATTTGTGTAGAGGTTTATAGCATGGAAACAGCCCTTTGGCCCAACTTGTCCATGCCGCCTTTTTTTCAAAACCCCTAAACTAATCTCAATTGCCCGCATTTAGCCCATATCCCTCTATACCCATCGTACCCATGCAAGTATCTATGTTTTTTGAAAGATAAAATTGTACCCGCTTCTACTACTAGCTCTGGCAGCTTGTTCCAGACACACACCATTTTCTGTGTGAAAAAATTGCTCCTCTGGATATTTTTGTATCTCTCCCCTCTCAGCTTAAACCTATGCCTCTAGTTTTAGACTCCCCTACCTTTGGGAATAGATATTGATTTTCTACCTTACCTATGCCCCTCATTATTTTATGAACCTCAAAAAGGTCACTCCTCGGCCTCCTATGCTCTAGAAGAAAAATGTCCCAGTCTATTCAGCCTCTCCTTATAACTCAACCCATTAAGTTTCGATAGCATCTAATAAATCTTTTCTGCACTCTTTCTAGTTTAATAATGTCCCTTCTATAATAGGGTGACCAGAATTGCACAGTATGGTGCCCAGTATGATGCCAAGTGTGGTTTTACCAATGTTTTATACAACTTCAACAAGACGTCCCAACTCCTGTATTCAATGTTCTGGCCAATGCAACCAAGCATGCTGAATGCCTTCTTCACCACTCTGTCCACCGGTGACTCCACTTTCAAGGAGTTATGAACATGTACCCCGAGATCTCTTTGTTCTGTAACTCTCCCCAGCACCCTACCATGAACTGAGTAAGTCTTGCCCTGGTTCAGTCTACCGAAATGCATCACCTCACATTTGTCTAAATTAAACTCCATCTGCCATTCATCAGCCCACTGGCCCAATTGCTCAAAATCCCATTGCAATTCGAGATAACTTTCTTCACATATAACCACTATTAGAAAATTTGAACATGTATTTCTGAAAAACATATTAAAATGTACATCTTTGCCAACGACAGACTGCCCCCAAGGCATAGTGGGATAAAAGAGTAAGACGACATTCTCTAAAAACAATACAGCCACAGAACATAGTTTTTATTTGTATGTTTTATACAAGCTTCCTAGAGAGTAGAATGAATAAAGTAATACAACTTTTCCTGATGAAAGCAATGGGAAATAAACTTTTGAACTTCTTGGAATTATATATTTGGAGTTGCCAGGAGGCGGTGGGAGAGAACTTACTGGATTTACATAGTGGATTGCCAGAGACAGTGGGCGAAAACCTCCAGACTTTATGAACCTACGTATTCTCACACTGTCAGAAAGTGGAATGTTATTAGCCAAGGTAAATGACTGATGTTAAAATGATTGGCTTATCCAGTTAGGATGAACACAGTAGGGCAGATGATTTCTGAGAAAACTACAATTATACTACTAATAACAATGCAATTTAGCATTGTTTGGGCTGTCCCAAACTATTCTTCTGCACATGTGGACCAGACCTTGGCAATAAAAATACATCTTCAATCACGGGGCTCCATGAGTTCTTTGTATTTGTCGAACTACAATTAAAAAAGAGAAGTCTTCCACATAAAAGCCAGCATAATACTTAGGTCTCTGAGAAACTCTTACAAGCCCCCAAGCCCTACCAATCTCCGCCAGACATTGTCAATCTAGTTAGTGATGCCAGGGATAGTGTCAGGACACTACTTAGACATTTTCCTGACCATCTAGGGGATTCAATTACCTCTCAGCCCCCAAGTGTGGCAATCATGACTGGTTTTCATTTTTGGAAACCAGTAATGATTGGCATCAGGTTTCAGCTGTCCCCGAGGGTTGGGAAATCCCAGGAGCAAGAGAATCTGGCTTAAAGGTGACACAGTGGGGGTGATTGTTTGAGGTTGGTAACCCCAGGTGGGATTCATGATGGCCCATTGAATTGTTTGTGATAGCCAAAATAGGATTCTTGTAGGGCATCAAACCTGTTGCGAGTCTCCTAGTCTACTTTGCCTGCCACAATCAGCTAGGAACAGGATAGCCAATAAGGTTAAACTAATACTTTGCCTGATGCAATTTTTTCAAAGCCATCTCGATCTTTTGGGTAAGATGAAGCTTACATCAAGCTTGGAAAAGAGTACAATGCTTCATCCTGTCATCTTGGATTTTGTTTGATCAAGCCCAAGATGGAATGCAATATCTTGTCTTGTCTTGTCAGCTTGGATCTTGTTTGTCCCTCATATAGGGACCATGATTGGACTTACTTGAATTGACTTTTTTGATTAGAATTAAAATACTGAAAGATACTAATAGAAAATAGTATTTCCTCTTTTCACCGCATCTGGCCCCAGTTTTTTAACACTGCAGTTTTTTTTCCAAGTCTTTGAAAAAAGTCTAGAAAGCACAAATCTTTTCTAATTTTTTTAAATTGGCATTTTTCTTAGCCTGCAGAGCTTCTCACAGTAACCTCCATTCTTAACACTTTTTACTCCAAATATGTCTTTACTGTCTCTGTCAAGCTTGAAGATTGGAAATACTTTTGTTTTTATCTCTGAGCTCGAGAAGGCTGAGGGAAGATTTCACTGAAGTGCATAAAATTATGAGGGGCCTTTGGTACGTTGGGTATGAAAGGACCTATTTGTAAAAGCAGAGCAGTCACCAGGGTGTATAGATTAAAAGTGAATGGTTGATGAAATAAAGAAAAATTGAGGGGAAATTAGTTGAGCCTGACAGTGAGGTTTAGGGCTGGGGATAGAGGCAGAAAACTTCTAAAACATGCAAAGCATGGTTATCCATTAGAAGAACCATCATATACAAGGCTTCTGCCAAGGGCCAAAAAATGATTCCCTTTCAGGTGGCAGACAGCTGATGTGCAGAATAGCAGCCTACTTTGCTATTACTTTCTATGAATCTATAGCCAGTCTTATCACTTCACCCAACTATAAGACATTAAAATAACTGCGGTATTGACATATGGCTGGGAGGGTGACTCCCCCCAGAAAAACTAAGTGCCAGTGGCAGGAAGAGCGGAGTTGTTCTTGTCTGATTTCTGGGTGAGCTGAGTGAAATAAATCTCCGGGACAGAATCCCTAACGTGATTCACTCAAGTATGGGGTAAGAGAGCCTGAACCCACTGAAGAGGCTGGCATCAACGCACTGAGTGTGCATGTGCTGTTCTGTCAGTGGGGAGCCTGAACTTCCCACACCTCACCCCTATCGCCGGCCTCTTGATGATCAGCCTTCTGATTGCTTCCCGAGGCCAACCCCATCTCCTTCAATTGGTAGTCTCCATGACCTCTGCCCCTAATCCCAACACCCCCCCCAAGCTCAGTTCTGATCGCTCCTTCCTGATGTCCAGCAGGACCCCCATCCCCAGCCTCAAATACCTCCCTCCCAATCCCACCAACCCCTAATGCAGAATGCCCAGGGGTTCCACCCACGACCACCGATTGACCTTGCTGCCCTCAGGCCCCACCTCCTTTGCACTGCCCAGTGGACGTTGCCCAATGGGTCTCACGTCCAAATTCCAGGAGCTTCAATAGCCTCTGTCCCCAGCAGCGGGGTGATCAAGCCTGGTTGCCTTTGATGGGGACCAGCTTTAATACCCGCTGGTGGGAACATCTCCTGATGGGCTGGGAGACATTGGTAAGGATACTGTCCTAAGCTCACTGATGATATGGAAGTTCAGATTTTACTGATTATGTTAAAAAAAAATCCTGGAGAGTTGCAGTTGGCAGAATGCCGGTCACAAATCCCATTTCAGGTCCCCTATTCGTAACTCCCAGCCCATTGCACTATTTGAGCAGTGCAACAGGTAGGAGAATTGTCCCCAGATGATGCAGAAACTTGTCCATTTGAATATTGGCTTCCAACATGTCAAGTTCAAAGATCTGTCAGATGAAGGTGAAAGCCTTGCTTTTGATGTACTGGAAAATTTGAACTGTTTGTTTCACATATTACCTCATTTCTCTTTAACTTTTTCAAGCCTCTGGTCATGTTCAGAAACCCAAATGTTTTAGAACACCTTGTTTACATTCACTTTCACATCCAGTGTCTTTTACTTGCCTCTTGAATGACAGGTCAGACTATTTCACAGTAGGCTTTGTTTGTTTTGATTTCCCTACACAATTGATTAAGTACGAATAAGCACTTCTATTTGTCTGCTGCCATTTTTAATTGCAGTATCAAGCATGCTTTCTCTCTGATCTGAAGGCCTTCTGTGAAAGACCAGTCGCACAGTCGAACTGCTTTTTTTGTCATAGTGGGTCTTTTTTGATCTCTTATGCCAGAAGAGCATGCGTGAACTGGAGGTTGTTTTCAGCCAAAGAAACAGCAGGCACAACTCTCCTTGCCACTGATTTTCCAGCTAATGACAGCACTTAGATTTTTATCAGGAGAATCATGGCCAGCATTTTTAAATGATGATTTAAATGTGCTTATCTAGTTCCCGCCCTTGCTAGGCTGAATTAGATTATGTCGATGCTCAGGGCAGGGAGAATCTCAGAGGGGGTTCTTCATGTCACTTGACTCACCTTGGCTCTTTCCCATGATTCTCTCATCATATACGACCCCTGCATAATCTGCACGAGCGCATGAGACTGGAGAATTGCCTCCCTGCCCACTTCAATTTCAATACAAGAGAAACAAGCTTTTTCTATAGTGAACTGCAAATTGAAAATTATCATGCAATCACTTGAATCTGACCATTCACTGCAGTTATGAATATGAGGAATTCTGTTTGGGGTTTATTGAAATATAGTCTAGCCCTGTATATCTATTCCCCAGCAAGAAATCAGTGTCCTAGCACGGTGGGAAAAGAATGAGAGAAGGTGCAGTCTCTATGCTTAGGTTTGGGGTGACAAATTTAAACTCGTCCACAGCATCTCCAGATTATCACAGTGGATGGCACAAATGCTGCCACCATTTACAGCTCTGGGTGGTCATTATTTGAATTCTGGATGTCTGTAAATTGTTGTCACAATTTGTCATGGATCATGTTGTGCTCTGATATTCCTCAAAGCTCTTGCTTGACTTGAAGTATGCTTTATAGCAGTAAATGTTGAGATCTCTTAAGAGAACGTGTGAACACCAGGCTGAATGTTGACATTTGATTGAGGCAAGTCTGAAGGCTCAGGTCCAGAAACTGTTTGTTTGTTCCACTGCTGAAAATAAATTCTTTGAGTCTTTTCATCAATATCAGTTAATTGAAAGGCCCAGAACTATGATAAAATTAATGTATTCTTTAATGAGAAATATAATCATTTTTATTCTTGCATCCTGGCTATCTTACCTTTACACAAAATACATGGGCCTGAGAGATACATGTTTTATGATTGCAATGGGAAATGATTTAAAGAGAAAGCCATAGTGTCTCCTCTAACTGAATAATGACTGTGATGTTGGCTACACTTGCTATGACTTGTGCCCAACAGCAGCCTCATTGCCTAAGAACAAAAAATTCTGTCCTCTGTTCGTACCCAAATTATCATCGATGTCCATTAGCTGTATCAGTTAGGGTCGGGGAAGGATTCATCGTTGTATATAATATTTTTACCAATAACAGTACTGACAAAATTGATCAGTTATTTTTAAAGCTGTCTGAGTATGGATCGATTGTTCCTCTTATACAGGTATAAAATGGACCAATGTGCAACAGACTTCAACTGGATAAATTATCCGTAAATCTATGTCTGTAGCAAGAGGCAGCTGAAAATGTGCTTAAAAAAATAAGAACCAAAGAACAAATGTCAGTGATTATAAATCCTAAGGTGTCACTGGGTTAAAATCCTGGAACACTCCCTAACAGCATTGTGGGTCACCTCAGGGACTGCAGTGATTCAAAAGGCAGCACACCTTCACCTTTGCAAGGACAGCTGTAAGTGAATAAAAAAAGCCCCTGCACATCACACCATCCAACTTTTATGTAAAAATTTCTACAATGTCTACATTGCTCTGCACAGTTCTTTCTGTATGTTGATAGCTCTTTTTTTGAAAAGGTTTCCTAATATTGTCCATTCAATTTGAGTTTGTGTTTCATTGAGCTACTGCCATTGTTTCTTTTAATGTTTCAGATTTCCCATTTTTATAGTTTGCTTATATATGAAGGATTATCTTAGTCACCTCCTTGAAGACTGAATTGTCAAACTCCATTATTTTTGTGTATGCCAAATTTATAGGTTCAAAATTAATTCAAGATGAAACTTGCCAACTAAATGTTTATGAAACTACAAATATAATTTAAGAATTTTTAAGTGCTTTTTGGAGACATGTGAAATTCGCTTAAACTGTATTTCCAAACTATAAGTGAAAGTTAATAAGAAATCAACACTTTGGGGGTCATTTTACTATTGCATTGCATCTGTTTCCGAGCACAAAAGCATGGTAAAATCAGATGTGAGGCGATTAGCATGATCCATATCCACATACATTCCCACTTTACCAAGATCCGAAAATGGCTGTGATTGACACCATGCCCAAAAAGGGGGGCATGATATCAATTTAAATGCATTTGCATGCATTTAAATTGACTTAATGAGCTAGACGTCCAATCTCACCTGCATTTCCCCTGTTTACCATCACATTCGCCAGATTCGGTGTGAAATAGACATGCTCTGCAAAGGTCTGTTTTGGGTGCTCCAGTTTCTGTAGAAATAATTCAGAGCTTCCAGCAGCTCTCTGTATCAGATCATGGTAGGGAGGAGAGGGAGGGAGATGGGCCAGATCATTCTCTGATAGAGGGGAGGGAGGAGGAGACGGGTCAGATGTATCTTTGGTTGGGGGAGAGAGGGAGGCCCAATCATTCTCTGGTGTGGGGTGGAGGGGAGGAGGAGAACCAGATGGTTCTCTGATTGGAAGGGGTGGGCCAGATGGTTCTCTGTGGTGAGGGCAGGAGGGAGGGTCAGATCTTCTCTGGTGGGAGGGGAGGGTGGCCAGATGGTTCTATGATTGAGGGGAAAGAGGAGACCAGATTGCTCTCTGGTTGAGGGAGAGGAGGAGGCCAGATCGCTGTCTGTTGGGCATTGGGGAAGAGAGAGGCCTGATCATTCTCTGGTGGGGTGGGAGAGGGAGGCCAGATGGTTCTGTGGTGGACGGGAAGGAGAGAGGGCTAGATAATTCTCGGGGATGAGGGGGAGAAGAGAGGACTAGATCATTCTCTGGTGGATGGGGGAGGGGGATTTGGAGGAGGAGACCAGATCGCTTTTTGGTTGGGAGGTGGGAGGAGGGGGCCAGACCTTTCTCTGGGGTGGGGGGAGTGGCAGGGGTAGGGGGGTCTGCTGCCACTTTGTGGTGATCAGTGGGGCAGAACAGGGAGGACTGTTGCCACTCTAGGCAATTGGTGGGGGAGCAGGGGGGCCCATTGCCACTCTTCAGGCAATCGGGTGGGGTGCAAAGGGGATAGAGGATCGTGATCAGTCTGGATAACAGAGGGGAGGGTGGGTGAATAGGGAGACAGTTATGTTATGAGGAGGGGGTGATATCTACAGGGACCATCACTCCTGGGTTGCTTTATCTGCTTTTTGCAGCTCTGGAGCGGTGTGACAGGAGCGCTTTTCAATTTTTTTACTGCACATGAGCAGTTGAAGGCTGCAGTGGAGCAGCAGCATTTTGAACGTGCTAAGTCCTGCCTATAGTGTGATTCCAACTTGTTTTTTTTACAGGCTGAGTGCATATGGGGGTGCCTGAGAACAGGTTTTTAAGTCAGATTGAATTGTGCCCAGATTCAGCACTTAGAATGAAAATGGTAAAATCGCCTTCTTTATTGGTTCTTTTTTTTGCATTTGAAACCAAAGTATAGATTCAGGAGCTAACCATTCAACTTCTGAAGGGAATAAATCATCTTAAGAGCTATAAGAAAGCAACTTGACTACTTCTGCACAGTCAATATTCTAGGATATGGTAGTATAATAATTCAAGTACTAGACTAATAATAGACGGTAAGAGTTCAAATGTCAATATCACTGGTTATGCAATAAATAGCATATTGCCAACAGTCTTGGAGCACATTGATTTTTTTTAATGTCTTCTGAATATAATCATCTTTTGAAATTAAATATCAATTGAATAAAAATGATGAACATCCTATGATTTACATTCCTTGGCTGTTGTAATAATTCCACCAGCGCAGTCTTCCATCACCAAAAATCTTTTAATGATAACATAAGAAAGAGTTGCACCCAGGGCTTACAGCATATGAGTCAATACTTGCAGACCTACAGAATATCAGTCTGTGTTGACGCAATGGGTTTTAATTCCCTGTTGCTCACTTCCCATTGGTAAATTTTTGCTCTCTCAGTAAGGGAGTTTGAACTCCAGAAAGCCCATGGGAGAGCTATTGATAATCCCCCCCAAACTTTTCATGGCCATTATAACCGCTATGCACATTATTTTGCTATATCGCTATACCGAAGCAGATAAAATAAGTGATCTTAATTCATTAGAGTTTTTTAAAGCTACCTCTCTGAGTCTTTAAAATGGAAATTCACCATCTGGGAAATTCTTAAGTTTTGCATGATATTTTGCCCAAACATTTTAATGGATGGATGGATATAGACCTGAACTTCAAAATTGCAAGTCTTGGGGCACAAATTCATTATGTTACTTACTTTATATCAATCTGTTAGTTTTGGCATTCTGCACTTCATCAGAGATGCAAGTTGTCCAGTGTTGTGTGGAAATGCCTCTCTATTAATTATTGGTGAAGAAGGGTTTTATATAATTGTGATTTCCTGAATATTTATTTCATCACTGATGAGATCTATAAAAATGCATCTTCTCATGTAATCAGGAACTCAAAATACACAATTTGGGACAAAGGAACTCCAAATTAGTACTGATGGAAGTTATGTCCTTTGTTGGACAAACACAGAAGGGAAATGAGAAGATTCCACCTCCTGTGTTCGATATATAGCACATCAGTGGATTTATTCTGAGTTATTGTTTCCCTCTGTGAACATCAGTCACAACTGTACTGCTTTGGAGAGTGAGTAGTATCTCTAAATAAACTTCTATACACAGTGTTTCAGCCAAATTTTAAAATTATGATCAAAATTGGTAAGCATTCCCCTAAGTCCTGGTTGGAGCAGAAAGAAAGGTGGGCACGGGAACTTGATTCTGCAGAGGCTAAAATTCAGAACTTCGATCATTGGATGAATCTTTACAATTAAGTTCTCGGAACTTTAAAGCAGGTCCTGTTCCCTAATTACAAGTGCTGAGAAAGTCTTTTACATGCGTTTGCATGTCACGTGCTCTTAAAAGACCAACACGCCAGAATTAAATTCTCCCTCCTAATTGTTATTCACAAACAAGAAATATGTGCCATCAAATTCACGACTACATTTAAGTGGTATGTCCCAAGTGGGGGTTTTATCTTCCCAGACTTCTGAGTGCGTAACTGCTAATTTACTCTCTTCTATGAACATTTTTCAATGGCAGGCTGTGTTTGAGCTGTGCTGTCAGTCGTCCAAGATATGTGGAGCACGGAAAGAGGTAGGATAGAATCTTTAGGGCAAGGGTGAAAGAGGATGGACATGGAAGGCAGATCAGTGGAGAAGGGTGAAGCTTGGTTAGGCAAAGGTGCAAGAGTCATTGAGGCAGTCTGAAAGGGTATCCAGGGAAGGAAATCAGACCATCTGGGGGAGAGTGAGAAGGTGTCTAGGGAAGGAAGCCAGACAGTCTGAGGCAGAGTGGGAGGGTATCTGGGGGAGAAGGCATACTTCTCACCCAGGGTGAGAATGTACTTGGAATCAAGAGAGGATTTACATGAGGGTACTGGGAAGTACAAGTAACAGTGGCAGTGAGAAGAGAAAGTTTAATCTAGTAGGATGGTAGTTGCAGAGTCATGGATGGGTACTGGATGTGGGTGGTTGTGAAGAATCATGTTACAAATAGCTTCAATAACAGGAGGGGTTACAGTCCAGAAAGACATGGAAATGTTGACAGTTATGGGCTTAAGAGGGAGAGCAGGCAATAGGGTCAACAGGTGATAAGAGAGAGAAATAAGAATGTGGTGTTGATGAAGCATGATTGAGGACTTTGACAAATGAATGGAGAAGGAATGTTTGATGGAACGTCTTTAAAAAGTAATGTGCATTATTTTTCTTAA
This sequence comes from Sphyrna mokarran, assembly GCA_024679065.1. Taxonomy (NCBI): domain Eukaryota; kingdom Metazoa; phylum Chordata; class Chondrichthyes; order Carcharhiniformes; family Carcharhinidae; genus Sphyrna; species Sphyrna mokarran. The sequence goes on from JAGIQG010000028.1 coordinate 29,374,415, forward strand.
CAATAGATCCAAATGTAATGCTAAAACCCAAGTGGGAGAAATGGCTTATGGCATGGGTCTGTTCAGTAGGGTGAACAAAGAGGCACCTCATAATAATGAGTCAGCTGGAAACTATTCTAGAGTCTCTTCTTTCCATGCCCAACCCCCCAGTAAAGCAGCATTCCTCTATAACTCATTTTTCTCATTCAAGCGAGATTTCAGCAAGATCAGCAACTGTGTGCTGCAGGGCATCTCTAAGTAACCAAGGCAAGGGTGCAGTTACATGATGCGTGGATGAAAGACTGCAACAATCTGCCTCTTTAGAACCAGTGTTTGAGGGACAGTGGAGGGGCACAGCTTTCATTAGCCAGATTAATGCAGCATGTCTCCATGCAGATGAAAGTATGAATGAGAGGACCACTCGTCTGTGGCCCATCAGGATAGACTTCACAATGATGAGTTGGGGGAGGCTAAGGTAAATAAATGCTTAGATATAGGGCTTCCTATTGACTGAAATGATTAGGGTTGGAGTGAAAATGTCAAAGAATAAACTGACTAAATGGATTACTGCAATTTGTTCACAGATCACCTCAGGCCTTCATGATAATTGCACAAAACAATCTTGCCTTTCTACTGACTAAAGTTCAGCTGAGAAGGAACTGGAGCAAGGTGCCCAAGAACAACAAAAGTCAGAGCAGCAAGAGGCAGCAAGGCAAAGCCTTGAAACATGCAGAATGTTAATGATCAAAGCCACTACAATGGCGAGCATTAACCTGAAATCAGATAAATCTTGGGTGCCATGGCTAGCTGCAGATGAGTAGGAGGCAATGCCAGAGATGTCTTTGGATCTCCTGGGATGTGGTTAATTATATATGCCAAATGCTCAGTGAAGTCTTGTGCCCATAAGGACTGGGAGGTAATTCTATGTTGGTGGTATTTAAAGTGACAGTGACCCTAAACCTCTTTTGCCAGTGGTTCTTTTCAGGCTCCACTGGAACACATGTGCGAGATATCCAGTTGGCCACACACAAGTGTATCTGGGAGGTGACAACTGCCTTCTTTCGAAGAGCATATGATTTTTGAGAAATTTGCTTTAGATCTTGAGAGCCAGGAAACCAGTGTATTAGGTTTCAATTGAATCATAGGATTCCCATAATTACAAGAGGCTATTGACTGTACAGACGTGGTGCTGAGAACTCCTTGAGAGCAACAACTGCATTAATGAACAGGTTTTCTTTTGCATGTTAAACCGATATGTGATTACATGGAACAAATTTTTCAGGTTTGTGTGTGCTATCTAGAGAAATCTCACGATGCCTACATTCTCAACTACTTGCAAGTGCCACAAATCTTGTTGATTTCTTGTTCATCTTGTTGATTTCAGAACTGGCTCATGGAAAATAATTAATGCAAGACCTGGCTGACTAAACCAGTCCAGCATCTGCAAAGTGACGATGAGGTGATGTATAATATGGCACATGCCTTAACAAGGACCATTGAGCAGATTTCCTTCCCTGAAAAACATTAGTGAACTAGTTAGATGTTCACAACAATAAACAGTGGTTTAATGGTCATCATTAGTCTTTTAATTCCAAATTTTCATTGAATTCAAAATTCATCACCTGCTAGAGGGATTCGAACCTGGGTCCCGAAAACATTAGCCTCTTGATTACTAGTCCGGTGCCAATACCACTATGACACTATCTCCCTGATTGACGGCCAGTGATTTGCAAAAGAGGAAGTAAAACTACAAACTGTCAATCAAGCATAGAATCTGTAAACAATGTGGTCAGGATTAATGGGGTACTTGAGCTGAATGAAACCATAAATGGAGATTGAAATAAGCGCATGTAGTTGGAGGATGATAGAAATCCATTGAGTTGGCCGTTATATATTGACCTCAGGGCTGCCTGAAATCATCATGCAAAGGATGATCTTGGAGGTTAGGAGAGGTAGTCCAGCCATGATTTCCCATTCCAGTGGAGAATGGCAAGGTCAACCCCTTGCCGCCAGCTCAAATTCATCCAATCCCCAGGACCCTTGAGAGACCCATGTCTGGCAGCAGCAGCAGAGAGGCAAATGGCCACTAGGCCTACCTTCTCAAGCATCCTCAGGGCCCAATATTGAACACGGTGTCAGTGCCGTAGGAAAGTGCATTGTTGGTACTGCCAAGGAACTTGGCCTGACGCGGGGGTGTGGGGATTGAGGGGGTGCTGCTGAGTGGGGGGCTTGAGGTGGAAGGGGTGTTGAGAGGAGGTTGGGTTAAACTCATGTTTGTGTGGTACGAGGACAGGAAGGATACCCTTCTTTGCTGAAGGATTGCTGGTGTTCCCCTGAACCTTCAGGGTGGGGCATGCTATGTCTTCGCTCATTAACAACAACAGTAAAGCCCATCCAGTGCCACTATTGCTGGTGGGCCAAGTGAATGGCAAGAGGTTGGTGAATTTGCTGTCAAACCTGCTAATAACATTCAAATTTCCATGTGTGCACAATTGTTGGGTTGCAATCTGCCCTGGGTAGAAGCCAATCAAGGCCAGTGGGATTGGTTGGATAATTCCATGAGTCCTGATGCCCATTATGAATCCTGACTTTCGGCCATTGCCCCATTCGCTGGGGTATCGGGATTCCTGCCAGCTGTCTGAAGGCAGAGTCGCTGAGCAGAGACTGATAGCCAAGCTCTGCACACATGAGGACGGTCTTAACAGGGATCTTGGCTTCATGACACACTATCTGTAACCCCCGTAACTTGCCTGGGTTAGCAAAAACCTCACTTACTGTGCTGTCTGGAGAAAATACACAATTCTCTAACCAATGCTCAGGATTCTCTTCACACACATTGTTCGCCACTTTAACACTTGAATAGCAGGTTAGATGTAAGGATTCGCATTCTAATCAGCAATCTCTGACTGTCTGTGCTGATGTGTGCTATTGCAGACCAGAATACTGCATTTGCCTGACGAAGACACAGAGTTGAAAGCTCACTTTTTTACTATCAAATAAATCGGTTAGATTATAAATTGGTGTTGCTAAATTCTTACTGAGCTGTCCGAAGGGATCAGATAATGGTCCCCAAAGTGTCAGGTTCTGACTGAAAAATGGTGTATTTCTCCCCCAAGAAGCAGGTTGGTTTTCTCTCCAGATCTTTTGACAGTTCGATTAAAAAAAAAGCAGGGGTTGTTGTGTCTGTCACCATCGTACCCGAGGGTTGGGGCCTAAAGACCAGCTCCACAGAAATTGGTTTAAAGGGTGCCCTGATCTCAAAATGGAGAGATGGGCCTTCCTCGTTTGAGATTTCACTGGTGCAAATCCCATTATGGCCCTAACATGAGAGTTTTTATCCATACAGGACTGATCCTTGTGGCAGATGGATTTGGAATATCGCACCCCTCCCCCATATATTTGTTCTTGCAGTAATTTGATTTTTTATAAAGTACATGGCATGGGTCCAAAAATTAAACAAGGCCAAGATCATTCATGTAATCTCTCCTGATCTGGCCACCTGTGATCCTTTAGAAACAATGAGAAAAAGATTTCATTGAGTAGATTTCTCCACAAAACCATATTCTTTCTCTGTCAAGGGAAAATGCTGTCCTAAATCCTTCATTTGGAATAGTGTCCAGTTCTGGTCGCCTTACTACCAGAAGGACGTGGAGACTCTGGAAAGAGTGCAGAGGAGGTTTACCAGGATGCTGCCTGGTATGGAAGGTCTGAGTTACGAGGAGAGATTAGGCAAATTGGGACTGTTTTTCCTTAGAAAGACGTAGACTTAGAGGAGATCTGATAGAGGTGTACAAGATTTTGAAGGGGATAGATAGAGTAAACAGGGTTAAGCTTTTTCCTAGGATGGACTCAAATAGCACTAGGGGTCACGGGCTTAGGGTGAGGGGGGTAAGGTATAATTTGGATGCTAGAGGGAGTTTTTTCACACAGAGGGTGGTGGGGGTATGGAATGTGCTGCCAAGTAAAGTGGTGTAGGCAGGTACTCTGGAGTTATTTAAGAAATACTTAGATGGGCACATGAACAGAATGGGAATGGAGGGGTATAGAAAACTGATTTAAAATAGGGATCATGTACTTGTTTTTATCCTACAGGTGCTTTGGTCCACCTTGTTGTCTAACGAGGGGCATACACGCGATGGGTCGTGAGAGGGCTGCTCTTGGACCTTTTTTGAGAGTATCCTACTGCTTCACATCGTTAGTGTATGCTTGACCTGGACCATCTGATGGGCAACATGACAGCGCAGTGACTATAGCTGTGCTGTGCAGATGCATGGATTTGGGCCTGTGTCTGTGGGAGTTTGCGCATTCTCCCCGTGCTTGCGTGGGTTTTCTCCGGGTGCTCCGGTTTCCTCCCACATCCCAAGATGTGCTCTTAGGCTAATTGGCAAAACAAATTCTCCCTAAATTGTCTCAAATTTGGTTTTTAATCCATAGATCTATAAACATGGACAGGGATCGCATGTAGAAGTGGGAACATCGAGGTGGCGGCGTGGGCTCGTTGGACCGAAGGGCCTGTTTCCCATGCTGTTTTGTTCTTTGTTCTTTGTAAATTGGTCTGGACACTTGACAGCTTTGTTTTTAAATGGAGCAATTTAAAGTCCCTTGACTTAGAAAATAATTTGATAGATTTCATTCATTTGGAAAGACATATATTCATATACTTCACTTAAAACAAACGGATTCATTTTGTTATGTGGTGTCTAGGTTGACATACTAATATGTGTTTTTATACTTTCTCTGAATTCATAGTGAATCAAAGTTGAAGTGACATACTTTGATTCTGAGGCAATATAAAATTGGAGCTGCTCTGACTGAACACGTGGCTCATTTTGTGCTCACTTCAATTGTGGCACGTGATATTTCACTCCCAAAGTATCCCATATTGCTTTAGTCTTCTGATTTATGCAAGTCAAATGGAATTGGCTGAATTCCAGATAATGCTCTTGGTGCTTTGGGATATCTTGAGGAACATAAAAATGGAAGTTTTTTAGTTTACCAACGTTCACTATTGTAAGGAAAGGGATAAAATAGAACATTTAAAAAGAAAAGGCTTCTATTTATATACTGGCCAGAATTCTCCCCAAAAAATTCTAAGCATCGAATTTGTGTGAAACTTGCTTGATTTTTCAGTAGGAGTTCAGAGAAGAATCTCCCACAGTCTGTACATTGCAATGGTCACTAGCGTGTATATCTTTAAAAACCAGTGGGAGCAGGCCTATTCCTGAAAGACATTATAGTGCTAAGTAGGCCAGCGCCAGGATCGGTACATGTGCAGTGGCTCTTGTCTGCTGGCTTCCCAATTGCTGGCCAGATCATTCATTGGCCAGTCCCATGACTCCTGGATTGCCGGCCCTCCAACCTCTCACGGCCTAATCACTGGCCTTCCGTCCATTCGTGGGCCAGTGCCGAACCCTTACCTCTGGCCTGCCCTGATCTCCAACCTCCCATCTGATTTCCACACCCCCCTGCCCCCGCCCCCGTCACCCAAAGCATCCCTGCGCATTGGCATTTTTCTCCTTGGGCAGTAGCGGGGCCTATGTTGGCATTGTCAAGGTGCCAATATGTAGGGGTAACCACCACAACCTGACCCTCTGAGGGAGAGGTTCCAATTCCACCCCCCCCCCCCCTTCACTCTAGTGGGATCGGGCTGCTAATTCTGTGTTAATGGGGAGCTATTATAATCCTGCTGGAGTGAAGCACTCTTGTGGAGAAGGATGCAAGGAGATGCTAATGAGCCCAGAGACTTCAGTCCCGGGCCAGCTATTTAAAAGACTATTTAAATGCTTTTGGTGTCTCCCCCGCTGATTCCTGGCGCGGAGCTGATGCCTACGAAAATTCTGTGCTGAGAGATGCTATTGGGACGAGAACACATGCACGATCCTTGTGAATCAGCCAACATTAGAATCTACTAGCCCATTGCACTAAGGATGGGAGAATCGCAGCCACTATTTCTCACAATCTCAGGACATCCCAAATTGCTTCACAGCTATTGAATCATAATTGAAACATAGTAACTCTATTGTGAAGTATGAAGTGCAGTAACTATTTTTTGTACAGCAAACTTCCATATCAGTATTGTGGTAATAATCAGATAACATGTTTTTGGTGATATTGGCTGTCAGTTAAATTTGCCCCAATAATGTAGTGGCGGTTTCCTATAAAATTCCAGAGTTGCACTGCTGGGATAAAATGCAGTTTTGTTGCTTTTTGAGGTGTATATGCCAATAAATGGCCACTTTATCCTTGTATTTCTGGAATTGGGCATTAATAAGGAAGGAAGAACTTGGATCACAGAGCACTTCACAGCCTATGTCATACTTTTGAAGTGCTGTTACTGTTACTGTATAGACTAGCAACAGATAATTTTTATACAACAAGGGCCCACAAACAGCGATAAGATAAATTTCACATATGAGGGAATTTTTCCAAAAAAATAACAATGGGCTCAATTTTACCATTGCATCGCGCCCTTTATAGGGGGGTGAAAACTTGGTAAAGTTGAGCGTGATGCATTAGTGCAATCCACCCCCACAGCCACGCAGATGCTCACTTTACCATGGCCCGAAATGCTTTTAAATTAGATTAATGTGCTGCCAGCCCAAATTTACCAGCATTTCCTCTTTACCATGGTGTTCGCCCATCCAGATTTGGCGTGAAGCAGACATGCTTAGCAAAGGTCTGTTTTGGGTACTGCAGCTTCTGAAGAGGTAAGTTTAGACTTCCAATGGCTCTCTAACTCAAATTGGTAGTGAGGATAGGGAGGCAGGCCAGATCATTCTCTGGTGAGATGAGGGGAGGAGGGAGGCTGTATCATTCTGCTGGAGGGTGGGAGGTGGGGAGGGAGGCCCGATCATTTTCTGGTAGAGGGAGGAGGGAGGCCCAATCATTCTCTGGTAATGGGGGCATGGGAGGGAGTCCCAATTATCCTCTGGTGAGGGAGTCAATCATTTTTTGAGTGGGGGAGGGGAGAGGAGGAGGACAGATGGTTTTCTAGCAGGGGAGCAGATGGTTTTCTCGAGGGGGAGGGGTGAAGGTGGAGGGAGACGGACCAGATGTATCTCTGGTTGGAGGGGGGAGGAGGGAGGCCCGATCACACTCTGATGGGGGGAGGAAGGAGGCCTCTTTGTTCTCTAGTGTTGGGGAGGGGGGAGACCAGATCATTCTCTAGTGGGGGGATAGGGAGAAGGGAAGCCAGATCATTGTCCGGGAGGGTGGGGGGGCGTGGCCAGATCATTCTCTGGTGGGGAAGGCCAGATGGTTTTCTGACAGGCGGGAGTCATGAAAAAGGAAGGAGGCAGGTCAGATGTACCCCTGGTAGGGGGTTGGAGAGAGGACTGATCATTCTCTGGTGAAGGTAGAGGAAGGAGGCCCGATGATCTCTGGTGAGGGGAAGTGGGGCAGAGGGTCGCGATCGATCTGGGTAGCGGGGAAGAAGGGTGCATGGTTAGGATGTGAGGATAAGGCAATGCCTGTGAGGGCTATCGTTCCCGGGCCATTTTATCCACTTTTTACAGCACAGGAGCAATGTAACAGGTGAGTCTTTTCAATTTTTTTTAAATTCAGACTGGTGATTTTTTTCAGGCTGAGTGCTTATGGGCACCTGAGAGCAGTTTTCCAAGTAAAATCTGATTCAGCACTTAGAATCAAAATGGTAAAATCAGGCCCTATGGGTACAATTCTACAAAAAAAAATTCCAAGGATGTGATCTTACTTGCTCGTCACACTGGTTGTGGCCTGGTGAGTCAATAAGATCAGATGAGAGACAAAAAGTCAAGTTCACACCTGGTTTCTCACCTCTTGCAATATTATCGACTCCATTTTGCCAGAAAAATCAGCTTCACGCTAATAAAGTGTGCAAAGCCAATTTCAATAAGTTTATTTAAATATCATTAGTGAGTCCCAGATGCTATCGTCAGGACTTACTTGCCCTTAATTGCTACTCCACCTAACTTGCACATCATTGGAATGTGGAATGAAATCCATGCAGACATGGGAGGGAATATGCAAACTCCATACAGTGACCCAAGGCCAGAATTGAACTAGGATCCTTGGCGCTGTGAGGCCACTGTGCCATTAATGTGTCCAGGTATTTACCTCCCTTCCTTATGTTGCACAATATCTGCTGTTTGGCTTCCAGATCATTAATCTTGATCTGGAATCTTGCTATCCTTACACTTTCTGTAGATGTGTTTCTTCAGGATCACCTTGACTTCCAGAATTTCCCACAATCCAGAGTTGCAATGTAACATCTTTCTGCTCATTGTTACTTATGTTATTTAGTTAATGGAGTTTAACTAATTTCTGAATTAATTTAAAATAATTCATACATATATTACAATTTACTGAGCTTATTAAAAGTGATATCACCTAGAGCTAAGAGTTTTTTATTTCTTAATTACCTAGATTTATAGGTAACCTTACAGTTACCTATAAATTGAACTTGTGTTTAAAGATAAACAAATAAAACAAGAAAAATAAATACAATACTCACCAATCAATCATTCATCCAGTTCTTTATGACATCATTTGATTTTCTCTAAATCTGGTAAACAACTGAGATCCAACCACCGGCACCATCCAGCTCCTCTCTCAATCTCACACTCTATCTCCCCGGCTCCAATCAGAATCTCACTCTTTCTCACACTCTCTTTTATTGCCCAGCACTGCTTTCAGTTTCATTCTTCCTTGTTGGCTTCTATCTTCCCAGTTTCACGCAGTCTCACTGTTTCTCGCATTCTTCTATCTCCCAGCTCCACACTCAATCTCTTGCTTGGGACAGGAATTTAATGTGGGTTTCAGGTGTGTTATTTGGTTTTTTTTATTTCCAAGGAGAAATTGAAGCTGACCTTCTGAATAAGCATGCTTAGAGGAGCCTTTGTTGATTTAGATAATTATAGCAGCTTTCATAATGACTATTGCTGTTTACATATATTTGGTACAATTAATTGGACAGCTTTTAAAAGAAGTGGAACAATTCTCAGAATCTATATTCAAATTATCTGTTCATTGCTTCAGCACAAGAATTTTTTTTACTGATCAGCTCAGTAAGGTAAACTGACCAATAAAGTTGCTGATATTCTTAAAGGAGCAGTCAGGGAAGTAACATCTGCTTTCTTAACAACATAAAAAATAGGAGCAGGAGTAGATTCTAGCCCTTCGAGCCTGCCCCGCCATTCAATAAGATCGTGGCTGATCTGAATGGATCAGTTCCACTTTTCCGCCTACTCCCCATAACTCTTAATTCCCTTATCTATCAGAAATCTTTCTACCGTGACTTAAACTATTCAACGAGGTAGCCTCCACCTATTAAAAAGGCAGAGAATTCCAGAGATTCACCACCCTCTGAGCGAAGAAGTTCCTCCTCAACTCTGTTTTAAACTGCACCCCCCCCTCCTCATTTTGAGGTTGTGCCCTCTAGTTCTGGTTTCCTTTCTGAGAGGAAAGAATGTCTCTACCTTTATCCTATCTAGCTCCTTCATCATCTTGTAAGTCTGTATAAGATCCCCCCTCAGCCTTCTAAACTCTGACAAGTACACGTCCAGTCTATTTAATCTCTTCTCATAAGCCAATGCCCCTCATCTCAGGGATCAGTCTGGTGAACCTTCTCTGTACTCCCTCCAAGGCCAATATATACTTTCACAAATAAGGGGACCAAAACTGCACACAGTACTCCAGTTGCGGCCTCACCAGTGCCTTGTACAATTGCAGCAAGACCTCCCTGCTTTTATATTCTATCTGCCTCGCAATAAAGGCCAACATTCCATTTGCCTTCTTGATCACCTGTTGTACCTGCAGACTGAGTTTTTGCAATTCGTGCACAAGGACCCCCAAGTTCCTCTGCACAGTACATGCTTTTCACCATTTAAATAATATTCCTTCCTACTATTACTTCTTCCAAAATGGATAACCTCACATTTGATAATGTTATATTCCATCTGCCAGATCCTTGCCCACTCACTCAGCCTAGCCAGATATCTCTGCAGACTTCCCGCGTCCTCCACGCAATTTGCTTTTCCACTCATCTTTGTGTCGTCAGCAAATTTTGTTACCCAATACTCAGACCCCTCCTCCAGATCGTCAATGTATATGGTAAACAGTTGAGGCCCCAGCACCGATCCCTGAGGCATGCCACTAGTCACCAACTGCCAACCCGAAAAGCACCTATTTATTCCAACTCTCTGCTTCCTGTTAGATAAGCAATCCTCAATCCATGCTAATATTTTACCTCCAACTCCGTGTACCCTCACCTTTTGCAGCAACTTTTTTGTGAGGCACTTTATCGAACGCCTTCTGGAAATCTAAAAACACCAGACCACTGGTTCCCCTCTGTCTACCGCACTAGTCACATCTTCATAAAAATCCAGTAAATTTGTCAAACACGACCTCCCCTTCATGAATCCATGCTCTGTGTCTGCTTGATCGAACCGTTCTTTTCTAGATGTCCTGCTATTTTTTCTTTAATGATGGATTCCAGCATTTTCTCATCTATGGACATTAAGCTAACCGGGCTGTAGTTATCCACCTTTTGTCTGCTACCTTTTCTAAACAGTGGCACAACAGTAGCTGTTTTCCAATCCGCTGGCACTTTCCCAGAGTCCAGCGAATTGTGATAAATAACTAATAACACATCTGCTATTACTTCTGCCATTTCTTTCAGAAGCCTGGGATGCATTCCATCTGGTCCCAGGTACTTGTCTACTTTCAGTCCTGTTAGTATACTAAGCACCAATCTTTACTAACAGTAATTGTATTAAGGACCTCATCTCCTACCAACCCTCTATCTTTAATATTTGGTAAGCTATTTGTGTCCTCCTCCGTGAAGACCGACACAAAAACTTATTTAAAGTCTCAGCTATTTCCTTGTTTCCCACCATTAAATCCCCCCTTTGTCCTCTGGGGTCCAACGTTCACTGTAGCCATTCTCTTCTACTTTGTATATTTGTAAAAACGTTTACTATCATTTTTTATATTTACAACTAATTTAGATTCATAGTCTATCTTTCCTTTCTTTTTCACTTTCTTAGTCATTCTTTTTTTTAAATCTTTCCCAATCTTCTAATTCCCCACTATTTTTAGCCACTCTATACACATTAGCTTTTAATTTAATACTTTTTTTCATTTCCTTCTTTATTTCCACAGCTGGTTTCCCTTCTCTTACAGTCCTCCTTTATCACCGGAATATATTTTTGCTGAGGACTGAAAAAGATCTCCTTAAAAATCCTTCACTGTTCCTTAGCTGTCCTACCAACCAGTCTGCGCTCCCAACCTACATTAGCCAATTCCGCCCTCATCTTATCATACTTCTGCCTGTTCAAGCAGAGGACACTGGTTTGGGACCCTATTTTCTCACCCTCCATCTGTATCAGAAATTCAAGCATTTCTTGGGCACCAAGGAGTCAGAAAAGAATCTGTGTACTCACTTGTGACCAGGACTTCAATTGGTCTGAGACTCTGGCCAAATCTTTTCTCTAGGATGAGAGCTCTTCAGTCCTTGGTAGGGTTTGTGTAATTTGACATTAAGAATAAATATTGCATTTAATCAAATTGGCAAAGAATTCTAATGGCTACAGAAAACAAACATCTGAAAAAACTAAGGTTCACATTTTATTTATTCTTGTATTTGTTTCCTAATTTGATCAGTTGTGCAGTTTTCTTCTGTGACATTCATGTCATTAACCATAGTATGTATAATACTTTAAATATTTTGTGCCCACTAATCAGTTCACATCATTTCATCAATGCAAAATGTAAAATGTCTTTTAATTGTGGTGTTGTATGCCTCAATGCCTAGGTCCTGTGATGGGGACAGGAATGTAGAGTGTTTCCTGCTGTGGATACTGGCCCCTACCTCATTAATTACACAACTGGGTGTTTTGCAATGTATTCCATAGTGGGGCAGGCCTTAGGGTCTGTATCAGCCTTCCTATCTGGGTGCCATATTGAAAAGTCACCCAATGTCACTGGTCCACTGTTGAAGAAAGTGGGCTGCTGAAAATGAATATGGATTCTGGGTTCGCTCTGAGACTGGAAGATGGACTTGCTGAAAAAGAAATTGAATCTTTAGGAACACTCTGAAGCTGGAAGGTAGATCCACTCAAGGCCACTAAACCAGTAAATACTCCTCTATCCATTGCTTTGGCATTGCAAGGTCCAGGATTGCTGTCAGCCCCTATTCTGAACTCCACCAGCAACCCCAGGCATTGTTTAGATGAGTCTCGACATCTGCATGCCACATTGTTCCAAGCTAGCATGTTTTTTTCAAGATTTATTTATTAGTGTCACAAGTAGGCTTGCACCAACACTGCAATAAAACTGAGAAAATCCCCTACTGCACTTTGGCATTGTCTAAGTATGCTGAGGGAGAATTTAGCATGGCCAATGCACCTAACCAGCACATCTTTCGGACTGGGGGAGGAAACCGGAACATCCGGAGGGAACCCTCACAGACACAGGAAGAATATGCAAACTCCGCATAGATAGTGACTCAAGCCAGAAATTGAACCACGTCCCAGGCGCTTTGAGAAGCTGGCTCCAGAGAAAATTGGGCATGGATGGTTGGATCTTTATGTGCATGCCATTAGTGGGATACAGATGAGTTTCATGCGAGCCTCTAGTAGGTTTTCTAATCAGGCCAGAATAGGTACCAATAGAAAATTCTGCTGTAAATTCACTCTGGCACAAAACTGATTTTTGAATCCAACAGCAGGAGCTTAAGAATTCTGTCCAATAACACAATATTCTCTGTCTTATTTGAACACACCAAACCAATTTTACACCCTTAGTGTAAGATTGTTGCCCAAGATAACGGATCTTAGCTCACATTGTACACCAAAGTATAATCCAATTTTCCAAGTTTGGAAGCATAGAAGTATTTTTTCATCTTTCCTTGGAGACTTTCTGCTGCCTAGGTTTCACCAATGCACTATTGAATTCAGTTGTAATTAAATGGTAAAAGGAACTGGGAATGAATTTCATGGGGTATCTACCAATGGGACCTGCAAAGCTCTATTACTATGGAAACAGTCATTTTACAGTGTTGCATTCCACAGTATATAAAAGCTAGACCCTGGGGCTTTAATTTCAAGTTGGTAATTTTCTAGTTGAGAAGTTTGAAGTGCAGAACATCAAGCACAAAGACGAAAAATAAATTATACGGACCTAACCACTTGAAGCGGATACCTACATTTTCAGCAAATATTGGTGTTGTAGGGTGGTGGTCCCATTTGGTAAAACTTAATGAAGTGCTCATAATCTTAAGTATGTTAATTGTATATACTTATTAACATCAAATACATATTTTGATTTGATTTATTATTGTTGCATGTATTCGTATACAGTGAAAAGTATTGTTTCTTGCATACTAGACAGATAAAGCATACCATACATAGAGAAGGAAAGGAGACAGTGCAGAATGTAGTGTTACAACCATAGCTAGGGTGTAGAGAAAAATCAATTTAATATGAGGTAAGTCCATTTAAAAATTTGGTGGCAGCAGGTAAAAAGCTATTTTTGAATCAGTTGGTAGTTGACATCAGATTTTTATATTTTTTTCCTGATGTAAGAAGGTGAAAGAGTATATTGGGGGTGCAGGAGGTCCTTGATTGCCTCAGAAAGGCAGGCAACGTAGTGAGAATTGCAGTCAGAGTCAATGGATGAAAGACTGGGCAATCTATTTGCAGATTAAAGTCATCCATAATTACTGATTTCCTTTTATCATATGCTTGTCTGAATTCCTGTTTAATGCCATCCCAAATATCACCACTGCAGTTTGGGGAGTTATCCAATCCCCACTAACATTTTTTGCCCTTTAGTGTTTCTCAGCTCTACCCAAACAGATTCTATATTCTCATTGCTGGTATCCTTCCTCACGATTGCATTAATTTATTCTTTAACCAGCAATGCAGCACCACCAGCTTTTCCTTTTTGAATGCCCTTTCTAAATACTGAATATCACTGAATGTTCAGTTCCCATCCCTGGTCATCCTGCAGCCATGTCTCTGTAATCCCAGCTATATCATACTAGTTGTTAGAATGTAAGCAATTGTAACTTTGGATCTGTTGTAGTGTGACCAATGGTAACATGCTGTAAGGGTCAGCTGACCCAGTAAATTATGTAACCAATGACAAAATGATGTGGTGATCAGCTGACCGAGCATAGATAAGCTGAGGGTTTATGCGAGCTTGGAATAGCCCAGGCCTCAAGAGTTGAAGTAATGAAGTTTCATTATTTAACATTTTTCTTTGATTTATAATCTTGAATAATTCTTGTTTATTGCCTATAACTGAGGAGTTCCTCTGGTAGATCAACATTGGTAAGCAGAGGAAACATCTTAAGGTGGTGTTTATTTTTGAAGAAGTGCTACAACCATGACAGAAGGTAGAAATAAACCAATGGGATTTGATTGTACCCCCATCTTTTCAGATGCCAAACCATATTGGCAATGGAAAGCATAGGTGGAAATGTGGACCCTTGTCACTGCAATACCGAGGGAAAAAAAGCAAGATATGACATTAGCTTTGTCACTTATGCTTAGGAGCAAGGTAAGGAGTAAAACATTTACTGAATGGACAGCAGATACTCTAAATAAATAAGAAGGGTTATAGCTCCTGCTACGGTACTTAAGTTTTCCAAAAAAATGAGTCCTTGGAGAATTATGAAGGATGAGTGATGTTTGATAGGATCAAGAAACAAGATAACCAGTCCATTGGAAGAATATATCATAGATTTTGAGTGGGGATAGGGTCTGGGTGGGATTATGGTTGGTGCAGACTCGATGGGCCGAATAGCTTCTTTCTGCATTGTAAGAGTCTATGATCTATCTATGATATGCTAATAATGTAATATAAGGAGGTAACCCATTCAATAAGTTAGTCTCTCCATTTTCTAACAAAGACATTGGGCAAAATTTTACCATTTTTTTGACAAACTCATCTTAGGCAGGAAAAGCAGAGGATAGCCTGCCAGCTGCACTGCTGGTTGTGCTGCCAGCTTCACATATCATACTTTTTTCTGACTTTAAAAACCCAAGGGGTGATTCCCATAATGTCACATTGACTGCCAGCAACTTGTGTTTAAAGGATGCCCCATTATATTAAAAAAAACTGGAAATGCTCTGAACCACCCCCCCCCCCCAACCATGGATATTTCCTGCTGGTGTAAATGGACAATTTAATGTTTGGGGCCGCGGGGGGGAGAAACTATCAGGTGCACAGTTCTGATATGCTTAGTTAAATGGATGCAAATAAGGAGACTAACTTTAAAGATGGGGATTCCTGCTCCAAAGGTGTGGAGAGGAATTTGATTAAAAACAAATTATTGGCAGTAATTTCTACTCCTTCATTAAAAAAAACTTTTGTTAAGTTTGTGAAATTACTTTTACAGTATCTTTACCTTTTGGTTCATCTACTAAGACCCAACCCACTGTTCTTAGTGTATTTAAATAATGTACCATGGTCACTTGAAATTTAATAGGAGTTACAGCTAATGCATTTGGACTGTATCCCTTTTACAAAGAAAGTAACCTTATTTATAACTGTTGCCACTTTGACTGTCTATATATATGTTTCTGTTTTAGCTAAATTGATTTTCCCATTAGTGCATTGTAGAGCTACGTTCTCTTGTAGAGAAATAAATAAATTAAAAGGTCGATGAAAGAAAGTATTGGAATTTGCTTCTTCACAAGACAGCTATAGCCCATGTTAATGCATCCATTCAGACAATGAACTGCACTTCTTGAAATTTATTCCACGCATTGATTATTTTTTGTATGAAAAAATTCCTTACAATAGTCTCAATATTTACGAGGCTTGTTCTCCTGCAGACTCATTTATGGTTGCTAAATCCTGTGAGAGGCAATAACAGAACTTGTTCCAATGAGATCTTGGTTTGTCAGTTCAAGTTTAGCAGAAGAATCATACATACTGCTAGCTGCTTGTAAGTATTCAAGAATTAAAGTTAGATTGTTAGTTCTCAGGCAGAAATATCACAGGTGTCAATCCTGACAAACTATAAAACAATGAGGGCCTGCCCAAGTAACTAAATGTTCTACAGATAACATAGGGAGGCAGCCAGAGTAAATCTTGAACATGTTTATCAGTTAAGTTCTCCACAGTCTGAGAGAATTGATTAAATACTAAAGAACATGGGAGGATGGTTGATATCTACAAGTCAGACAAAAGTAATGTTAAGGATGAATTATGACTGATAAATCAGACCAGTTATATATTCACACCTTTACACTGATTGGATATTATAATTAAATAAATGTACATCTATTGTGATCTTATGCTTGATATAAATGTTTCTATAGGTATTTAAAAAGAAAAAGATTGACAAAAACGAATTTAGGTATCTTGCAGTCAGAAACAGGAGAATCCATAAGGGGAAGTTAAGAATTAGATGAGGAATTAAATTTGTACTTTGCTTCAGCCTTCACGAAAGGAGACATAAATAATATACCAGAAATTCTGAGAGAAACAAATTTTAGTGAGGAGCTGAAGGAAATCAGCATTAGTAGAGAAATGGTTTTGGGGAAATTACTGGGATTGAAGATGGAGAAATGAAGATGGGCCTGATAATCTTCATCTGAGAATATTTAAGGAAATGGCCCTGAAATAGTAGATCTATTGGGAGTTATTTTCCAAAGTTGTTTGGACTCTGGAATGCTTCTTACAGATTGGAGGTTGGCTAATGTAAGTCCACTATTCAAAAAGGAAGGTAGAGAGAAAACAGGTAACTGTAGACCAGTGAGCTTACTGTCAGTATTGCAGAAGTTGCTAGAATCCATTACCAAGAATTTCATAACTCAGCATTTGGAAAGCATTGATATAACCAGACAAAGTCAGCATAGATTTACAAAAGAGAAATCATGCTTGATGAATCTATTGGAATTCTTTGAAGGTGCTAACCACTGCGCCATTGTGCTTGTGCCCTTGTAGCACAAAGTTGTGCAGGAGGCAGCAAACAATGATCATAGATCGTAGACTCCTACAGTGCAGAAAGAGGTCATTTGGCCCATTGAGTCTGCACCAATCACAATCCCACCCAGACGTTATCCCCATATCCCTACATATTTTTCCACTAATTCCTCTAATCTCTGCATCCCAGGACAGCAAGGGGCAATTTAGAATGGCCAATCAACCTAGTCTACACATCTTTGGACTGTGGAAGGAAACCAAAGCACCCGGAGGAATCTCTAGCAAAACACTGAAGTGATTTCCAGATCAAGAATCCAAACCTCTAGAGTGTTGGAGAGCTCGCCTGAGGTCTTGAGGAGGTCTATTATCTGTTCAATTGTGGAATTGGTGGAGGCATATGCAGCATTGTTTTTCTCCTTAACAGCTCTCTATGGATGGCAAACTGGTTCTATCAGCCAAGTCTTCTGGGAGTATCTCTTGTCTCTAAAATGATAACTGAAAGTGGGTCAGAATATAGCTCTTGAGAGCTTGCTGGGAATTGAACTTAAACATGCAGGATTTGCTTTCTGTAATCTCGTACATCTGGAGCATCTGCACATTCCAATATTGAAAACCTTTCCTATTGATTAATGTGACTGGCTGTTGCCAGAGAGCTCACATATGCAGTCAATAATCCCTTGCATTTGTGGAAAAGCTGAGATTTCTACAAAACCTAACATTGTTGCAGACTTTGAAGATCCAGGGTGAATTGGACACATTGCTCCACTCTCCTGAAGAGGGCACCTATCATCTCCTGGATACATTTGCATGTTGTTGATTGGGAGATGTCCTACAGGTCCTCAGTAGAGGCCTGGAAGGAGCCACAGGTAAAAACATTTGACCCAGTGATGACCTTTACTGCCATTGGTATGGAATTCCCTCCCAAGTCCTTGCAGTCTCAAGTCATCATGAAGAAGCTGGCAGATTGTGTATTTACATTCTGGAAATGCAAAGACATCTCTGGCATTGCCATTTGCTCATCTATATATAGCTGCACTACCTATGATATATGTATGGTTGAGCCAAAGTTTGCTTTTGCAGTGGATCTTGGTCATCAGCATCCAGACTGTCTTGAGGACCTGCTCTCTTTTGCTGCTCAAGCTAATGCTCCTCCTGGCCCTATGCCAAACTGCAATGGGATCCCCTCATCAAGATGAGAGCTAATGGAAAGCCAAGGTTGCCTGAAGCCTGTTACATCTTGGCCTCAGTGGATCTTTCAACAAAACGAAGTAATAAATCTAGTGAGAATACAACATTTGCTAAGTCTAAATCAGTGCTAAGTTCTGCTCTTGGCTTTCATCTAGACATTCCATCCCTTACCACCTATTCAGGTAGAAGGCATCATGGAAGACTGTAGAAGGGTGTTCCACCTGTTCATTTATTACTGCAGAAGAGATACATTGGTGTGTTGAGAGCCATGTGCAGTAACCCACACTCAGATTATTCAGCTTGCCTCTATTACTTTTGAGACTTATGAGAAATCATTGCCTTGGTAATATAGAAAGACTTACTGCATAAGCCCTTGTCAGCCATTCCCACTCGCATCGAAGGATAGAGGTTAGGTTTGCAGTCAGGAGTTTGCAGCTATTTTCCAACTGTACCTCTGGTGTCATCCAACTTCCTCTATTCATCCCTGTCTCTGACAGTAGCAGGAAGCAAATCGTGCAAAATTAAGGGCAGCTCCAGACTTGCTGGGATCTCAAGGTTAACAGACCATTAAATCTGGATCAAACCTGCAGTCATGTGGGCTTCACTATGAAGAGGAATATAGTTGTCTTCCTGTTGCCTCAAAATTATTAGGGGATCCCTTTAGTTTGCCATTTGTGCTAACTTGGAATTCCACCCACTCAAAAGACCCTCCTCCCACTTCAATGTATTGCAGTTTTACAGTGAGTTCTTTGCACAGAGAGACTACCAAAATGGGGCATATAACGTCAGGAACTTGTTTCATAATTTTTTATCCTCCCCTTGTTACCCATCAGCCTCCTCACCACCCTTTATCCACCCAATGTAACCATTCCTCTTCCCTTTGTCACCCTTGAACATCCCTCCATTTGCCTTGCACCTATTATCATCAACCTGCATATATCTTCCCTCACGTCTGAGTTCACATCTGCTACTGTCCCTATGTCCACCCTGATCCTCCTCCATCTTGCCCCCGCCTATCTGCACACTGCGTGGGAGAAGGTTGCGGTATCCACTCTCTCTGAGGGTGCCCATCCTTTGTCAGTGAGCAGGAAGGTGAGAACTCACCAACAATGAATAGATAAGCTGCCTATGGACTGTGGGGCCTCCTGCCACAGATGGGAGTAGTATCTCTTTTTTCTGTCAGTCACCGCACCATTCTCTGGATCCTTGGTAAATGAGGACTGCCCATCCATGTTGCTGAGCAAGCTGTACCAGGTGGAGCTTGCTGAGGTCTCATTGGCCAGAAGTCAACCACCAAGTTCATCAGTGCAAATAAGATATAGATGTCAGTGTCCTGCCTTTCATATGGTCACAGATTTTCTGAACGTTCACTGAATGGAATTCCTTCCTGTTCACAAATGCACTTTGATGGTCACACGGATGAATCTATGGCAACCAGGACACAAGGAAAACCTGCAATGGTGGTAAAGTCATTGGCCTGACTGACTTGGTCTGTCCTGAATTAATGAATGTTTTAATATGCCTGAACAGTATTGGTCACCAGCTCACCACAGCTATGTGCAGCTGACTGCAAGACTCTGCAAAGATCACACACTGTACCCTGGAATGATCTGAAAGCATGAAATTTTAGTGCCATAGTGACCTTCAGAGCTACTGGTATTAGGTGTCTACCCACGCAATTGGAGGCTATTTCGAGGCCAATCATCTGGCGTATGCTCATCACAGTTTCCCTTAAAAGCTGTAGCTTTTTGTGACACTGGACCACTGACACATCCAAGCAGTTTGAACATTGTCTGTATACCTTGACGGCTGGATAGTGACGTTTCCTGTGGGTATGTGTTCCTCATTGTCTCTGCTGTACTTCATGATCCTGTGTCTGCTTCTCCGCTTGAGGTGGATGCTTGTGAGCACTTGGTCTTCTCTTTCTTTGTTCCCTGTTCTCCTCAGAAGAGGTGCTCACATTGAGTAAACATCATCCATCTAAGGTATGCATCTAAGGCTGACCTTTGCACAAAGGATGATGGATGGAACCAGGGGGTCCCGCTGCCACTCTGCAGTTGTGATCGATGGGGGCAGGAGCAAGGCCAGTTATCAGGGTTGGCCGTCTGGATGGGGGCAGCCTACTGGAGGGTTTGTGGTTCCAGAGGGATTGTCTGGACAGTTGGTGTGGGTGGTGGAGATTGGGCCATTCTGGGGGGTGGGGTGGTGAGAACCAGCATAGTGGGGATTGCGGGTCTGCCCAGTGATTGAGCTGGCCAGCAATCAGGACGCCGGAAGACAAGGGCCACTGCGCATGTGCCGATCTCAGCCTACTCAACGCCATGCTGCTGGCCTCTCCAGCAGGAATAGGCCCCACCTCCTGAATTCAGGAGTGAATCACGGTGTGCACTGCTGAGTGTACTAGAGTGTGGGAGATTCTTCACTGAAGTTCCACTGAAAAAAACCTGTATGATTTACTCTAGTTTTCATGCAAATTTGATACGTGGAATTATTTGGGAGAATCACAACCAAAATCTTGGTCAATTGGGGATTTAATCCACTCAACAAACAGCATAATTGTTGGTGGACTCGTTGCCGATCCATGCCTATACCTGCCAGCTGAAATATTGCATGACATCTACCCAAAGTCTTGTGTTGGAAATTTCTTTACAATTGAGAGAATGAATTGTCAAGTCAGTTTGTGGCTTTCATATTAAATCAGAATCATGAATTGCATTGTAGTGCTGTAAATATATACACAAACTACCATTGTGTATTAGTTTAGTAGAACTTTGACAATCATGTGATAAAACAAACAGGCATTGGTGATGCCAATCTAATGTTGAAAACAAAGACAGTCTGATGTGAATGATTGCAATTCTTTTTGACTGACAATAGGAAGTTTGTGTTTGTACACAAGAGAAATCAATATTCTGGAACTTTGAATTTTTGTCCCCATTATGTTATCATCAGCTAACACTGCTGAAACAAATAAAATTTCTACTGAAATCAAGGTTGCCGAATGGGAGAATGTCTTAGGGAAACTTCCATCTGCTGCGTTTGAGTTGATACTTATTGGTGATTATACTTTTCATCGTGCTTTTCAAAGAGATGACCTTTTGAATAATATTTTCCATGGATTTCTTGTGTTTGTTGAGTCAAGGAATGTCCCAGCATGGCTGGGGCACGTATTAGCACTTCATCCATTTCAAATGTGGGACAAGATTTTGATCCTGTCTAGATTAGAATTAAATATAGCGAGAAATTTAAGAGCCCAGCCAGTGAGAGCTGTTTTTTTTTTTGCTGAGACAGTATGAGGGGGTAACAGGGCTACTTGCTTGCATAGTGTTGACCAAGCTCATTTAGAGCCTATTGAGGCCAAGTAATGATAGCCCGCTGGAAAACCCCTGTTGACAGTTTAGCTTGCTGGGGGTGGTCTCCTGGAGTGTGGAGGTCGGGATGGGCAGTGCTGAGCAATGCTGCAGGCTAGAAGCCTTTCCTTCCTGTCTGAGTGAAGAATTGTCACAAGCTGTCCTGTATGGGAATTGCTCACATCTATTCTTACCCCATAGCCAATCCTTCTCAATGGTCGACTAGTTGCAAGTTGAACTTTCATTCAAATTTTTGCAGAAGGGTGCATTCATTTTAGGCACTCTCTCCCTGAGAATTACTATTACAACCTGCTTCCCTTTTCAAGGGCATGGTGGCACAGAGGTTAGCACTGCTGCCTCAGAGCACCAGGGACCCAGATACGATTCTTGGTCATAGTCTGTGCAGAATCTGCATGTTCTCCCCATGTCCACATGGGTGTCCTCTGGGTGTTCTGGTTTCCTCCCACAGTCCAAAAGACATGCTGGTTAGATGCATTGGCCATGCTAAATTCTCCCTCTGTACCCAAACAGGCGTCGGAGTGTGGTAACTGAGGGATTTTCACAGTAATGTTATGCAGTGTTAATGTAAGCCAACTTGTGACACTAATTAAAAAAAACTTTAAAACTTTAAACTGATAGGCCCTTGGTTTTTCATTTTCGAGAGAATGTCCATTGTTCTTAATTGAATCGTGCGCCTAGCCTCTGATGGTATTGGGTTATCGTTGATATTGCTAACAAAGTCACTCTCTGGCCATTAATTAGCTGATCCAGGGAAAATCAGTTTGAGTAACTGCTTTAATGGTGATTTTGGGACCCAGAATCAATTTTGGTCTCCATCTGCTGCCTTGGGAGGGAAATTCCTGCCTGCCAGGTCAGCATCAGCCACTCCCAGACCAATGTGATGCAAATAATGAACTAGCATTCCAGAGACCCAAAGCAATATTTTGGGAACCCAGGTTCAAATCCCACTGCGACAGGTGGTAAAATTTGAATTTAATAACAATCCGGAAGTCAAATCATGACTATGAAACCTATTTTCATTTTGTAAAAATAAAAAAAAAAATCTGGAATTAACAACCTACTGTTCATAAAACAATTGATTGTTGGAAAAACCCATCTGGTTCCCTTTAAGGAAGGAAATCCGCCATTCTTGTCTGTCTAGCCGTCTTCAGACTCCAGATCTAGAGCAATGTCATTGAGTCTTAAATGTTCCCTTAAGTACAATTAGGGATGGGCAATAAATGCCAGCCAGCCACACCTACATCTCATGAAAGAATAAATATACATAAAGGCTATTTCTACATTGCTTCAGCTCAACTTTTCATTTCTCTCAAGCTCCCCTTGTGGCCTGTTTGAAATAGCTAACTAATTTCAAGTTTAATTTTCTTTGCTTTGAGCATATGGCCATGAGGAGTGAAGATGGTGCAGTCAGGTTGTAATTTATATAGCACTCTTGCTGCCAACCAAAGAGCAACATTTAGCTTATTATTCAGACAAGATTTGAACCTAAGTGCCAGAGGTGAAAGACCCATGACCCCAGTGAACACCCAATCTCTCTTTGAATGTAATGCCGAATTTAAATATATAACTTGTCAGGTCTAAGAGTGTCTTTATTAGCCACAGAATCATATTGTCAGAATGATGCAGGAATGCAAATATATTGCATCCCCAAATCTGTAAGTGTATTAAACTATTACGTTACATTTGGAGAATTTCTTTCCTCCAGTCTGAAAACAAACAGATGGTTCAAGCAACTGGAAAACAATTTATCTTGGTAAGAAAATGAGTTAGGTGACAGGAAATGTCATTTATTAAGATATCAGAATTTATTTTTGACTTCCAATGGATGAATAGATATTGATTAATTTCCCCTTGCAGGCAAAACAAAACTTATCAACTATTAGAACAAGCTGCCAGAAAGGGTGGTTAAAGCCAAGGAATAGATGTTAGAAAATTGGCTAGCTAAAACAAAGTGTGCATTTAAAAAGCAGCAATAATGCAGAACTCACTTGGTAGCTTCCTGGTCTATCAGCCGAGATTAAAGAGTGGCTCTTGAAACCACATTATTCTACTGTTATCAACTGTTATCATTTTTGCTGTTGGAAACCCAATTAATTAATACTGTCTCTAAAGAAAGATAATCAAGTGGAGATATTATATTTTTATTTTAAAAGAAATTATTTGTACAAGCTTATGTTTTAGAAATTTCTGTTCAGAATATGCAAAACCAGATGGAATTGTGCTTATATTTGTTCACAGGATGTGTTGCTGGCTAGGCTAGCACTTATTCCTCATCCTTAATTACCTTTGAGAAACTGGTGGTGTACTGCCTCCTTGAACCATTGCAGTTTGTGTTGTAAATTAATCCACAGTGCTTTTTGGATGGGAATTCTAGATGTTTGATGCTTTGACAATCGAGTGATTTAGAAGGAAACTTGCAGGTGTTGGTGTCGTCTTGCATCTGTTATCCTTGTCCTTCTTGGTGGTAAGGATTGAGGGGGTGATTCTCCCATGTGACGTGTTAATTTTTTGGTGTGTCAGGCTGAGAGAATCGCGTGTGGGCCGATTCACGTATGTGTTTCCAGCACAGTCAGAACCATTCTGAAACTCGCAGGACCAGCAGGTAATTCATTTAAATTTCATTATCGGGCCCAGGACTGAAGTTTCTGGGCTTAATAGGGTGGGAGATCCTATCAGTACAATTTCACACTGGCAGGATTCAGACTAGTTCCCCACTTTTGGGGAATTAGTGGGAGACTCTGCTGGAATGAAGTGGGGGGCAATCAAGGCACCCCAGGGGGCCAGGCATTAGATGTCTGCCCCGTGGACAGCATTGCCAGATTGTGCTCCCAGCAGTGCCCCAAGGGCAAAGTGCCCATGCCCACGGGGACATCTTAGCATTGCCTAGCAGGCATTGGGCAGTTTCAAGAGGCAGAGTGTACAGGTGGAACTTAGAGGAGGTGTCTAGGGGCAGGGCCAGCTAGGATTGGGCAGGAGGCTGGATGTCAAGGTATTCCTGGGCGGGGGTGGGGATAGCACTGAGAGGGTCCCAGGCTGGTTAGCGATTGAGCTGGCCAACAAAGTGCAGGCTGATCATTCAGGGGCCATTGCACATGTGCAGAGGCCTGGAACTGTCAGACTCCGGCTCTTCCCCCTGCTCTCAAAATTTTAAGGATATTCTTGATTGTGACCCCTGGATTGCACAGAGTGTGGGAGATTATTGTCTGAACTCCCACTGAAAAGAAACAATCGTGATTTACACTTGTTTTCCTGCGAATTCAGCACTTAGAACTTCCTTGGGAGAGTTGCCTCCTGAGAGTTTGGAAGAAAGTTTGTGTAACTTATAGTTAAAGGATCTATTATGCTGTTGCAACTTCAGCATTCATCAATATCATTATTTTTGATTTCAATAGTCCAATCAGAGTCAGTGTCACTGGAGATTGTTAAATTGGATCATTAAACATTTACAAATGTTGCATGGCCATTAACCTATGCCAAAATAAATTGAGCAATTGCCAGGTCAACAGCCTTTCCAATTATAATTGTTGAATAAGTTGTTTTGCTTCCTTTATCAATTTATACTCATTTAAATGTGATATTTCTTATCTTTAGAATGAGGATCAGCATGTTAATTTGGAAAGGCCGATATATTTTAATTCAAAGAATTTTGAGAGAATTTTGTGATGTCAAGCAAATGGCCAATCTGTGTCAACTGTGGCTGAATGACAGCACCAAGAAGACTGAGTGTTCACTCCCCACTCCAACACAATCAAGCTGACATTTCAGTGCAGTGTTAAACAAGTACCATCTTTCACACGAGATGTTAAAAAGAAGCATCACCTTTAGGTGAATGTAAAGAATTCTATAATATGATTTTAAAGAAGAGCAGCAAAGTTCCTCTTGATGTCCTGGCCAAGATTTATCCCTCAAAAATGTCATGTAATAGATTATCTGACCTTTATCATTTTGCTTTCCTATACAGAAATTTTACCCTAATTTTAGCTTCCAACTGCATGAATTTCTCAATTACACTTTGACATTTTCTAATTTGCAACAAAATTAGCATCAAATTTGACAGTGTGGTGGATGCTAGCTAGTGTGCTCAAAGCTTTCCAGCACAGTCATAGAAAAATAGAAGCCAGAAACAGAAGTAGGCCATTCAACCCTTTGAATCTTTTCTGCCATTCATTTTGATCATGCTGACAATCAATTTCAATATCCTGATCCCATCTTCTCCACATATCCCTTGATCCCTTTAGCCCCAAGCACTATATCTAATTTCTTCTTGAAATCACACAAAAACTTAAAGTTATTTATTAATCACAAATAAGGCTTAACTAACATTGCAATGAAGTTACTGTGAAATTCTCTTATTTGTTACACTGCAGCGCCTGTCTGGGTCAATGCACCTAATTAGCACATTTCAAACTATGGGAGGAAACCGAAGCACGCAGAGGAAATGCATGAAGACATAGGGAGAATGTGCAAACTCCACACAGGCAGTGACCTGAGCTGGGTCACTGCACAAGAGTGCCACCTGATCCCCATCTTCTTTATTCATTTTAGTCTGAGAGTTGATGCTTTTCAATACCACCACATCTCCTACTACCACCACCACCCCCCCCCCCCCCCCCCCCCAATGTCTTGGGATCTAAATATTCTCTCTTGCTCTCTCTCCCAAATCTCAAGACATAAATCTCTTCACTATCCAGTTTTGGGCTTCTCCCTCTGAAGTCTCAATGCTCTCCTCTGCTATCTCAATCCTTTCCCCTTCCAATCTCAAAATTACCTCCTCTAGTCTCAACTCTCAAACCCTCTTCCTCTGCAGTCTCTAAATCCTAACTCCTTCCTCCAGTCTCAAATCCCTTTCCCCTCACTTCTCCCAAATCTTCAAACCCTTCTTCTCCCTCCCAAACTCTTCCCTCTCCGCACCATGTTTCAGAACTTTGACGCACCTGAAGGCTTCGGGAGCTCTAGAGCTTCCAAGCTTTACCAGAAATGAGGGAGGGAGAGAAAATACAGATGGGGAGGGAAAATTGGAGAGTGGGGAGGGATGAGGCGCTGGGGTACGAGTTATGAGGGATCGGAGAGGGTTAACGAGGGATTAGGGAGGGAAGGATGACGGAGAGATCAGAAGATTAGAGGAGAGAAGAGGGAGACAATAGGAATGGAGGTGGGAGGAAAATAATTATTGCAATCTGGGAGGTAGGGAATGTCATTGCTGACGGAACTAGATATCCGCCCCCCCCAACGATTTCGGACACCCAGATGAGGATTTTCCAACAGGTTTCATGGTCCTGCTGTCAGTGTTAAATAAGGATTGGCACTGTGGGTGAAGTGAGTTGCTGTTTTCCTTGGATTTTTAAAATCCATTTAAGCACTTTGACCAAGCTTTTGGTTATATGTTATATTACTGCCTTATGTTGGCTCGTCATACCTGAAAAGTTTGACTTTTGAAAGTTTGGAAAGGCTGAAACAAATTGCTTTGGGGTGGTGTGTTTATGGGATGGGGCAATTGAGGGAAATTATTTATGGGACTGGTGATAGAAAAAGTTGATTGGCATTCAGTGATGGGGAAGTAGGTGGAGGTTTGATGGGGAGAGAACTGTTGCAATTTGGGGGATTTGATGAGTGACAATGGCAGTGAGGGACAGGGTTGTGCTGCACAACTTAAGTTATAAAGAACAATATAAAAGTACCTCATCAGAACAGGATTTGATTTCTCTAAGATTAGCTTTATGTTGAAGCTATCGAAATTCAGAAGTATGGAAACAAACTCTGGTCATTTTTGCTTAAATAATTTGTCAACTATAAATGTTTGAGTGATGTTTCGTCCAGTTGGTAATTTGATGTCAGTTATGGCACGTGTTGTTCCACATTAAATAAGCTGAATCATCGTATCAGTAATGGGGTCAGCATGGTGGCACAGTAGTTAGCACTGCTACCTCACAGCACTGGGTTCGATTCCCAGCTTGGATCACTGTGTGGAGTCTGCATCTTCCCCTCATGTCATGTCAGTTTCCTCTGATTGCTCTGGTTTCCTCCCACAGTTCAAAGAATGTACTGGTTACGTGCAATGGCCGTGTTAAATTCTCCCTCAGTGTACTCATCCAGGGACTGGCATGAAGTGACTAGAGAATGTTCACACTAACTTCACTGCAGTGTTATTATAAGTCTACTTTAAAACTAAAAAAATTGTATGAAAGGAAAAATTTTGTAAGTTTACAGGTTGAGAGATTGCAGGGAATTAAGAGTTTTAATTGTTTGGGGTAGAATTAATAAAATTTAATTCCATTCCAAAATGAAATACTGTAATAAATCTTGCCTTTCTTATCTTCCAACAAGCTAATTTTCTGTGGTCTGTATTGTAAATATAGTCACTTTTACTGTATAGGCTTATGGTAGGGGCCTAAGAACGGGATGAGATAAATGATTTGTTGATTGTTTCTGATTGAAAAAGCAATGTTGGCCAAATAGTGCCACGGGATCTTTACTGTTCACTAACAATGTAACATCAATACTGTATAAAAGTGAGGATGAGCAACAAATGGAGGTCTTGCTCATGATGCTTATATTTCATGAAAGGATATAAAAATGTGTCAGCCTAGATTCTGCGCTCAGCTCTTGGTGTAGGACTTGAAAGTTTCCAGCACAAAGATGGCTGTGTTAACTACTGAATTAAGTCGATACTCAAGAAACAATTTGCTGTATTAAACAAATTTATGAATTTAGTCAGAAGTTTTCAAAATTGACTCAATAGGCCTAAGTTCATGATTGGCCTCATGCTTCTATGGCTGTCTGCTGAGGTGTGGCTTCTTCACATGATTTTTAACAGTAAACATTCACTGTAGGTCATTTCTTTTACTGGGACTGTGCAACTCTGGAAGCCCACATTAATTAAATGTGTCATGTTTTGGCTAAAGAGCCAGCACTGTACAGTAACTTTCAAATAGAAAGCATCAAAGTGTGCTTCTCAAAAGCCTTTTGTTGACAGTCTCCATAACCAGCAAAAGTTTGTCTGTAGAACATACAGGGATTATCCAATGCTTTGAAACAAGTGGGGATCATAGCTCTACTTCTCAGTTCTTCACTTGATTATACTCCTCTCACATCTTTCTCTTGTTTCTCCCTTATCTCCTTTATCCTCCCCATGAGCTGATTTTATTCACAATCCTATCTCCTGTTCCCGTGACCTGAGCGACTGACACCCTTTTCCTTGGTGACGTTATCTGAAAGCACAGCTTTAATTTTTATATTTAGGCTAACGACATCCAGCCTTACTTCACGACCAACATTTTCAATTCCTATTGTTGCTAAGTTTACCAGCCACCTATCCAATGTTCAGTACTGAACAAGCAGATAAATATTTGTGGAATACCACAACCTTTGTTTTCTGGCCCCTTGCTCCAACCCTAGCTGTAGACTCCATCAGTTATCTTCCCTCTCTAAACCAGAAGCAAACCTTCCTCCAGGATTAAGCTTCCCAGCAAGTGAAGTCCCACCTTTCTAGAGTACTGACCAGTCAGAGGCCAGCAGTTTCATTGACTGTCACTGTTTCTGGGGATAGTAGTACAATCTGAAATTAAGCCATTAACTTAGGCTCAGACATTGCTATACCTCTGCTGTACACAGAACCGCTGAGCAGAAACTGACAGCCAAGTTCGCACAAGAGGACAGGATCTTGAGTTCATGTCATACTCTCTGTAACTCCGATGACTTGCCTGGGCTTGCAAAAACTTGGCTGGAGACAATATACACCTCTTTAACCTGTGCTTAACCCTCTCTCTATTCACATTGCCTATATGTTTAAGACTAGATTACCTGTAAAAACTCACATTCCAATCATTTTCTTGTAAATTGAGTTTGTGTTAATGCGTACTGTTTGTGAACACAACTCCTCACTCACCTAAAGAAGGATTGACACTCCGAAAGCTTGGGCTACCAAATAAAGCTGTTGGACTTTAACCTGGTGTTGTGAGACTTCTTACCATGCTTACCCCAGTCCAATGCTCGCGTCTCCACATTCTGGCCACTACAGCATTGTGCCTGGAGGGATTATTGAGCATTCAGATAATCTGATTGGTTGACAGCTCTCCAAGGCAGGATTTCCATCAAAGAGCAGATGGATGACCCTCCTGCTGCCAATCAATGTTCAACTGAGTGTGAAATGGCAGTAAGCTTGTCGGAATCAACAAGGATGCATTTCCTGTCAACTCTGGATGCAGAGCGCCAGTTAAATCTCAAGTTTACAAATGTGTCACAACTCTCTTTCTTGGAGCAAAAATCCGATTAATATATGCATCAAAACCAGATATTTAGTTTTATTTGATTGTTATTTCAAGCTAATTGCCTTATTCACATGATACTGAACTGTACAGAGTGAACATTAAGACATAATTATTTATTGGAGTCTTTTGGAAAGTTATAACTACTAAAAGTTATATATTTAGTTGAAGGTAATCCATTTTTGATATTTAGTGCTTTTTCCCTGGAGCTAACTTATTGCAAGAGCATTGATTGTTAAATGCATGTTTCAGCCTGTGCTCTGCTTTCCTCATTTGACCCCATGTCTTCAGAAAACAGTCAAAGATATCTTTCTACTTGGATCAACTGGCAGTGTTCACCAGCAAGATCACTCCTTGACTAAATATAGTGATCTTATTTGGCTTAGCTTAAGAGTCCATTGCGAAGACTTCTACAGTTAGAAAGAAACAACTGGAATTGGTGTGAAGCTTCCTTCTCTCTATAGGAAATGCTATTGATAAATAAGCTAAGTGTTGTTCCATTTTGCATACTACTTGCAACCTTACTGGCTATACTGCTTCTGTAGTGCTTCTTACCACAGCAAGCCAAACATGCAGTTTAACACAACCAGAAATCAAAGGGCAATCTAAAAGTGATGATTGTGCAAAGCTAGGTTTCACATTGGCTCTAGTACAAACTATAAAAAAAGTTTGAATACTTATTGGTCAATCTACTAAGGTTGTTAAAAGCATAGATAGAGACTGTTATATCCTCACAACAATTGGTACATCATAATTGGAGCTTGAAAATATATTTATAGAACCTGGAACCAGGGATACTTTTTAATCAGAAGTGTGCTTTAGCATGTGTGTTTCCAGCACACGCTCATTTTTCATATCAGTTTGAGTTCCCATTTGCGTTCTTGATGAGTATAATTCATTGATTTAGAAAATGAACATGGCCTTCAATCACCAAATCCACTTTCCGACAGCTTGGAAGACTTGTATTTGCTATGGCATCAGTTAACTAACGTGGGTAATTTGAATAATGATTAAAACTGAGGAGTTAACTGTTCTGACTCTGCCTGGCTTTATTGCTGCTTTTTCAGCTATTAATTGGCTCTTTGTTTGTCCTTTCAGTACAATGTTGGCAGATAAGAACTTGGTTCATGTGCACTGTGATCAGTTTTGTGGAGATTATAGTAAATCTTGTCTGCTCATTATCCAGCAGGCTAGACCCCACATCACTTCTTTTCAAGAAAACCCCTCTGTAAACAGAAGCAAACCTTCCTCCAGGATTAAGCTTCCTAGCGACTGAAGTCCCACCTTTCTAGAAGTACTGACCAATCAGAGGTCAGCAGTTTCATTGACTGTCACTGTCTCTGGGGATAGTGGTACAGAGTTTAGCACTGCTGCCTCACTGCGCCAGGAACCCAGGTTCGATTCCTGGCGTGGGTCACTGTCCCTGTATCTGTTTGGGTTTCCTCCAGGTGCTCTGGTTTCCTCCCGCAGTCTGAAAGACAGGCTGGTTAGGTGCATTGACCTGAACAGGCACCAGAGTATGGCGATTAGGGAATTTCACAGTATCTTCATTGCAGTGTTAATGTAAGTCTTACTTGTGATTAATAAATAAACTTTACCTGGGGAGGTAATGGCTGCTGGTAGAAGAACACTCACCTGAAGTTTTGGATTGAGGATGGACCCAAGTGCAGGTGAGTGATGTCAAAGTTGGTCACAGGAACAGGGAGATGATGGGAGCAGTAGCAAGAGCATGGGTTGCCACATCCCTTTCCTGATACTTGCTCTACTAGTCCCTGATCAGGCATTGAGTGTCTTTGAACTAGGAATGTGCCTGGGACTCTGAAAGGTAACAGGCCACAGGGCTTGCGTACTCCTGCAGCTGGATTAATAAGAGCTGATGGAATGAGATCCTTAAGTGGCCAATAGATTGGCAACTGCTTGCGGAAACAGTCTACAGGCCTACCCATTTAAATCTTCTAGAAGGCATCCAATTAGACACCTGCCTCCAGGATTACCAATTAGAGATGGACATCATAGAATCATAGAACCCTACAGTGCAGAAAAAGGCCATTTGGCCCATCAAGCCAGAACCAATAACAATCCCACCCAGGCCCTATCACCATAACATCATATATTTACCTTGCTAATCCCTCTGACACTAAGAAACAATTTAGCATGACCAATCAACCAAATCTGTACACTCCTGGACTGTGGGAGGAAACCAAGAGCACACGGAAGAAACTCATGTAGACACTGGAAGAATGTGCAAACTCCACACAGACACCAATGTCCGGAACTGAACCTGGGTCCCTGGTGTTGCAAGTCAGCAGTGTCAACCACTGAGAGTTGAATTGAATTGGAATAAAACATTCTGGATTTTCAAACCAAGTGAACATTTTTCAGCCAATTACGTTCAAACACTAATCCTAAAGTTATAACAAGCTACCAGCATTGCGATCTGGCTGTTAACTGTTTAATACCAGATATGTAGATAAATAAAAGGAACCAAGCTAAAGAGAAGTAGCTTCTCAACAGCTAAAATGTAGCCTGTCATGAGTGTATCTTTAAAGGTTTTATTTTAAATCATGCAGCTTGCAGCTTCAGCGATGTCATTGGAAATGGAGCTAAGCTGTGACAGTTGGGTGATAGGGTTTTTTCCCTTTGGGCTTTTGGTTTTGTTTTGGGAAGCAGTTTAGCAGCAAACCAGAAACAATGTCTTTCTGTCCCTTTTCTTTCCTCTTTGTTTGGTTCTGCCTTAAAGAAGCTGAGTCTTCAGAAACAGATTTGATTACAACCTCTTCTGAATTTTTTCACAAGGGATTTTCAGCATTCAACCCAGGAGACTGAATTTCTGTAACAAATGGGCATTAATCAATGTTGTATTGTGCTTATTTGGAAGGTTTTATATATTCGATGGTGGCTTTGGTTGGAACACTTGAGATATTTCCTTGAGATTTGTACGTTATCATGGTTGTTGTGTTTCTTGTTTGTAATTGTTAAAAGTTCTTGTTAAGTGTCTTACTACTCATGTAAACAATATTCTTAATTAAACTTTGTTTTTGATAAAAGCTCCTCTTGGGTCAGTTGAATCACATCTGAAGTGAAACCTCTCATGCTTGTCCTAGGCAAATTCAACGTAAAACATTACAGGTCAGATGAATTTCATAGAACATCTTGAGGAATCCAACCTGACTTGTAACAAGCCCAAAAGAGAAGGAAGAATTGTAAGCTTTCTCTAAAGTTATTATTGTGTTGGAAGCATGCAACATTTAAAAGCCTATGGCAACTTCAGAATAGCTACGATGAGATTACTACTGAATTGACTTGGGCAAACCATTTTGTGAAGGAAATGGAAGTGAGACTCTACAATTCATTGATGCTTCCGTGGTGATTGTGTTGGAGGTGATGAGAACACAGAGAGCAGATATTGTTTCCAGAGAGTGAAAGAGAAGACCAGTCAAGCAGGCATGGGTTGGAAGTGGCTGGGGAGATCAACAGATCACATGAACAGGACCTAGGTACCATTCAGGAAATGCTTCAGTGCCCTTTCAAGACCAGCAAAATGACTGCTCTGTAACTCTCAGCTTTCGGCCATGATTCATCTCTATAGCAGCCATTTACACAGAAAAGCTGTAAGGCATACTATTTGCAGCAGCACAAAGAATTGCCTCACCAAATCCTTCACATGCAGACAACACTTGTACATTGTCCTAAAATGGTGTGAGTTTATGCACCTCATTCAACAGTGAAGTCTGTCAAATGTCACATTACTTTATGATTAGCACATAGCATCCCTCATATCCTCACATTCTTTTATTGCGGAAGAAGAATGAAAAATCCCTGGGAGAGATTTGAACTGGGGAAGTGGAGTATTGAGATTGCTGAGAAAACCTTCGAGGTTGGCAGAGTGGTAAGCCATTGCTGAAGGAAAGATGGGGCATAATAGTTTATAATGCTTTCCCTCATTCTCTATCACTCAGTTGACTCTGAGCAGTTTCTTCAGTGGTGCAGTTGTATTGTGAATATATATCTAAAGTGCAACAATACATTAGGAAGTGAGACTCCTTTTCGCCTACTTACTTAACAAATTGAGGTGTTTCTTTTCAAGGACAGTGACAAATATACATCAAGAGCTGAATACAACATAGACTTCTGAGGTAAAGCAGCACTCTAAGGAAGCACCGTCATGTGAGTCACATGCACTCTCCAAGAGCAAAGATGCACACAGCATGGTGAGGTTTTTGTTGTGGGGAAAACAAATAGCACAAAGTGAGTATTTTTGTGTCATCTGCAAATGTGGCTATATCGCCTTTTATCCCTGTATCTATGTCATTAATATAGATTGCAAATAGCTGGGGCTCAAGGACAGAACCCTGTGGCACCCCACTAGTTACTTTTGCCAGACTCTCTATCTTCTGACTATAATAAATTACTCTAATCCCATGTGATTTAACCTTGTAAATTAATCCTTTATGTAACACCTTATCAAAATGTCTTCTAGAAGTCCTGATATACTATATCTACAAGATTGCCATCATTCACTTTGCTTATTACATCCTCAAAGAATTCTAGCAAATTAGTCAAACATGATTTGCCCTTCATGAAACATGTTCACTTTGATGGATAGCATTTTGACTTTCTAAATGTCCTGATATTGCTTCCTTAATAATTGATTCTAACACTTTCTGAACAACAGATGTTAAACCAATTGGTCTATAATTTCCCACATTTTGCCCCTCTCCCTTTTTGAAAAAGAGTGTTACATTAGCATTTTTACAATGCATTGGAACCTTACCTGCTTCCAGAGAATTTTGGAATATTATAATCAATGGATCCACTATCTCCATTGCCACTTCCTTTAATACCCTAGGATATAGGCCAAGTTTGTTTGTTCCAAGTTCTATCCTTTCTATTACCTCTGACTTGCCCATTCCTATAGGAATGGTACTAGTGCCTTTCACTGTGAAAATTGAAGCAAAGTACTGATTTATTATCTGTGCCATTTGTGTTCCCCACTATTAACTCTGGTTTCATCTTCCAAGGGACAAACATTCAACCTAGTGACTTTCTTTCCTTTTACATACCTATAGAAGCTTTTGCCATCCTTGATATCTTATGCCACTTTTCTTTCATAGTTTACCTTAGCTTTTTTTGTTCCATTTTTTAGTATCCCTTTGTTTATGTTTGAAAGTTTCCCAATTTTCAAACCTGTCATTAACCTTTGCAATATGGAATACCTTAATTTTTGTTCTTATATTGTCCTTGACCCTTAGCCATGGATTTTTTGTTTTTACCTCCAGACACCTCCTCACCCTCTTACCATCTTTCTTTCTCAATGGGATATATTTTAGTTGATATCTCCTTAAACTGCCACTGTTCATCCACTGTCCTACCTTTTAGTCTACCTCCACTCTACTCGGGCCAAACCTGTCCCCATGGCTATGTAATTTATTTTGTTTAATTCTAGAATGCTGTGTCGGACTCTACTTTCTTACCCCCAAACTGAATTTTGAATTCTATCGTGTTATGGTCACCACTCCTGAGAGGATCTTAACAGTGAAGTCATCAATTAATCCTTCCTCACTATACAATACCAAATTCAGAATGATGGAAAAGATCCTGAGAGACAGGATTTGTGAACATTCGGAGAAGTGTTGTATGATCAAAAGTAGTCAGCACAGCT
The DNA here is from genome assembly GCA_024679065.1 of Sphyrna mokarran. Lineage (NCBI taxonomy): Eukaryota > Metazoa > Chordata > Chondrichthyes > Carcharhiniformes > Carcharhinidae > Sphyrna > Sphyrna mokarran. The sequence continues at coordinate 29,409,796 of JAGIQG010000028.1, forward strand.
TTGTTAAAGGCAGATCATGTCTTACGAGCCTGGTTGAGGTTTTTGAAAATGTGACTAAACACATTGGTGAAGGAAGAGCATGAATGTGGTTTAAATGGACTTCAGCAAGGCATTCAATAAGGTCCCCCATGCAAGGCTTATTGAGAAAGTGAGAGGGCATGGGGTCTAAGGGGACATTGCTTTGTAGATCCAAAACTGGCTTGCCCGCGGAAGGCAGAGAGTGGTTGTAGATGGGTCTTTTTCTGGATGGAGATCGGTCACTAGTGGAGTGCGCCACTGTGGAACTACTGCTTGGGGATGTTTAGATTATTTCTACCAAATACTTCTTTCTTTTGCTGTTTCTTATTTCTACCCAGTCTGATTCCATATCCTGATCTCCTGTGCTTATGTTATTTCTCATTACAATACTGATTCCTATCTCCACTAGCAAAACTACACCACCACTTTCCTTTCAGTCTGTCTTTTCAAAATGCTGAGTACCCTGAATTCTCAGACCTGTTCTCCTTATAACTATGTCGTAGTAATTGCCTCCAAACTATATCCTTCTGTTTCTATTTGCGCTGTTAACTTTGCATTTAGATACGAAGTTTTTAAATTTGTTCTATTGGTAAATTTCCCTACTGTTTTATAATTCTTTTGTGCATGAAGACATTCACCCTTTCTGTCCCTCTTTTATTGTCTGATAATCATCTACCACGTTACTAAACTGCATCCTTACCTCCTCCTTCAATTTGAGTTTTCTAACTTCCCCTAAAATTGAACCCTCTCCTTATTTACAAATACACCTGGCTGGTTTGAATATGACTTGGTGGCCACACACTATCTATTTTATCATGCAAATGAGAGAATTCTGTGATGGAGATGAAACTGATGGCCCTCTAGGTCTCACTGCAGATTCTGTTTCATATCTGATTAGTGCAATGCCCTCACATATAAGGCGCCACTTGAATTATGCAGTTATATGAGACAGATTCAAATATTCTGTTGATAGCATTAGCTGACTCCTGGATTGATGCAGATACAGAAAAAAATCAGTGTCACAGTCATATTGACTGTTGCTTGCAGCAGGTGTTCACCTGTTTCTCTTGGCCTCAAGTTCTACTTCAAAAGGTCATCAGGTCCTGTGACCAGTTGTCATGAGAGTCGTAGTTTTCAGTGACACAGTTGCTTGCAGAGTTCCAAGAAACTGACTGTTTACCTGATGATCTTGGGCTGAGAGTAACATTTTCTTCCATTTATTAACCAGTGACCAACCATTCTGCAGAATACAACTGCAGAGGGGTGCGTTATAAGCTGCAGCTGCAATTCACCATCCAGTTGCTGGTCCCACTTCATATGGCTACTGACTTAAGTGCCAATTGTCCCAGTTTCTCTGCACCCTGTGTGAATCCAATTACATAAGAACATAAGAAATAGGAGCAGGAGTAGGCCATCCAGCCCTTTGAGCATGTCCCGCCATTCAATAAGATCACAGCTGATCTGTATAGGTTCAGTACCATTTTCCCGCTTTCTCCCCGTAACCCTTAATTCCCTTGTTAATCAAAAACCTATCCACTCTTGACTTGAACATATTCAGCGAGGAAGCCTCCACCACTTCATCAGGCAGAGAATTCCAAAGATTCACCACCCTTTGCATGAAGAAATTCCTCCTTAACTCTGATCCTCCCTCCAGTTTTGAGGCTGTGCCCTCTAGTCCTGTGATCTTTGCTGAGCAGGAAGAATGTCTCAACCTCTACCCTATCCATCCCCTTCATTATCTTATACGACTCTGTAAGATCCCCTCTCAGCCTCCTAAACTCCGAAGAGTACAAACCTAGCCTATTTAGTCTCTCCTCATAATCCAACGCCCTCATCTCCTGTATCAGCCTAGTGAACCTTCTCTGCACCTCCTCCAAGGCCAATATATCCTTCCTTGAATGTGGCGACCAAAACTGCAACAGTACTCCAGCTGCAGCCTCACCAGTACTCCATACGGCTGCAAAAGTACCTCCCTACTTTCATATTCTATCCCCCTAACTATAAAGGTCAACATTGCATTTGCCTTCTTGATCACCTGCTACACCTGCATGCTGTGTTTTTGCAATTCGTGCACAAGAACCCCCAGGTCCCTCTGCACCGTCGCATGCTGCAGCTTTTCGCCATTTAAATAGTAATCCTTCCTACCATTATTCCTACCAAAGTGGATAATCTCACACTTGCTAACATTATACTCCATCTGCCAGGTGCTCGCCCACTCACTCAACCTATCCAGATCCCTCTGCAGGCTTTCCACACCCCCCTACGCAATTTACTTTTCCACTCATCTTCGTGTCATCAGCAAATTTCGTCACCCTGCACTCAGCCCCTTCCTCCAGATCATCTATGTAAATGGTAAATGGTTGAGACCCCAGCGCTGATCCCTAGGGCACTCCACTAGTCACCAGCTGCCAATTAAAATAGCACACACTAATATCTATCCTCTGCTTCCTATTAGACAACCAATCCTCTATCCAGTCTAATACCATACCCCCAACTCCCTGCATCCTAACCTTCTGCAGCAATCTTTTGTGAGGCACCTTATCAAACGCCTTTTGGAAACACAATACCATATCAACCGGTTCCCCTCCATCTTCTGCACTAGTCACTTCCTCATAGAACTCCAATAAATTCGTCAAGTACGACTTCCTCTTAACAAATCCATGCTGCGTCTGCTTGATCAAACAGTTCGTATCCAGGTGCCTCGTTATTTCTGCTTTGACAACAAATTCAAGCATTTTTCCTACTACAGATATTAAACTAACCGGCCTATAATTCCCTGCCTTCTGTCTGCTACCTTTTTTAAACAGCAGCGTAACATTAGCTGTTTTCCAATCTTCCAGCACTTTCCCGGACTCCAGCGAATTCTGAAAGATCATTACTAGGGCATCCGCTATCACCTCTGCCATTTCCTTGAAAATCCTGGGATGCCTTCCATCTGGTCCTGGGGACTTATCTGCCCTCAGTCCTGTTAGCCTATCGAGCACCACCTCTCTAGTGACTGTAATCTCATCAAGCACCTCGTCTCCTACCACCCTTCTATCCTTAATTTTGGGCAAGCTATTTACTTCCTCCTCCATAAAGACTGACACAAAATACTTATTCAACGTTTCCGCCATATCCTTATCATCCACCATTAAACCACCCTTCTCATCCTCCAAGGGTCCAACATTAACTTTGCCATCTTCCTAATCTTTATATATTTACAAAAACTTTGACTGTCCTTTTTGATATTTCAAGCTAGTTTAGCCTCATATTCTATCTTTCCTTTTTTAATCACCTTTTTAGTCATTCTTTGCTGTTTTTGAAACTTTCCCAATCCTCTGATCGCCCACTATTTTTAGCTGTTCTGAATGCCTCAGCTTTTGATTTAATACTCTCCTTAATTTCCCTGGAGAACCACGGCTGATTTTCCCTTCTCCTACAGTCCTCCTTCACCATTGGAATATATTTTTGCTGAGTAAAGAAAAAGATCCCTTTAAAAATCCTCCACTGTTCCTCAGTCGTCCTACCAACCAACATATTCCTCTAATCCACAGTCGCCAATTCCTCTCTCATCCTATCATAGTCCCCTCTGTTCAAACATAGTACACAGGTACTGGACACTACTACCTCATCCTCTATCTGCTTCATAAATACCATACTATGATCACTTGTCCCTAGAGGATCCCTCACAAGAATATCCCTAATTCTACCTGCCTCATTACATAGTACCAGATCCAAGATACATCATCAGCTATCTCTCAATTCAAGGATGACATCTACTCAGAGTCACAAGTTTCTGCTCTGGATCTTTATATGACTCAACAGGCTAATTATCAGCCTGTAGATCAAAAGAACAAATAACGAAGGAAAAAACAGCGCAGGAGCAGGATGAGACATGAGCTCATAAAATCCAAAATGCAGTACTTGCTTCCTTTTCTTTCCTTCTTAGCCACTGATATCCTTCATCATTTGGTGTTTGAACTCAAAGCATGTTGCAGTTTGACTAGTTGTTGTCATTTTGAACAATTGTAACAAGCTCCTCCTGGTTATTAATATCAGTGCTCTACACTTCAAGGAGAATTTGTGTCTTTGTCATGTTTTCTATTTCCCCTCCTGAATGCTGACAATTTGAATGCTGAGAAAACAGGATCTGGCTGTGGAAATGCTTTCAACCATCCTAAGTGCTTATTCCATCAAGTTTGATTTTTTTTTCAGATGGAGCTGGCTTCAAGTAGGACTATCCTCTTATGGAGTATGGAGAATGTGGCAAAAATATCTCTGCTAGAATTTTTCTCACATTTTTGTTTTGCTGGTTCATAGTTTATGTCTCTTTGCAGTACATAAGTGTGGTGATGGCAATTGTTCTATATACTAGGACTTTTGTTGACTTACGAAAGTCTTTATTTTGAAACACTTGCTGCTGTAGTTTTTAGAAGGATGTGCTGGCACATCCAATTTGGTGTTGGATCTCTCCACCAAGGGTGACTTTTTAAGAGAAGTGGTTACCAAGGTATGGGAAATACTCAACATATTCCAGAATCACCCCTTCAACATATATGAGAAATGGAATATTTGACTAACGAGGCCTGGATTTTGTTATAATTTGGCAGTTGGTAACTGTCATGCAAACTAAATCCCAAAGGGAAAATTGGCAACATATCACAATTCTTTTCCTTTTGTAGTTTTATAATGAAAATATCTTATACTAAAATCGGAAGCTAAGAATTCAGTAACACTTTTGGAGATTTTAAACATTAAATCAAAACTTTTTATTACAAAAAGAGAACTTAAACACACAAGATTACTGTCCAGATTCTCCGACTTAGCCCACGGTTGGGATTTTCCAGTCTCGCTGCTATGAATGGAAATTTGGCTGTTGGCCAAATTTTCCATTCGTGCTGGAACTAGTAACAGTGTGTGTGAAACTGGAGAATTCTAGCCTACATTTACATGGCTGAAATTGAGTTACAAAACATTCTCCTAAAATTATTTCCTACATCATAGAATCCCTATATTTCAGAAAGAAGTCATTTAGTCCATCGAGTCTGCACCAACCACAACCCTACCCAGGCCCTGCTCCCTTATCTCTACATATTTACTCGCTAATCTCTCTGACCTACACATCTTAGGACACTAAGGAGCAATTTTAGCATGGCCAATCAATCTAACCCTCACATCTTTGGACTGTGGGAGGAAACTGGAGCACCTGGAGGAAACTCACACAGACATGAGAAGAATGTGCAAATTCCACATAATGACCCAAGCCGGGAATCGAACCCAGGAGCTGTGAAAGTAACAGTGCTAACTGTTGTGCTACCATGCCGCCCTGGTTAAACTTGGTTAGGCTGACAATTGTATACCCTTTTAGGCAACAATCTCTTTTTGATTCTCAAGCTATAGAAATTACAGTAACAAAGCAACCTAATGTTGCTGTAGAGGAGGTAGAACTACCTCTCCTCCACTCTGCTGTGGAAATTGCAGAAGACTTTAAAACATAACTGAACTTATTGACAAAACAGACTCTTTACAGCTGGTTGGAAACTGTCTTAGTTTGCTTTTTCACAGTTCTATGCAGGAGATCTTGCATGTCCCGCCTTGATCCTTATTCCTCCCAGATCAGCTCCCAATTACTCGTTAAGTAGTTATTTTTTAAAAATTTATTCCATTGTCCTTACCATTCTTTGAAAGTTACTTTTCCCAGGTTTTAAAAATTTTTTATGTTTTCCCTATTGCCTTCACTTTGCGTCAAATAAAGTCTAATTAATTTACGACCTTTTCCAAATTGATTTCCCTTTTGATTTCCATAAAACATAACTAACACAACTAATAAACATAACTAAGTTCATGTATCTGGTTCTCCAGTGCCAGGACTTTAATTACACACATATCTTGTACATCACGTACGGGCTACAGACAAGATGGAATCTCATGACTAGGTAAGTAATAGTGAGGCAGCAGATGAAGCCATTACCTCAAAGGTTCAGTTACTCAAAGTAGGCACAATGGTATATATACCACTGAGTCAAATGAGTGGAGGAATGCAGCTGTACTCGGAAGAGCAAGAAAAGCCTAATGAAAATATAAACACTGGCTCAATGTCTAGAAGTAGAGTGGTGCAGTGTAAGTGTGCTGGAGATGTCAGGGATAGGTTTTTCACTCAGAGGGTGGTGAGTGAATGGAACCGACTGCCGTCGGAGGTTGTTGAGGCAAACTCACTGAGGTCTTTTAAGAGACTTCTGGATGAGTATATGGAAAAGAATAGGATAGGGGGTTATAGATAGGTCTGTGGATTGGTAGATGTAATCGGCGGAACTCGTGGGCCGAAGGGCCTGTTTGTGCTGTATTGTTCTATGTTCTATGTTCCCTTTGAAATTTAACAACCGAACACAGCAAACCTTCTTTATCTGCTAATGTAAATTTCTACCCATGTCTCATTTGCCTACAGAAGATTCATCTTGGCCATATATACTTCAAGTGCCTGCCTTTGTTGTCCTCAACTCTTGTAGACAAATTGTCTTCAGTTTAATTAAATTAGTCACACACACGGCCACACAATCAGAACTACAAGTCTGTTTCACAGAATAACACAAATATAAAAAATAACATTTTTCTGCACTGTTGATATAATTGTTTTGCCTTGAAAACATTGAAGGACAGGCTGTGTGTCTTCTGTGCAAAATTGATGTCGTTAAAAGTGGCTACTACACTGCAGTAGTTCACCTACTGTAGATAATGTATGTCAATGAGGATCGATTTTGTTTTGACATGAAGGCAGTTGAGGTTAAAGCTTCCCATCTAGGTGGCATTTAATGCTGACTCTGAGAAACAATTTATCTTTGAGCTGAATAGCCACTGTTAGGTAGATTGTATACAATATGGGGGTTACCACACTGCTTTGCTTGAGACTGATCAGGGGCAACCTGATCAGCTGCCCCTTACCTGATCAGGTTAGCTGATCAGCTGCCCCTCACAGCATGTTACTATTGGCTACATTATGACATGGAGCACAATCCATAAAGCTTTGAATTTACTGAATCAGATGCTTTTTCTGTTGAATTTCTTTGGCAACAAAAGCCATGATGTACAGATGCCGGTGTTGGATTGGGGTGGTAAGAACTCAGTAAGAATTTAGCAACACCAATTTATAATCCAACCGATTTATTTGATAGTAAAAAAGCGAGCTTTCGACTCCTGTTTCTTCCTCAGGCAAATGCAGTGTTCTGGTCTGCAATAGCACACATCAGCACAGACAGTCAGAGATTGCTGATTAGACTGCGAATCCTTACATCTAACCTGCTATTCAAGTGTTAAAGTGGCTAACAATGTGTGTGAAGGGAATCCTGAGCATTGTTGGAGAATTGTGTGTTTTCTCCAGACAGCACAGTAAGTGAGGTTTTTTTGCTAACCCAGGCAAGTTACGGGGGTTACAGATAGTGTGTCATGAAGCCAAGATCCCTGTTAAGACCGTCCTCATGTGTGCGGAGCTTGGCTATCAGTCTCTGCTCAGCGACTCTGCGCTGTCGTGTATCACGAAACCCCCTTGAAGAACATTTACCCGCAGGTCGGAGGCCGAATGCCCATGACTGCTGAAGTGTTCGCCCACAGGAAGGGAACTGTTTTGCCTGGTGATTGTTGAGCGATGCTCATTCATCCACTGTCGTAGTGTCTGCATGGTCTCCCCAATGTACCATGCTTCGGGACATCCTTTCTTGCAACGTATTAGGTAGACAACGTTGGCCGAGTTGCAAGTGTATGTACTGTGTACCTGGTGAATGGTATCCTCACGTTTGATGATGTCGTCCATGTCTATGATCCGGCATGTCTTGCAGAGGTTGCTGTGGCAGGGTTGTGTGGTATTGTGGTCACTGTTCTCCTGAAGGTTGGGTATTTTGCTGCGAACAATGATCTGTTTGAGGTTGTGCGGTTGTCTGAAAGCAAGAAGTGGGGGGGTGGGGATGGCCCTAGCGAGATGTTCATCGTCATCAATGATATGTTGAAGATTCCGGAGAAGATGTCGTAGCTTCTCCGCTCCGGGGAAGTACTGGACAACAAAGGGTACTCTGTCCACCGTGTCCCGTGTTCGTCTTCCGAGGAGGTCAGTGCGGTTTATCGTTGTGGCACGTCGGAACTGTCGAGGGCATCCTGAAACCCATCGTACAAAGAACCCCCAGCTTTTGTCTTGACACTACGGACTTCCTGCAGAAACTCAGCACACATGGAGCAGTTGAACCAGGGACACTCCTTGTCACAATGGATGTCTCGGCGCTCTACACCAACATCCCCCACGACGATGGTATTGCTGCAACTGCCTCAGTACTCAATGCCAACAACTGCCAGTTTCCGGATGCAATTTTACAACTCATCCGCTTCATCTTGGACCACAATGTCTTCACCTTCAACAATCAGCTTTTCATCCAGACACACGGAACAGCCATGGGGACCAAATTCGCACCTCAGTATGCCAACATCTTCATGCACAGGTTCGAACAAGACTTCTTCACCACACGAGATCTCCAACCAAGGTTATATACTAGATACATTGATGACATCTTTTTCCTTTGGACTCATGGTGAACAATCATTGAAACAACTGTATGATGATATCAACAAGTTCCATCCCACCATCAGACTCACCATGGACTATTCTCCAGAATCAGTTGCATTCTTGGACACACGCATCTCCATCAAGGACGGTCACCTCAGCACCTCACTGTACCGCAAACCGACAGACAACCTCACAATGCTCCACTTCTCCAGCTTCCACCCTAGACACGTTAAAGAAGCCATTCCCTATGGACAAGCCCTCCGTATACACAGAATTTGCTCAGATGAGGAGGATCGTGACAGACACCTCCAGACGCTGAAGGATGCCCTCGTGAGAACAGGATATGGCGCTCGACTCATCGATCGACAGTTCCGACGTGCCACAATGATAAACCGCACTGACCTCCTCGGAAGACGAACACGGGACACGGTGGACAGAGTACCCTTTGTTGTCCAGTACTTCCCCGGAGCGGAGAAGCTACGACATCTTCTCCGGAATCTTCAACAATCATTGATGACGATGAACATCTCGCTAGGGCCATCCCCACCCCCCCACTTCTTGCTTTCAGACAACCGCACAACCTCAAACAGATCATTGTTCGCAGCAAACTACCCAACCTTCAGGAGAACAGTGACCACAATACCACACAACCCTGCCACAGCAACCTCTGCAAGACATGCCGGATCATAGACATGGACGACATCATCAAACGTGAGGATACCATTCACCAGGTACACGGTACATACTCTTGCAACTCGGCCAACGTTGTCTACCTAATACGTTGCAAGAAAGGATGTCCCGAAGCATGGTATATTGGGGAGACCATGCAGACACTACGACAGCGGATGAATGAGCATCGCTCAACAATCACCAGGCAAAACAGTTCCCTTCCTGTGGGCGAACACTTCAGCAGTCATGGGCATTCGGCCTCCGACCTGCGGGTAAATGTTCTTCAAGGGGGCTTTCGTGATACACGACAGCGCAGAGTCGCTGAGCAGAGACTGATAGCCAAGCTCCGCACACATGAGGACGGTCTTAACAGGGATCTTGGCTTCATGACACACTATCTGTAACCCCCGTAACTTGCCTGGGTTAGCAAAAAACCTCACTTACTGTGCTGTCTGGAGAAAATACACAATTCTCTAACAATGCTCAGGATTCCCTTCACACACATTGTCGCCACTTTAACACTTGAATAGCAGGTTAGATGTAAGGATTCGCATTCTAATCAGCAATCTCTGACTGTCTGTGCTGATGTGTGCTATTGCAGACCAGAACACTGCATTTGCCTGAAGAAGACACAGGAGTCGAAAGCTCGCTTTTTTACTATCAAATAAATCGGTTGGATTATAAATTGGTGTTGCTAAATTCTTACTGAACAAAAGCCATGTCAGAGATTCCTTTGCAAGGTCTGAAGCCAGAATGTGCCTCTGGAAGGATATCTTCAGACACAGGAAATAGGTCGTTCCTAACATCTGTGTTAGAGGTTTCCCTGCTATGGACAGCAGGGAAATACCTTAATAGTTTCCACACTATGATTTATCTCTCTTCTTGAAGATAATTATAATTGGTTTCTTGGTAGAATGGAATTTGAGCATTTTTGGAAAAAAAACACATGCCGTTAAAGCTATTCATTTTGCACTTATTAAAACAGATTCACGAGAATTATCATCTCAAAGGGAAAAACAACTATATTGCATGAAAAAAGGCTGCCAATTGGAGAATGTACCAAGGAACATTTAACTGTTGAGCTTTTTTCAGTGTAATTCTTAGCACATTCAGGATATTTTAGTGAATGTTGTCCAATTGCAGAATCATATGGACACTTATGTTCTGAGCTTTGCACATATGGGTTGCGTATAGTCAATATTGCCTGTTGCAAGCAGCCAAAGGGATGTTCTGCTTGGCATAATCCACCAAGTTATTAGGACATTTTTATTCATTTGTGGGGCATGGGCTCTGGTAGCTGGCTAGCATTTATTGTCCATTCCTAGTTTTCCCGAGGACAGTTGAGGATCAAGCACATTGCTGTGGCTCGAGATCACATGTAGGCCAAACCAGGAAAGGATAGTAGATTTTCTTCCTTACAGGACATTAGTGAACCAGATTTTTTGTTTTGACAATTGACGATGATTTCATGGTCATTAGTAAACTCTTAATTCCACATTTTCTTTTTATTGAATTCAAATTCCACCAGCTGCCGTGGCAGGATTTGAACCCAGGTGTCCAGAGCATTAATTGAGTTTCTGGATTAATAGTCTAGCGATAATACCATTAGACCATTGCCTCCCAGTATTGCCTATGTAGCTAGAATCACCCTGGCACCAAAATTCATGTACCACATTTCACATTTATGTGGTAGGCGTACGTCTTTTTGGCATGATTGTGTGAATAATTATACTGAAAACAATTTAAGATTATCAGTCAGGTTCACAGAGTTGTCACTTTTATATGTGCTAGATGTTACATATATTCACACACAGGACCCTGTGAGAAAGAACATGTCCATGTATTATGCCTTTTTCAATGAAACAAAAGCTTGGCAGGTAGCCAGTCGCTGGTCCATTACCCATGGCAATGCCTTGATCAGAGTTGACCTGCCTAGTTTGAATTTAAACAAAAGCTTGTTAATTTTCCCCTGATGCGTTCTCCCTGACAATGCCTTGACCAATCAAAATCTCCTTGATAACTAATCAGCATTCTCTCCTCATGCAGAATAAATTGTAGTTCCTTTTTAGATCTGTTATTATTACGAATCTGGCCTGATGAGTGCAAGACAAAAGCTTTGACAGCATGTCCACTATTGCAACTGTTATATTCCGTGCGCGTGTGTGTATATGCATGTGCGTGCTTATGTGTGTGTGTGTGTGTGTATGTCGTGCTTTCCACTACTTGGCCATTACCTTCTGGATTTATCTGTGGATGCCAGCCTTGCATTGTTGGGATGTTGCCTTCTTGACTTGTAATCTTGAATTGTTCTGCCTGATAATGTAGGCTCCTTGCTATTGTTCCAGGACGTAACATATTTCTGCATAATTTTTGTCGAACAAATCCTGGCAATGATGATATTTATTTCCATTGTTCTAAAATTAAATTGGATGTTTGAAGATTTTCCAAATTGTATGTAAACTACATTTGGACATCTTCACTTTGGTCAGCTTGCTTTCTTTCTTCCTCTTGGACTTTTGGATCTTGTGATGTCTTGATGCTAAGTAAATGGTCAAACCAATCAATGGACTTCTAGTCGACATCAATCATCTGGATGAATTGAATGATGCAGACATCACTTAGATCTTTGACTCAATAAGTGGCATATTCTAGGAGGTGCCAATGCTTTGATCTAGGCAACTTCTATGTAATTTTGTACTTGTCCTTATAGGAGAAGAGAGTGTTTTAATCTGGTTTTAGCTGATTTAAAAACAATTCCTGTGTAACCAAAGGGTTTGATGAACCTTGTGTGGGTGGCCCCAACTGAAGCTATACACTCGCTATTAAAAACCCAACAAAAAGTCATTTGAAATAGAAATTATAATATGAGGTACTGGAATACTAATCTTTAATGTGTTTGTGTCTCTAAGGACCCCGAGTCACTGCCTACACTAAAATAGCAATTCCAGGTGAAAATGGGGACTGTTAAAACATTAATATCCTACGGCATAATTTCGGGTCAAGGGATTTCTAAAATAAAATTACTTTCTTCTTGCTGTCGAGTTGCTGCAACACACTTTTCTCGATAGGCTTTTATCTCTTTCAAACAAGTGCATAGGATGGTGGTGATCTTAGTCTGGCTTGCCTCCCTCTGCAGGTCATAATAAATCTGTCTTACCAAGTGTGCAAACCAGTAGATTGTTTGCTGTCATGCATTAAGACCAGAACGTGGTGCAATCTGCATGAAAGATGCCATTGTGTGCCATATTGATTATATATTTAAAGTTCAGGTTGGATTCCAGGCAGAAATGCATTTCCTTGTAAAAAAAAAATGTACACTTAATAAGCAGATGCTGATTTTTCTTCCTTTTTCTTTGCAGCCCAGGAATGTAATAATCAAATCTAGCACCCACACTGCTACCTAACCAAGATTAGTTAACTGAGCACAAACCTGGATGTTGAACCTACAATCTTCCTGATCTCTATGATCAGCATTATATTAGTTGATGGTGTATTTTCCTCAGAAAAGATCTGATAAAATACTTAAAAACTGAACTGTTAATATTGTATGAGAGGCATTGTATGAGAGATGTTTGTCCATCATCTCTATTCTTACCTGTGCTGCAATGGCTGAAATTTAATATCCTTATCCTCATAATGTATTTAATACCCTTTCTGGTCTCCCTACTCCCTATCTTTAACTTCCAACCTCATTACAGTACCTCTTAAATTCCTAAACTGTCAATTCCTCCAACTGCAGCCTGTGGTCCATATCTCCAATATTTATCCCATCTTTGATAAATGCACTTTCATCTATTTAGACTGCATATTCTGTAATTTCCCTCTGAAATGCATGTTTGTTCATGCTTATCAAGTATATATATATATAAAATATTGATTATTAATTAACAGAGGTGAATTATTTGAATTAATGACCATGGGAAATATGCTTTGAAGTTACAGCTTGTAATTTATTAATATTGAAACTGATTGAGATTAGAAAGACATGAGGTGGAATTTTCCCCAAATATTTCTTAGTGTCATAACAGCGAGAAGACAGGAGTGTTCTGCATCGGTGTGTCAGGCGTATTCATCAGAATCTTTCAACATTCAGTGAAATAAAAGAATCTCCTTGCAAATCACACCATCATGGAGGGTCCAGGTTTGTGACTCACCCAAAGGGACCATAACTGTGCACCTTTAACAAAGAGAGAGCAGTATTTAAAGAGTAATAATAGTCAGACATATCAGGAAGATGGCACTACATAGACCAGTTCTATGCTTCAGAGGGAGAGTTGTGTCGGCTGCCAGATGCCATGAAGGAGAGGAGAGCCAACTTCCTCCCCTGATAACCAGGTGTTGCGCCTACAATGCAGCCTGAGAAATGGTGGGCGGCAGCTGTCAGTGCTTGTGCATTGACAGAGAGGACAAGCAGCCAGTGCCGAAAGTAAATAACAACTTTGTTCAGGTAGCATAGATGAGTATTCATCCTATTCTGACATTTGTACTGTCTGTTGTGACCGGAATGTCCACATTGTTTTCGTTAGAAAGGAGGAGGCTAAGAGGGGACCTGATCGAAACATATAAGATGATTAGAGGTTTAGATAGGGTGGACAGTGATAGCCTTTTTCCTAGGATGGAAAAAGCTAGCACGAGGGGACACAGCTTTAAATTAAGGGGTGATAGTTATAGGACGGATATCAGAGGCAGGTTCTTTACCCAAAGGGTGGTTCGGGAGTGGAATGCCCTGCCTGCAGCGGTTGTAGATGCGCCAAGTTTGGTGGCGTTTAAGAGGTTAGTTGATAAGTATATGGAAGAGAAGGGAATGGTTTAGTTTGGAGGGGCATTGCTTTTTATATTGGTCGACGCAACATCGAAGGCCGAAGGGCCTGTTCTGTGCTGTAATGTTCTATGTTCTATGTTCTATTGGTCCACTCCCTGACACTCTACGGTCTTCCAGCACTTGACCACCTAGCATCTCCCTCCAATTGCAGTGGTACACCCCATCCCCTCTCATCAAAGCTCTTTCTGCCAAGGGATGGTGCCAACGTATGCCAAGCGACTATCCCCACGTCCAATACCCCCATGCCCTTCCAGCCATCAGGCTTTCAATTTCTCTCCTCCCATTTGTCCCTGTAAGAGGTGATGGCCCATAACAGAAGGGAGCAGGAGAAAGCTGGAACATCTAAATCACACCCCTTCTCTCTCCTCCTCAATCTCAGGGGTATTTGGCCACACAATGGTGCCCTGACCCTCAGTCAGACGTTGTGGCAGGCACCAGTGTGTGGTCTGAGATCAGGTGAGAGTCAGATTTCTGTTGTACTAGGACACAGGATAGCACCACAGCATGCCATTCAGTGAACCATTATCACCCTCCTACCTGGGAAAGGGAACTTGATATCAAGGCCAACCCTGGTGTGATGTAAGTAGGACCTATAATGTGTAATGTGAACATGGGCTGATGGGGTATGGGTGAGGTTGGAGCCGTAGACTCCATGCCTACTAGTGGAAGAGCCTTGTGATGATGAAGGCTTCCCTCATCGTCCTGCATTGCCAGACCCTTGTCACTGCTTGTCCTCTATCCTCTATCTCTTCCTCCACCTTGTTCTTCACATCCTCTCGGTCCACCACTTCTTCAGGTATCCACCTGGTTCCTCACTTCCTCCAGTATGTCTCCCCACTGCTATGCCAGGTTGTGGAGAGCGTAGCAGACCACAATGATGCGGGAGACTGTCAAAGGACCATAAGGAGGGCAGTGCAAGAGAAGTGCAAGTGATAAAACCACATCGCCAAGTGCTCGTTGCACTGCTCAGTGAAAAAAATGGGTGGCAGCATGGGCCTCTACACTGCTGTCATCAGGCATGACCTCAGTAGTAGCCCTTGTCCCCCTTTCCAGCATGCTGGCAAATGAGGGTGATTCTTGAAGAACCCGGGGATGTTCAAAATCTGCAGAATCTAGCTATCCCACACACTTCCTGGGAGCAATTCCCACACTTACATGATGTTAGCCTGGTGGTAATAGAATATCTACATGCTAAGAGACTGGAATCCCTTTTGATTATTAAAGGACACCCCATGATTGTAGAGGACCTGCAGGGCGGCATGCATTCTGTCAATAGCAGGCGCAGTGAGGTGATTAAAATTGCTCCCATGGATTTGGAGCCATTTTTGATTCCCCATGAAATACCTTGTCTGAATAATACACTGTAACTCTTAATTGTAGACTTACCAGTATCCTCCTATAATGCTATGTTTCGTGAGATGAGACTGCAGAATGAACTATGGGTCTTAACAATTTTGCAATATGGACAGGTGGGGCCAGCTTCCAATTGTGCATAATTTCTTTGCGATTTGTCTCAGTTCATGGTCTAAGAGAAGAGAAAGATTTTGTATTTTATAAATTGGTAAAATTATAGTGGAGGTAATGAGAGAATGTTGTTTGATCAGAGATAAAACAGTGGAACACTGGCTGCTGATATATATGGATCAATTCTGGTTGGATGTATTCTGAATGATTCCATCACGTGATCCCTATCATCCTGATCTCCATTACTTTCGTAACTAAATAAATGAAGATCTTCAAAAAGTATGTCAATGATTTTTCTCCTAAGTTACTCTTTAATTCCTAGTGGCTCCAGGGTAATTCTGGAGTGTTGGCACTCCAGAAGTGATAAGTATTTAGATTTCAGTCATAGGTTGTTATTTGCTTAAATACATTCCGAATTCCTGACGCATACTAGGTGTGCAAGTTGGTTAGATTGCAAGTTATGCTTATTATTGCAGTACCCACTGTTAACTACAGAAATGAGAAAAGCTGTAGTAGATCACAGAAAATTGGGCAGCACAAAACCCTACTTGAATGATTGAAATCACTTTGACATTCCTGTGTTAATTCAGATGTGAAGTCAATCAGATCCTGCCACTTTCACAGTTAAATTTGGTTGTTTTATCTAGGTGACAGACTCTCAAAGAACTGGATCCACCACAATGATAAGGATCTAGCCATGCAATTGTAGCTAAGAGACACCTGCCTCCCAGAACTCAAATTATTTTGTTCTGTTCACTAATACTTTAGCTGCAAAGTATTTTCTTCTAAATAAAAAAAATCGGACGTACAAATGAAAATACTGGAGAAACTCAGCACATCTGACAATATCTGTGGAGAAACAGAGTTAATAATTTGAGTTTATATGACTCTTCTTCAGACCACCCCTCCCCCTCCCCACTCCCCTGTCCATTTAAAATTCTCTCCATTGTCTACAATGCTCAAGTCAGGAGTGCCATGGAATTCTCACCGTTTATCTGTCTGAAAGAAGCAATAAGAATCTTTGAAACACTACGCCATCCAAGATGGAACACCTCCATTGACTAGTACCTTGCCATTGGACTTAGTACACATCCCCTCCATTAAATCAAGTCCAAGATGAGCACAATGCTTTGTGAGTTTGGATCTTGTTTTCTCCCTGTGGAGACCATGAATTGGATTCAATTGGAATTTGAATTTGGCTTTTGGAGCAAGCAAGGAGATGGATTCGGGTCCATCTGGTCCACTGAGCATTGGCTTTGTAATCTTAAGAAAGTAGTCATTTTTTTTAGATCTACAGTTTACAAATGGATTGTGCAATTTAAGTATGCTAGTGGATAATTTAACATCATGGTGTCAGTACTACAATGCAATTATTATGATCACATTATATGTATCTTAAACTTGGCATCAATTAGCAACTTCACATTAATTAAATAACCTATTTCTCCCTCTGTTGTGATTTTCCAATTATTAGCTCATAAATTTTCTACACAAAATAATTTGGCCCCACAACGGATTAAAGTATTACATTCATCTCCTTACTTCTATGATGTACTAAATTAAACATTGATTTTTTTTCAATTTCAAGATTCTTTAACATGTAATCGTCTCTCCATTTATATTAATAGAATATTCATTTGGAAACTCACAACTATGGTTCTGTGATCCTGATCCTGGAATTTTACAACAACATGATGATGTCCCAGATTCTCTGAAGACAAGTTAACACACATTGACATGTTGTCAGTAAGTCCAGCTTCCTTATTATCCTATTCTGAATGTGATGACTTAAAACTGGAGACCAATTCCGCAGGCATGGGGTGCTCTCTTGCTGCTTCCTCATTCAATTTTGTAACTCGAATGTTGAGATCCATTGGATCATTTGGTCAAAGGGGTTTGCAGTAGTGTCCAGTTCTAAGAACATGAAAACATAAGAAACAGGAGCAGGAGTAGGTCATCTACCCCTTCAAGCCTGCCCCGCCATTCAACAAGACCATGGTTGATCTGAAGTGGATCAGTTCCACTTCCCTGCTCTCTCCCCATAACCCTTAATTCCCTTGTCTATCAGACACCTATCTACCCGTGACTTAAATATATTCAGCGAGGTAGCCTCCACCACTTCAATTGGGCAGAGAATTCCAGAGATTCGCCACCCTTTGAGTGAAGAAGTTCTTCCTCCAGTCCGATCTAAACTGCCCTAGTTCTGCTATCCTTTCTAAGTGGGAAGAACCTCTCTACCTCTACCTTATCTATCCCCTTCACTATCTTATATGTCTCTATAAGAAGCCCCCTCAGCCTTCTAAACTCCAATGAGTACAGGCCCTGTCTGTTCAATCTCTCCTCATAAGCTAACCCTCTTATCTCTGGTATCAGCCTAGTGAACCTTCTCTGCACTCCCTCCAAGGCCAATATATCCTTCTGCAAATGCGGCGACCAAAACTGCACATAGTACTCCAGTTGCAGCCTCACCAGTGCCCTGTACAGTTGCAGCAAGACCTCCCTGCCTTTATATTCTATCCCCCTTGCTATAAAGGTCAATATTCCATTCGCCTTCTTAGTCACCTGCTGCACCTGCAGATTGGGTTTTTGCGATTCATGCACAAAGACTCCCAGGTCCCTCTGCACCGTAGCATACTGCAGCTTTTCGTCATTTAAATAATAATCCTCCTACTATTATTTTTACTGAAGTGGATATCCTCACATTTGCTAACATTATACTCCATCTGCCAGGTCCTCGCTCACTCACTCAGCCTATCCAGATCTCTACAGACTTTCCGCGCCTTCCACGCAATTTGCTTTTCCACTCATCTTCGTATCATCAGTAAATTTCATTACCCTACATTTAGCCCTGTCATCCAGATCATCTATGTAAGTGACAAATAGTTGAGGCCTCAGCACCGATCCCTGCGGCACTCCACTGGTCACCAACTGCCAACCAGAATAGCACCCATTGATTCCAACTCTCTGCTTCCTATTAGACAACCAATCCTCTATCCACGCTAACACCTTACCCCCAACTTCGTGCACCCTAACCTTTTGCAGCAACTTTTTGTGAGACATCTTATCAAACGCCTTCTGGAAATCTAAGAACACCACATCCACCGGTTTCCCTCTGTCTACCTCACTAGTCACATGCTAATAGAAATCCAATAAATTCATTAAACACAACTAAGTTCCACTTCACTACTTTTACTTTTACCATGCTCCACTTCATTACTTTTGTACCCTTTCTATATCAGGTCAGTGGACAGTCACTGTTAGAAAGAATTTAAGAGTTGGATTTATATAGCAGCTTTCATGATCTCAGGATGTAGTGAAGTGCTTAACAACCAAGAAATTGTTTTGAAGTAGTCAGCATGCAGAAAATGTGGCAGCTAATAAACATATAATGGTCCAAAAAATAAAAATGTGGTGATGAATAGATGATCTACTTAATGATGTTGATTAAGATTATCTTCTTGTCCTGAGACTTTCCTTGTCTGTATGTTTCCAGTGAGTAGATTTATCCACTGAGCCATTTACCATTGCATCTAGACTTTATAAATGAAACTTGGAATGTCATTATATTTTTAAGGCATCTTTACAGTTACAATATCAGACTTGATGCCTGAGATAATAAGCACCTGAAAAAGTAACACCATTTTGGTTGTTTTAATGCAAAGGTTGACTTCTTACATGGAAGCAATTGAAGATTATTCATTGTGTTTACTCTTGTAGATCAGAATACATTGGGCAAAATCTTACCAAAAGATAGAAGAATGTTGATTCTGCGAAAGACAGAAGGATTGATTCCCCCCAGCTCACTGTGCTGCTAATGCAGCACAGCAGGCGGGGAGGCTCAAGCAGACACCATGCAGCAGACTTCTTGCTGGGCCCTGCAGCTTCCATGTATCTGGCCACTAGATTTCCGAAGCCATCAGCTCCACATTAGAAATCAGTTCAGAGTGGCTGTCACTTTAAGGGCCACAGGCATTGGATATCCTCCAGTTTAATTAGGTGCCAGCTCATGCAGCATGTAGCATTGTCCCTTGGGACTGAAGCAATCTTGTCTGACGCTGCAGCTCAGACAACTGAAGGTAGGAGCATCGATATCAGAAGATTTTTAGCCAGCATTGTCTACATGTTGGTCCTGCTCCCTGAACAGTTGTAGGCTGCTGGTCCTGGACATGTACAGCAGCTCGATGTTGTCTCTGCTGCTGGTCAATCCCGATTGGCAGAAAGGCCAACTTGATTCTGATTCATGCGCTGAAAGAATAAGAACACCAGTGTGAGCAGTGGAGAGACATCACAGAACTCTGATCCTCATCACTCCACATGTCTGTGACTTCCGTCCCAATGCATCCCACTGCGTATGTGGATTTCTGTTCTCCCTCGCAGCATTCCCTCTGACACTACAGCCAAATCTCCACATAGCTTTCTTTGTGCTCAACAGGATGATGAGCATTGAGCTTCTATTGTCTCATGGCATCTGACCTGCACATTCCACAACCCTCCAGCTCCCCCCCCATCTCCAAGCCAAAGAATATAAAGTCCAACTTTGCATAGCATAAAACTGCAATTGAGAGAATGCATGACAATAAGTTCTGCATTCTAATGGGGAATGTCAGAATGGTGTCAGACATAATATTGAATAGGGGGAGTGGTGTCAGCTATCATATCCTATCTTGCCAGGGGGTTGTCCACAGTGCGAGCTGTGTACTCTAAAGCTTGAATTGAAAGACCCGTTTATGCTCTTGGAGCTTTGTGTTCCAAAGTGTTAAATTTTGCCCCAGGCCATGCAACTAGATCCTATTCTCGATGATAAATTGACATGTTGGGCTCCTCTAAGATTCGTCATTTAGTCGCCCTGGCAATAACATTCATCTTGACGAGACACAGCTGATTCTTGAGAGGTGTGCAGTTAGCTTTTGAAGCAATTCCTTGGAGGACAGCCTCATTCTTTAGTGTTGTGCACTTAAGCAGCCTTGCACGCGAGCAATCAATGCATTCTCACTGCTGGACCAGAGAATCAGCGTTCACAGAAAAGTGGATTTGAACTTCCTTCCAGTAAGCTTCTCAAGCTCTCACCGTTGACAGAATGAGATTGTAGCTTCCACTCTACCCCTTTATGTCTCATGAGACAGGTTAGTTCCCTATCATTTATACTGCAACACTGCCCTTGCAGCCTGGCTCCCTTCAAAGCAGGATTCTAGGATAATATTTCATAGCCAGTACTTCCCCTCTGTGCGGCAGGCTTCGCACTCAGTTTGTAGCTCAACAAGGAACTCAGCTTCTGTTTGAACAGTAACCCAGCATGAAAGAACCAGGAAGCAATGTGTGCTTGGCAGCCAACATATCCCCTCAGAGCAAGGAGCAACCCAATATGCAGAAAAGGTAAGGTCTCTGACCAACCTCTGCCCTTGATAGCAATAGTGTTCCTCACTCCTGGTCCCAAGCTGCAGTTGTGTGTGTCCCCAGCATGCTCCATGGTGCTTCTGTTGTATTGGACTGCCTGAGAAGTAATGGCCACGTGAGCGCACACCTTCATTCTTTTCCTTGGAGGTGATGGCGCCAGGTTCACTTATATAGAGCTGTTGTAAATGACGTTGACCTGAAGTCGTGTCAGCGCCATTTACAACTCTATATAAGCATAAACCTGGCACTGTCACCTCAAAGGAACAGGTGGCTACTACTTCTCAGTGGGTGACAGTGTGCAGATGGAAGGCGAGATGTCATGCACATGAGGTCAGGGGGATATGGTGTTAGTAACGGAGGTTTTGCGGAAGGGTGGGTGGGGGCTATTTGGAGCAGACTGCCCGTACTGATTAACTGGATATGTTGAGTTAGTTAATCTCAGTATTCAGCAGCTTGTAGGTTACATGACTTCAGCACCAGCTGAATATTTGGTGCAGGCTCAAATGAGTAATCACTAATGATATGCTAGTGCATTCAAAATAAGTTCATGCCCTTCCCCATATGTTCCAAGTTACTCAGCCAGCGAGATTAGCTGAAAATCAGAAATTGTGATCTCTCCAGTGAGAATCACGTTTTTCCAACCTGTCCATATTTTGAGCCTATGTCATCCTTCCTGAGGACAACAGTCGTGGGCTCAAGATCTCACCATGATCTTGCCTGCATTTTATACTTTTCACTTGAGTGACGCATGTAACATATATAAATGAGCCTATATGAACACTGCTGAGTCATGTGCCTTCTATGCTGATGTAGGGTATATAATTAGACAATTTAAATAAATCAGATCTCTACCCTCTCTCTTTTATTTTTTCCAGGCATTCCCCCAAAATGGTAGATTAGCTGAAGCCCCACAGTTCATGATTCTGCATTCTTCTTCTGAATTTAATGTGCATGAGCCTTTTTTATTGCTTGTAGTCCTCATTTGAGTTTGTCAGGTCATAATCTTTGAGGTAATATGCAAATTCTCACCACATTTTTCATTTCTTTGATTGGAACTACCACTAGTGAAGATTTTTAATTGAAAGTCACTTGTTTTGAGTTGTTTTATTTGTTTTCTATGTTTACTTTTCTTCTGAAACTGCTGAGTTACAATGTTCCTTTGTCAGACATGTGGAAGGTTCTGATCAGAGAACGGCACATATAATGATATACAATTTACAGAATATTGATTAGAATGCAAGTCTTTACAGCTAATCTGCTATTCAAGTCTTAAAGATGCAGACAGTGTGAGTGGACATAGCATTAGCATAGGTTAAAGAGATGTGAATTGTTTCCAGACAGAACAGTAAGTGAGATTTTAGAGGCGCAGGCAAATCATAGGGATTACAGATAGTGCGACTTGAGGCCGTGCTCATGTGTGCGGAACTTGGCTATCAGTCTCTGGTCAGCAACTGTGCGCTGTCATGTGTTGTGAAGGTCGCTTTAAAGAACGTTTACCTGAAGATCAGCGGTCGAATGCCCATGACCGCTGAAGTGTTCTCCAACAGGAAAGGAATAGTCTTGCCTGGTGATTGTCGAGCGATGTTCATTCATCCGTTGTTGCAGCATCTGCACGGTCTCCCTAGTGTACCATGCTTCGGGATATCCCTTCCTGCAGTGTATTAGGTAGACAACGTTGGCTGAGTTGCAAGAGTATGGTGTTCTCACGTGAGATGATGTCATCCATGTCGATGATCTGGCATGTCTTGTAGAGGTTGCTGTGGCAGGGTTGTGTGGTGTTATGTATAGCATTGGTTGAAGGTCCTATGTGGTGAAGAAGTCTTATTTAAGCCTGTGCATGAAGATGTTGGCATATTGAGGTGTGAATTTGGTTCCCATGGCTGTCCCATGTGTCTGGATGAAAAACTGGTTGTTCAAGGTGAAGACATTGTGGTCCAAGATGAAGTAGATGAGTTGTAAAATTGCATTTGGAAACTGGCAGTTGTCAGCGTTGAGTACTGTGGCAGTTGCAGCAATGCCATCATCGTGAGGGATGTTGATATAGAGCATCGAGACATCCATTGTGACGAGGAGCATCCCTGATTCAACTGCTCCATGTGTGCTGAGTTTCTGTGGGAAATCCATAGTGTCGCGACAAAAGCTGGGGATCTTTGTATAATGGGTTTCAGGATGCCCTTGATATAGCCGGAGAGGTTCTCACACAGGGTCCCATTGCACTCAGCATACATGGAGCAGTTGAACCAGGGACTCTCCTCGTCACAATGGATGTCTTGGCGCTCTACACCAACATCCCCCACAATGGTGGCATTGCTGCAATACCTCAGTACTCAATGCCAACAACTGCCAGTTTCCAGATATAATTTTACAACTCATCCATTTCATCCTGGACCACAATGTCTTCATCTGCAACAACAAGTTTTTCATCCAGATACACGGGAGCCATGGGAACCAAATTTGCACCTCAATATGCCAACATCTTCATGCACAGCTTCAAATAAGACTTCTTTACCACACAGGACCTTCAACCAGTGCTATACACTAGATACATCGATGACATTTTCTTCCTTTGGACTGATGAGGTACAATCACTGAAACAACTATATGATGACATCAACAAGTTCCATCCCATCATCAGATTCCCCATGGACTATTCTCTGGAATCGGTGGCATTCCTGGACACACGTATTTCCATCAAGGATGGTCACCTCAGCACCTCACTGTACCACAGATAACCTCACAATGCTCCACTTCTCCAGCTTCCACCCTGAACATGTTAGAGAAACCAACTTCTACAGATAAGCCCTCCGTATACACAGGATCTGCTCAGCTGAGGAGGGTCACGACAGACACATCCAGACACTGAGAGATGCCCTCATAAGAACAGGATATGGCGCTCAACTCAATCCTCAGTTCCGACACCCACAGTGAAAAACTGCACCGACCCCCTCAGAGGACAAACATGGGGATGGTGGGCAGAGTACCCTTCATCATCCTGTACTTCCCCAGAGCGGAGAAGCTACAACATTTTCTCCAGAATCTTCAACACGTCAGTGATGAAGACGAACATCTCACCAGGGCCATCGACACACCCCCACTTCTTGCCTTCAAACAGACCTTGTTCATAATAAAATATGCATCTAAGATTGGAATTTCCATTGAGAGTACCCCAGGAAAATTTGTATTCCTTCCTGCTTATGATTTTCGTATGCTGTGCAGGGCAATGGGAGATCATGGCACATGCGTAGTAATACGCTCTAGAAATCGGAAGCCAGCTTTCTGGCGTGAATAGACTCCGTCCACTCCCCTTACCTACAAGAATCACATTTCGCCTCATTTATTTTTCTAAGCGTAATAAAACTTGATTTTTTTTTCCTCTTGCCAAAAAAATGGGCATGATTATCTTCTGTTTTTACACTCATTCTGTGCTTTCTTTGGTAAAATTGCTCCCATGATCTTTTAGCACTGCAGTTCAGGGGAATGATTAACAGTTTTATAAGACTGTATTAACATACTCAGCCTTTGATGTGGCTTCAGACTACACAGTTGTTGTTTACATAATTTAATGGCCACTTAAAGGATTAGTATATTTTCAGTGGAAAAGGTTTTTTAAGTATCAATGACTGACCTTTGAATGAGAGGGCAGAATTTTCACTCCCCACTCCCAAAGTGGCTTCTGAGGCCGGAGGAGCATAAAATTGAAGGACAGGATTCCCCTACTGGGACCCCAAATTCAGATACAATTTCATGCATAGACAGGCAGGGTTTTGAGCAGGAAATCCACCCTTGTATCTATCAAAGTTCTTAGGTGGTCATTTAAGGGTTTTACCCACTCAGCATCAATTTTTAGCTTGGTGAGAAACAAAAAAATAAACTTAACTCCATGTCAGGCAGAAAGGTAGAGGTGAGGGGTGCTTAATCTGAAGAAGTCTCTTTCAGAGTTTCGGTGCTGTCCCCTCCAAGATTTTGGAGCCCTTGACTTCCATCCTTCCTGGCCTACTTCCAGGACGCATCCTGCTATTCCGCCTGTGAGACCAATCTTTCCATTAGTCTCAGGACTTGACTCTAGGCGGAGCATGACAGTACCACTTCTGACCGCTGCAGTGCTGTGCATCGTGGCCAACAGCTCACATGAGCGATACGCCCATACTGGGACTCCAGTAGCAAATGGAAGCCTCGCCCCACTGCCTGTCAATGCTTGTGAGCATTAATTGGCAATGGGCTTCTGAGGGTTGGTAATAACGTATTATGCGGTAACTTTCGAGATGACAAGCATTGATCCTAAGTGATTGACTGTGGAGGATATGTGAATACTAGGGGAGTGGCTATGCAAGAAGTGTGAAGGCATGGAAGTAGCATGGGGTTCTGAGGAGTCAGGGGTATGGGGGGGTTCTGATGGAACTTGCAATTGGCATGGGTATTCTGAGGACATGATGTGGCATGATGTGATTGGGAATGAAGATGTTAGCAATAAGCTTATGGTGCTTTAAAAGTGCTACTATGTTGGAGAATAGAGAAGGACCTTCTAACCAACCTGTCTCTGCACCCACATGCCTACCGCATTCCATCAAGGCTCACGAACTGCACTGTGAACACAAACTTTCCATGAAAAAACAAATATTTATGATAAAGTCACACATGGGGCACAGTATGAAAACTCAAAGTGTACAAGTCACATTTTCTCAAACCTACATGAAAATCCAAATCTGATTTTTAAAGGATAGAAGAAAGATTTTCTTTAAATACCTAGGTATAAATTTTTGGAGTGTTTATAATTCCTCTCTCTGAAAAGTTGTCCTGATTTCATTCCTTATAAGATTAATAAGACATGATATGTGAAGGGGGGTTTAATTAATTTTTGTTTTGGTCCGTTTCTATTCTAAAATTGAACCTCCATCTGACAGTTTAAGATTATTAAAGTCCCAGTGTTATGTCTAACTCTATTATTAAGGTATATTAAGGTAAATTAAGATTGTTTAAAATAAACTGGAAGAGTGCTTGGTCGTTTCAAAGATCTATTTTGACTGGTTTTCTGCAATTAATCGAGAGGTTATTTGAACTTAACCAGCCTGGAGGGGAACTGACCAAATCAGATTACTCGCTTGTGTTGTATCCTGCCATTTGACTTCAACATGCAATCAATAAAATAAAGAAATTAACATCAGGCAAAGTGTGAAACAAGAGGCCAATCCAATCTCAACAATTTCTTTCCAGATGTGCTCGGAAAATTTTTTTTTTACAATTTAGCAACAGCTGATGAAGAAACCAGAGTATGCCAAGGGTACATATCAGAATGTCTAGTGTCCTCCCTATCTTGCCCTCCTTCTTGTCTGATGATGCTCCTCTGAAGCATTATGGGGTGCTTTTCTTTTTTCAAGGCACTGTAAAAAGACAAGAATAAAACTAGAAAAAAGCTGGAAATGCTCAACAGGTTAGACAGCATTTGTAAAATAGAAGGATAAAATTTCAGGTCAATGACCTTCCATCACAAAGAGGAAAAGTTAGAAATGTAAATATTTTAAGTATTCGCGGTGTGTTCTGTGTTTAAATTTCCAGCATCTGGAGAATTTTGCGTTTGTCTAAATGCAAGATTCTGCTGTTGCTTCAGGTACCTGATATTAACTCTATTCCCAAGGTATAATTATGTCAGCTTCTCCAAAAGCAACTTTAGATTGTATCTCAAATATGTTTTTCAGATTGATGCTGCAGGCTTTCCTGTTGGTCATTAATTCCAGAATATACCGCCTATATAAATTGTTTAGCCGTTGCTTTTCTCATATGGGATTATGTCAGATCAGTCCTCCTTTATTATTTAGCTTGCCTTCTGAGCTTACTAATATGCGCCTCCTAGGACATAATAGCTTGAGGTGAAGTGCCAGTATTAGCAGTACAAAAATCATAGCTGTGCTATTTTGTTCAATCTGATGCTTCATTTTTGTGAGATATAAATCCATCCCAGTAGATTGTTATCTAAAAATTGGTCTTTAGGGAACTAAAATTTATGCCCTGAATAATTTGATTTTATCCCAATATTTTCTGCAATATTGGTGATTAAGTACAATTTCAACTGCATAGTGCAAATTTTTTTGTGTAGCATATTTAATATGTTTAGATGGTATGGCTCAAGGAAAGAGTCAGTGTCTATGGGTAATGAACAGCACTCACACTTGGAACGTTTTTTACAACCTATGTCCAGGTCTTAGTTCCAAATGGCTAGTTTTACGACAAATGAATACCATTTCTAATTTAAACCTGAAAGACTTGTATTCTTCAAATGAACAGTTTAGGTGCAAATTGTTAACAAGACTTGGAATAAATAAGGATATGTTTGGGTTTTCCTGAGGATCTTGAAAAATCATTGATTTAGAGGGGAAAGTTTCTGGGCATGATTTTAATGGTCGTTAATGTCCTGCTCCGGTTGCAGCGAGGATGGAGAATTTGACACCCAGCCAAATCTCTGTTCACTGCAACGGTATCAGAAAATCCTGCTGACGTGAATGGCCATAAAATTATGGCTTCTGTCTATAGTATTCCCTATGATTCCTTTGATAATATGACGGTGATATTCCCTGATAAAGCATACTTGGAGATCTAGAAAACTTTGGACAGAATTTTCATTATTTGCACAGAATACTGGCTGAAATGAGAAAATTGGCTTGCAGCTCACAGGCTGCAGAGCTGGCCTTTCTCACCACATTTTACAGCATTCTGCAGAAGAAATCTCCCAGCATGGCCCATACTGTCATGCTGGCAATGCTGATATTACCGAGGTCGGGCACCCAATCTGCAATACCAAATATAAATTTCCCCCAACTCCCACAATTAAGGTAAAGACGCAAGCCCACACAAGCACAACTCCCCCCAACATATAGCAGGAAACTCCAACGCGCACAAGGCCACCTGTCCCCATGTACAAAAGAAGTCCTCATCCCTCCACAGTGAAGCACTCTTGTGGTGGCCCCACAAATATGCAGGGGTTATATTTACTAGTTCACCCCTAACTGGTTTCCTCCATCTGTTTCACATTTTGCAAAAGCAGTTGTAAACCTTACCAGCGTAACATCATAAAAATAGTGGGAGAGTGCCAAATGTAGGGAACAATATTGCAGGGATGCCCTTTAATTATATGTAATTTATTGAAATAAAGTTTCAGCTTTCTTGGCTGGGAACATTGTTCTGTCATTGGTGGATAATGAGGAGAATTGGATACAAGATCTTGCCAGTAAGACTCTTGTTTTCAGAGTCTCACGAGAGTTTGTGTCCACGTCTTAATTTGCGCTTGCAGCAAATGCAGATGCAAAATCACGGCTTTAACGCAACACAATAAAAGCCTACCAAGTAAACTAAAAACCACAAGAATTGAAAGTAGAACATGAACATTGAGACATTTGTTTCAAAAAGAAAGAAAACAGGAGATGGATTACAGGTATGGTATGACTGACAAATTCTGTGCCTTGAGACAGATCTGCAGTTGAATGGGCCTTTGTATCCATCCAACTCTTTATCTTGCTAGCTTGACATTTGTTAAAAGGAAGATGTTATCATCAATCATAAAGGATTTACGCCTAAGCACTTAGAAAACTCAAATAGAGAAGAGTCAGTATGGTTCTGTTTAACCAATTTATTGGAGTTCTTTGAAAGAGTACCGTGCACCATGGATAAAGGGAAACCGGTAAATGTAATGTACTTGGATTTGCAGAAGGCATTTGATAAGATGACACAAAAAATGTTATTGTGGAAAAATAAAACTTGTGGTGTAGAAAATATCATACAAGTGTGTATAGAAGATTGTCTGGAAGAAAACAAAAAGTATATATAAATGAGTTTTTTTCTGATTGGCAAAGTGTGATGAGTGGAGTCCTGCAGAGATCTGTGCTGGATCTCAAGTTTTTACGATTTACATGAATGACTTACATGAGGGCAGTGAAGGCATGGTGGCTAAGTTTGCAGATGACAAGGATATAGGTAAGAAAATATGCAAGAGGACATAAGGTTGCAGACAGATATAGTTGAATGAGTGGGCAAAAATTTGGTAGATGGAATATAATGTGGGAAAACGATCATCTGTTTACATTGACAGGAAAAATAAAAAGATCGGTTGAGGGGGTTGGGGGGGGGTGGTGGGGGGCACGGCGGCGGCAGTTCCAGATCCACTTGCTCTCAATGGGTATTGCAGTGGGCTAGAGAATCAGGAGTCAGTGGAAAAATGGGTTTTGCACTGGGTGCCAAACCTTTTGTGACCCCCTCAAGCCACACTGCTGGTCCTAACTGAGTTCTGGCCAAAGCAGGTGGGAAGCTTACTAATTTTCAAATAACCTCCTTATCATCTCATTACCGAGCTAGGATGCCAATTCAATGGCCGTTCAAGATGCTCATGCCCCTCCAGCAGGAAGTCACCTGGATTGAATTGGAACAGATCCTGACAAGGTGGACTGAGCACCGAGTGAAACAAGGAGATAAGACGCCATTTAAAAGTTATACCTGAGTATGCAAGGGGTCTCGCAAATCACTTGTGGGTAGGGGTGGCCATGTTGGTGACTTGGAGGTTAGCCTGAGAATTCCTCTCTCCCCTCCCCCATTCTGAGACACGAGTGGCATTGCTGAATGTCCTCATGGTGTGGGGGAAGTGTTGGCGAAATCGTGACAGTACTACTGTCTGGTGGTTAGCACTGCTTCTCCACAGAAGCAGAGAAGCGGGTTCGATTCCTGGCTTGGATCACTGTGCAGAGTCTGCACATTCTCCTCATGTCTGCATAGGTTTTCTCCAGGTGAACAAAGAAAATAAAGAAAATTGCAGCACAATCCTTCACGCTTGCACTGACCATGCTGCTCGACTTAACTAAAACCTCCTACCTTTCTGAGGAATGTATCCGCCTATTCCCCTCCTATTCTTGTATTTGTCAAGATGCTCCTTAAAAGTCATTACGATATCCACTTCCATTACCTCCCCTGGCAACAAGTTCCAGGCACCACTACTCTCTGTATAAAAAGAATCTGCTTCGTATGTACTTTAAACCTTGTCACTTTCACCTTAAACCTATGCCCCCTAGTAATTGACTCTTCCACCTTGGGTAAAAGCTTCTGACTATCCACTCTGTCCATGCCTTTCATAATCTTGTAGACTTCCATCAGGTCACCCCTCAATCTCCGTTGTTCCAGTGAGAACAAACCAAGTTTCTCCAATTTCACATAGCTAATACCCTCCATATCAGACAATATCTGTTAAATCTTTCTGTACCCTCTCCAAAGCCTCCATATCCTTCTGGTAGCGTGGCGACCAGAATTGAACCAAGTGTGGTCTAACTAAGATTTTATAAAGCTGCAAAATGACTTGCCAATTTTTAAATTCAGTGCCCTGGCCATTGAAGGCAAGCATGTTGTATGCTTCTTGACAACCTTTTCCATCTGCATTGCCACTTCCAGTGACCTGTGTACCTGTACACCCAGATTCCTTTGTCTATCAATACTCTTAAGGTTCTGCCATTTACTGTATATTTCCTTTCAGTATCAAGACCTCCCAAAATGCATTATCTCAATTTGTCGGATTAAACTTCATCTGCCATCTCTCTACCCAAGTTTCCAATTGATCGATATCCTACCATATCCTCTGATGGTCCTCATCGCTATCTGCAAATCCACCAGCTTTGTGTCATCCGCAAACTTATTAATCAAACCAGTTACATTTTCCTCCAGATCATTTATATATATTACAAACAGCAAAGGTCCCAGCATTGATCCCTGAGGAACACCATTTTGTCAAAGCCATCCATTCAGAAACCCATCCTTTCGCTGCTACCCTTTGTCTTCTTTGACCATGCCAGTTTTGTATCCACTTTGCCAGCTCACCTCTGATCCAATGCGACTCCATCTTCTGCACCAATCTGCCATGAGGACCTTGTAAAGGGCCTTACTAAAGTCCATGTAGACAACATCCATTGCCCTACCCTCATCAATCATCTTTGTCACTTCCTCGAAAAACTCAATCAAATTTGTGAGTTACAACTTCCCCTTCACAAAATCATGTTGCTTCTCATTAATACATCCACTTATTTCCAAGTAGAAGTAAACCTTGTCTCGAAGAATCCTCTCCAATAATTTCCCTACCACTGATATAAGTCTTACCAGCCTGTAATTACCTGGAATATTCTTGCTATCCTTCTTAAACAAAGCAACAACATTGGCTATTCTCTAATCCTTTGGGACTTCCCCTGTAGCCAGTGAGGATACAAAGATTTCTCTCAAGGGTGCTCTTGCAAACTGCATTGGTCAGCTGCAGTGGAGAGTTCTTCCAATGCTACATGATTCATGGATAAGAGAGGACTTAAGGGCAGCAAGGTGTTTGACAATGGTGGCTGCCTGTCTGTCCCTCTCTCACTCCATCTCTTTTTCCCTCTCCCCTTTTCCAACCTCCTCACAGAGAATAATGAATTTTGACTTGTAGTCAGGCCAGCTAGCCTTCATGGTATTGTCTGTTGCAGAGGCAGATAGGTATTGGTGACAGAACCAGAGCCGTCCCCCATGTCTGATACAGCACCATTGAATCAGAACCCAAAGAACAGCGAGCTGGCACAGACTCGGGTGCCGGCTGCACATCAGGTCAAGGAGGGTGTATGTAGACTGTCCTTCTGTAGGTCATGGCTGTATAAGAGGCATTTTTGATTCAGTGAGCAGTCGAACAACTTGTATTGCACCATCATAGGGAGATAGTGCAACAACTATCCCAAATACACCTATGAAGTGATGGATGCTCGAGTTGAAAAGTTTTCTGCCATTTCCAGGATGTCCCAGGTCCAAGGGGCAATATATGGCTCTGTCTTGCAATGAGATGCCCTTCATTTACAGGAAGGAATTCTACTCCATGAACATCCAGCGAGTGTGCAATCACCTCCTGTGCATTATGCACAAGAGAGATAATCTGGGGTGGCTCTAGCTGGTTCCAAATTTGAGATGTAGGAGATTACTTGTTTGGCAGTTCAAACCCAGCAGCTGTGTCCCCCCCGCCGCAGCGCACCCCCCAATCCTCATACCGTGCCTTGACCAGGTCCCAGGTTTTCCCTTCCCTCATTCTGGGCTTTCTGCCATGTCCCCTCCCCCAATTCTTCTGCTCCATTGCACCCCCCCACGGCATTCCTCCCACTCTCCCCTTCCAAGGTTCAGTGTGGCATTACACGGCAATTGGTCTGTGTTGGCAGTGTTAGCAACTCTCATAGCAATGCTGGAGGGTGATGACAACTTGCTGTGAGAAAAACTGTGGTAATCTTCAGCATATGAAAGCTGACTCCAGCCTTTCTGATGACAGCCACTTATCCCCTCTACTCATCACTGTTACAGCAAAGGGTTCACATTAACTGTAAGGGGTCAAGGATGGGAAGGTTCAAGAATCAGATCATCAGTGCATTGGACTAGTAAATGCTGTCAAAAGCTGTGTGAAACACTGTATGGTAGTGACATGATGCACAGTATCCTCCTCGACCTCCTTCACACCAGCTTGGTTCTTTCCTTCCTCTGACGTGGCTATGTGTTCCTCTCCTTCCTCTGTTTTCACCATGTCACCCTGTAGTTGTGCAGCACGCAGCAAGCAACCACTTTCCATGCCACCTTCTGGGCCTATGGTGTGCCTTGTCAGAGTGGTCAAAACAGTGGAATCACATCTGGAGGATGCTTGTGCAACACTCAGTGATGCTGTGGGTGGTAGAGTGGGCCTCATTTTAAAGTGTTTCCAATTTGGAATAAGTGCAGAGGCCTGTGGGAACATAGGAATTCCGAGCAGTTGACATAGCCCTCCTCCCTGTTTGATTGCCCTGGCTGTAACGGGCATGCGTAACATTGACCAGCCAGTATGGTGGTGACATAATTTTATTAGTGTAGACATGGTGTCCCCTTCTCCCTAACTACAAATGTGAAACTTTACCCACGCCTCTATCTTCTGTATCTTTAGTTCTCTCCCACTCCTTCTAAATGTGTCCCCAGATTGCACTTTGAAAGTGGAGGTGATCTGCTATTGACCATGCTCTCTGATCTGTGATGCCCTTAGCGGGCACCTTCTCGAGGGCCTGAACCTGGAGGGGCCTGGTCTACTTTGGATGACACAGGTGTTTACATCCTGTTCTACCCACTGCTCAGAAAAAAAACCATTGTCAGGAAGTTGAGGGATTCTGAAGGACTGGTGACAGCCTGAGTTTTCATGATTGAAGGTTCTGGGCTGTGTATCAGCACTGCTCCGCTTCAAGGTGCTCATTGGCCCCCGCGTTACTCCTTGGGATGGAGGGGCAGCTGGAGTAGGCTCCAGAAACTCTCTGTCATCCAGTGCAGCCAGTCTAGGAGACGTGCCATTATTTGCATCATGATTCCAATCCCTTCAGCCCTGACGAGTCAGCAGACCTTGAGCAAATAAGAGCCCAAAGAACCATGATCCATATGGCCTTTCTCAAGTGAATCTATCATCCCACACACACATACACTTGAGACCTTCACTTGCTGACACCATGTCCTTTGGCTTCCAGGATTTCCATCAGATGAAGCCAAGTCATCCGGAGTTGCATCATGCTGTGCCAACTCCCCAGCATTCCAGGTCATAGCTCCAAGGGGGCAGAGATACACTGTCACTGCATTCACCAGCACCAAGCATCAGCATGGAGACATGGTCCTCAGCAACTGGCACTTGTCGTTCTGCAATTAGATAATGCTGTTGATGTTGTGGTCCTGTGTGACTGAGCCAAGCTCTGATAAATATCAGCAGTCTCCCTCAAAGCCAGTAACATGTCTACCTGCGACTGAGCCCAGGTGCCCAGGACCGCAACCATGGGTGTTTCTGAGTGGGCCATGCCACATTAGTTATGGTACGGATATCTCGGCACAGACTTTCCATTGTAGACGCCGCCTTCCAGTGTTGGCCTGGGTACCACTCAATGTTGGCACCATCTCCTACAAGATGAGGCTGCCGGATTCCTTCAACTATGCCTACGTCAGCTGGAAGGTCATTGACATACCCTTCTATAAAGCCTGGCTCTGCTTTTGTATGTTGACCATTATTGGGATAAACCTTTTCAGAGGCCCAACATTTGCCTTGGTCCAGCAGTTCTTCCACCCAAGGTGAAATAGCAGTAGTGTGGAGAAATAGCAGTAGTGTGGTTTTCACTAGAGAGTGTCCCAGAATCTGTCCACTAACCTTTCCCACTGAATTGATTGTCTCTGCCCCTACCTTTTCCTTTTCAGGCACTGAGTCCCAGATTCCCACTGCCCTCTGTGTGAAAATGTTTTTCCTTAAATCTCTTCTAAATCTTTACCTTAAATTCATAGCCCCCAGGTTATCGACCCTTTACTAAAGAAAACTCTTTCTTCCTATCAACCCTTTTTTATGTCCCTCATAGTCTTGTACACCTCAATCAGGTGTACAAGGTACAATCAGGTGTTCTTCTCTGCTTGAAGAAAACAACCCAGACTAATCAGCCTCTCTTCATAGCTGAAATGCTCCAACCCAGGCAATTCCTCTACAACTCATTCCTCCTATAGTGTGGTGACCAGAACTGCACATAGCATGTAGTACTCTAGCTGTGGCTTGAAGAGCATTTTATACAGCTCCCTGCTCTTGTAAGCTATATGAGAAGTCTGACAATACCAGGTTTAAGTCCAACCAATTTATTTAAACCTGGACTTAAACTTGGTGTCAGACTTCTCACTGTGTTTACCCCAGTACAACACCAGCATCTGTACATCATGACTTATAGGGTATGCCTTGGCTAATAAAGGCAAGTATTCCATATAACTTCTTAATCATCTTATCTACCTGCTGCCTTCAGGGATCTTTGGACATGTATCCCAAGGTCACCATTACATTTAGTAAATGTTGAGCTGCATTAGATTTTAGGGATTTTCATGGTAATTTCATTACAGTGTTAATGTAAACCTACTTGTGACACTAATAAATAAACTTAAACTTAGAAGTGAATTGCAAGCCTAGAGCCCTTCAAAACTGGAAAAAGTGCAGTACTATCAGAAAAAGATCAGACAATAGTTGCGAAGTAAAATCAAAGAATGTATACAATGCAAAAGGAGGCCATTCGGTCCATTGAGTCTGCACTACACTCCAAAAGAGCATTTTACCCAGGCCCACCCTCCACCATTGCAAATTTATTTAACCTATACATTAGACACTAAAGGACAATTTAGCATGGCCAATCCATTTAATCTGTACCTCTTTGGACTGTTTGCACCCGAAGGAAATACATGAAGAGAACATGCAAATTCCAGGCAGACAGAGATTTGAGGTTTGAGGACATTGGGCATGGGAGATATGAGAGGGCATAGGGTTGAACAGAGCTCGAGAAATGATGGTTTAAGAACTTGACATTCATCATTAAAACTGGGCAAGTGCTAAATAAACAGTTGGACATCCTCGCCTAGGAAATCTGTCACTCTTACCTGGTGTCATTTACATGTGACTCCAAATCCAAATAAATATGGTTGACTTTCAACTGCTCTCAAGGATGAAAAGAAGTAATAACCACAAATAGGCCTTCTGCGTGAATCAGTATTTTGTTGTGTTTTTGTTTTGTTATGGATGTTTTTCAGAGCTAGAGTCAGATCTAGAACAGATTGTGTTGACAATAAAGCTGGAATCATCTAGAGCTCAAGACTCGTTTTGTTGCTGCCACTTACTTAATTGACCTGAACCCTTATTACATTGCTCCCCTATCTGCACTTCCTTTTATTTTTTCTCTTGAGCCTGTCAAGTTTCAGATAAGGAAGCTGCGTAGTTTTTCCATAAAATTTAAGTTGCAC
The DNA here is from genome assembly GCA_024679065.1 of Sphyrna mokarran. Lineage (NCBI taxonomy): Eukaryota > Metazoa > Chordata > Chondrichthyes > Carcharhiniformes > Carcharhinidae > Sphyrna > Sphyrna mokarran. The sequence continues at coordinate 29,445,467 of JAGIQG010000028.1, forward strand.
AGTACTGTGAAATAGGAAGTTAACCTGATACTATCTTGTATTTGCAAACAAAATTGAAAAATTGGTGTTCAAAATGTTCAACTTGCATATTTTTCAATCTGAAAGCAAAATATTGCCATAAGGAATTTGAGGATATTTTGGAACAACTTGTACTAAGAATTCAGTAGAGGCCAAGTTTGGGATAGATTACTAAAAGTTATGTTTTTATTTTGTGTGGCCAGATGATACGGAGTAACTGTGTACCACCATTTACAAGTCATAAACTTTATTGCATTATATTTTCTATTATAGGTATTGTAAATTGGCTGTTCACGAGAAAGGCAGATTGAAGAAAAGGAGCCTCCAGCATCAAATTTACAGTTTTGTTTAAGAATCTTCTCATCCACCCACCAACTCCACCTTTCATCAGGGCAAAAACTAAAATGGAAAGTGATGACGACCCTTTGGTGCAACATCTATGGTTAGAGGAAGAAGAGGATGATGTATTGGTTAACTCTTATAGAGGCCACAGACTGTGCAAGAAATGCCATTGTAGCTTTAAAAGATTATTCTATGATTTGAACGTTAAAGGCTTTTGGGGAGTAGTTGGATGGATATTTACTAACCCATATTGCACTACCTTAATATTAGTAATAGGTTGCATGATTCCAACAATTCTGACTATTGTTATGCTTATGCATTGTTCTACTCTCGACATAGATATATCCTACAATGCTTTTGAGATACGTAACCACATATCTTCACAGCGCTTTGATGCATTGACCCTTGCTTTAAAATCACAGTTCGGGTCTTGGGGGAGGAACAGACGTGATTTGGCCGAGTACACATCTGCAACCTTGGAGAAACTCATCATTGAAGAGCTGCAAAAACTGCACAATAACACTTCACAGCTAGGCATTGCCTCTCCTGTCAAAGCTACTTACACATCAAGTAAAACCCAACAGCTTAATGGAATCCAGCTTTGGAAAAAAGACTTGTTCTCGCACCCCGTGACCAAGGAGAGCCATGTTGGATTTAGAGTGCGGCGAGCAAGGGCCGTACCACACAAGAACTATCCAAACACCTACGTTAATGGGGACACTCAGACACATGCACTTTGGAGGATGGAGCTTGTATTTCTAGCAAGAGGTGATGATGAAAGGAATATCTTTACAGAAGAGCGTTTGTTAACGATTCATGACATTGAGAAAAAAGTCATGGATCACCCTAGGTTTCGGGAGTTTTGCTGGAAGCCTCATGAAGTTCTCAAAGACATGCCACTTGGTTCATATTCCTATTGCTCGCCTCCTAGTTCTCTCATGACCTATTTTTTTCCAACAGCACAAGGTGGAAGGATTTACTATGATGGGATGGGGCAAAAATTGGCAGATATTCATGGTAAGTTTTTATCTAATCTTGGTCAGTTAGTGAGAAAAAGTGTAAGAATTGAGAGCTGACTTGAGTAAACATTTTTGTTGATGTATGATTTTTATTTCTTATTGCTTCTTATTCTTTTAATGCAATTGCAGGGTTAGTCTAACTACTATCTGTCCCATTCTGTTAGTGAATGTAAAGATGTGTATAATTATTTATCGTAGAGACACCTTGCCTTCCACCATGTTTAGTCAACAGCTGAAGGAAACAATCCGAAGAAAAGCAATTTTCTATTAATAAGAATTAACGATCACTGACCAATTAGTCATGAAGTTACAATTTTATAAGAATGAACGCTGAGTGGAAGAATGTAAAAAGGGGGCACTGAAAAGTATATAGCAGGGTGTGCAGAATAAGGAAAGATAAAGTTCTAATATATGTGGAACACAACTCTCCAGAGTGATTGTTAAAAGGTGATCATAAATGAATGATGCAGCAGCTGTCTTGAGAGGAGCTTGCAGCAAGTTTCAGGACAAATCTGAACAGATTAATTGTTCTGATGTTTATTGAAAGTTGGATTTACTTCCAATTTTAAAATTTGCAAAGGACAATTGCTCAGAGAACTAGAGAGTGCAACTAATGTAATCTAATGTTGGCTTTTCCCAACTAAATACAGGGGGTCCTATATAATTCTTCTTTTTCAATTGATATATCAGTTTGTTCAGGCAAAAGTATTGACCGATAGTTAGTTAATGCCTGCATGTAAATAATATAACCTAAATGGTGCAGCTTTAAAAAGGGTGCAAGAACATGGATGTCTTGGGATGTGTGTACACAAATCTTTGAAAGTAGCAAGGCAAGTTCAGAAAGTTATAAAAGTCTATAGGATATTTGGTTTTGTAAATAGAGACAGTAGGCAGAATGTTCCACGAGGCCTGCGGTGTGTTTCGTGGTAGCGGAGGTGATGTGCCACTGGCTGATGGTGGGATCTTCTGACACCCCAATTATTAACAGGGTTTCCCATTTTATGCATCTCCTGCCACCAGGAAATCAGCGGCGGAGGTTCGCTGTTAGCGAAACCGGAAGACCCTGCCAGCGAGAATATCCAAAAATTCCAGTCATAAAATACAAAAGCACAGAAGTTGTGCCCTAGCTAATGTATGATAGTCAATTCTGGATGCCACACTTTAGGATGTGAAGGTCTTAGAGAAGATGAAGAGAAGATTTACTAGAATGATACCTGAAATGTAGGACTTCAGACATGTGGAGTGTCCCAACAGCTGTCTTTTTTAGAGTAGAAGAGATTAAGGGGAAATTTAAAGGAGGCATTAGAAATGATGAAGGATTTTTATAGATCAGATCAGGAAAAATGGTTCCCATGGGTGACAATATGTTAACATGAGGACACAGATTCAGAGATGATGTGAGAATTTCTTTTTGCTCAGTATTTGCTATGATCTGGAATGCAGTGCATATAAAAGGATTTTGGAAGCAGATTGAACACCTTTTTCAAAAACACTGGATAAATTCCTGAAGTGGAAAATTTTTCAGGTCTGTGGAGAAAGTACAAGGGAGTGGATATTCCTACCAGATTTAGAAGATGAGAACTTTGTCTGAAATGAAATCTAGCAAACTTTTAATTTGACTCAAGGACCACAAGTAACAAAAATATGAATTTGAGCTTATACTTGATCAGTTAGAAGAGACTGCCTTTAGCTTTGGGAGTCAACAAATTGAATTATGTTGCTGTTCTGAGCAATTTTTTATGAAACAACAGCCCTTAACAAATCCTACCAATTTCTACACTTGTTGAGAGAAACGTGACTCTCTGCCAGCTACTGTTATTTTTGAATTAAATAATCCCAGAGGCATTGGTCATGCTTGGACTTGAGTAATCACTTAGAGCCATAGAGATATATAACACATAAACAGGCCCTTTGGTCCAACTCGTTCATGCCGAACAGGTTTCCTGAACTGAACTAGTCCCATTTGCCTGCATTTGGCCTATATCCCTCTAAACCTTTTCTATTCATTTATCTGTCCAAATGTTTTTTAAATGCTGTAACTGTCTCTACTGTCTCCTCTGGTAGCTCATTCCACATGTACACACCCTCTGTGAGGAAAAAGTTGTCCCTCAAGTCCCTTTTAAATTTTTTCCCTCTAACCCTAAACATATGTCCTCTAGTTTGGGATTACCCTACCCTGTGGAAAAAAAACCTTAGCTCTTCATTTTGTTTCAATAACACACTTGTACCAACTTTGGCAAATTCATTTTTTCTGAGCTGCAGTTCCATTCACTTTACAAAGTCTCTAGAAAAATAAGCTGCATGAATATAAGAATTCTAAAATTTCAAGTCGTGGGACCTAATTACTACTTTGCTCTCATTGGCTTCAATTTGTGTGATAGAGTAGTAACATATGTGTCGTGATTTGGGCTCATTAATGCCCCAAAACCTCTGCAGAAATATTTAAATAAGTATCCATTTCATGTTTTTTTTTAATACCAGGATTGTATTTTTTATTTCCAAAGCTCACTTTGAACAGTGTAAGTGAAACAGTTGTATTTATATCAGATCTTTGAACAAAGCATGCTGTAAGATTTAGTTTGTGACAAAATGTAATTTTTAAAAATCTTTAAATGGCTTCACCGTGGGCCATTTCAAGTTCCCCACAAGTCCCAACACATTTAATTTATACTGAGTCGGCCAGTTAACTGATCACATCGTTCTTCCGTTGGTTACATGGTTTACTGGGTTAGCTGATCCTTACAACTTATTACTATTAGTCTCATTACAACAGATCCACTGCTTACATTCTAATACCCTTGCTTCAACTACTTCACGACAAAGCATCCCATGCTCAAACATTAAAAAAAAATTCTACATTCTCTCCTCACTTCCTTTAGACAAGTAGTCATTAACTTGAAAAGTTAACCTCTTCTGTTCACCCTCTTTCATAATTTTAAAAATCACTTTTTTAAAAAATCCTCTCTCAAATTCCTGTGCCCCCATGGAAATAATTCCAGGAACTCATGCCTATTCTCATAATGATAATTTCCCCTTTCTGATATTGTCAAGTTCTGCCTTTCTATTCTTGAAATTAAAAAAATCAAATAGCCAACAAAAACAAAGACTTGCATTTTTTTGGAATTTTCATGGCCTCTGAAAATCCCATTGTGCTTTGCAAACAGGTACTTTTGAATTGTGATCTTGTTTTAATGTAGGAAATTCAGAAGCAATAAAAATATTTCATGCTTTTAATTGCACCCTTTCAAAATCCTCTCAGTTTTTACTTCTATGCTAAAGTTTTTCTTAAATGACTCCATCAATAATATGAATCATGTATATTCATACGAGGCTAGCGCCAACAGGAAATTTTGCTGCAAGTTATTAATTAGGTAGTCTGTCAATGAACGCAGTTTCTATTTGACAGTCGGATTTGGCACAGTAAGACGTTAGTTGAGAGGCTGCGAGAGAAAATAGGATTGCTTGGTTTTATTTTTGTTTGGGGTACAGAGGGAAATAAAATTAGTCCTTAAAGAAGAGAATTATAGGTAATGACTGGAAGAGGTCATTAATGATACACACTCTTGATGCTAAGAACTAAATGGAATGGCAGATCTGATATTCTAAACTTGTTCAGTGAATGAAATGTTATAGAACATAGAACATTACAGCACAAAACAGGCCCTTCGGCCTTCGATGTTGCGCCGACCAATATAAAAAGCAATGCCCCTCCAAACTAAACCATTCCCTTCTCTTCCATATACTTATCAACTAACCTCTTAAACGCCACCAAACTTGGCGCATCTACAACTGCTGCAGGCAGGGCATTCCACTCCCGAACCCCCCTTTGGGTAAAGAACCTACCTCTGATATCCGTCCTATAACTATCACCCCTTAATTTAAAGCTGTGTCCCCTCGTTCTAGCTTTTTCCATCCTAGGAAAAAGGCTATCACTGTCCACCCTATCTAAACCTCTAATCATCTTATATGTTTCGATTAGGTCCTCTCTTAGCCACCTCCTTTCTAACGAAAACAACCTCAAATCCCTCAGCCTCTCTACATAAGACCTGCCCTCCATACCAGGCAACATCCTGGTAAACCTCCTCTGTACCCTCTCCAATGCCTCCACATCTTTCTTATAATGTGGGGACCAGAACTGCACACAATACTCAAGTGCGGCCGCACTAGAGTTTTGTACAGTTGCAACATGACGTTGCGGCTCCGAAATTCAAACCCCCTACCAATAAAAGCCAAGACTCCATATGCCTTCTTAACAACCTTATCGACTTGACTGCCTACTTTCAGGGATCTATGCACAAATACACCAAGATCCCTCTGTTCATCAACACTATTAAGAATCCTACCAGTAGCCCTATACTCTACACATTTATTATTCCTGCCAAAGTGCATTACCTCACACTTTTCCACATTAAACTCCATTTGCCACCTCTCGGCCCAGCTCTGCAACTTGTCCAAGTCTCTCTGCAAACTATAACAACCCTCTTCACTATCTACCACTCCACCGACTTTAGTGTCATCTGCAAATTTACTAATCCATCCTTCAATATCCTCATCCAGATCATTTATAAAAATTACAAACAGCAGGGGCCCCAAAACAGACCCCTGAGGCACACCACTCGTCACCGAACTCCACGATGAATATCTCCCCATCAACCACCATCCTCTGTCTTCTATCTGCCAGCCAATTCCTAATCCAATTAGCTAAATCACCCTCTATTCCACACATCTGCATTTTCTGTAGAAGTCTTCCATGGGCCACCTTATCAAACGCCTTACTAAAGTCCATATATATCACATCAACCGCCTTACCCCCATCCACCTCCTTAGTCACTTTTTCAAAAAACTCAATGAGGTTAGTAAGGCACGACCTACCCTTCACAAAACCATGCTGACTATCCCCAATCATTCATTTCTCTCTAAATAACTATAAATCCTATCCCTAATAATTCTCTCCAATACTTTGCCCACAACAGAAGTAAGACTCACTGGCCTATAATTCCCTGGAAGGTCTCTCTTCCCCTTCTTGAACAATGGGACCACCTTCGCTATCCTCCAGTCCTCCGGAACCACACCCGTAACCAACGACGACCTGAAGATCAGAGCCAGAGGCTCTGCAATCTCCTCTCTTGCCTCCCAGAGAATCCTAGGGTAAATCCCGTCCGGCCCAGGGGACTTATCCAACTTCAAACCCTCAAGAGTATCTAGCACATCCTCCCTATCTACTTCGATACTTTCCAGTTTGCTACCCTGTACCTCAGTGTTCTCCATAACTACATTTACATCACCCTGCGTGAATACCGAAGAGAAATATTTATTCAGTGCCTCTCCAATCTCTTCAGGCTCCACGCACAACTTCCCACTGCTGTCTATTACTGGCCCTAATCTTGTCCTAACCAATCTTCTATTCTTAACATATCTAAAGAAATCTTTAGGATTCTCCTTAATCCTATCAGCCAAAGTCTTCTCGTGTCCCCTCTTAGCTCTCCTCAATTCACTCTTTAGCTCCCTCCTGGCTAATCTATAGCTATCCATTGCACTAACTGAGCCTTCAAGCCTCATCCTGTCATAAGCCTCCTTTTTCCTTTTAACCAGTGAATTAACTTTTTTAGTACACCATGGTTCCCTTACTCGACCATTTCCTCCTTGCCTGACATGGACATACTTATCAAGGACTCGCAGTAGCTGCTCCTTGAATAAGCTCCACATTCCAGATGTTCCCAGTCCCTGTAGTTTCCTAGTCCAATCTATGCACCCTAATTCTCTCCTGATGGCCTCATAATTACCCTTCCCCCCGCTATAACTACTGCCCCCAGCTTCATGCCTATCCCTGTCCATCACTAAGGTGAACGTAACCGAATTGTGGTCACTATCACCACAATGTTCACTAACTTCCAAGCCTAACACCTGGTCTGGCTCATTGCCCAGCACCAAATCCAATGTAGCCTCACCTCTATTTGGCCTATCTACATACTGAGTCAAAAAACCTTCCTGCACACTTTGTACAAAAACTGACCCCTCTAACGAGCTAGAGCTATATCTATTCCAATCAATATTAGTAAAGTTAAAGTCCCCCATAACAATTACCCTATTACTTTCACTCCTGACCAGAATTGACTTTGCAATCCTTTCCTCAACTTCTCTAGAACTTTTAGGAGGTCTATAAAAGAGTCCCAACAGGGTGACCTCTCCTTTCCTGTTTCTAATCTCAGCCCATACTACCTCAACAGACAAGTCCTCATCAAACTTCTTTTCTGTCACTGTGATACAGTCTTTGACTAATACTGCCACTCCTCCCCCCCTTCTACCTCCTTCTCTACTCCGACTAAAGCATTTGAACCCCGGAACCTGCAACATCCATTCTTGTCCCTGCTCTACCCAAGTCTCTGAAATGGCCACAACATCGAAGTTCCAGGTACTGGTCCCAGCTGCAAGTTCCTCCCCCTTATTGCGAATACTCCTTGCATTAAAGTATACGCATTTCAAACCATGCCCTACCCCACCCGTATGCTGCTGTGTTTTACAGCTTTCCTCTATGACCCCCTTACTCTCATCCCTCTTAGCACCCCAACTACTTAGGATCCCACCACCCCCCCCGAATCAGTTTAAAGCCCCCTGCATAGCCTTAGCAAATTTTCCCCCCAAGATATTAGTTCCCCTCTGGTTCAGGTGTAGACCATCTCTCTTGTAGAGGTCCCACCTATCCCAGAATGAGTCCGAATTGTTCAGGAACCTGAACCCCTCCCTCCTGCACCATCCCCGCAGCCACGAGTTCAAACATTCCCTCTCTCTATTCTTCTCTAAACTATCCCTTTGCACAGGCAAGAGTCCAGAGATAACCACTCTGCCAGTTTTGGCCCTAAGCTTCCACCCCAACTCCATAAATTTCTGTTTAATATCCCCTTCCCTCGTCCTTCCTATATCATGTGACCCTACATGAACTATGACTTGGGGTTGACTCCCCTCTCCCTTAAGAATCTTAAAAACCCTATCTGTGACATCCTGGACTCCAGCACCTGGGAGGCAACACACCAGCCCTGAGTCACTTTTATTACTATTTACTCTCCTATCTGTCCCTCTAACTATGGAGTCTCCAATTACTAGGCCCAATCTCTTATTCCCTCTACCCACCTGAGCATTCTCAGCAGGCTCACCCCCAGAGACCTGCTCCCTTTGGTCATCTCCAGTTGATTCTTCCTCAACTGTAGCTTCCAAGACAGAAAATTATAGTAATTTCTTAATCCTTTCTTCTAGAACAGGGTTGAGTTGGGAAACTTAAACTATTATAATCTTAATAATAGCTCAATCCTGTTTGCCACCACAATATAATTTCATAAATGTGCCTTTTTAAAGTGGCCCTTTTATATTTCACAAATCCAGGCACCCCTCATGTTTATTTCCGTGTGGTGAAATTTAGCTCCTCATGTCCAGTTAACCAGTTTGAAATTTTTAAATGACGCATTCAAAAATCAGAATGTTGAAGCTGAAATCTGCAAGGTCAGAAGATCAGCCTCATTTACTGTCCTTCCACATTGTCAAACACAAAACAATGACTTCATCAGCATCCAAAACTGCTAACTAATTGAGGAGCTGGGATTTGGTGTAACATTCAGGGCAGTATGGTGGTACCATGGTTAACATTCCTGCTTCACAGTGCCAGGGACCCAAGTTGAATTAAAGCTTTGCGTGACTGTGTGAATTTAGCATGTTCTCGCCACGTCTGCATGGTTTTCTTCCAGAGGTTCCAGTTTTCTCTCTCAGTCCAAAGATGTGTAGGTTAGATGGATTGGCCATGCTGAATTGCCCGTTAGTGTCAAAAGATATAAAAACATGAAACATAGAAACCCTACAGTTCAGAAAGAAGCCATTCAGCCCATCGAGTCTGCGCCGATCACAATCCCACCCAGGCTCTAACCCCATATCCATACATATTTACCCACTAATCCCTCTAACCTATTCATTACAGGACACTAAGGGCAATTTTTAGCATGGCCAATCAAGCTAACCTGCATATTTTTGGACTGTGGGAGGAAACTGGAACACCTAGAGGAAACGCGTGCAAATGCAAGGAGAATATGCAAACTCCACACAGACAATGACCCAAACCGGGAATCGAACCCAGGTCCCTGGAGCTACGAAGAAGCATGCTAACCACTGTGCTACTGTGCTGCCTGTGTGGGTTAGGGATTAGAGGGGTAAATGTGTGGGACTAAAGGGATACAATGGGGTCTCTACCTGAGTAAGATGCTGTATTGGAGAGTTGATGCAAAGAACAAAGAACAAAACAGCATGGGAAACAGGCCGTTCGACCCAACGAGCCCGTGCCGCCATTTTAACATTCCCACTTCCACCCATGACCTTTGTCTATGTTTACGGAAATCTGCATGGAGCCAATTTGGTGAGACAATTTAGGGACAATTTGTTTCGCCAGTCAGCCTAAGCGCACATCTTTGGGGTGTGGGAGGAAACCGGAGCACCCAGAGAAATCCCACGCAAGCATGAGGAGAATGCGCAAACTCCCACAGATACTGGCCCAAATCCCTGTATCTGCACAGCATCAGTGATAGTCACTGAGCTGTCGTGTTACCCATCAACTGGTCCAATTTAAGCGTACACTGACGACATGAAGCAATAGGTTATTCTCGAAAAAAATCCAAGAACAGTCCTCTCATGACCCATCGCGTGTCCGCCCCTTGTTGGACAACAAGGCAGACCGAAGTACCTGTAGGATAAAAGAGAAATACGTCAACAACATGCACAACTTATGCAATTCCCAGGAACGTCCCAAGGCTCATGATCCTTATTTAAATCAGTATACTATATCCCTCCATCCCTATTCCACTCATGTGCTTTTCTAAGTATTTCTTAAATAATTCCAGCGTTCCTGCCTTCACCACCTTGGCAGTGTTTTCCATACCCCCACAACTCTCTATGTGGAAAAACCTCCCTCTAACATTCAAATTATATCTTGCCCCCCTCACCCTAAGCCCGTGACCCCTCGTGATGTTTGATTCCAACCCAGGAAAAAGCTTACCACTGTTTACTCTACCTATACCCTTCATAATCTTGTATACCTCTATTAAATCTCCTCTCAGTCCCCGCCTTTCTAAAGAAAACAGCCCCAATTTACCTAACCTTTCTCGTAACCCAGTCCTTCCAGAGCAGCCAGCATCCTGGTAAACCTCCTCTGCACTCTCTCCAAAGTCTTCACGTCCTTCCAGTAGTAAAGCGACCAGAACTAGGCGCAGTATTCCAAATGAGGTCTAACCAACGTTTTATACAACTGCAACATTAAAGGCCAGCTCTTGTACTCTATACGCCTTCCTATAAAGGCTAACATACTATATGCTTCCTTCACAACCTCCTCCACCTCTTCTGCCATCTTCAAAGACTTGTGCACCTGCACCCCCAGGTCCCTCTGTATTTCTATACTCTTAATAGGTCTCCCCTTTATCGTATAATTTCCCCCTACATTTTTTCTCCCAAAATGCATCACCTCGCATTTATCAGGATTAAATTCCATGTGCCATATGTCTAACCCATCTACCAGCCTATCTATGTCCTGCTGTATCACCCGACACTGCTCCTCACTATCCGCAAGCCCAGCATTTTTGTGTCATCAGCAAACTTTCTGATCACACAGCCTACTCCCTCTTCCAAGTCATTTATATATATTACAAATAGAAGAGATCCCAGTACTGAGCCCTGCAGCATACCACTAGTGACCAACCTCCAGCTAGAAAAATACCCTCCCACTACTACTCTCTGTCTCCTATTACCAAGCCAGTTACCTATCCATCTAGATACCTGTCCTTGTATTCCATTAGTTTTGACCTTTTCAACCAACCTCCATCAAGGACTTTGTCAAACGCCTTGCTGAAATCCATATAGACGACATCAACGGCTTGTCCTTCATCGACCGTTTTTGTCATCTTGAAAAATTCTACCAGATTCGTAAGGCATGACCTCCCCTTAACAAAGCCATGCTGCATATCCCTAATTAGGTCACAATGCTTTAAGTGCATATACATCCTACCTCTAAGAATCCTCTCCAACAGACCTGATGGACCAAATGGCCTCCTTATCCAATTGTAGAGTTTTGTGATTCTGGGGGTAAATATTTCTAAGTGTGTGCTCCTATTGATTGGTGTGCCCCACCTACTGGCTGTGTGATTTGTAAGCACAGTGGTATGAATTTTATCACTCTGCCCGCCATTGGAATTAGAGCGGGTGGGAGAATTAACAATGGGCAGGTCCATTGATCTTGGGTAGGATTTTAGCATTTTGGGATGAGCGATGCCACAAAATCTTACCCATTGTCCTTCAACAGCAGAATAAGATGAACAAATTGGTCCTTAATAATGAGAAAATGCAAGGCCTTGAGACTATCAGGTGGCAGTGGAGATACCTCTACAGAGTGTCTTTCTCCTTAATACTTGGGACCTGGGATGGAGGCTGTTGCATGCAGTTGTATCGTACAACCGTCAGTTGCACTGGTTCATAGATTCCCAAGACATGCCATTTTTGCAGTACGTGGAGACTATGGACTATGTTTACGTCTGGTGTTTTAGACTGTACTCTTTTTCAGTTATTGTCAAAAATTTTGTTCAAGTTTTGTTTGCACTTCGGCCCCATGTTCCTGATCTACGAGCACACGATGTGGAAAGGGGCAGAGAAGGAGGAGGATCTCCTCGTACACCAGCTCCTGGGCCTAATCAAACTGCCATCAATAGGTCCCAGCAATAGGCAATCAAAGGGGTTGTCTGACTTGACTGTCTACCCATGTCATGATGTAGAGATGCCGGCGTTGGACTTGGGTAAACACAGTAAGAAGTCTGACAGCACCACGTTTAAGTTCAACCAATTTATTTGATAGTAAACTCACTAGCTTTCAGAATGCAGTTCCTTCTATGGTAAGTGGGGAGTTCTGATCAGAAAGAGGGCATATAAAGGCACATAGTTTACAGAATACTGACTAGTATGCAAGTCTTTACAGCCAAACAGCCAATCAAGTCTTAAGGGTACAGACAATGTGAGCGGAGACAGCATCACACATAGGTCAAAGAGATGTGCACCGTCTCCAGACAGGACAGCAAGTGAGATGCCACAAGTCCAGGCAAGCAATGGGGGTCACAGATAGTGTGACATAAATCCAAGATCCTGATAGAGGCTGTCCTCATGTGTGCGGAACTTGGGATCTTGGGTTCATGTCACACCATCTGCAACCCCCATGACCTGCCCAAACTTGCAACATCCCACCTGCCTGGAGACAACACATTTCTTCTCAACCCATGCTCAATGCCATCTCCACTCACACTGTCTGCATCTCCAAGACTTAACTAGCAGATTAGCCGAAAAGAATCGCACTCCAATTGGCACTCTTGCAAACTGCATGTGCCTCCACATACTCTGCTTGTGATCAGAACTCCCCACTCACCCGACGAAGGAGCAGCACTCCGAAAGCCAGTGGCATCCACTACCAAATAAACCTATTGGACTTCAACCTGGTGTGTTGAGACCTTGTGTTGGCTTGCCTGGACTTGCGGCATCTCACTTGCTGTCCTGTCTGGAGACAATGCACATCTCTTTGACCTATGCGTGATGCTGTCTCCGTTCACATTGCCTGCATCCTCACGACTTGATTGGCTGTAGAGACTTGCATTCTAGTCAGTGTTCTGTAGACTGTGTGTGCCTTTATATGCGCCTGTTTGTGATCAGAACTCCCCACTCACCTGACAAAGAAATAGCATTCTGAAAGCTAGTGAGTTTACTATCAAATAAATTGGTTGGACTTGAACCTGGTTTTGTAAGATTTCTTATTGTGTCTATCCATGTGTCATGGCTACATTTGTGGTCGGGTGTCCCTAGCGAGGAGGGAGCATGTGGTGTCACGGGTGACATCGAAGCCCACTAAGCTCACTAGGTACTGCAGGACTGGAGTGTGTTATTACAAGACCCTTGTAATCACTTTTTGGTTTGATGTTTTAAGTTTAATTTGTTCTTTATTTTTGTCTTGGGTGGTTCCATTTTAAGAGGCTGCCTTCCTTGTTTTGACCTTTAGTTTATTTGCTTTAGTTTACTTGATTAATTCAAAAGAATTGAGACCCTCAGGTGAATGGATTAAAATGCAAGAATCATTACAAGAATTTTCAATATATGAAGAAAATAGAGAAAACAGAAAATTTGGAGACTTACCTGTTTCTCTCTGGAGAATTCCAGAAATTTATACTGTGATATACTGGTTTATACATCAAAAATATTTTTTGGACTGCTGTAGAGTGAGACAGTAGAAATTTGGTGGCTAAGAAAATTTAAGGTTAAATTAAGGGTTAATTTGTATCTGAAGTCAAGTTCTTCTTTAATTTAACAATTAGCTAAAAGTTTTTCTTTAGATTGGAAGAAGGTAAGTTTTAGGCTATCTTTAAAATAAAGTTGGAACAGGTTATGTCTGCAGTTATGCCTGATTAATTTGATGTCTGGCTTAAACAGGTTTTCAAAGGCTAGATACAGCTGTGTGTGAAAATGGAGGGCTAGTATTCTTTCGACCCGCTGTGCTGCTTGAGTAGTGCAGCGGGCTGGGACACACCAGCAGGAGGCTTCTAGTGGGATTCGCATTTGGCTGATTGTGAGTCTCTCAGGCTCTTTATTATCCATGAAATCACTGTTTCCATATGATTGGTATGCCCTGGCCAGTCGTCTCCAGATCCGCTATGGTCTCACCCCACGCCTGGAGACGAACCTACCTGCAGGGTTTACAACTACTCTTAGCCAAGGGAACCATGCATGCTCATCCCACTGGTGGGGGCAGAAGCTACTGAGGTTCCCGAGGAGTTGGGGCAGAGGGGTGCTCCTTCAGTAGTGCCAACCCAGCATCTTGACACTGCCAACCAGGCACCCTGGCACTGCCCATGCCAAGAGGACAGGGTCAATGAGGGGCCTATTGGGGGGCTAATTAGTGGTGGTGGGGAGCCTGCTGCCACTCTGCAATAGGAGTAACAGGGGAGGGAGTGAGAGGACAGTTGGAGCTGGCCATGGGGGGCTAGTGATTGGGGCTGACCTGGGTGGGTTGGAGGATCAGGAAGGCCAGTGATCTGGGAGGTGGTGAAGGGGTGGGGGCCACTGTGCATGTGCAGATCTTCCACTGACAGTTCGACACATATGCAGTAGCCCACTCTGTGCGCTGATATGGCCTCTCGGGTGGGACGAGATCCTGCACCCCCCCCCCCCCCCCCCCCCCCCCCCCCCCCCCCCCCCCCGCCCCTCCCAACCCCACCACCAACCACTACACAGAGTATCAAAAGTTCATGAAATTAAGTACATTCAAAAACAGGCAGGAAATTCTGCCGTTTTGCTGCCTGTTAGGCACTTAGTTTTTTTTTGGCGATTCCTGGCTGACATTCTTAAACTGATGCCTTTCATGGTACTGAAGTGCCACTTTGGACTGCAACAGGATGCAATAGTTTGATTTTGGTTACAAGGAGTTTGGTGCGGAGGTCATTAGTTTTCTACCTTTCCCCAAAGCTGTACCCAGGCATGTTTCTCAAAGAACAAAACAGCACAGAAACAGGCCCTTCGGCCCAATCAGTCCGCGCCACCACCCCGATGTTCCCACCTCTACTCGTGATCCCTGTCTATGTTTATAAATCTATGGATTAAAAACCAAATTTGAGACAATTTAGGGAGAATTTGTTTTGCCAATTAGCCTAAGAGCGCATTTTTGGGATGTGGGAGGAAACCGGAGCACCCGGAGAAAACCCACGCAAGCACGGGGAGAATGCGCAAACTCCCACAGACACAGGCCCAAATCCATGTATCCGCACAGCACAGCGATAGTCACTGAGCTGTCGTGTTGCCCATCAAATGGTCCAGGTCAAGCGTACACTAACGACGTGAAGCACTAGGATACTCTCGAAAAATCCAAGAGCAGCCCTCTCACGACCCATCGCGTGTATGCCCCTTGTTAGACAACAAGGTGGACCAAAGCACCTGTAGGATAAAAACAAGTACATCAATATCATCATCTATTTACACACTTCCCAGGGACTCCCAAGGCTCATGATCCCTATTTTAAATCAGTTTTCTATACCCCTCCATTCCCATTCTGTTCATGTGCCCATCTAAGTATTTCTTAAATAACTCCAGAGTGCCTGCCTCCACCACTTTACTTGGCAGCACATTCCATACCTCCACCACCCTCTGTGTGAAAAAAACTCCCTTTAGCATTCACCATTTTTATTTCTCCGTGACCACCCCCCCCCGGCAATCCCACTGAACACTGCACTCACATAAGCTTCCCACTAGGTTTGCTTGTTTGCTTGACAGGTGCACACCTTTGGAGACCAGTCAAGCTTCATACCGCTACCATAGATGGAATTTTTGATGTGAAGGGAGTAATTCCATATCTGGGCCTGATAATACTAGGTTAATTTAATATAATGATGTTTCTGACATTGAACATCAGGAAATTATGTTTATGCCAATGTAAAATGCATGTTTGCACTTCTCATGATATTTTCCACGCCCATCATCTAACTCACCTAACACAAACAGAAGCAGAATATCTCAGCCAATGTACCAATGAAACCAGAATATTATTCCTTTCTATGCTATTTTAATGGCGGCATTAATTCAGTTTTTTTAAGATTAATTCTTGTTATTCCAGCATAGAAGGTTTCATATAAATATTACCTCTGTGATACTGCGCAATTTTGATATACTTTATGTTTCACATGGGGCTACTTTAAGAGGTTGTTACAAGAGCTGATTTGTCTGGGAAAGCATGCAGTTCAACTGCTGAGAATGCAGGATAATATTAAGCATGATTTTAATTAGGCATGTGTTACTTTGTTGAATTAGACTTTTTGTTCACTTATGTTTGCCTGGGATTTTAAACTAGATGTATGTAAATAGATGATGATATTGATGTACTTGTTTTTATCCTACAGGTGCTTTGGTCCACCTTGTTGTCTAACGAGGGGCATATACATGATGGATCGTGAGAAGGCTGCTCTTGGGTTTTTTTTTTGAGAGTATCCTAGTGCTTCACGTCGTTAGTGTACGCTTGACCTGGACCATTTGATGGGCAACACGACAGCTCAGTGACTATCGCTGTGCTGTGCAGATACATGGATTTGGGCCTGTGTCTGTGGGAATTTGCGCATTCTCCCCTGTGCTTGCATGGGTTTTCTCTGGGTGCTCCGGTTTCCTCCCACATCCCAAAGATGTGCTCTTAGGCAAATTGGCAAAACAAGTTCTCCCTAAATTGACTCAAATTTGGTTTTTAATCCATAGATCTATAAACATAGACAGGGATCACAGGTAGAGGTGGGAACATCGGGGTGCCGGCACAGGTTCGTTGGGCCGAAGGGCTGTTTCCCATGCTGTTTTGTTCTTTGTTCTTTGTTCTTAGATATGCAGAGTCATGTGAGTTTCAGATCAAGTTGATTGACAGGGATGGAGTAATGTGGTTAATGGGAGGTGCTAAGCATGCAGGAAAAAAGTTTTATTTTTAAAAAAAACAAGAGCATCTCGGCTTTTTGGCTAAGATGCAAATGAGATCAAGCCTTGGAGGAGAAGCAAATACATACCCCAATCAGCTTGGATCATGTAGATCAAGCCCAAGACAGGTAGTAAGAGCCCTGTCAGCTTGGAGCGGGAATGTCTCAATTTGTTGAGGCTCTGAATTGGACTTGATTGAATTGGATTAGAATAAAAACAAAAAAAAGTCACTGATGGATGAAACGAACAGTGAAAACAGACTCTGCACAAGAAACCTGCCCAAAGTACATTTCTTAAGTGAGAGTATCATCACTTAAATATGTTAGGCCACAATTTATTGTAGGAATTGTAGGTTCACTGGGTCTGGCTTGAGGTAATTTATACTACCTTTGAGATTTAATATCATTGAAGCAGTTGAGAAAACTGTTACCTTTTACTTTTATCTGTTGAGAAAATGTTCAGCATTAGGTCATGAGACATAAGTTCATGAAAATGTCATTTGGAGCAATTCTTTGCCATCATTACGGGCTAGGCACTGTGATTAGTAACCTGTCCATGTGAGGGATTCTTTCCTCATAGCCATACTAACTCTAGCTGCAGCTCAAAGTTCCCATTTTTTTGCCCTATCTTTGATAGGATCCATATGCATTCTTGTGGAGGCACATACAAAAGAAAACCAACAGTTTTCATTTAGTGCAAGAAACTGTTGCACAATACTTTTATCTAATTAGATAAAAAAGAACATTTGAGCCAAAACATTATTAGCAGAAGAATAGGAAGGAACTAAAAGGAGCTAAGCCTTGGAAACCGTGTCGAACTTCAAGTTTTATTCCGCGTGCATGAAGGAGAGATGGACTTCGGCCTGAAATCTCAAGTTGCCTGCGAGTTCTCTCTGACCCTGGTAGATTCATACATGTTATGTTATACTCTTTTGAGTCACAAAGGTTTATATTAGCATGTTAATTCCTCAAGTTGGATCCAAGATGATTTTTTACCCTCATTATGCCAGCTGCGTTGTTCAGCACAACTCCATTGATCAGTTCTCTGGACAGTTCTATTTACCTGATTGTAATGTCAAAGTGTGGCATTTATCCAACCAATTTACAATACTGCGTTAATCATCACCACACACCCCACCCCCACCCCCAGACAGTAGATGGTTATGTTTTACAGAAGACTATATCCTCCCTAGACTATATGAAGCCTGACTCTCTTAATGCCTGTTCTCCCATTGTTGTGATAATTCGGAACAATATCCAGCACATTAGAAGTTGATAGCACATGTTAATCGTTATCTGTCAGCAGAACAGGCCTCTAACTATCCGCATTAACCCTTTCCGGCTCTCACTGGGCTTGCTCTGTGTAGCCCTGTATTAGATAAATTAGATTAGATAATTTAGATAATAATAATAATAATTTAGATAATTTCATATTACCCTGAAATTAGATAAAATATTAACAGACATATAAATCAAAATATAAAAGATATGATCCCTGATATTGCCCTACAACAAAAGTAACCAAAGACTTGGTCACATGGTCTTGTGTGATTTAAGGAACGTCTTAAGGGAGGTTTAGGAAAGTTAATCCCTAATTGTTGAAAGCATTTCAGCCAGTGCTGAAAAAATAGATGCATATTATCTAAAATGGTGACAAATGGGAGGTCTCTGAGATGGAAAGGTACTTTGTGGCCTAGTGCATGAATTGCAAAAGACTGGTACATAGGTATAGCAAGTAATTAAAAAAATATAGAATGTTATTGCTTTTTGCAAGGGAAGTTGAATGCCGAAGTAGAGAACTTATGCTTCAATTATATGCTTCCTGGGATTAAGTGTTTCAGGCGTGACAGAGGAGGGTCCAGAAGAGGTGGAAGAGTGGCATTGTTAGGTAAGGAGAGCAGCATGGCGGTGCAGAGGGAGGACAATACAGAGGAGTTAGGAGCCGAGTCACTGTGGGTGGAGTTGAGGAATAGAAAGGGGGCGATTACTATGCTAGGGGTATATTATAGGCCATCCAACAGCCCGCGGATAGTTGAAGAAGGCATATGTGAAGACATTTTGGATAGGTGCAGAAAGAACAGAATCGTTATAATGGGAAATTTTAATCTCCCTAGGATGGATTGGAAAGTACCTAGAGCTGGGGGTTTGGACGGGCAGGAATTTGTAAAATGTGTACTGGAAGGATCGTTGGAGCAGTATGTGGTTAGCCCGACTAAAGAAGGGGCTATATTGGATTTAGTTCTGAGTAATGAACCAGGGCAGGTGGTTGATGTTGTAGTAGGGGAACATGTGGCTAACAGTGACCACAATTCTGTCTACTTTAGGGTACAGATGGAAAAGGATGCTTGTTGCCCTAGGGGCAGGGTGCTGAATTGGGGGAAGGCTAACTACGGTCGGATTAGGCAGGAACTTATGGAAACTGATTGGGAATGGTTGTTCGAGGGTAAGTCCACGCTAGACATGTGGGACTCTTTCAAGAGAATACTGAAAATGTTGCAAGATAGATATGTGCCGGCTAAGTGGAAAGATGGGAAAGGTAGGATTAGAGAGCCGTGGATTACTAGGGATATTGAGGACTTGGTTAGGAAGAAAAGAGAGGCGTATGATAGGCCAAAGCAGCATGGAACGGAGACAGCGTTGGAGGAATATAGAGAGAGTAGGTGGGAGCTCAAACGGAGAGTTAGAAGGGCAAAAAGGGGGCATGAAATGTTTTTGGCGGATAGGATTAAGGAAAATCCAAAGGCTTTTTACTCCTATGTTAGGAATAAAAGGGTGGTTAGAGGAAAAATCGGACCTCTTAGGGAAAGAGGAGGGGAACTGTGTTTAGAGCCCGAGGGAATGGCGGAAATCCTGAATGACTACTTTGCATTGGTATTCACGAAGAAGAGGGGCTTGTTGACAGCTCCTGTCTCTGAGGGAGCTGTGGACCAGTTGAGGGAAATATCCATACCGAGGGAGGAAGTGTTAGAGCTTCTAGGTAGCATTAAAACTGATAAATTTCCGGGGCCTGATGGCATTTATCCCAGGCTGCTTAGGGAGGTGCGAAGTGAAATTGCTGGGCCTCTGATGCAAATCTTTGTCTCTTCTTTGGACACAGGTGAGGTCCTAGAGGACTGGAGAATAGCTAATGTTGTACCGTTGTTTAAAAAGGGTAGTAGGGATAACCCTGGAAATTATAGGCCGGTGAGTTTGACGTCAGTGGTAGGGAAGCTGTTGGAGGGGATTCTTAGAGATAGGATGTATAGGCACTTCCAGCGTTGCGATCTGATTAGGGATACGCAGCATGGATTTGTTAAGGAGAGGTCGTGCCTTACAAATCTGGTAAAATCTTTTGAGGACGTGACGAAAACGGTGGACGAAGGGCGAGCCGTTGATGTCGTCTATGTGGATTTTAGTAAAGCGTTTGACAAAGTCCCTCATGGGAGGTTAATTGAGAAGGTCAAGGCTAATGGGATACAAGGACAGGTAACTAGGTGGATAAGTAACTGGCTTGGTAATAGGAGACAGAGAGTAATAGTGGAAGGGTGTTTTTCTAGCCGGAGGTCAGTCACTAGTGGTGTGCCGCAGGGCTCTGTACTGGGACCTCTTCTATTTGTAATATATGTAAATGACTTGGAAGAGGGGGTAAGTGGAGTGATTAGCAAGTTTGCAGACGATACAAAGATGGCTGGACTTGCGGATAGTGAAGAGCATTGTCAGGCGATGCAACAGAACATAGATAGGCTGGTGGCTTGGGCAGATAGATAGCAGATGGAATTTAATCCTGATAAATGTGAGGTGATGCATTTCGGGAGAAAGAATGTAGAGGGGAGGTACTTGATAAAGGGTAGACCTATTAGGAGTATAAAAATGCAGAGGGACCTAGGGGTGCAAGTGAACAAGTCTCTGAAGGTGGCAGAGCAAGTGGAGAAGGTTGTGAAGAAAGCATATAGTATGTTACCCTTTATAGGAAGGGGTATAGAGTGCAAGAGCTGGCCTTTAATGTTGCAGTTGTATAAAAAGTTGGTTAGACCTCATTTGGAATACTGCGTCCAGTTCTGGTCGCCTTACTACTGGAAGGACATGGAGAGTCTGGAGAGAGTGCAGAAGTGGTTTACCAGGATGCTGCCTGGTATGGAAGGTCTGAGTTACGAGGAGAGGTTAGGCAAATTGGGACTGTTTTCCTTAGAAAGACGCAGACTTAGAGGAGATCTAATAGAGGTGTACAAGATTATGAGGGGTATAGATAGAGTAAACAGGGTTAAGCTTTTTCCTAGGATGGACTCGAAAAGCACAAGGGGCTTAAGGTGAGGGGGGTAAAGTATAATTTGGATGCATGAGGGAGTTTTTTCACACAGAGGGTGGTGGGTGTATGGAATGCGCTGCCAAGTAAAGTGGTGGAGGCAGGCACTCTGGAGTTATTTAAGAAATACTTAGATGGGCACCTGAACAGAATGGGAATGGAGGGGTATAGAAAACTGATTTAAAATAGGGATCATGAGCCTTGGGAGTCCCTGGGAAGTGTGTAAATAGATGATGATATTGATGTACTTGTTTTTATCCTATAGGTGCTTTGGTCCACCTTGTTGTCTAACGAGGGGCATACACACGATGGGTCGTGAGAGGGCTGCTCTTGGATTTTTTTTGAGAGTATCCTAGTGCTTCACGTCGTTAGTGTACGCTTGACCTGGACCATTTGATGGGCAACACGACAGCTCAGTGACTATCGCTGTGCTGTGCAGATACATGGATTTGGGCCTGTGTCTGTGGGAGTTTGCGCATTCTCCCCGTGCTTGCGTGGGTTTTCTCCGGGTGCTCCGGTTTCCTCCCACATCCCAAAGATGTGCTCTTAGGCTAATTGGCAAAACAAATTCTCCCTAAATTGTCTCAAATTTTGTTTTAATCCATAGATCTATAAACATAGACAGGGATCACGGTAGAGGTGGGAACATCGGGGTGGTGGCGGCGTTGGCTCGTTGGGCCGAAGGGCCTGTTTCCTGTGCTGTTTTGTTCTTTGTTATACAGAGCATTGGTGAGACCATTCTAGAGAACTGTATAGAATATTAGTCTCCTTATGTAAGAAAGAATGAAAGCCTGTTGGAAACAGATGAGAAAAGGTTTACCAGACTAATATCTGGAATAGGCAGGTTACTTTGTAAGGAAAGGTTGGACAAGCTAGTATTTGCTGGAATTTAGTGGAGTAAGAAATTATTTGATTGAAATATATAAGATCCTGAGAGGTCTTGAAAGGATAAATGTGGAAAGGATGTTTTCCCTTGTATAGAATTAAGAATTACTGTTTAAAAATAAAAGGTTGCCCATTTAAGATTGAGATGAAGAGATATTAATTCTCCATGAGGGAACTAAGGAGGAGAGTCTTTGAATATCTTTAAAGCACAGGTAGATAGATTCTTGATAGGCAAGGGTGTGAAAGGTTATTGGGATTTGGTGGGAATGCAGAGTTGAATTTACAAAGAGATAAACCATTATCTTGTTGAATGGCAAAGCAGGCTCAAGGAGCTGAGTGCCCTATTCCTGCTCCTAATTCACAAGGGTGGATCTGATATGTCAAAGAAAGACATTTTTAAGCGGCTTATATAATTGGTAGCGTTACAGAAAAAGATGTAGCAAGACCACGAAGGCACATGAAAATAAGAACTTTAATATCTCACCTTTCCAGCTGCTTTCTAGAATGTACTGCCTAAAACCTCATGCAATACTCCGATAGTAAAATGAATGGTTATAACATTACAGTGCTTTGATATATTAGCAGATTCATCAATGCTGTCAATCTTTACATTATTATCCAGTCCTAAAACAAAATAATCTCACTAAAGCCTTAGTTCAACTTTTCCTATATATAATGGATAGTTTAGCTCCAGTGTTTCAAATTTAAAAAAATGTGGCCTGAGAAAATCTTTCAGTCCAATGCTATGATTTCTCTGATTGTAATAAAGATGTTTTTATTGTTCAGAAATCTATGTTAAACCCCAGCTCTGCTAGTGCAGAACACCTCTTGGATGACAATTAGAAGTGAAGATGAAATAAACTGAGAAGTAGTCATTAAGTGTAATCATGCATTATATGGTTTTAAAATCCTGCAGACCAGAAGGAAAAAAGGAGTAAAGTACTAAATCAGTGATTGCTATAGTGTTGATAATTATTGATCTTAATATTTCAAGAAAATATAGTCACCTTTGTTTTTAATTCTGATTGATTTAACTTTTTTAATTTTGTCTTTTCAACAAAGTGTCTTTGTACACAGAATCCTATCTCTACTGTCGAGTCCACGAATCAATCTGTGAGAACATTATATAAATAATAGCTAGAACTCCAGTTTGTTTATTATCTGTGGTATGATTTATATTGATATTAATTTTCCAGGCTCACTCCAGCTGGCTATTACTCACCCTGAGTTTTACTGGTATGTCGATGAGGGGCTTACAGCAGAAAACATGAAAAGTTCCCTGCTTCGTAGTGAGATCCTATTTGGAGCCCCGCTTCCTAATTACTACTCAGTGGATGACCGATGGGAAGAACAGCACAGGAAGTTTCAGAAGTTCGTGATATCCTACGTTGATCTGTTAGCCTCGCAATCCACTAAGTGAGTACCTTAAGTAGATGATTGTCCTTAAGGGAAGACTTTCCCGAGTATTTGTATATGCAGAATGGACTTAACCTTATATTATTTCTTTAAAAATGTTTCATTTATCTCCTGTTTTCTCCCTTTCCAGAAGATCCTTCTGTTTCCCTTCTTTAACTTCCCTACAAGACCTTTCTCCTCCGATTTTAGTATCAGACTGAGTCCATTCCCATCAACCAGTGTCCACAAATGTATTTTCCAGAAAGGACATATGGATAGTAATCAGAGTTGAAACTCTGCTTGATTTTTCCTATTGCTTAGCCTAGGGGAACTGAGGCCAATCACAATAAGATTACTACCACCAAAACCACAGGCAACTAATTCAACACAGACCAGGAATCAAACCTAAACTGTTTGACTCAGTTTCCTCTTAGGCAGTGCAGTTGTCATACAGATCATGCTCAAAGCTTTACATAGACCTGAATTAATCACATTAGTTTTGTTTGTTTTTCTTAAGTTTTATTTTGAAATAGGAATGAAGCAATTCCCTCATCCAGTCAGTTCTATCTCCCTCTGTTCTGTTTGCATCTTAAGTATAGTAATAGATATAGCACTATCCTAGTGCATTGAATGGTGTATAACATCTGGAGGAATAAGGGTAGCAGTATTATTCTCTTATTAATTAATTAATAAACGAGAAGGCTTATTCCTAGATTGATGCTGATTTTATTGATCTCACACCCAGTAATATAATGTGTTGAAGCCAAGGGCTGACAAAGCATCACGATGGCATTGCTGCCTTACAGCTCTAGGGATCTGGGTGTGATTCCTGACTTAGGTCTGTGTGGAGTTTGCATATTCCCCCCATGTTTGTGTGGCTTTCCATGTTTGGGCGTTCCAGTTTCTTCCCATAGTCCAAAGACGTGCATGTTAGGTTGATTGGACATGCTAAATTAACTGTTAGTGTCCTGGGATGTGATAGATTCAAGGGATTAGCAGGGTAACTAAGCAGGGATAGGGCCTGGGTGGGATTGTTGTAGGTGCAGACTTGATGGGACGAATGGCTTCCTTCTGCACTGAAAGCTCTATTAAAGTTGTTTTAGGTAAATTGTTCACCGAAGGTAAAAGTTCACAAACCAGGGGATACGGCCAAAAATGGGGAAGTTGGGAATAAAATGGGAAGTTAGTAGCAGAAATTAGAATAAATTATCAGGGAAGACCATGGTATAAATAGGTCATCCCAGCACATCTAACCACTGTGAACCTTGAAGATTTTCAAACCCTGGATTTAGTACAGAAAAGACTCACTAGGATATTTCCTAGCATCACAGACCTGTGCAATGTAAGCAAAAACTGCAAAAAAGGTATCAACTTTGGATGAAAGCTAGCTAGGAGTGTCTAAAATTATGAGCTGTTTAGTAAAGTAAATCCAGAACATACTTCAGATTAAACTGTATCAGTAGGAGAAGAAGGCATATGCTCTAAGTAATGAAAAGTTCACTTACAACAAGTGTCTGGAAGATTTTTAAGAAACACTTCTATTGTGGTATGTTGGCCAATGGAATGTTTCCAATATTTTAGCTACGATGAACCAAACAGCCTTCCTTTATCATCATCTATTTTGTGTACTGATTAATTGGAGATGGTAAGATGAGGTTTGTTGGTTAATATTGTTGGTTTGTTGGCTGCATAATATGTTGATATTACCTGTAATTTTAGTTCTTACTGGAATCTCAGTAAGCTTTCCCCTTCATTTAAGTTCTATTTTCTTTTCTTGGATTTCTATTCAATTATGTAGAGGGAACATTGTGGGCATTTAGTATGAACTAACTGATGAGCTAACTAAAAGAGGGCTGAACATCTACATAAGAATGATAGTTGGGAAAATTCATTTCACAAAGTCTTGATGTAACAACAGGAAGTTAATCACTGACTACTCCGTAAGCATCCAGTACTCAGAGTTTTTTACTGGTTGTTTTATTCATTTTACATTCAGAAATGTATGCCGTAAGTTCTGCTGTGATTTCACAGCACTGATCTCTTTGTCTCATGCCTTCTCCTCCATGTGTAGTCATTTTCTCAGCTGCATTCACATGAAGGCTGACA
Organism: Sphyrna mokarran; assembly: GCA_024679065.1. NCBI lineage: Eukaryota > Metazoa > Chordata > Chondrichthyes > Carcharhiniformes > Carcharhinidae > Sphyrna > Sphyrna mokarran. The sequence continues at coordinate 29,471,008 of JAGIQG010000028.1, forward strand.
GAACAGGGACGGAGAGATTAGCATCCATAATTCGCCTTTTAAATGGAACTCTGAGCCAGGGAAATCAGGTCTGCACAATGAATGAATATTAAATGATTTTCTTCAGAGATCTTGCCAGAGACTAAACCTTCCTGTAATAGTGAAATAATATACAGTAATGAATTATCTTGTGACATGGATAAGTTGTGGAAATGTCAAATGATCTGGCACATCATTAGAATTGAGACCACATTTCAAATACATTATAAATATTAATATTGCACTAAATCAAAATGATTAGCTGTGCTTGCAATTTGCTAAAATGCCGACTGATCAGAATATCTCACTGAAATAATGTCAAATTTAATACAATATAAGTTGGAGAAACGGAGAAATTATTCACCCTTATTTTTGTCACATTGCTAATTTATTGATTTTAAAAGTTCACTACCTAAATCTGCCAATGGAGATGAAAGGAAAATCCCCTATTCTGCTTGTAACAAATGTCTTCCTGTGTTACTTTAATGTTGACCATCCCCCCACTTAACCCCATTGTCAACCCTAATCACTCACCTGTGTTTGGGTACATGGGCCGGAATTCTCCCAAAGCAGAATTAAGGACTGGAAAAGAGAAGTATTTCCTGCCTGTTTTTTGGGCGTACTTACCAGAACAGATCTCCGATACTTGGAGCATTACAGAATGCCCCAGCGTGAACCCCTCTGGTAAGTAGGGGGTGGGGCCCATTCCATCAGAGAGGCCGGCAGTATAGTGCTGAGTAGTCTACTGTGCATGTGCCAATCTGTCAGTGTGGAGATCAGAATGTACTCATTGCCCCACCCCCCCTGCCCATTGCTGATCTCCTGCTAATCCCCAAGGGATCTTGCATGATGAGATCATTGGCCTTCCAGACAGCCCCATTCCCCAATCGCTGGCCTACCGGACTATACTGGGTCTGCCCCCACCCCTTCTGATCAATGGCTAACCCTGACACCTCCACCCTGATGTTCAGCCCCAACTCCTCTCCTGTGGTCAGCCCTGCCCCATCCCAACCCAATGACCAGGCCCAATAGCACCCCCCCACCCTTTCCCATCACCTGCCCATCGTCTCCTCTCTCTCCCACCAATCCCAATTGCAGAGTGGCAGTGGGTTTCCCTCCCCCACTGGTTGCTCTCCCATAGGCCCCTCCCCCAATATCCTCCACTCCTTGGCATTGCCCAATAACCAGTGGGCAGTGCCACTGTTTTTGGTGAGCAGTGTCAGTTTGCCCCCTGGGGAGTGCAAGCATGCCAGGCTGCACCACCCCCACCTCCCCAACCCAGGGAAATTCCTGCTTTTCTGAAGCCTTAAGTAGGTGTAGTACCGGCAGCACCCACTCACTATCTGACAAGTGGTACTGCCAAGCAATAAAAAGTTGCCAATTTCAGTCTTGACCCCAACGAGGGTTCGCCATCACCCAGTTAAGTGTCTAATTGGCATTTAATGCAATGAGTTTTCCTAAAAATATGAAATGCCAGGTTCTTATTGACATTGAGTTGGTGGGCAAGGTGCCTGTCCCTCTATTAAATATCACCCATGGTAACTCATAAATATTGAGCATTCCAATTACCTACTGGATCTTTTGAACATGACTACAAGCATGTGCATATTACTTATTATCCACTGCTTCAACATTCAGAGCAAATGCCCGACAGTCTGAATGTGATGTAATAGCAACCATCACACCCATTCTTCAGTACGATTCTATTAGCCTGAGAACTCAGATTGTTGGGATGTAATTTTCCAGTCACTTCCATCCTGAGACAGGAAGTTCCCACCCAAAGTCAACAGTCTTTTAAATGGTCCACCAAATTTTCTGTCCCACCCCATGGCACTTCCTGCAATGGGCAGGAGTGGAAAGTTTACCCCTTAAACTGGGTAATTTCTATGCACATCATCACATGTGGATCTAACATATTGGAAGAGCTCATATTATTCTCTACGTTGATACTGCAACAGAGTACTTCCGAAGTATAGCATTGTCACAGGCACCAGCTTATTCTTAGCCCAAGACCCCATCTGCTTGTTCATCTAATATCCCATTACATATGCACAGATAAACATAACAGAAAATGCTGGAAAATCTCATCAGGTCTGATAGCATCTGTGGAGAGAGAATAGAGCTAACACTTTGAGTCTGGGTGAAAGATGCTATCAAACTTGCTGAGACTTTCCAGCATTTCTGTTTTTGTTTCAGATTTCAGAATTCGCGGTAATTTGCTTTAACTCACAGATGAACGGGTTCTACCGATGTATTGATCAATATTTATTCTTCAACCAACACCACGAGAAACAAATGAACTGAAATGCTTTTGCTGCCATGTTTCCCAACATAACAATAAAGACCGCATTCTAAATATAATTAATTGGTTGTAAGGTGCTTTTAGATATTTGAAGAATATCATAGAATCACAAAATGGTTAAAGTACAGAATAAAACAAGCAATTTGATTATAAGCTCTCCACCTCACTGCTAAACCTTCCTGGTCTGGAATAGTCTTTAAAAAAATGTTGGTATCAGTAATGGTGACATGAAACTATCAGACCGTCATACAAGTCCGTCTTGTTTGCTAATGCTGTTTTAGGAAAAGAAATATGTTATCTTTGGTTACAAATGATTCCATCCACATAATGTGATTGACTCTTAACTGCCTCTGAAATGGCCCAGGAAGCCATTCAGTTGTACCAAGTTATTACAGAAAATTTAAAAAGGATTGGAAGCAGAAGGACCACACAAGATTGACCTAGGCACTGAAAGTGATAACAGTGCACTCTGCCTGTCAATCCTGCAAAATCCTCCTGTGTCAAAATTGGAAGAATTGTCCCACAGATGAGTCAAACAACAGTAACATATTAGTATTCAAATAATACCTTAGACAATCCTAGACAATTAACATCCCACAGAATTTTATGGAGACAATCCTACCAAAGAAAGTGCCAAATGAGTATGAAAATGGGAGAGTTTCAGATCTGTGTTTTGGATGAGCTTTAAAATCGAATCTTACACCACTCTGAGCAAAAAATGCAGAAAGACCTGATTCCTGCCAACAGGGGGAGGGGCGGGGCCCAAACTTGCTGGAAAGTCAGCTGCTTATACCAGACAGTGCCATTGTGCTGTGAAGATCTCTCTGTTCTGTGTAATAGCAGAGACAGATCTGCACAGTATCCAAGCCTGCTATTGTTAACCATCCCTCCCTCCCCACTATCGCTGGCCTGTACACCCCACAATCATTAGTCCATGCCCTGTGATCGCTGGACCTCCCCCCACCTGCAATCACTGTCGTCCACAGCATCCCCTCTACAAACCCTGACCTCCCCATGTCCCCCATCCCACCTGTACAATCGCTGGCTTCTTCAGCTAGTTGCCCTCCTACTCTTGGCCTGACCAATCATCCTTCACCCCTTCTACTCCTAACCCTCTGATCCAGCAGACCTCTATTGTAGAGTATACAGCTCTTCCATCTCCCCAGCCAAACCCTGTTGCAGAATGCACAGTTCCCCCGCATCTCCCTGTCGGCCCTGCCTCCCACCCCATGAGGCATGCCCCCTTAGGCCATGTCCCCATGGCACTGTCCAGTGATTGGTGATCACTGGTCTCTCCCATGCCCTTCCAAGGAGTGCCTCAATGGCGTCTGATCCTACTGGCAAGGCCATCATGATAGGTCCCTGTTGCTGGGGACCATGCGTGATCCTTGTTGTGAGGACCTTCACTGTCGAGGCCGCGAAGGCAAGTGAGCTTGGACAATAGTATTCCGGGCTCACTAATAATATTTAAATCAGATGTAAAACAGATTTAAATATTAAATATTATAATGTGCCTTGTGCCCAGGGCCTGGTAAGATCGCAGTTGGCCAGAAATCAGTGCGAATCTGATTTTCCGTCTATCTCACGATCTTACCGGCTCACTCCACCACCCCCCTCCCCCACCCCAGCCATTGACCAGCAGAACGAAAAGGTAAGATCAACCCCTACAATGCAGAAGGAGGCAATTTGACCCATTGAATGCAATCTTTCTTTTCAAGTAACAATCCAATTCCCTTTTGAATACTTCGATTGAACCTTCCTCCACCACCCTCTCAGGAAGTTCCACCAGATTCTAATCACATTAATGGGTGAAAAAGAATTTCCATACATCACTTTTACTCCTTTTGCCAATTATTTTGAATGAACATTACGGAAGAAAGATATTTTGTGTAAGCATCTTGTCTTGCACCCACCAGGACAATTGCAAGCAAAACTGGAATCAATAGGCATCAGGAGAAAAATCTCCACTGGTTGGAGTTATATTTGGCACAAAGGAAGATAATTGTGGTTGATCAGTCATCTCAGCTACAGGACAGCTCTGTCGGAGTCCCTCAGAGTAGTAGTGTCTCTGCCCAACCATCTTCGTCTGCTTCATTAATGACCTTCCCTCCATCGTAAGATCAGAAGCAGGGATGTTCACCAATGATTGCACAATTCACAACTCCTCAGATACTGAAGAAGTCCGTGTTCAAATGCAACACGATCTGGACAATATCCAAGCTTGGCCTGACAAGTGGCAGGTAACATGTACACCACACAAATGCCAGACAATGACCATCACCAATAAGAGACACTCTAACAATTACCCCTTGACATTCAATGGTGGACATTACCATCATAGAATCCCCCAGTGTCAATATCCTTGGGGTTATCTTTGACCTGAAACTCAACTGGACTCACTACATTAACACAGTGGTAAAAAGCTAGAAATATGCGATGAGTAACTCACCTTCTGACTCCCCAAAGCCTGGCCACCATCTACAAGGCACAAATCAGCTGTGTAACGGAATACTCCCCACTTGCCTGGATGGGTGCAGCTCCAAGAACATTGAAGAAGCTTGACAACATCCAGGACAAAGTAGCACACTTGATTGACACTACATCCACTCACTCCAGCACCAATGCTCAGTAGCAGTAGTCTGTATTATCTATAAGATGCACTGCAGCAATTTGCCAAAAGTCTTTAGATAGCACCTTCGAAACCCATAATCACTCTGAACAAGAAAGACAAGGGCAGCAGATACATGGGAACACTACCACCTATAAGTTCTCCTCAAGCCACTCATCATCCTGAAATATATTGCCGTTCTTTTGCAGTTGCTAAGTCAAAATCTTGGAATTCCCAACCTAACGGCATTGTGGATCAACTCACAGTACCTAGACTGCAACGTTTCAAGAAGGCAACTCACCACCACCTTCTCAAGGGCAACCAGGGATGGGCAATAAATGCTGCCAGCCAGCGATGCCCATGTCCCACAAATGAATAAAAAAAAGTCAGGGGGGACAAAATTTTATGCTATATGAAAATTTTTATGTTATATGCTGATTGGTTGGCAAGTGGACTCTTGCCAACAAACACTGTCCGATAGTAGATCTGATTCTGTAATTGGGCAGCATTTAAAAAAATAATCCTTCGTGGGCAAAGAAATAAGCTAACTCTCAATTTAAGATTCAGTTGAGCTCACAGTGTGGTTCATTTGCATGTATTTGATCTGATTTATTGTTTTTGCATGTATTAGTACACAATGAAAAGTATTGTTTCTAGTGTGCTATACAGACAAAGCATAACGTTCATTGAGAAGGAAATGAGAGAGTACAGAATGTAGTGTTACAGTTATAGCTAGGGGGTAGAAAAAGACAAATTAATGCAAGGTAGATCCATTCAAAAGTCTGATGACAGCAGAGAAGAAGCTGTTCTTGAGTCAGTTGATACGTGACCTTAGATTTTTGTACCTTTTTTCTGACGGAAGAAGGTGGAAGAGACTGTCTAGTGTTTAATATTTGTATTAATACACAAGAACCTGTTCTTTGCAAACAAGAAAAAATGTACACACATTATGCCTGTTTCAACTGAACAAAATGAGTGACAACCATTTGCTGCTTCAGTCCCCAGGACAATACCTTGACCAATCAGGGTCAGGTTGCCTAGTTTAAATTCCTAACAATGCTTGGCAGTTATCTAAATGGTCTTGTATGGAACAATCATTTCTCCACATCCTCTCCACAGGCACTGCCAAACTTACTGAGTTTATCCAGTGTTTTCTGTTTTTATTTCAGATTTCCAGCTTCTGCAGTACTTAGTTTTTACTTTGCAGTTATCAACTAGTGCATTTTCTTCTTGTACAGTACACATTATTGTTTTCTTCTCTTACTAATATCCTTGTGAAGTGTCCTGATAACTACAAGATGAAAAACATTGACGTATCTCTTTTTTGCAACAATAATCAAGTTATTTTCCTCCTTTTTCTCCAATACCTGCATGGTGAATTTTACAAGTGATCTTCAGTTAGCATCACACTTTTTAACAGAGTTCTTGTTAAAATGGGAGGACAGATTGCCATATAGCTATGTTTAAAGAGGTACAGGGAAGAAAATTTGTTTACAACCACTTTTTTTATATGTGCAAAATGGGTGTTTGGCCTCCAAATTTTGCTTTGCAAGCTGTCACGCTCCATTAGTCTTGGAAGTTCACCAGACACCATGTTGGCATTATGATGTCTCATCACCCAAAACCACTGCTTATAACAGACATTAGACTTCTTGTATGTGCAAATGTTGTTCCTACGCCAGTTGGCGATATGAGTACAATTGGACGGAGCTTGTGCCAGGCATCTCTTTCTAGTTGTACCAGATTGCATTAAAGGGACTACTTGAGGCTGCTTAACAAATGGTCCAAAAATACTCTCTTTTTACTGTGTGGGACCAGGAGAAATAAGACCTATGCATCTTTGGACACTAAAAGACAATTTGCACTTCTTTCGACTGCGGGAAGAACCTGGAGGACACAGAGGAAACCCATGGAGACACGGGAAGAACATGCAAACTCCACACAGACAATCGTCCAAGGCTGGAATCAAACCTGGGTTCCTGACACTGTGAGGCAGCAGTGAAAACCACTGTGCCACCATGCCTAGCCATTTCCTGCCCTCATCACGTGGTGGTGTTTTCTTTTAATACCGACATTGTACCAAAGGCGTGCATTTGGTTATTGCCACACAGCAGGCACTCACCAGTCATCCCACCCAACATATGTTTGTTTTGGGAATACATGGGGGAGGTGATTTTACAAGAAAAATTCTTGGAATAAAGACTCATCCAATCTTATGTACTTAGTGCATGAAAAATTGGACTGATCTGTTACTGTGGACAGGATTTAACTCGACAGCCAGCTTGTTGTAGCAACAGAGGAATCTCTGTGGCAGACGCACAATCGCAACAGCAGAGAAAGAGCTTTTAGACCTCTACTGTTGCAGCCAATCCTGAACCACCACTACCACCCAGTGGGCAGTGCCATTGTGCCACATGGGCATTGCCAAAGTGCCAGGCTGGCATTACTAAGCTGATATGGTCAGGCTAATATTGCAAAGTGGGCACCCCACCACCACCAGCACCACCACCACCATCCCCCCCCCTCCCCCCCTCACTCTCCCCGCAGAATCCTAAATGACCTAAGGTTTGACCAGCAAGGGCAAAATGTTCATGGGGTGTAAGTGCTTTCCTAACCAGAATAAACTTCACTCGGCAAAGCCACAAAGGTATGTGAGCACAAATGATTGTGTTAAAGACACAAATTGCTAAAGACATACAAATTAGCATTTTAATATTTTTGAATAAATTATTCAGCCTCTTGTCAGAAATGGCCGAGAGGTTAACCATGCTGGAAATCTGGTGCTTGTAAGATTGTGAGAGCTGAGAAATTGAGTGCAATCCTGATTTCTCAGCTCTCATGTGATTATATTTGTCTCCCCCATCTCTAAAATATTTTAAATAGTGGATTAGGTGAGTAAAATAGGTTAATTTATGCATAACAAGACTTGCAAGTCAAGCAGTATTATATTTAATGTCATTTACAGATTTGCATATGAGTTTGTTTTGTTTACCAATTCTTTTTCAGTAAGATTTAACATGTTTAGAATGGGCAGAAAAGTTTATGATGCATGGTCCACGTTAGTCGGCTCCAGCTTTCCTATTTTTATTCTTTCTGATTTCCAGCTAGGGAATAAACACCCCCAAATTCATAAGTCTAAACAACTCCTCTTGACATTCAGTGGCATGAGAGTCATTGAATCCTGAGCTGCCAACATTCTACGTTCACACTCCACTCAGAGTGTGGTGGAATATTGTCCACTCACAACTACAATAACACAAGAAGCTTAAAACTATCCAGGGTGGGTTAGTCCCACTTGACTGACACTCCATTCACCCTTTCCACTTCTGCTGCACTTCATCTGCCATATGCACCATCCACAAGTTGGACTGCAGGAGTTTGACAAGACTTCTTTGTCAGCACCTCCGAAATCTGTGAAGTTTATTACCTAAAAGGACAAGTGTCCCTTCAACTCACACACATCCTTAGTGGAAATATATAATGATTCTTTCATTATTACATATTCATGATTTCTTTCAAAATCCTGGAAGTAAATAACAGCACTGAAGACTACGTGTATCATGCTGACTGCAGCAGTTACCTCACTACCAAATTCCCAGAGAGAATTAGGAATGGGCAATAAATGCTGGTCTTGTCAGTGATGGTCACATTCTGTGAATAAATAAACAAAAGCTGTAGCTTATTGAAGGAGAACACTGAGGATGTTGGAAATCTGAAATAAAAGCAGAAAATGCTGGAAATACTCCAAGTCAGGCAGCATCTGTGGAGAAATGAAGGCAACATTTCAGGAGCCAAATGCTTTCTAAACTGAATTTTCATATTTTTGTAGTTTATTGACTTTCACCAGAACTGGGAAATTAGAAATATAATACATTTTGAGCAAGAGGTGGGTGAGAAGGAAAAATGGACAAAAATGAGGTTTACAATAAAGTGGTAGGCAGGAGAGTTATTCTTAGGGCCAAACAAAATGGTGATGGAGCAAGTAAATAAAGAAAAGATGTACCTAGAGTAAGTGTATTGTTGTCTGAACAAAATGGGGATAGGAGATTATGCCTACTTCACTGTTCTAATGAAGTGACAATTTTTGTTTCCTTTTCATGTTTCAGTTTTTCTCTTATTTTGCCTTTCAGACAACAGACAAAAGACAACAAAACGTGTCTTTTGTTTTTTTTTCTCTCCCCATCCTCATTCCCTTCAGTCAGACTAATTCTTCCAACATTTAGGCCCTAAGTTCCACAGAGATTCTGTAGACCTTTAAAAACAGCAGGCAGGACCTGGATCCTATTTTTGCCATTGAGGGAAAGTCATGACCCACACGAGGAAATCCTGAATTCAGCAGGCCAGCTGAACTTAGTGCTGAGTTGAAATCAACCCCATTTTGCTGTAGCAAGGATTACAATAAGTTTGAGAGTTATGAATATTTAGAATATATATGATTTTTTATGAAGGGCAGATAAAGTCTGTACAACTGTTGAACTGCAAAGTTATTAAAATCCCCACTTGTTTAAAATTTAACACAGGCTGCCTGTGTCAATAAAAATTGAAAATATCACATTAGCTTTTCATTAGCATTTCCTCAAGGATTATGATTATGTCATTATTAATGCTTGGTTCTTTCCACTGCTTATAATTATCTCAGCAAGATGGGTCCGAAGTTCACAATTCAACAGGGCAAAGGGGTTATTAAAAGATTACGTGTCTTTGTAAGCTTATGAATACAAGTATCTAATCGTGGATTAGATATTTGAGGTGATTTAAAAGTTTTGAGTTGGTTTTCCTGAATGAGAGTTTTTTTACAATAGTAAAAGCTGTTAAACTAATTTGAATGTCTTATTTTATTTCATTTCAACATGGCTCCTAAGGTCACCCATGGTGGATAGTGGGTGAATTGGCATGGAGGGTATAGGGGTTTAGGGATTGTCGAGGGTTGACATTGGCTCTAAGGGTACTGAAGCTTCCATGGACAGATATATGTGCAGATTGATGAGGACAAGATCATTTCTCACTTACAGTCTGCAGCTATGTCCTTCAGGACTTAGTCAACGTAGGTGTTACTAAGCCAGCATGCATGATGGACACTGAAGTCTCCTGTGCAGAAATCCTTCCAAGGAATCAATTAATAAATCTGGAATTAAAGGCTAGTTTCAATAAAATTATTTTCGGTAATCAGAAAATCATTGATTGTTGTAAAAACCTATGCAGTCCACTAATCTCATTTTAGGGAAGTTAATCTCCCATCCTTATCCGGCCTGGGATGCATGTGACTCTGAGTCCACAGGAATGTTGTTGACTTTTAATTGTTCTCTTAGATAATTTAGCAAATCATTCAGTTTAATGAAAACACTACAGAAACATCAAAAAGAAATGAAACCAGGCCAACCATAGCACATTGCCCTAGCTGCTGAAAACGACAATGGTACACTCAGCCCTGTCAACCCTGCAAAGTGGTCCTTACTAACATCCAGGAATCTGTACCAAAATTGGGAGGACTGTTCCACAAACGAGTCAAGCAAATTATACTGATGGAATCATACCCAGGAATGGGGTAGTACCCTCAACAAAAATACAATACACAAATGAAACATAAAGCATCAAACTGAAATGTGATTACAGGAGTCAGTAAGGCATCCCATTCCCTATGGTGCCCACTGAACACAGCAGGCTTCAATGGTGTCAGAAGATGCTGCATGTTCCCTCTCCAGGGAAACCCGACCATGAACATAGCTGCAGTAGAGAAGCAGGCTGTTGGGTTGTGTCCAGGGGATGAATGCAGATAAGAAGTGAATGTGTTCAGCAACAGTCCATTCAGGAAACCCTTCTGTATAGTTTGAAATAGTGGACATTTCCACAAGTCAGCATGAGATGTAGAGCGCCAACTCCTGGGGTGGGGGGCGATTTCAGGCCAATGTGAATTTTTGTCCAAGAAGGAGAGGACTAATTCTCTTTCCGACAGTACTGTGCGTGTACCTTCACCATATAGATGGCAGTGGTTTATCACCATTTGCTCAAGCACAGTTAGAGATGATCAATAAGTGCTGACCTAAACAGTGAAGTCCACGTCCCATGAAAGAATAAAAATAAACATGAAATTGCCCTGGAGGCTATCAGGAGGCATGGAAGTGAGTGGGCCACATGTGCTGGCGTGGGTTATGGAGATGGCATGATGGTAGCATTGGGATTGGGGAGTTGATGGAATGTGAGGGGTGAGAGCTAAAGGACTTAAAATTTAACAGAAAACTGGGATGAAATCCAAGACAACCAGGACAGACTTTTCCCAGCCTGTCAAAGCACTTGGCAGCCTCTGAGGCCATTTTCAGTCTGCAGCCAGAGTGGTGGTCCCAACTCTATCCTACATTCCCTGCTGGAAGAAAGACCATTACATTCAGGAGAGTTTCTCCAAAGGCCAGTGCAGCAAACTGAGAATTTTTCTAACTCAAGTTAAATGCCTCAATCAAGCATTAAGGCCATTTATCTCATTGGTAGACAATACAAAGCGATTACTCAATGATGTTGACAAAGGGTCATCTGGAATTGAAACATCAGCTCTTTTCTCTCTTTACAGATGCTGCCAGACCTGCTGAGATTTTCCAGTATTTTCTGTTTTGGTTTCAGATTCCAGCATTCACAGTAATTTGTTTTTATTTGTTAAATGATTTGCTGTCTTTAACATGGGGTTATGAATAAAGGCTGCAATTATACCAGCTCGCCTGGCCTATTGATGGCCACTGGGAAGGTCGAGGACAAGGGGGTGTCCGTTGGGCAGTGCCACGCTGACAGTGCCAAAGTACCAGGCTAGCACTTCCCAAGGGACATCCTCTTGCCCTCGTCCTCCCCAGTGGCCATCAATACGACACTGCATCCCAACTATCCCCTATGTTTACACTTGTAATTAAACAAAATGGATTAGATGAAGAAATTCAATAAATTAAACAATGAAATGAATGAGACAAGACAACCTAAAACAAATCTCCCCCTCAGAAGAAACTTACTAAACTTTAAATCAGATTCAGGGTCTTGGAAGAAATGATGCACCGCAGTATCCGCGGTGCCCAGCAGTCACGGAAGGCCTTGAGTATATTGGTGGATAACACGTACTCCCTTTCCAAGAATATCCAACCATGGACATAGAGGGGCAGATAGTTAGGATCTCCTGTATATATGTGCTCAAAATCAATTAATACTCATCACCTGTTTCTCATTAAATAGAATAAAATCATAGAATCCCTACAGTGCAGATTAAGCCATTTGGTCCATCAAGTCTGCACCAACTCTCTGACCGAGTGTCTTACCCAGGCCCTTTCCTGGTATTCGCACCCATAATCTTATCTTTAACTATGTAATTGAGATGACATTAACAAGATATTAAGACATGAGTTAGCATTGAGGATTGAGGATCTTGTTGATTGGCATTTTGCATGGGTGGTGAACAAACGTGAGAGGTGAGGTGAGGAATATCAAGCCTCAAATATCAGGCCTCAAACAACTAGGATGAATTGTCAGAGACTGGGATGTTTAAAGAGTCTGCCTTGGAACTCAGCAGCCCCTGCAGCTGCGTCCAATCTGTGTCCAAGGGTATCCCACATCTGTTCCTTGAAGTAAAGATCTCACCATTTGGATGTGTTCTTTCAAGGCAGGGACAGTGGGCTGGAGATAATCCAACTTGTACTGCCCAATTTTGACAAACCCCCAGGGCCTAATCTCTCCTATTTTCCACCCTATCACAGACTTTCCTTTTCCCAACCCACATCTTATTGAAAACCTGTTACATTTTTTTTCAGCAGTATTGTTTGTTTTATGAATATTGTTTATGATTATATAAATAATTTATTTAACTGTGCACCAGAAAAGACTGAAATTGGTCCATTTGGAAATTTTGGCACCAAGAGGTTTATCATGAAAACTGATGGGAAGTGTGAACTGTAAAGATTTTAGTTATCCTGAGTTGAAATGTCGTAAGTGGAGGAACCTATTGTTGGGGGAGGTGGATGAATGCATTCAGCTGATGTAGTGAGTTGGGAGGTGGAGGACTAGCTCGGCAACATAATAACATGTGTGTCAGCTCTACTCCATCACAATTACAAGCAAAAATGTAACTGTTTGCCACAGTTATAGATTAAAGAGAAAGAAAATGTGGCTGTTTTCATGACCAGAAGACATCTCAAAACACCTTACAGTCAATAAACCTTTGCAATGTGCTCACTATTATAATCTAGGAAATGAGGCAGCCAAAAGCAATACAAAAATATATTAGATCATTGGCTTCCGTGATGTTGATTAAAGGATAACATAGCGTTTCTATGCTTCTTCAAAATAGAGCCATACGATTCTTTATGTCCACTTGAAAGGGTAGATGTGAGAGGGTGGGGTAGGGGGTTCATTTTCTTCGCCCTGCTAGCTGCAGGCAGGATTCCCAATGGCCCATTGAAAGGACCATAATGGGATTCTCATTGGACGTCAAATCTGTTGTAAGGCTTCCAGCTGGCTCTGCAACCCTGATCAGGTTCTCACCGAGAGTGGCAAGAACCTGATGAAACTCATTTAAAATCATGAACATCTAATTATTATATTTGAGGCCAGATGCTCCAGCCTCCCAGTATGCTCCCCTGCTACCCCCTCTCCCCCCCCCCCCACTCTGCAGAAAGTTCAGTGGACACCAAATAGTACATGTCCTGACAAGTGTAACCAGATGCCTTAAAGTTTTAAAATTTATTTATTAGTCACAAGAAAGGCTTACGTTAACATTGCAATAAAGTTACTGTGAAATTCCCCAATTCATCATACTCCAACACCTTCTCGGGTCAATGCACCTAACCAGCACATCTTTCAAACTGTGGGACGAAACCGACACAGATACAGGGAGAACGTGCAAACTCCGCACATTGACCCAAGCCGGGAATTGAGCCCGGGTCCCTGGTGCTGTGAGGCATCAGTACTAGCCACTGTGCCACAGTGCCACATGTCAAGGAGGTGAATGTTGTGCACATGTGCCCCTCTGGTGCTGCCAGGCTACAGATGGAGAGTCTTGCGGGAGACCTGGGGGTTAGGTCGGCTAGGGCTAAGCGGAAGGGGTTGACCCTGAGATTCTTCTCTTGAAGGGAGACTTGTGACTGGACTTATCCTTTTCATCCTGGAAAACATGGAGATCACTTTTAGCATGATGATTTCAGGCAATTTTCTATTAGAAGTCTTCAGTCTGTGTTCTGTAAAATCTTTGAAGGGGCCTAGTCACGTTAATGTCCATGCCTCCAAAATACCTGGAAACCTTCAAAATCATAGCAGCACTCCAGTGTACAAAAGAGACTATCCTTGATTGATTTCAGAAACCTCTGTTGTGACCAAAGCCCTTTAATGTACTCTGGTTAACAGAAGATGTTTCATTTGGGGGGATTCCTTTTGTTTTCTGTCGAATCCCCAAGTATGACCAAACCCCTTTGAAGCACTCATATTGATAGGAGATATCAGTTTCATTGGGGGAATTCCCCTTACTGTTTTGCATAAGCCGCAGTTCCTCTGAAACCTCTGACCTGCTTTGATTGACAGAAATATTTCATTTCATCAGGGACAACCCGCTTTCATTCTTGAATGACTGCAACATTTGTCTGACCTTTTTGAAATGCCTTATTTAGTAAGAGGCATTCTGTTGAAGTTGCTCCATTAAAGTTTGATATATACAGCCCTCCCACTGCATTGACTTTTAGGAGACTGTTTGACTGATAGCCCAAACCATGTCAACTGGCAGATTAGCTGGGTATATTTACATGAGGAACATTTAGCCCTTTAAAAACTTCTTTGTCTGACAGCTCCAAGGGAAATCAAAGCCCGTATTGTTGATATAAGCATTTCACACCTCATTAACCCTGAAGTGCTTTCTCTTTTCACCACATCTGTTCAGTCTTGCCCCATTTTTTTAACACTGCATTTTCTTTTCAAGTCTGTGACCATATTGAAAAGTCTAAATGCCTTGTTTACATTCAATTTTGTGCTCCAGCACCTTTAACTAGTCAACTGATCTCAGATCCTGGTTATTTCACAGCAGGCAACAGCTTTGTTTATTTTTATTTCCTTTCATAGTCGGTTAAATATGAAGTGCTTCCTCTCCTCCAACCATAGTTTTTTTTAAAAAACAGGCTTTCTTTTTAGTCTTATGTGCTTATTGGTGTTAGCAGCTGCTGGTTCAAACTGCAGGGCTTTTTTTTAAAACAGGTTTGTTCTTTGTTCTAAAGACTTTAGCTGGCTTTTTTCATACTGCATTTCCTTCAATCTCTCGTGCTGGAATAACATGCCTGCACTGGAGGTAGCTTTTAACCAAAAAAGAAACTGGCACTACTTCTCCGCCTCCCTGACAATGCCTGCTGACGCCCTGGTACAAACACCCTGGTAGGGGCACTGTCATAGTGACACCCTTTCAGTGCCAGAGTGTCAGTGCCAGGATAGCAACACTTAGTTTTTGTACTGAGAATTGCAGCCATGAGCCGCAATTTCATGTTTCATGTGTCATGAGAAAGGCAGCATCTCTGACAGCTGTAATCCCTCAGTACTGCTGTGTCTGTCAGCCTTGATCTTGGTGCTCAGATCCTGGAATGGAGCTTGAACCTACAACTTTATATTCCAAGAATACTAAACTCTGGCAGATGCCAGAAATATGTCCTCCATTCTTATTCAAAAACTCTCTATGGATTTTAGGCCAGCTGTTGACCCTATATGAAATCCTAATGATATTAACCCCATTGAAATCAAATGTTGTTATTGCATTAATGGACTCTTATTATAGTTTTTATAAAAAGCAAAAAACAAAGTTGCAAGACATATTATAAGATTTAAATTATAGGTAAGATATCATTAACCTGAATTTTTCTGGTTGCTTTGATTGCCCTATACCTGTCAGAAATAATTGAAAGGTATCATTTTTATACTCAGTAAGATATGACTCTTTCATCTTTCTAATTCATTTTGCAATACATGTCTATTTACATTGCCTAAAAATGTTTAAAGCTAGCTATCAATTTTGAATTATTTGCCTAGCATATGATGATACAAGTTGGTAAAGAGTTATGGGGCATAGGGACTAGAGTCTCACAATTGGCAGTCAACTTATTAATAAGACATAGTATTATGGGACAACAGCACCATCTTAACTTTAGACAATACAGATTTTTTACACGTAGGGTGGTGGGTGCCTGAAACTCGTTGCCAAGGGAGGCAGTGGAAGCAGATATGATAGTGAGTTTTAAGGGGCATCAGGATAAATACATGAAGAGGATGAAAATAGAGGGATATGGTTTCTGGAAGGGTAGGAAGTATTAGTTAGGTTGGATAGCATGGTCGGTGCCAGCTTGGAGGGCTGAAGGACCTGTTCCTGTGCTGTAATTTTGTTTTGTTCTTTGTAATACAAAACTCATGAGCAGATATCTTTGTGTAAGGATATAACATTTATTTAAAGAAAACAAGCAGTTGCAAGGAGATCACCAAAAGGGTTCGGCAGCTCTGAGATAGATTCATCCGAGAGATTCTGTCGCTCTAATGTATACAATCAAAAACAGATCAATTATAGTTTTCTTATTAATCTTTCTGTCTTATATCAGCTTAAAATCAATTACATTTAGTATACACATTAATAATAATCCCTGACATTTACCTCAGCCAATTGCATTTTAGCATCCAGTATAATGATATCTCATTCACTCATTAAATTCTGATGTTCACTCCCATTTTGGCTAAACTCATTTTCCTGTTGCCTGGTTACCTTCAATGCTCACTACAGCGATCAAAGTGGATGTTCCCACTGGACCATCGCCAAATCAGATAGACACGCAATCCATATCTGGGCATGTTTCCATCTTAAGCCTCTACAGTGTATACACTTATTCACAGATGTTGAAATATGTGTTCCCATAAACGAAACTTTCTAATATAACTTTTGCTAATTACAGGATTCCCCGGCCTTTGGTTCTGAACTACTCACCTTTACCTTCATATTTGCGATAACCTGCTTTTGGCTGAAGTGCACCATGATTCATATAATACTTAAAATACATTAAAATATCAGCATATATGTTTTAAAATCATAATTACTTGTTTAATTCTTTTACAGCATTCACATATCTGTAAACTATTCTCTTGTTAACTTATTAACTTGTTCCAAGAATCATTTACTGGTAGGCCTGTCAATGCTTTAATGTATCCTGTCTCAAAACTGTATTAACTGGTTGGGAATCTCCCACTTCAAAAGTAACACATTAATTGTTCCATCGGTAAAACACTCCTCAAAAAAACTGCTGAAACTAGCTCAATTGAAATTTTCAGAATGAGATTGATAGATTTGTTTGGCAAGGATATTAAAGAGTATAAAACCAAAATAATTAGAGTTAAAATACAGATAAGCATCACATCACATTAATGACACACATGATCTATTCCTGTCCTGTGTTCCTTTGCTTGTTGTGCTTTCCATGTAGTAACTCTTCAGCTTGCTGCTGGCTGAAATGGACCTTTAAGTGATCATTAATTAACCACTTAAGAACCTCAATCTTCCATAGATCTTCCACTTCAAACTTAATCAAGTTGGGAAGGTGGTGGTGTCCCTATCGCCTACCCGTGTCACGTGGCACAACACATGGTTCCATCCTGGTTGGAATAATCTTCTGACTTTGCTAACCATTAGAAGTAATGCTGCAGATGGAGTTTAAAATCTGTGAAATTGCAATCTTATCATACAAGAAAAGAGCATTACTAATAGTATTATCAATAGAGAACATGCAGATCAAAAGAAAGATTGGAAGCCCTGAAGGATAATCGATCAAAGGTTTGAAGGTACTTACGAAAGAATTAAAGCATTGCAGATGTTGGCTTCAATTAACGTCAAAAGATCCTGTTGTCATTAATTCCTCTCTTTATAGATTCCAGACTGATTTAATTCCAAATGCAAAAAAGAAAAAAATTGAATGGGAATTAATAAGCTGTAACACTCAAGATTCTGGCCCTTCTTTCAATGTTTTAAATAATATTCTTTTATCTTTTGCTACTTCTGCAAAGTACTTCTGGCTGTAAAATTGAATGCCTTGTTGAAAAGTCAGGATACGTTCTTCAAGCTGTTTAACTTTGTCTCTTTAAGGTTTGTTGAAAATGGAGGCAATCATCCCAAACTACAATCAGTAATAAGTTTGGTCAACTTCCATCATTTTATAATAAAATGTTACCTCATTAATTTGGTGGCAGAAGGTCTTCAATCTGAGCTTATGCATAGCATTCTTTCATCTCGGTCACAGACCAGTGGCAAAATGATGACATAGTGATAATCTCACTGAACTAGTAATCCAGAGATACAGGCTAATGCTGTTGGGTTGCTGGTGAAGTTAAATTAAACTAATAAAATCTGGAATATAAAGCTAGCTTCAGTAACAATGATGATGAAACTATTATCAAATTCTGGTTCCATAATGTCCTATAGCGATGGGAATCTGCCATTCCTATTTGGACTGGCCTACATGTGATTCCAAGTGCACAAAAATGTGGTTGACTCTTAACTGCCTGTCTGAAATGGCTTAGTAAATCATTTGATTCAAGGGTATTTAGGGATGAATGACAAATGCTGGCCAAGCCAGGAATGTGTCACATCCCATGAAAGAATAAATTAAAAACAATTGTGGGTTCAAGCCTCAGTGCAGTGCTACAGAAGTATTACTTCTGGCTGAGCAATCCCATCTGCTAATTTCACTACTTCAGAAGGGCATAAATAAAATTCAGAACATTATTCAAAGAGGAGTAGAAACATCTCTCAGTATCTGGACCATCACTTCTCCTTAGCCAGCACCCCAAAAGCTGATAAACTGATCAATCATCTCTATGTTATTTTGGGGACATGCTATCTATAAAACTGTCTGCCTATGTAATAGTCACATTATAGGAAAGAAAATCATTCAGCCCACCTTCACTGTGCCATAACTCTTAAATTAGAGTTGTGTCCATTATTCTTATTTTCCTGTCCCTTTTGTATATACTTTTTATATTTCTTCTTTCCCAGTATTTTTCCGATTTTCTTTTAACTTGCTTGGTTGGGATGTTACGACTGTTCATGCCAACAGGATTTTGTCCATCCTGCTGCAGTGAACTTGACTGGGTGCCAAATTCTTTGACCTCAGTGCAGCGGGAGCATGGCATGAATGACCAGTAAGATTACACCCTTAGTTTATTCTTCAGTAGTTGATTGTAGAACTTATCAGTTGGAGCTCAGTTGGTAGCACTCTTGCCTCCAGGTCACAAAATTCTGGATTCAAGTCCTTGGGTAGAGCACAACGATCAAAGTTAATATTCCGTTCCAATACTGACAGAATTGTATTGTCAGAGATGCTGTCTTCCAGATGATGTAGTGACTCCATCTGCCTGTTTGGGTGAATGTGAAAGATCCCATAGCACTGCTTCAAAGAAGAAGAGGAGAGTTAACCCCAGTGCCTTGTCCAATATTTATCACTCAATCAATATAATCAAAACATTAGATTATATGATCGTTATCACATTGCTGTTTGGGAGCTGTTTGTATGCAAATTGGCTATCTTTCAACAGTCACTCAAACATCTTACCTCAAAGTATTTTGCTGAATTTAAAGCTCTTTAAAGTGCTGTAAAAATACAAGTTTTTTGTAATAACTGCATGTAAGATATTCTTACAATTGTTTAAATCAGCTTCTACCCCTTTGTTATCAATTCTTCAACAAGTGGAATTTTCAATAAAAATCTGTAAATAAAAATCCAGTGATGACCATGAAACAGTTGTCAGTTAAACTAAAAAACCCATCTGGTTTATTAATGGCCTTTAGAGAAGGAAATCTATCATCTTTACTTGGTCTGGCTTATATGTGACTCCAGATTTACAGCAATGTGGTTGACTCTCAAATGCCCTTTGTAATGGAAGACAATAATGCTGACCCAACCAGCAGCACCCACATCTTCTGAATGAATAAAAGAAAACAGTGTTGCAATCTTATCTTCTTAAGAACTTCTCATAATTTTGAAATAAATATTCAATTCCTCATTTCTTTGAAAAATTCTCAATTTTCAAACCTACTATTGATTTGTAATATTCTAATGAATCTTGTGCTCTTCTATAATTGGATGCTCAGAACTCTAACAATGATCTAATTAGTTTTGTACATATTCAACATAAATTTTCTTGCTTTTATAGATAATGTTTCATTTGCCTATTTATGGTTTATTCACCTTCAGTCTTCTTGTTAAGAATATACTTTTTTTCATAGTTATTTTCATATGATGTGCCATACATTTCTCTCCATCTTTCTGTTGACCTCTACCAAACTCGTCGTGCCTAGTTCAATCTTTTGCATTTATAGTTGTCCATGGACCCAAATCTAGAATGATCAACAACATCCAATGTAAATATATTGATTGATACAAAATTAGACTAGAAGAAATCCCAGCAAAAATCCCTGAACACATCCAATCTACATTAATCCAACATGAAAATATCAATTTACATCTATTCTAGCCATCAACCATGCCATTACCATGTCAGAAGCAAGGGGAAATAACATTTAAATTTGGATTTTAGAGGATCATGCACCCAAAAGTGTTGAAGAGGTAGTTTAACTCTCCAAAGTATTTGTTATTTAAAAATTATCCAAATTTGCATAATAAACACCTTTTGTCACAGTTACCGTTTTAGATTCGAACTTCGACAGTCACAGCTCAAAATCTATCACCTTCTGGCATACATGCACTGTGTTCATCTATGACCCAATTGACACAATGTGACCAAAGTAAAAATTAAAAATAATTCAAATGATTTTCTATCAGTTTAACAAATTATAGAGGAAACTCCTCCATCATTCTGTCCTCTTTACTAATTTATTTATGAATAACATGATTTGCATAAATGGTTTATTTGTCCGCCTTTAAGCATTTTAGCTCCTGTAAGCCCAAATAACTAAGTACTAGGAAAAATCCCATCATCTGTTGCAAAGTCATTGACACTCTCCAGAGCCCTTAACTTTTCAGGAAAATTAACTCCCAACTTATTAGCATTTACATACATTGAACCAAACAAACTTGAGGATTACCACAGATAACATTTACTTAGTATAGGAAAGTCACAAAACAAACAGATATTACTTTGTAAAATTATTTCACATTCAGATGGTTACATCATAAACTGTGAATATATTTCAATGCATCCCTCTATGAAACACAAGACCCATACATCTCTTTCCATTACCCTTTATTTGTCAAAATTAAACTTATTCACCTCTTTAGATTTCAGGTAACTTCCCATTCATAAGTTGGTTATTTCATGTGCTCAATTTATTCTATCAATTAAATGTCAGAAATTGTAATGCTTAAGCATAACTAATCACTTTAATTCGAAAGTTAACAATGAGAAAGTCTGAATGAGCCAAACTCTTCAAGTCTCAATTATCACTAAGTTGTGAGAAACAATCTTGGAATCTTGAAGCTACTAGACTCGTTATTCATGAGCCATCTATTTAAAACAAAACACAAAAAATACTTTTGGCTTGGAGCAAAATGAATTAATTGAGTTTCAAATGACTTCTTCAAGACAAAGGAAAAAGCATATGGTTCCTTCTAAGGTTTAAATCCTTTCTTCACAAGATTTGAACCCAGGATTATTCAAAATTCAAATTAGTTATTGCAAATTTCAATTTATATACTTTGGTTTGAAATTTTAATTTAATTTCCAATTTTTATTTACACTCTGTGTCAAACCCACTGTTGTGAAATCATAATTAAGGGAAGATCATTAAAACATTAAAGCCAACAACAACAAAAATATCCACACAACCATTTTATTAAATACATATACAGATATACATGGAAACTTCCAACATACATCCACATTATCTTTTACTCAAATTCAATATTCTAAAACTAGAAGAAAATAAAGGAAATAGATTAAGACAGTTGTCTTCATACTTCTTTCTCCCTAACGGTAATTAAACTCAAAAACACAAGTAAATTTAAGAAATCTTATACTTAAATTCTAACAGTTTTAACACTTCCTCAACTCCTTTGAAGTTAAATCAAAGTGTAATGCATTGCACTTATTGCCCGCAATAAATACTCCACAAGAACACACAGGCTTTAACAACTTCTGTTCTGTATTTGATAAGCAACCAGATCACACAACCCCACTGAAATACAAAAACTATTAGCTCAACCTTAGATTTTCTCTAATCAATTTTCCATCTTGCCAATTAATTTATAATATTTCCCTAATAAGTTAAGAGAACATAGTTCCTTTCTCTCAAAATTCTGTAACTGCATCAGGGTGTGCTGGATACATTCTGGTGCTAAAACTCTATTGTTTAATCTCCATACACCCTTTTCATCAGGTGTAGCTCCTTGAGCTTCCCACCTTGCGCATTCTTCTTCAGCTCTGTCAGCATGTATCTGTGAGATGTCTATCAGGGGTTCTACAACTGAGGCAGCCAATACAGCTTGCACTTTTCCCATTTCAAAAATTGTGCCGCTTTGTCGGCTACCTGGTTTCCCTTAAATATATCATTCAGAGTCTTACTAATTTGGTTCTTTTTGGTGTGCCTTTCCTTTCAATACCACAGCTTCCAATGGGAACTCACTGGCATCCAATAAGACTTTGATTTCCTGTCCATGTTTGACTGGAGTACCCCCCATTGTAACAAATCCCCTTCTGCCCCAAACGGTCATATAGTCATGCATAATTCCAAATGCATACCTACTGTCGGTGTAAATGTTGACCCTTCTTCCTGCCACCTCAGTAAAAGCCTGGGTCAAGGCCACTAACTCTGCCACTGTGCTGACATAACTCCCACTATCCTTCCATATTCGGATCGTTTACCACCACCCATCCTATTTGCATCTACCGTCTATATTCTTCTGTGACTCATCTACAAATAGGGTCTCCTCTGGTGCCTACAAGAGCATATCCTTCATTCTACTTTCCTCTGTCTCTTCATTTACATTCCCACAAATGTGGTTTTCCTTCACTTAACATTCCTTCAGCGGAGTTCTTTCTTGCACAATGGTGATGGACTTAAATGGCTCTATCTGTTTGGGCAGTTTCAGGCATTCCGGAACATTCTTGGGAATGTTCATTCATACTCTAATGAATTACTCCTCAAAATCGGAGGCTCCTCCACCTTTAGTCTAAGTTTACCTGGTGTCCAATCCAAATGATGTCCACTTCTGCCCAAAATTTGCTATTGTTACTCTGGGGCTGGAGCCTTCCCATGGATGCCAAAACTTGTTGTCTTTCCCCAGGGTAAAGTGTTTGTATCGGGCAGTGGGATTTTGTAATGTCCTGCCCTAAGTTATGGTAGCGAGATCATAGACTTCTTTCTCATTGGGATCGAAGCCTCCTACGAGTACCATGAATTTTATGGCCGACCCATAGGAAGGCAAAGATCCTCAACCCAGGGTCCTCTAAAATTTGGTTTCTCTTTTCTAGTTCTCTATTGCATGATTCCAATGTTTTGCATTTTGCTTTATCATCAGCCCACTTCTTACCCAAGACTGTGACTTGTTCAATTAATCCAGCCAATTAGTGAATTAAGAGAACTACAATTTTCTCAGTTCTGTCTTTTCTTTTCTATTTCCAACCATTTCTGTTGTTGGTCTAATGGATGAAATGAGTCCTACCCTCCTTTTCTCATCTGTTTAATGAATCTGACCCTCACAGTCGTACATTCCTTTATCAAGGATCCCGGGGGTCCCCACTGTCCTTGTGATCCCGCTATAACACAGGTAAGTTTTATACTCACCACCTGGAGTCTTCTATTCTCCCTTCTTGCTCTCCCCTCCTAGGCCGCTTTTATCAGAGTCCGGC
Source organism: Sphyrna mokarran (assembly GCA_024679065.1). Taxonomy (NCBI): domain Eukaryota; kingdom Metazoa; phylum Chordata; class Chondrichthyes; order Carcharhiniformes; family Carcharhinidae; genus Sphyrna; species Sphyrna mokarran. The sequence goes on from JAGIQG010000028.1 coordinate 29,494,767, forward strand.
GATACCTGCCAGTGTTGATAAGTACCCTTGTACCACCACTTACATTCGTAAGTTTACCCCATTAAGCTTACACCATTAAGCCAACTTTTCTCTTTACTCCCGCAATCACTCAGCCTCCTTCTTACTCACATCTTAACATCACATTCCAGGCATCTTTCTCCAATTTTCATACCTACTTCAAAATCACAACAGTTCAGACCTCTGTCATACTCTCTCACAGTCTGTCATCACAGACTCCAGACTCTCTTCACAGATGATCACCCACTGTAGTTTGACTTTATTAAATTCAGTATTCTATTCCAGTGCTCCTGTTGTGGCCATTCAACCAAGCCCGCAAGTAGAATCCCAGGTTTAGGTACCAAATTGTTATAGGTAAAAGACATCACTGAGACTGTTAGTGAGTCAAACTACAATAAGTTTTATTTCATAAGCTTTTGGGAGAAGCCTGGTAAACCATTGTAGATTTCTCCCAAAAGCTTTTGAAATAAAATTTGTATTTTGACTCACTAACAGTCTCAGAGGTGTCTTTTACCTGTAACAATTGGGCCTGACAAGTTCCCGATAATCACATACAAAACTTAACAAAAAAAGGTTCAAATCACTTACCTGTCTTCCTGCTGATTTCCAACACAGTCTGGCCTCCGACTGTCCTCTGGCTCTGGGAGATATGCATGCATTCCCTGCACATGTGCAAATCCTGGGAAAATGCTGATAACATGATTCTCCCGACCAGACCCAATAGGAAAGTTGCAGGTCGCGATGGGAGATTCGAGCCCACTTTAATGCGAAGAGCATACGCAACAAGGTGGATGAACTTGCAGCCTGGATTGGTGCTTGGGACTTCGATGTTGTGGGCATTTCAGAGACGTGGATAGAGCAGGAGCAGGAATGGTTGTTGCAGGTTCCGGGGTTCAGATGTTTCAGTCAGAGCAGAGATGGTGGTAGAAGAGGAGGAGGAGTGGCATTGTTAGTTAAGGACAGCATTACGGTGGCAGGAAAGACATTTGATGTGCACTTGTCTGCTGAGGTAGTGTGGGCTGAGATTAGAAACAAGAAAGGAGAGGTCACACTGTTGAGAGTTTTTTATAGCCCTCCAAAAAGTTCCAGAGAAGTAGAGGAAGGGATTGCAAAGTTGATCCTGGATAGGTGTGAAAGTAACAGTAGTTGTAATGGGAGACTTTAACTTTTCTAATATCGATTGGAAAAGCTATAGTTCAAGTACGTTAGAGGGGTCAGTTTTTGTTCAATGTGTGCAGGAAGGTTTCATGACTCAGTATGTAGATAGGTCAACAAGAGGTGAGGCTATATTGGATTTGGTACTGGGTAATGAACCAGACCAGGTGTTAGACTTGGAGGTAGGTGAGCACTTTGGTGATAGTGACCACAATTCGGTTACGTTTACCTTAGTGATGGAAAGGGATGGGCGCATACTGAATAATAGTAGTTATAGCTGGGGGAAAGGTAATTATGAGGCTATTAGGAGAGATTTAGGATGCATAGGGTGGAGCAGGAAATTGCAGGGGCTGAGCACATCTGAAATGTGGAGCATATTTAAGGAACAGCTTCTGCATGTCCTTAATGAATGTGTACCTGCCAGGCAGGGAGGAAGTGGTCGAGTGAGGGAACCACGGTGCACTAGGGAAGTTGAATCTCTGGTGAAGAGGAAGAAGGAGGCTTATATAATGATGAGACGTGAAGGTTCAGTTAGGGCACTGGAGAGCTATAAATTAGCCAGGAAGGAGGGAGTTGAGAAGAGCTAGAAGAGGACATGAGAAGATGTTGGCAGATAGGATTAAGGAGAATCCTAAAGCTTTTTACAGGTATATAAATAATAAAAGATTGGTTAGGGCAAGATTAGGGCCAGTCAGAGATAGCAGTGGGAAGTTGTGCATGGAGCCTGAGGAGATAGGAGAGACACTGAATGAGTATTTTTCGTCAGCATTCACGCAGGAGAAAGACAATGTTGTCGGGGAGAATACTGCGATACCAGGTTGTAGACTAGGCAGGATTGAGGTTCATAAGGAGGAGGTGTTAGCGAATCTTGAGGGTATGAAAATTGATAAGTCCCCTGGGCCAGATGGGATTTACCCTCGGATTCTCTGGGAGGCTAGAGAGGAGATTGCAGAGCCTTTGGCTTTGATCTTCATGTCGTCGTTGGCTACAGGTATAGTGCCGGAAGACTGGAGGATGGCAAATGTTGTCCCTTTGTTCAAAAAGGAGAGTAGGGACCATCCTGGAAATTATAGACTGGTGAGCCTGACTTCTGTTGTGGGCAAGGTCTTGGAAAGAATTATAAGGGATAGGATTTATAAGCAACTAGAGAGGAATAAATTGATTAGGGATAGTCAGCACGGTTTTGTGAAGGGTAGGTCGTGCCTCACAAACATTATTGAGTTTTTTGAGGAGGTGACCAAAGAGGTAGATAAGGGTAAGGCAGTTGATGTAGTGTATATGGATTTTAGCAAAACGTTTGATAAGGTTCCCCATGGTAGGCTACTGCAGAAAGTGCAGATGCATGGATTGAAGGTGATTTAGCAGTTTGGATTAGGAATTGGCTAGCTGATAGAAGACAGAGGGTGGTGGTTGATGGGAAATATTCAACCTGGAGTGCAGTTACAAGTGGTGTACCTCAAGGATCTGTGTTGGGGCCACTGCTGTTTGTCATTTTTATAAATGACCTAGATGAGGGTGTAGAGGGTTGGATTAGTAAATTTGCTGACGATACCAACGTGGGGGGAGTTGTAGACAGCGAGGATGGATATTACAGTTTGCAGAGGGACATAGATAGGTTGCAGAGTGGGCCGTGAGGTGGCAAATGGAATTCAATACAGATAAGTGTGAGGTGATTCACTTTGGTAGGAATAACAGGCATATGAAATATAGGGCTAATGGAAGGACCCTTAATAGTGTCGTCGAGCAGAGGGATCTTGGGGTACAAGTACATAGCTCTTTGAAAGTTGGCACCCAGGTTGATAAAGTTGTTAAGAAGGCGTACGGTGTGTTAGCTTTTATTGGTAGAGGGATTGAATGTAGGAGCCGTGAGGTTATGTTACAACTGTACAAAACTCTGGTGCGGCCGCACTTGGAGTATTGCGTACAGTTCTGGTCGCCGCATTGTAAGAAAGATGTGGAAGCATTGGAAAGGGTGCAGAGGAGGTTTACCAGGATGTTGCCTGTATGGTGGGAAGGCCTTATGAGGAAAGGCTGAGGGACCTGAGGTTATTTTCATTAGAGAGAAGAAGGTTACGCGGTGACCTAATTGAGGCGTATAAGTTGATCAAAGGACTGGATAGGGTGGATAGTGAGAGCCTTTTTCCTCGGATGGGGATGACCAACACAAGGAGACATAACTTTAAATTAAGAGGTGGTAGTTATAGGACGGATGTCAGAGGCGGGTTCTTTACACAGAGGGTGGTGAGGGCGTGGAATGCCCTGTCTGCAGCTGTTGTGGACTCGCCTACTTTGGGGGCATTCAAATGGTTGGTGGATAGGCATATGGATGATATTGGAATAGTTTAGGTTAGAGGGTCCATTGGCCGGCGCAACATCGAGGGCCGAAGGGCCTGTACTGCGCTGTAATGTTCTATGTTCTATGTTTCTGTTTCAATGTAAAATACAATGGACTGCCAGAAGGAAGTAGTAGCTCTCTCTCTCTGTCTCTATCTCTCTCACCAAAGACTTTCTGAAAGCTCCAAAGCTCAATAACCTAAGTCACAGCAAATGTGCCTGTATTTTGCTAATTAATTTTAAAGAGGCGGCTTGAGTCTATAAGTGTAATATTGTTTAAATTGGAATTCAATTTAGCAGTTAGGATTGCATCTTGTCCTACTTTAAGTATTGTTCAATTGTTAAAGGTTAACCTAATCCATTTGCTATAGTTAAACTGTTGAATACAGTTTGTTTTGATAAAACTTCTCAGTTTGTCAATAAATTCATGTCTGGATTGAAGATTCTTCAGCCTAGTCACACGTTTCCAGCAATGGAAGGTGGCGTGCTGTTTGCTAATGCTACTGTCAATAGGATTTTGCTGCTGTCAATAGGATTTCTCATTGATGTCACCCCATATCACCATAAAACCCATGGGTGGGACAGGACAATCCCGCTGGCGTGAAGAACGGAGAATTCTAGCCCTTATCCTGTCACTAATGCCAAAATAGAAATTGACTGGGGTTAAGTCTGGCTTCATAATATATGATGTAGAGATGCCGGCGTTGGACTGGGGTAAACTCAGTAAAGTTTTACAACACCAATTTTAAATCCAACCAATTTATTTGATAGTAAATCCGCGAGCTTTCGACTTTACAGCCTTCGTCAGGCAAATGCAGTGTTCTGATCTGCAGAGGCACTCATATTCACACAGACAGTTACAGATTGCTGATTAGAATGCGAATCCTTACATCTAACCTGCTATTCAAGTGTTAAAGTGGCTAACAATGTGTGTGAAGGGAATCCTGAGCATTGGTTACAGAATTGTGTATTTCCTCCAGACAGCACAGTAAGTGAGGTTTTTTTGCTAACCCAGGCAAGTTACGGGGGTTACAGATAGTGTGACATGAAGCCAAGATCCCTATTAAGACCGTCCTCATGTGTGCGGAACTTGGCTATCAGTCTCTGCTCAGCGAATCTGCGCTGTCGTGTGTCACGAAGGCCCCCTTGAAGAACATTTACCTGCAGGTCGGAGGCCGAATGCCCATGACTGCTGAAGTGTTCACCCACAGGAAGAGAACTGTTTTGCCTGGTGATTGTTGAGCGATGCTCATTCATCCGCTGTCGTAGTGTCTGCATGGTCTCCCCAATGTACCATGCTTCGGGACATCCTTTCTTGCAACATATTAGGTAGACAATGTTGGCCAAGTTGCAAGAGTATGTACCGTGTACCTGGTGAATGGTATCCTCACGTTTGATGATGTCGTCCATGTCTATGATCTGGCATGTTTTGCAGAGATTACTGTGGCAGGGTTGTGTGGTATTGTGGTCACTGTTCTCCTGAAGGTTGGGTAGTTTGCTGCAAACAATGATCTGTTTAAGGTTGTGCAGTTGTCTGAAATCAAGAAGTGGGGGGGTGGGGATGGCCCTCGCGAGATGTTCATCGTCATCAATGATATGTTGAAGACTCCGGAGAAGATGTCGTAGCTTCTCTGCTCCAGGGAAGTACTGGACAACAAAGGGTACTCTGTCCACCTTGTCCCGTGTTCGTCTTCTGAGGAGGTCAGTGCGTTTTATCGCTGTGGCACGTTGGAAGTGTCGATTGATGAGTCGAGCGCCATATCCTGTTCTCACGAGGGCATCCTTCAGCGTCTGGAGGTGTCTGTCACGATCCTCCTCATCTGAGCAAATTCTGTGTATACGGACGGCTTGTCCATAGGGAATGGCTTCTTTAACGTGTCTAGGGTGGAAGCTGGAGAAGTGGAGCATTGTGGGGTTGTCTGTCGGTTTGCGGTACAGTGAGGTGCTGAGGTGACCGTCCTTGATGGAGATGCGTGTGTCCAAGAATGCAACTGATTCTGGAGAATAGTCCATGGTGAGTCTGATGGTGGGATGGAACTTGTTGATATCATCATACTGTTGTTTCAATGATTGTTCACCATGAGTCCAAAAGGAAAAAGATGTCAATGTATCTAGTATATAACCTTGGTTGAAGATCTCGTGTGGTGAAGAAGTCTTGTTCGAACCTGTGCATGAAGATGTTGGCATACTGAGGTGCAAATTTGGTCCCCATGGCTGTTCCGTGTGTCTGGATGAAAAGCTGATTGTTGAAGGTGAAGACATTGTGGTCCAAGATGAAGCGGATGAGTTGTAAAATCCGGAAACTGACAGTTGTTGGCATTGAGTACTGAGGCAGTTGCAGCAATACATCGTCGTGGGGGATGTTGGTGTAGAGCGCCAAGACATCCATTGTGACAAGGAGTGTCCCTGGTTCAACTGCTCCATGTGTGCTGAGTTTCTGTAGGAAGTCCGTAGTGTCAAGACAAAAGCTAGGGGTTCTTTGTACAATGGGTTTCAGGATGCCCTCGATATAGCCGGAGAGGTTCTCACACAGGGTCCCATTGCCTGATACGATGGGACAGCCGGGTATGTTTGCCTTGTGTATCTTTGGGAGGCAGTAGAGATCTCCAATGCGGGGAGTACGTGGAATGAGAGCTCGGAGGGTGTTCTGAAGGTCCAGACCAAAGGTTTTAATCAGAGTGTTGAGTTGACAAGTGTGTTCTTTGGTCGGATCTGCTGGTAACTGTCTGTAGTGTTTCACATTGTTTAGTTGTCGGTACACTTCTTCACAGTAGTCCGTTCTGTTCAGTATGACGATGGCACCTCCTTTGTCTGCTGGTTTGATGACAATGTTGCGGTTGGTCTTAAGAGCACGGATGGCCTTGCTTTGTGCTTGGGTGATGTTCGGGACTGTCTTGTAAGTGCGGTTGATGAATCTGGTGGTCACGCACCTCCTGATGGCTTGGGCATACATGTCCAGTCGGGGGCAGCGGCCTTCCGGAGGAGTCCAATTGGATTCATTCCTCCTCGGTTGCTGCACTGCTGATCCCTCTGTCGGCTGTTCTGGTTCATTAGCTATCTCATTGTGTCTGCTATTGGCCTCTTGGGGTTTGTGGAAGAACTCACGCAGCCTCATTCGCCTGATGAATTCCTCTGTGTCCGCTGCAAGACTGATGGGGTCCATTTTGGTGGTGGGACAGAAATTGAGCCCTTGGCTGAGAACTTCGATTTCCTCTGATTGAAGTGTGTAGTCTGACAGGTTAACAATGGACCTCCCTGTGGTAGTGTTGTTTTCTACTGTGGTGCCAAGGGAGGCTTGGTTGTTGCTGGTGGCGATGCCGAGTTTTTCAAGTTTCCTGTTCTTGGTGTGCATGTAAATGGTGTAGTTTCTTTGTCTCATCTGCTTGGCAAAGTTTCGCAGCTGATCTGCGTCCTGAGCGCAAGTTGAGAATATGTATTCCATTTTACTTTCCAGGGTGTGGCGTTTGCTATAGAGCTGGTGTATGAGGTGATTGAGGAGTGTGAGAGAGGTGCGACGGCAAAGCCTCTCAGCGTAGTCCGTGTTATAGGTTGACCTGAGTGGGTTCGTGATCTGTAGTCCCTTTGGTATCCTGTCTGCTTTCTTGCATTTCTGTAGAAACTTGATGTCTGTGTCGATATGTGCAATCCTCTTGGAGATCCTCTCCACTTGGATCCGTCAGTATGCGGTGTCGATAGTAGTCATGATGTCATAATATATCTTGGGGTTTCTGATCTGGTACCTTAATGCTACAGAATTCTCTTTTAAAGGGCAAATTGCATGGCAGCAGAAAATGAGATTGACTTGGGCATATTGGATAATGGACATTATAATATGGTGGTTGTATGAGGATAGCACAAGACAGGTAGCCATGATATATCACGACATCAGATCTCCTGAAAATAATTGCTTTTACAAGTAGTAGCAGCCTCCTTTGACAAAATTCTTGTTTAAACTGCTTGGCCCAAATAGTCCAGTTTCCAATGGTTGTACCACAGTGGTACCCGGAAGATATGTTCTAACTATATAGGAATTACATAGGTAGTTTCAGCTTCTAATAGGCCTAGAACTCTTAAAGCTCCGATTTAAAATCGGAGACCTCAGATAGTTCTAACTCAGACTAATTATCCAGAAAAAGTTAGAAGAATTGAAACCAGAGGCACGATTTTCCCATTCTGAAATGCTGGTCAAATAGTATAGTGGGGTGAAAAAGCTAAGTGGGAGACCTTGATCTCTTGAGTCTTGATCTTCCTGGGCAGACAAGTACAGAGCCAGATTTGGGGGGTGGGGAGGCAGATAGGAGGGTAGGGAAGAATCACAATGGTTTTCTTGGCAGATATAGTGGCACTCTGCCAAAAAAAAATCAAGCGATAACTTGTAATCTGTCATACAAAGGAACAGGGCCTCAACATGCCAGTAAAATCTGGCTGCACAGAGATCGGGACACCATCTTTAAAGGTGCCCAAATCAAAAACTGAGCCTGAATGAACTCTCCCCCTACACGTCCCTGCCAGGGGAGCCCCGAAGAGGAGGGGTCTCAGGGGCTCCCCTCTAACCTCAATCAGAAATGGCACTTCTCTACTACTGGCACCCCACCCCAAACATGCATGTGAACCTGTTGGCAATAGATGGTAGAGGATCAATATCGGGCGAGGGAGTGGATTAATAACATTTAAATTCATTCAAAGTCAAATAAAGCAGGTTCATGTCCATTATGAATGTGGACGTGTAATGTCACGAACACAGGATGGGAAAGATCAAAACTCTCAGATTTGCCAGCAAGAACTATGGCTTCTGAATCTTGAGCTCACATTTGCATTTACACAAAAGCAGAGTGGAGGGGTTAAGATTGCCTCCAATAACAGTTTGTGAGTCTTAGTGAGATTTCAATGTTATGCATGTCACTAAGTTCATTGCTGATTGTTGGAATGAAATCTAACCATCAACATTAAATACAATTTAAAACATGATTTGCCCAAAATGTGTGCATGGTATTCATGGATTTACTGCTCAAGAAAATACATAGAACATAGAACATTACAGCACAGAACAGGCCCTTCGGCCTTCGATGTTGCGCCGACCAATATAAAAAGCAATGCCCCTCCAAACTAAACCATTCCCTTCTCTTCCATATACTTATCAACTAACCTCTTAAACGCCACCAAACTTGGCGCATCTACAACTGCTGCAGGCAGGGCATTCCACTCCCGAACCACCCTTTGGGTAAAGAACCTACCTCTGATATCCGTCCTATAACTATCACCCCTTAATTTAAAGCTGTGTCCCCTCGTGCTAGCTTTCTCCATCCTAGGAAAAAGGCTATCACTGTCCACCCTATCTAAACCTCTAATCATCTTATATGTTTCGATTAGGTCCCCTCTTAGCCGCCTCCTTTCTAACGAAAACAACCTCAAATCCCTCAGCCTCTCTTCATAAGACCTGCAAACTGATCAGTCAGTTTGCCTGACCTGCAAACCTGCAAACTGAATACAACTGATGTAAATAAGATTGCATTTTGATGTAGTTTATGCATACATTGTGAGGGGTGTCATTGGAGTCTCACGATGAAGCTTCATCAAATTAAGATCTGATAGAATTGGAGAAGATGAAGACAGTTTTGGCGAGGATGATGAAGGCAATTAAGAAACAGAAATAACCCTCCAAATTGCAATGAAAAACCTAAGTAAATTATTCAGTTTAGCTAATGAGATGCAGTTTGTCAGTCAAGATATGAATCCATGGTAAATTGCAGCTCCAGTGTTTGCTGTGGCTTGGATAAATCTATTGAGTGTTACAGAGCAATCTGCAAAGAAAGGAAGAAGATTGCTAAGCTGGTTAGGATGAACCATCTTTTCAAGAAAAGGCACAATCAACTTCAAGCAACACTCTTCATGAGCTCTCCTTCCATCAACTCTTCCAGCTACTGCTATTGAGTCCAATTGCATTGAATTGTTTACAGACTCACTCATAGACCAGAATTTTACTGTCCCATCCATTACGGGAATCGAAGCAAGCAAGGGGCAGACCATGGAAAGGTGTGTTGACCTCAGGTAAGTTTTTACAGTTTCCGAGTGAGCGAAGTGGTAAAATGCCACCCATAGAAAAAACAAAGAATCAAAGAAAGTAGAAGCAGGAGCAGGCCATTCGGCCTTTTGAGCCTGTTCTTGAGGGCTCATCTTCATCAGGGCACTCTCCTGCAAAACAAGACATATGGATAAGTGCAAACGAAGAGTAAGTATCTTGACAGATTGCAGCTTACTTGAGATAGGTCATATTAACAAAGATTTTGTGGCTTTTCACTTCTGTGGTGATCCCGACCTAGCTGTCAGTCCAGGATCTATCATTTGACTCCCCTAACAGCTCCATCGTATGCTCCTCAACGGCAGTAAGAATGTGCAGCTCAGGGATCCCACCTCTGGACTTTGCAATATGGGTCATCATCTTCTCCTGCAGGGGCAGAAGGATGATTGAAAGCCTAATGGTTGGAAGGATAGTGCTGGGTGAGGGTAATCGTGGCGTATGTTGGGGCTGTGCCTTGACGAGCAGGGGTTGTGATGTGGGGTGCCAGAGGGGTTGGAGGAAGGTGCTGGGGGTCAAGTGCTGGGAGGTAGTGGGTTGTCAGAGAGTAGCTGGACATGGACATTCCAAGTACAACAGATGGGACTGGTGCCAGGATGGGATGAGTACTCATCCTTGCTTTTAAAGGAGGTTGTTTATTTTCTTGTGGCAGTGCCCGCTATGCCAACGCACAAGCACACACTGCTGCTGCCATTGTTCCCCGGGCTGAATTGTTGGCCTGAACTCTGGGCCACCAACTGTCTTGGGGGAGACATCTGTGACACCTTTCTCAGTTCCTCCTCCGTGAACCATATAGCTGCTTTATGTGGTGCCTGATGTGACTGACTGTGCATGTATCGTTAGTGCTTAAATAAGAGTCTCCCTGTTAAACAACTTAAGCTGTGGTCACTTTGGGTGAGTCATGCACTTGGAGCCTCCATGTCGGAGTGAATTGCATTGAAACTTATTCTTCACATTAAGTATCGAAAGATTGCAGTGCAGGGTGGGCCAAGAAGGCAGATGTGGAAAACAGAATTGCTTTGGAAAGATTCTGCCCAGAAAAAGTGCTTTAAAATAACTCTGAAGTATTACCAAATACAGTAAGACTCTCAACACCAGGTTAAAGTCAAATAGGTTTATTTGGTTGCATGAACTTTCGGAATGTTTATTCTTCGCAACTTTATTCCAATCCAATCAAGTCAAGTTAAAGCCAATTCAGAGTCTCAACAAGTTGAGACATTCCCGATCCAAGCTGACAAGACAGGGCTCTCACCACCTGTCTTGGGCTTGATCTACATGATCCAAGCTGATTGGAGTAGGTGTAGCTGCTCCTCCAAGGCTTGATCTTATTTGCATCTTAGCCAAAAGACCGAGATGCCGCTTTAAAAAATTGCTTCAAATGAAGCTGAGATTCAACCTAATGACTTCAACCAAGTTCAGCATATCGATACTACACTTGATCTTAGCCAAAAGGCCAAGCTTTTGGAGTGTTGCTCTTTCTTCAGATGAATAAAGACGTAGACATATACGTTATTTACAAAATAATGGTTGGAATGTGAGTCTTTACAATAATCAAGTCTTTACAAGTACAGACAATGCAGTTAAGATCAGGTTAAAGAGGTGTGAATTGTCTCCAGCCAGGACAGTTAGTGAGATTCTGTAAGCCCAGGCAAGTTGTGCAGGTTACAGATAGTGTGACATGAACCCAAGATCCCAGTTGAGGCTGCCCTCATGTGCGGAACTTGGCTATCAATTTTGCTTGGTGATTCTGTGTTGTCATGTGTCATGAAGGCCGCCTTAGAGAAGGCTTACCCGAAGATCAAAGGCTGAATGCCCTTGACTGCTGAAATATTCTCTGACAGAACTATCTGTAGCCCCCACAACTTGCCTGGGCTTGCAAAATCTCACTAACTGTCCTGACTGGAACAATTCGCATCTCTTTAACCTGTGCTTAACCCTCTCTCCACTCACATTGTCTATGCCTTTAAGACTTCTTTACTTGTAAAGACTCGCATTCCAACCATTATCTTATGAATTGAGTTTGTGTCTGTATGTGCCATGTTTGTGAACACAGCTCTTCTACATATATACATTAGCATGTTCACATGCTACTATTGCACGGTTATAAAAAATACACACTTTTTTGCTCCTGTGTAATATGGAAATAGAAATTTCTGGAACTACGCAGCAAGTCCATCATTGTATGGAAAAAGAGAATAGACTATTTAACATTGTTAATACACATGCAGTCCAGTTAACCCCTCTTTTTTTCCCCTTACATACTAACTGAACAACTGTTAATTTGCAGCAATTTGTGGTTTGTACTTCATATTTGCAGCTTTTCTTCTTCTCTGTGACCACCACTAATGAAAGGACACTAATTAGGCTCCTGCTTCTCCAGTGCAGTTATGAGAGACTGTCGCCAATTACAGAGGCAGTGAAAATTAAAAAGAGATGCTATTTGTTCATATGGTATCAAATATTCATGAGGAAAGTCATGAGTACTCAGGCTATTAGTCAGTGAACAGGGTACTGAGGAGGATTCACACTGTTCTGATCTCAATTATCTGCAAACAAGTTAAATAAACAGGAAATGCAGTGACTAAGCAGGATTGTTTTGTACTTGGGGTGCCCTAAATTGTGAACATTGAAAAGCAACCATTTAAATACCAATCTATTGCATGATATGGAAACGATTATGGGATTACAAGAACTGCCGAAGAAAAGCCACAGGGTTTTCAAATTGTCCTATTTCTTATTCAATCACAGTACACACTAGTTTGCTTTAAAGTGTTGGCGGCAGTATTCTGAACTATTGTCCAAAGTTTAACTGGTGCTTCCTTTTTTCAGCCTGTCTCACCCTGAATTGGAAGGAGCATTAAACTCAAGTTATTTCTAAACATGTATGACAAATTGGAAATATCAGTTTAGTGTGGTAAACAAAAATCACCTAAGGGAAACGGCATATTGTTGAGATTAAGTAGGATGTCAAACAAAGAAACAAAGAACAAAACAGCACGGGAAACAGACCCTTCGGCCCAACGAGCCCATGCCGTCACCCTGATGTTCCCACCTCTACTCGTGATCCCTGTCCATGTTTATAGGTCTATGGATTAAAAACCAAACTTGAGACAATTTAGGGAGAATTTGTTTTGCGAGTTAGCCTAAGAGCACATCTTTGGGATGTGGGAAGAAACCGGAGCACCCAGAGAAAACCCACGCAAGCATGGGGAGAATGCGCAAACTCCCACAGACACAGACCCAAATCCATGTATCTGCACAGCACAGCGATAGTCACTGAGCTGTTGTGTTGCCCATCAAATGGTCCAGGTCAAGCGTACACTAACGACGTGAAGCACTCGGATACTCTCGAAAAAGATCCAAGAGCAGCCCTCTCACGACCCATTGCATGTATGCCCCTCGTTAGACAACAAGGTGGACCAAAGCACCTGTAGGATAAAAACAAGTACATCAATACCATCATCTATTTACACACTTCCCAGGGACTCCCAAGGCTCATGATCCCTATTTTAAATCAGTTTTCTATACCCCTCCATTCCCATTCTGTTCATGTACCCATCTAAGTATTTCTTAAATAACTCCAGAGTATATGCCTCCACCACTTTACTTGGCAGCGCATTCCATACCCCCACCACCCCCTGTGTGAAAAAACTCCCTCCAGCATCCAAATTATACCTTACTCCCCTCACTCTGAGCCCGTGACCCCTCGTGCTATTAGAGTCCATCCTAGGAAAGAACTTAACCCTGTTTAGTTTATCTATACCCCTCATAATTTTGTACACCTCTATTAGATCTCCTCTAAGTCTACGTCTTTCTAAGGAAAACAGTCCCAATTTGCCTAACCTCTCCTCGTAACTCAGACCTTCCATACCAGGCAGCATCCTGGTAAACCTCCTCTGCACTGTCTCCAGAGTCTCCACATCCTTCCGGTAGTAGGGCGACCAGAACTGGACACAGTATTCCAAATGAGATCTAACCAACGTTTTATACAACCGCAACATTAAAGGCCAGCTCTTGTACTCTATACCCCTTGTCCTTTAAACTGTATTTAACCCAAGCTTTTCAACATGAAAATACTTGATTCTGACACTGAGATGTCCAGCAGAATTGAAAGAATTTGGTTTCTACAAAAGAAATTATATATTTGCATTGTGCCTTTCATGACATCAGGATATCCCAAAGTGCTTTACAGCTAATGAAATGTTTTTTAAATTGTAGCCAGTAATGTTGGAAATGTGGTAGCTACTTTGCACATTCCTAAATAGCGCTGAGGTAACCAGATAATCAATTTTACTGACATTAATTCAGGGATGAAATAAAAACACTCTACTGTTTTTCGTATTGGTATAATGGGATCTTTTATTTCCACCAGAGAAGACAATTCAGTTCTTAATCTAACATCTCATTTGAAAAATGGCACCCAGCACTCTATCAGTACTGAAGTATTGGTTAATATTTTGTGCTCCACTCTCTTAATTGGGACTTGAATCAACAGCTTGTGGTTCAGACAATTGTACTACCACCTGACCAAAAAGAAAAACAAAGTTTTTGAAAAACATGGTTTTCCTTTTAAGTCAGGTCATTTCTTCATACCTTCGTGCAGTTTTCAGCATAGGTATAGGTACTATGTATTTCCACTCTTGGTCACTTTGAATTAATGATTTTGTGAATTCATTAGTTGACACACAGCAATCTGCATTCATAGCAATCTTCATCACCATCCCCCAATTTCAAACATGCAGTTTTTATGAAATGCATTATAATGCTGAATAACAGGAAGTTATTGAGCTCTGCTTCTGCCATTTTTTGTTTTCAGAGAAATGTGTACAGAGAAGGAGATCTTTAGCCGTTATACCAGTGCTGGGATATCCCTTTAATCCCTGTTCACCATAATGGAGTATTTGTCATTAGTTCTGGAAATGGGAAATGAAACAAAGCAACCAAGATAAATAAAAGAAGAAGACATCTAGACATAAATTACCATAATAATATTTTGGATAATAATTGAGAACATATAAGAATGACAAAGACCAAGATAATTGATTTAGAAAAAAGCTGATTTTGAGAAGATAGGAATAAATACTATGAAAATAAAATGGACAATCCTATTGGCAAACAATTGGATAGAACAGCAAAGGGGAACGTTTAAAATGATGGCCAACAGCTCCCAGCAAAATATATTTTATCCTTAAAAAAGGAACAAACTAAATACAAGTGGGACACCATGAATGAATAAAGACATAAGGGAAAAACTGAGGGCACAGAAAGAAGTATTCACAAGGTACATATACACAACAAGAATGAAGGCAAAGAGATTATCAAAAAGGAAGGCAAAGAGGAACAATTAAATTAGATTATCAAAGAGCATATATGAAAATAGAAAGTATTCTATATAATCCTTAATTCTGTAATTAAAAGTCCGGATGGGACTCAGGATAAAATCACAGACTTATGGTGAAATGCAAGAAATATTTTAAAAATATTTTCCTCAATATTTAGGGTTATGGATCATGTGAACATGACATTCGAAGATAGGATTTGAAATGATGCAACTATGTTTAGAATGAAGAGGAGACACATTAAATAAACTAATGGAATTCAAAGAGGATAAACAATAAACATGCCCAGGTAGATTGCATGCACATATTTTCAAAAAATAAATGAAAGAATTAACAGAGGATCTTCTGCGCAAATGTAATAATTTGTTAAAAAAAGAAATAAGACTTTCAGAGGAATTGCTGATAACTAAAATATCTATATTTCAGTAAAACAACAAATTCTACAAGGAACTATAGAAAAATCAGCTTAAAATCAGTATTAGGAAAAGTACTGGAATTGCTATTAAAGGAGCAAATCAAAAATAATGTAGAAACTAAAGATTTGATGATAAATTGTCACTATAATTTTAAAAGGAATTCAACATGCTTGAATGCTTTGAAAAGGTAACAAGGAATGGGCAAGGTTAAGGTGTAGATGTGTATATCTAGATTTCCAAAGGGCTTTGATAAGATACAACATCATAGATAAATGAATAAGGTTAGAATATGTTAGGTCAGTTAGCAAGTAGCAGTGTGGATAATTAGTTAACTGCAAAAGAGAAAGCTGAGCATCGTGGTAAAGGGTAAAATTCAGAGTGGCAGAGGGTGAAAGTGGGTTCCCCTAAGCATCAGTTCTGGGACCACTGTTATTCACAATTTATATTAATAGCTGAACTTTGGAATGAAAACTATAATTTCTAAGTTTGTGTGTGACGCCAAATTGTGAGGGTTAATGAAGACTGAGGAGGACTATACAAACTAGAAGGCACTGGGCAATTATACATCCATTCTATCAGTTTATTCATGAATTTCAACATAGATAAATGCATTTTGGTATGAAATAAGATTGCAGATTTCTTGGAAAATAATAATCTAAGTGAGGCAAAGTAGCAAAGGGATCTGGGAGTACACATTAACAAATTTCTGACAATTATGACACAGCAATAATACTATTAACAATTGCAAATTGAGTTTATTAATATCGGAATAGAATTTAAAACAAGATAAGTTTATGCTTAACTTGTATTGGACTTTAGTTAGACCATACTTTTTTGTTGCTGTATTTTAAAATGGTTACAGGAGCAGTGGAGAATGTGTAAAAAATTTACAAGGCTGATGTCTAACTGCAAGGTTATACCTCCTATAAGGAAAGGATAAATAGACAACTTGAAAATAGAAGGTGAGGTGTGATCTGATAGAGATTTTCAAAATCATGAAACATTTTGTGAGATAGATATAGAGAGGGGTTGGAATTTTACTGTCCCACCCACCACTGGAATTGTAGTGAGTGAGACACGGATCATACCATGCAAAGTTCTACTGAGGAGGATTTTCTGGTCTTGGGATGAGGGTGGCCAGAAAATCCTATCCAGGTTGTTTCCACTTGCAAGAAAGAGTACAACTAAGGTTATCATTTAATCCCTACAGTGCAGAAAGAGGCCAATTGGCCCATTCAGTCTGCATGGAGCACAATCCCACTCATGCCCTATTCCAATAACCCTATGCATTTATCCTGGCTAGTTGCTCTGACATTAAGGGACCAATCCACCTAACCTGCACATCTTCAGACTGTGGGAGAAAACTGGAACACTCAGAGGAAACCCATGCAGAAATAAAGACAATGCGCAAACTCAATACAGACAGCCGGAATTGAATCCAGGTCCCTGGCACTGTGAGGGTAGCAGTGCTAACCACTGTGCCACTATGCCGACAATATAAATTACTCATTAAGCTATTGATATCAACTACTCATTAAGAAATGAAGATTAAGAGTGAGAATGTGAAACTCAATTCCAAAGGGAATGTTTGAGGTAAATGCTACAGAAGTATCGATAATCATATGAGGGAAGAGGGAATAGAGAGTACTGCTGAGTTGAACGAGGGAAGATGAGAAGAGCTTCAAGTGGAATATAAACACTGGCGTGGGTTGATTGGGCTTAACTGCCAGTTTCTTTGCTGTGCATTCTATACATTTCTATATTTTTCTTCAGAAGTGTTTATCTATTTCTGCAATAATTAGGAATTAGTACTTTTGGGAATATATTTATAGTGATCAATATTGTGAGAACAAAGAACAAAGAAAAGTACAGCACAGAAACAAGCCCTTTGGCCCTCTAAACTGTGCTGATCATGATGCCCTAGTAAATTACAAAAAAAACCTTCTGCTCTTACTCAGTCCATATTCCCCTATTCCCTTCCTATTTGTGTAGTCGTCCAGATATCTCTTAAAGGTTGCTAATGTGCCTGCTTCCATCTCCTCCTCTGGAAATGCATTTCAGGCATCCATCACTCTCTGCATGAAAAAATTCCCCTGCACATCTTGCTTAAACTTTCCTCCTCTCACCTTGAACCTGGGCCCTTTTGTAATTGACACTTCTACCCTGTGAAAAAGCCTCTGACTGTTCACCCTGTCTATGATTCCCATTATTTTGTAGACCCCTATCAGGTCTCCCCTCAACCTCTATCTTTCCAGTGAAAACAATCCTAGTTTATTCAACCTCTCCTCATAGTCAACACACTGGAGACTAGGCAATATCCTGGTGAACTTTCTTTACACCCTTTCCAAAACTTCCATATCCATATGGTCGTGTGGTAACCAGAACTAAACGTAATACTCAAATGCGGCCTAACCAAGGTTTCAATATGCAATACGATTTCCCAACTCTTGTCTTCTATGCCTCGGCCAATGAAGGCAAGCATGCCATAATGCTTTGTTAATCACTTTGGCCACTGTGCTGCCACTTCTTACACGCCCAGATCCCCTATGATCTCCCATATATTTGTATTGATTAAGGTCCTCACTTTTGTCATTATTTTTGCAGGAAAGTGCAAGTTCTATATGGTGGAACAGATCTTTTTGACTATGAAGTGAGACGAACGTTTAAGAATGACATGTTGTTGGCTTTTATCAGCAGTGGATGTATAGCAGTCCTGGTGTACATTCTAACCTCATTTTCAGGTTAGTGCCATTCCTCATTTTATTTTTTTTCTTGTGCTATGATATTGTTTTCATTTCCATTTCCTTGCCTTTACCATAGAATCCCTACAGTGCAAAAGGAATCATTCAGCCCATTGAATCTGCACTTACTCTCTAACAGAGCATCCCATGCAGTCAATGTCCTCATAACCACACATATTTACCTCTAACTTTTACATTTTGGGACACAAAGGGGCAATTTAGCATGGCCAGTGCACCTAACCTGCACATCTTTCGACTGTGGGAGGGAAACCGGAGCACCTAGAGGAAACCCACATAGACGTAGGGAGAACATGCAAACTCCACACCGACAGTTACTGAAGGTGGGTCCTTGACAATCTGAGGCAGGAGCGCTAACCATTGTGCAACCATACCGACAATGCCACTTTGCACATGATCAACAGGAGGTGCTGGAAAATCTCCAGGAAGTATTGGAGAGTATTCCAGAACAGCTCCACCTCTAATTTTGTCCTGCTCCTGTCTACAACCTTGCAAAAACTCAATGCTTTCCCACTTCTGCCTTCTACACAGACCTGTTTTTAATCACTTCACCATTTGCAGTGTGCATCCAGCCATCTCGGCTCCAAACTCTTCAATTCCCTTTCTGCACACGTTTTCCTTTCCTTCTTGAGGTTCTACATAAAATCCAACTTTGACCAATATAGAGACAATAAATCACATAGCGATAATCTAATATCACTATGTGGTTTAGTATCTAATTTTGTCTGATTGTGCTCCATTGACATATATTTGGATGTTTTACAGAGGTTTTATATAAATGCTTGTTTTTGTTGTTGATATATTGTATGAAATTGAGAATTGTTCATATGCACAATTGAAGATGTTAGTCTTAACTTTCAATTCATTTCCAGCTTCCTCACATTGATCTCTTTGACTGTTCCAATGATCATATTTAATGAATTTGCTCATCCTCCCTTCCTACCCCTTCCATTTACCTGGGCCCCAATAGCCATAAATTATTCTTGCAGCAAGAAGAGCAGCAGGTAATTCAAACTTATTGTGAGCAGTTCTGGCATCAAATCTCAAGAAAGATATTTCTTGGCAGGAGTGAAGTGTAGATTTAACAGAATGACCGGGATGTGAGTGATTAAATTACAATAAGTTGTACTCTCTGGGATTTAGAAGATTAATGGGTGATTTAACTGAAGTTGTCAATACGTTAAATGAAACAGGTAGAATAGATAGATAGACAGCAACTATTTCTGCTGATTGGGGAGTTAAGGACTATGGTCATAAAAATTAGGAATTAAGCTTGAAAATACTTCTTCCACAAAGGATGATAGAAATTTGAAACTGCTTTCTGCAAACAATAATTGATTTTGGATCAATTGTAAAATTTACATTCAAGATTGATAGATTTTTGTTACTTAAAATATATGGGATTAGGTTGCAAATTATATGTGGCCTGATTAAATGGCATACAAGCTTGAAGGCCAATCCTGTTCCTATGTTCCTTTGTAAATTCTACCTTGCCAACTAGTGTCTGCCCATGTCAACCTACATTCTCAGAATCAGTTGAAACTGGGGAACTCTTCTTTCATTAGAAGTGAATCTCCTTGCCACGCACAGCCAGCAAGGCACATGATAAAAAGCTTCTATCCTTGTCCTGAAAAAAGTCATCTTAGGAGAGTACATATGATAAACATAGAATAGTGGACTTGTTCAGTGATGTAATGGACTACATATTATTAACACAGAAATAGGTTGTTCGGTCCAACAAATAGATACTGATGCTTATGCTCAATGTAAGGCTCCTCCCACACCTTATTCAAGGTTATAGCAGAGGAGACCTTTCAGCTTGTCCTGTCCACCTAATCCTTTTAATAAATGCTTCCACTCCTTTTTCCCTCAGGTGTTTATCTCGCTTTCCCTTCAGTGCATCTTTGCTCGTTGCTTCAGTATTCCTTGTTCCAAATACTATACACTCCCTCTGCTTCAAGAAATTTGAATTCCCTATTGATGACAATCATATATTTATACCACTTAGTTTTGTCACACTCACAAGTGGAAACATTGTGCAAAACCTAATGTTCCTCCCCAGAGATGAATTCAGCCTTCCCACCCAGAGACCAACAGAAATCATTAGGTGGTTATCATTAAATGCCTCATTCCACCACCATCTGTATTAGGTAGGTTTCTGCCTTTTCAGATGTCCAATGGAAGCTCTTGCTGAATTGTGGAGACCTGGAGTAAAATCCCCTCTGCCCTTTAAATTGATCTCCATTCCCTCTCCCCACATCACCTGGGACTCTCCCTCCCTGCCCTGGTTAATCCAATCCACTCATCTGTTTCCTTGAGTTCCAAACTAAATTCCTGGTGTAAGCTACTGTATATTATTAATGGTAGTCACTGCTTCTGATGGCACTGCCCGTACTGGAGAGCTGCCAGATTGGCTGGCAGCTCTCAGGGATTGGATATCTGCCTTGGACCAAAATTTCTGGGGTCAAATTCCCTCACGGGAGCTGAGAAGCCCAGTGGCAGGCTGGTAAGAGCTCAATTGAGATCTAATCTCCTTAGGCTTCCTGAAAATGGCCAGAACAGGTTGCCATTGGTTTTCCATGATGTAAAGATGCCGGCGTTGGATTGGAGTGGTAAGAACTCAGTAAGAATTTAGCAACACCAATTATTAATCCAACCGATTTATTTGATAGTAAAAAAGCGAGCTTTCAACACTCCCATGTCTTCATCAGGCAAGTGCAGTGTTCTGGTCTGCAATAGCACACATCGGCACAGACAGTCAGAGATTGCTGATTAGAATGCGAATCCTTACATCTAACCTGCTATTCAAGTGTTAAAGTGGCTAACAATGTGTGTGAAGGGGATCCTGAGCATTGTTAGAGAATTGTGTATTTTCTCCAGACAGCACAGTAAGTGAGGTTTTTTGCTAACCCAGGCAAGTTACGGGGGTTACAGATAGTGTGTCATGAAGCCAAGATCCCTGTTAAGACCGTCCTCATGTGTGCGGAGCTTGGCTATCAGTCTCTGCTCAGCGACTCTGCGCTGTCGTGTATCACGAAAGCCCCCTTGAAGAACATTTACCCGCAGGTCGGAGGCCGAATGCCCATGACTGCTGAAGTGTTCACCCACAGGAAGGGAACTGTTTTGCCTGGTGATTGTTGAGCGATGCTCATTCATCCGCTGTCGTAGTGTTTGCATGGTCTCCCCAATATACCATGCTTCGGGACATCCTTTCTTGCAACGTATTAGGTAGACAACGTTGGCCGAGTTGCAAGAGTATGTACCGTGCACCTGGTGAATGGTATCCTCACGTTTGATGATGTCGTCCATGTCTATGATCCGGCATGTCTTGCAGAGGTTGCTGTGGCAGGGTTGTGTGGTATTGTGGTCACTGTTCTCCTGAAGGTTGGGTAGTTTGCTGCGAACAATGATCTGTTTGAGGTTGTGCGGTTGTCTGAAAGCAAGAAGTGGGGGGGTGGGGATGGCCCTAGCGAGATGTTCATCGTCATCAATGATATGTTGAAGACTCCGGAGAAGATGTCGTAGCTTCTCCGCTCCGGGGAAGTACTGGACAACAAAGGGTACTCTGTCCACCGTGTCCCGTGTTCGTCTTCTGAGGAGATCAGTGCGGTTTATCGTTGTGGCACGTTGGAACTGTCGATCGATGAGTCGAGCGCCATATCCTGTTCTCACGAGTGCATCCTTCAGTGTCTGGAGGTGTCTGTCACGATCCTCCTCATCTGAGCAAATTCTGTGTATACGGAGGGCTTGTCCATAGGGAATGGCTTCTTTAACGTGTCTAGGGTGGAAGCTGGAGAAGTGGAGCATTGTGAGGTTGTCTGTCGGTTTGCGGTACAGTGAGGTGCTGAGGTGACCGTCCTTGATGGAGATGCGTGTGTCCAAGAATGCAACTGATTCTGGAGAATAGTCCATGGTGAGTCTGATGGTGGGATGGAACTTGTTGATATCATCATACAGTTGTTTCAATGATTGTTCACCATGAGTCCAAAGGAAAAAGATGTCATCAATGTATCTAGTATATAACCTTGGTTGGAGACAGCGGGATGATGAATGAGCATCGCTCAACAATCACCAGGCAAAACAGTTCCCTTCCTGTGGGCGAACACTTCAGCAGTCATGGGCATTCGGCCTCCGACCTGCGGGTAAATGTTCTTCAAGGGGGCTTTCGTGATACACGACAGCGCAGAGTCGCTGAACAGAGACTGATAGCCAAGCTCCGAACATGAGGACGGTCTTCGGGCTTTGGATCAGACACACTATCTGTAACCCCCGTAACTTGCCTGGGTTAGCAAAAACTCACTTACTGTGCTGTCTGGAGAAAAATACACAATTTCTAACGAATCCTCCCTTCACACACATGTTTTGTTAGCCACTTTAACACTTGAATAGCAGGTTAGATGTAAGGATTCGCATTCTAATCAGCAATCTCTGACTGTCTGTGCTGATGTGTGCTATTGCAGACCAAAACACTGCACTTGCCTGATGAAGACACGGGAGTGTTGAAAGCTCGCTTTTTTACTATCAAATAAATCGGTTGGATTAATAATTGGTGTTGCTAAATTCTTATTGGTTTTCCAGCCAGAGGATGTGTCACCTGCCTTAATCAATAAATTTTATCCACCTTCACTACACCTATTCTTTAAAATCCTTCTCTAATTTAAAAAACGTCTATCAGGTTAACTTCTCAGTCTTTTCCTCGGAGACAAACAGCAGCCTATTCGATATTTTCTGCCAATATTCTTGTGCTGATAAATTGAAAATTTTTCAATGCCTTAAATGGAGAAATGCAACATTTTTACATGACAAAAGATCAACTATCAAGTCATAAACAAAATATATGTAGAGCCTAAGAAATTTGTCTGCCTTTGTTTTGTGCCCACATATTTAACAAATTTACATTTCTTGACATTTAAACTCAGAGTCAGACAAGTTTACAGCATGAGAACAGGCCCTTCAGCCCAACTTGTCAATGCCACCTTTTTTTTTAAAACCCCTAATCTAATCCCAATTGCCTGCACTTGGCCCATATCCCTCTATACCCATCTTATTCATGTAACTGTTTAAATGTTTTTAAAGGACAAAGTTGTACCTGGTCTGTATTTATCTCTGAAAGCTTGTTCCATCACTCACCACCATTTGGGTGAAAAATTACCGCTCTGGACACTTTTATATCTCTTCTTTTTCATCTTAAATCTATGCCCTCTAGTTTTAGACTCTCCTACCTTTGGGAAAAAATATTGACTATCTAGCTGATCTGTGCTTCTCGTTATTTTATAGATCTCTATAAGATCATCCCTCAGCCTTCTACGCTCCCAAGAAAACAGTTTCAGTCTGTCCAACTTCTCCTTATAACTCAAACCATCAAGTCCTGGTGGCACTCTAGTAAATCTTTTCTTTTTGCACTCTTTCTAATTTAATAATATCCTGTCTATAATAGGATGACCAGAACTGTATACAGTATTCCAAGAGTGGCCTTACCAATGTCTTGTACAACTTCAACAAGACATCCAACTCATGTATTCTACGTTCTGACCAATGAGACTAAGCATGCTGAATCCTTCTGCACCACTCTGTCCACCTGTGACTCCACTTTGAACATGTACCCCTGGATCTCTTTGTTCTGTAATTCTTGCCAATGCCCTACCATTAATTAAGTCCTGCCTGATTCAGTCTACCAAAATGCATCACCTCATATTTATCTAAATTTAAACTCCATCTGCTTTTCATTAGCCCATTGACCCAATTGACCAAGGTCCTGTTGCAATCGGAGATAACTTTCTTCACTATCCACCATGCCACCAATATTGGTGTCATCTGCAAACTTACTAAGCATGCCTCCTATATTCTCATCCAAATCATTAATATAAACGACAAAGAACAGTGGACCCAGCACTGATCCCTGAGGCACACCACTGGTCACAGGCCTCCAATTTGAAAAACAGCCCTCCATTTAGATACCTCACCCTGGATCCTATGAGATTAATCTTATGCAACAACCTATCATGTGGTATCTTATCAAAGGCCTTGCTAAAATCCATGTAGACAACATCAATTGCTCTGCCCTCATCTACCTTCTTGGTTACCCCTTCAAAAAACTCAATCAAACTTGCATTGCTGTCAGATGTAGAACTGCACAGGAACACCTGTAAACAGCCTGACCTTGGTAAGAAACAGCAAAAATTAATTCAGAACAAATAGTTGAGAATGCTAACAAAGTCTGATTCTAAATTTAAAATGAGAGTCAGTCATGGTTCAGTTGGTAACACTGTTCTCTCTGAGTCAGCAGGTTCACATCCCACTCCAAAAGACCTAAGCACAAAAGCCAAGCTGACACTTCAATGCACTGTAACTTTAGGGAGTTCTGCACTATCAGGGACATCATCTTACAAATTAAATTTTATACTGATGCCCTGCTTGTGTTCACAAGTAGAAGTAAAGGATCATATGGTGTTATTTCAAAGAAAAACAAATAAGTTCTTGATATCCGGGTCCATAAGACTCTCAAATCGGCCTCCCAGGTGGAGGATGCGGTTAAGAAAGCTTACGGTGTACTGGCCTTCATTCATCGAGGGATTGAGTTCAGGAGTCAGGAAGTAATGCTGCAGCTTTATAGGACCCTTGTCAGACCACACTTGGAGTACTGTGCGCAGTTCTGGTCGCCTCACTATAGGAAGGACGTGGAAGGTATTGAAAGGGTGCAGAGGAGATTTACAAGGATGTTGCCTGGATTGGGAGGCATGCCTTATGAAGACAGGTTGAGGGAGCTGGGACTGTTCTCCCTGGAGAGACGACGGTTGAGAGGTGACCTGATAGAGGTTTACAAGATGTTGAGAGGAATAGATAGGGTGGACTCTCAGAGACTATTTCCCAGGGCTGAACTGGTCGCGACGAGAGGGCACAGATTTAAGGTGCAGGGAAGCAAGTACAGAGGGGATGCTAGGGGAAAGTTTTTCACTGAGGGTGGTGAGTGAATGGAATCGGCTGCCGTCGGTGGTGGTCGAGGCGAACTCGCTGGGGTCTTTAAAAGACTTCTGGATGAGTATATGGGATCCAATGGGATTGGGGGTTATAGATAGGTCTATGGATGGGTAGGTTTTTGATGTGTTCGGCACAACTTGTGGGTCGAAGGGCCTGTTTGTGCTGTCGTGTTCTATGTTCTATGTTCTATCCCAACCAATGTTTATCCCTCATTCAACAATGTTAACTCAAATTACTGGTCACAAGTTGCCGTATTCCTGTTTCTAGGACACACCTTACAACAGTGACTACTTCAAAGGTACTCCATTGGTTGTAAAACGTTTTGGGTTATTCTGAAGTTGTGAAAGGTGTTATGCAAATGCAAAACTTTTTTGTTTTTATTAACCTTGCCATCAAGCAAAGGAAATTCCCAAAGACATCTGAATATTATTTTGTACAGTTTTCAGGAACTTCTCCTGTCCCCAGTAGTTACAGGACTTCATTATCTGAAAAATACAAGAGGTGATTTTAAGCTTTGAGGTTACGAAGAGAGACTTGAGATGTTGACATTTTTATCACTCTCACTGAGAGCAGTGACATATTAGGAGTACTGAAAATCTTGAAGAGTTATGATCGATGACCAAGTGAGTGGCCCATCTCAGCCTCTTCTGAGGTCCCCAGCATCGTAGTTGCCAGTCTTTAGCCAAATCGATTCACTCCGTGTGACATCTATGGGCCTTCACAACGTTGCAGCAATAATACTGAAGACTTTAGAACTAGCTGTAGAACTAGCTGCTCCCCTCACCAAACTATTCCAATTCAGCTATAACACTGGTATTTACCTTGCAATGTGAAAATTGCCCAAGGACATTCTGTCAACAAAAAAAGTACAAATCCAACCCATCCAATTAACATCTCCATAAATCTGCTCTTAATCATCAGCAAAGTGATGATAGGCATTGTCAACAGTGCTATCAGGCAACACTTACTCAGCAATAAACTGCCTACTGGCACTCAGTTTGGGCTCTGCTAGGGCCACTGTGTAGCTGACCTCATTACAGCCTTAGTCCAAATATGAACAAAAGAGCTAGACTGAAATGTTGAGACTGACTGCTCTTGACATTGAGGCATCATTTGATTGAATGCAGTGTCAAGGAGCCTTAGCAAAACTGAAGTCAGTAGGAACTGGGGAATCAAGCACAAAGGAAGGTGGTTGCGTTTGTTAAAGATTAATCATCTGAACGTACGGACATTGCTGCAGGAGTTCATCAGGGCAGTGCACTAGGTCAAACCATCTTTAGCTGCTTCAGCAATGCTCTTCCCTCCATCATAGGTCAGAGTTGATCATTGTACAATGAATGACAACATTCATGACATTGCAGATACTGAAGTAGTCTAAAATCATGTGCAGCAAATACCTCTGTCACCTATTCACAGTCAATGGCATTACCATTACTGAGTTCTCCACTGTCGACACTCTGAAAATTACTATAAATACTGTGACTGCAAGAGCAGGTCAGAGGCTGGGTATTCTGTGGCAGGCAACTTCGTTCCTGACTCCCTAAAAGCTGTCTACCACCCACAAGTCATGAGCCAGGAGTACGATAGACTTGCCTGGTTGAGTATGGTTCCAATGACACTCAAGAAGCTTGATTCCAATCAGGACAAAGCAGTTCACCTTTCTGGTACTCTGGTACTGTCCATTTGCCTGTATTACAGCTGCTACATCTTACTCACAAGCACATTTCAAATCAGTGTCTTTTATCATTGGCTCAAAAGATCATTCTGCCACTGGTGATTTCTTTGTAATTTCCAATTTTGCAGGTACTTCAGTTGTTTTCTTATTGTTCATTAATAGGATCAATTCTTTGTTCAACTGTAACAGTATTTAGCAATGAGTTTTTATAGACGGAAATAACTTTAGAATTGTGACACTCCAAACCACCCATTTTCTCTTTCATTTCCTCCAATTTGTTTCCAAGTACTAGAATCTCATTGTTCTTTTCGTGACGAAGTTTTAACGGTTCATTAGTTTTGCTTTCAGCCGAATTACCAGCAATTCCTTTTATTGTTCAAGGATTTTCCACAATACTTCATAGAGACTTCTGATGCTTTAAGTTCATCAAGCTTTTTTTTACTTTTTTTAAACTTTTACTTACATTGATATATAGTAGCAGGCTGTCTGTGCAAAGTCTGCACTTTCTCCCCATATCTGCATGGGTTTCCTCTGGGTGTTCTGGTTTCCTCCCACAGTCTTAAAGATGTGCTGGTTAGGTGCACTAGCCATGCTAAATTCTCCCTCAGTGTACCCGAACACACGCATGTGTGCGATGACTAGGGGATTTTCAACTTCATTGCAATGTTAATGTAAGTCTATTTGTGACACTAATACATAAACTTTAAAGATGACAAACAATTGAAGAAAAAGCCGATTAACGTGGAAAATCTATTTTAATGGACAGAAGAGGAGTTTGCTAATGAAAAGAGAACATAGGTAAGAACAATTGAGAATCAAGCATGGAAATTGAAACACGACTTAAACGATCTAAATAATAAACTTGTAAAATCAAACTAGCAGAGATTAATCTTCAGTTAATGCTTGAAAATTGTGATAATGCTATCTTATGCAGATTCTGGAAATGATGTTACATTTATTACCTTTGTTGTGGTTAAATCTTTACAATGATACAATATGACACACAGCGGGGGATTCTTTGGGCCCACTAGTTCTGATCATGAGCTGTGATGGCCCAGAGAATTGGGCATTAGTGCAAAAATGGGTTTTGCGTCAGGCACCAAAGCTAGCGTGATGCTCCCAGCCCTGGCTGCTGTCTGCGACTGGATTCTCAGCCAGAGCAAGTGGGAATGCAATAAGTGTTCAAATGGCCTCTGCACAATGTCAGTAGCAGGCTTGGAGGCCAACTCAGCAGCCATCTTCAGCTGGATCAACACCAGGTGGATTTCACTGCAGGCCTTCACAGTCGTGGACTTGGTGTGTTGGATCCAACAAGCCCTCAACAAAAAGGGGTTTTCTGACCCCTCTGCAGCCACTGCTCTACCCATCTCACCCAACACCATGCACAGAGAGTGACTCACCATTTTGACCCCTCCCCACTTAGGCTCCCTTCCCTAGCAGACCCACACTCAGGTTCCCCTCTTCCCTCAAATTCCTAAACTGATCTAACTTCATCTTTTACAAAACAAAAATCACAGATTGCCAGTCAGTCTCAGCTTGTGTTTAGGATTAATGAAACCACTTCACATGCATTCACAGGTAAGGCCGACACTGAAGACTTTTTTGAAATTGAACGACTAAAGCCTTCCCATTCATTATGGCCTAAAAGGGGGTGGGGGCTATCTATGGGGGAGAAGGGAAATCTGAGTGAAGGTCTTGGTGCGGGGAGGGAAGGGTTATGTCAGATCACCCTGGCCTTCAAGCATTTCCAATTTTAATTGCTCCGCCATCAATGCCTGTATCTTTAGCTGCTTAGGCCCAAAGCTCTGGAAATTGCTTCCTGTATATCTCTAACTCTCTACCATGTTTTCTCCTTTAAGACATTCCTTAAATTCCTGACCTATGTCTTTGCGAAGTCAGTTATGATCTTCCTTCCTCATTGTTTGCTACGTTTCTGAGTTTGATATGATTTGCAAACTTTGAAATTATGTTCTGTATATATAGATTTTGCACTTTAATTTATATCAAAGGCCCAAGTCTTCCTGTCTCAGGATATTGGAAGCCAACATATGGTATGAAGATGCAGAAGAATCCTGATGCACAAACATATGAGGGAATTGCTCAGACATTTCAACTCCCAATGGGCTGATTTCTGGCTGCCCAATATCCTTTCTGAAATTCTCTGACCCTGAGCTCAAGATGGACATTTAGCCTCGATACGTGCTTTTAACCCAAATACTTATCTAGAAAATGTTAGACTGTCTTATCTAACAAGTGGATAACTCCACAACCAACTCCCAACATCATCCCCCACCCCAACCACCCATACCTGACTTTCCCCAACGATTACCCCACATTAGCTTACACATTTGTCCACTCGTTAACCCTTCTCAACTCTCCGTTCATTTGCTCATTAACTCCATCTTTTTATCCATTCATTCATTCCCACTATTCATTAGTCTGGGCCTTTGAAAAAAACTTATCCAAATACACTGTCCACTGTCATCAAAAGGACCCCCAACTTTTTTTCTATATGCCAAAGTTAAATAGGAGATAATATGCTGCTCATTTCTGTCAGCCAGGATCAGGAGATCATGGAAAAATTGACAGTAACATTGGGTCAGGAAATTTTGTTGCAGCATTGTTGCTAACTTAATGTTTTGGACCAAAATTTAATAAGAACGTTGGCCCTAATACTGACCCCGAGTCAACTGTGTCAGCCATGGCTCAGTTGCTAGGATCTCGCTTCAGAGATACAAGGTTCTGGGTCCAAGTCTGATTCCAGGGCTCACACACAAAAATCAAGGCTAACACTCCAATACAGTAATGACAGAGTCACTATTATATTGAAGAACAGTGGCATTATCCCCAATGTCCTGGCCAACATTTATCCCATAATCAAAATCACTAAAACATATTGTTGTTTGTGAGACATTTCTGTGTGCAAGTTGGCTGTCATATTTCCTACAGCACAACAGTCGCTGCACTTAAAAAGAACATACTTGGCTGTAAGTGCTTTGAGATGACTGGTGGTCGTAAAAAGCACTCAATAAATGTAAGCCTATTCTTTCAGTATGCAAACCTATTGTTCACCAGTACTGTCTGCTTTATGTCCCCACACCTAACCAGCTTCATGACTTCTCAGACTTCACACTGCTATCAACAGTGGATTAGAATCATGAAACAAAGAAAGAGGCTGCTGCGCCCATTGTGCCTGTGCTGGCTGTTTGAAAGAGTTATCCAATTAGACTCATTCCTCTGTTCTTTACTCATATTCTTTTTCAGGTACATATACAATTTCCTTTTGAAATAACTATGGAATGTGTTTCCTTCATACTTCCAGGCATAGCATTGCAAATCATAACAACTTGCTGCATAAAAACATTTTTCACCATCTTTTCTCCCTCTCACCACATCAGTTCTTTTTCTTTTTCTCTCACATCTCTCTATCTGGTTATCCTGCCTATGGAAACATTTGCTCTGTCAAACCTTTGCAATTTTAATATAATTGAAGATTAATGATTTTGATTTCAAATATAACTCATTTTTCTCTTTCAGAGGTTAACTGTCCTGCTGTAAATAGCTAGCATTTTCTATTCGGTTTCTAAATATTCAGTTTTACTTTTTATTTGCACTACTCATTTGAATAGTGTTCAAGGTTTTCTGTTGATGTGTTTGTGTACTTATGGCATCATTTATTCCAATGTACCTGTTATTTCTGGCTTTACAAGGCAGCACTACCCACCTCTACTAAAGCAGTACAGCAATTATCCATTCAACATCACTTTATATGTTAATGGCAAATCAAAGAAAAGCCCAACATTAATTTCTCATTTAACAACAGAGCATGTTCATCAATAAATTACTGATTTAGAAAATATTAGTTTGGCCCCACACTTGTGAAATGTATTTTGCTTGTTCTCTCCTTTTGCTCAGCTGAATGGAGAATTTCCAACTATGGAATCATTAGGGCCAATTTTATAAAATGCTGGGTGTTCCTTCCGCTAGAGAGACACAGAAAATCAAGAGCATTGCACCCATTTTCATTTCCCACTTTAGTTGGCACACATCAAAACAAAAAAACCCTTGATATCTGGCCATCAAATGAAAGTTAAAATATATGTTACATATGTAGAACATAGAATAGTACAGCACAGTTTAGGCCCTTCGGTCCTCAATGTTGTGCTGAGCTTTGTCTGAAACCAAGATCAAGCTATCCCACTCCCTATCATCCTGGTATACTTCATGTGCCTATCTAATCACTGCTTGAAAGTTCCTAAAGTGTCTGACTCCACTATCACAGCTGGCTGTCCATTCCATACTCCAACCACTCTCTGAATAAAGAACCTACCTCGGACATCCTTCCTATATCTCCCACTGTGAGCCTTATAGTTATGGCCCCTAGTAACAACTACATCCACTGGAGGAAATAGTCTCTGAACGTCCACTCAATCTATCCCCCTCATAATCTTATAAACCTCTATTAAATCACCTCTCATCCTCCTCCACTCTAAAGCTTCCTCAACCTTTCTTCATAAGACCTACCTTCCAAACCAGGCAGCAGACTGGTAAATCTCCTCTGCACTCTCTCCAGTGCTTCCACATCCTTCTTATGGTGAGCTTGCCAGAACTGAACACAATATTCCAAATGTAGCCTAATCAATGCACAAATAAATTCTAGTGCATAGATATGTCTGTTTCCATAACATTACCACATGCTTTAAGTGGCAATATTCAGAAAATTAAAATGATTTTTTTTGACTAGCTATCTAAAATGTGCTTTTTACCATTCTCTGTTCTAAGGGAATTGTATTTTAATCTATGCTGAATCTCTCATTTTATGTTTCACCAGCCTTTCTGACTTTCTTTGGGATTGCCAGTATTGGTTTGAGCTGTCTGGTTGCCCTGTTTCTATACCACGTGGTGTTTGGCATCCAGTACCTTGGCATCTTAAATGGCGTGGCTGCATTTGTCATTGTGGGTATTGGTGAGTGATCTGTCAATGGTTTTATTTGCTGTGCTCTAAAAGAAATTGCATTTTCACCCCTCCAGAGGTGTATATTTTCAATTATAGTTTTAAATTGGTTAAAGGAGAATCTGTATATCTAAAACACATGAGTAGGATTTACAGTTAATTGCATAAGAATAAAATCTTAGGCTACTGGGTGCCCATTCCTGATTTTTTTTTATGCTCACCGAAGTGAGGGGTGTTAATGCTGGGCAATAGAATACTTACCATTACAGATATCCACTATCAGAAGCAAACATCTAGCTGGACATCGAATGTTTAAAGATCTGTCAATGTGCCTCAGTCCAAGCCTCAGATGAAAGCCTTTCTTTCACCAAAAAGGCCTTTTTTCCATGTTGGCTATCCTTTGGTCCCTCTGAGTACTGTTACCAACTTTAGCATATCCGCCCAAGGTTTATACAATCCTGCCTGAAACCAACAGTTTTCAGAGCCTCGCCCGCCCCTGGAATCATGGTGGGCATGTGAACAAAATTTCAACCTTAGAGGCTATTTTGGGCTGTTGGCTCAGACCCACTAGAAGTGACTGTCCAAACTTAGCACTCCGCTCCCTTTCATAGCCAAAACTATTCTGTTTGTATCACAAGTAAAATATAACCATCTATATAAAGCAATCAATAAATATTAACTAATTTATTTAGTTACCCCATAATCTTAAAATGTTACAAGGTGAGAGTTTTATTCCTCAGTCTCTTATTGCTGCAGCTTACATGGTGGCAGACTGAAAGTAAAGTACAATCTTCTAATATCTAGAATATAATTTATGTTTTTCATGAAAGGTACCAATTGACATCCTAAAAGAAAGGGGAGAGGGAAATAATAGACTGGGTGACTGTGGTTCACCAGAATATTGCACCAGAGCCTTTTGCAAAATCATTGCCTGATTGTTTCATCCAAAGAGAGGGGAAAGCTAAAATAAATAAATAACTGTTAAAAACAATTGCATGTAAAAGTGAATCAAGCATAAAAGCAGAAAAGATGAAGCAGGAGAAAAACACAAGGACAAGAGGCACTGTTATGTAGAGGGGCACTTAAGATTATCCCAGGTCATTGTAATGGACACATTTCAACCAGTCAGTCACAGTTTCTAAACAATTAAACAGAATAAATAAAGTTGAGTCAAATACTTTTTTTTATTTTAATAAATAGGTAATTACATTTTTCATGTCATTTATCTGCTTGATAAAATAGCATTTTATCTGTTTTGTAATTTGATACTGGACATTAAAATGTAATTATTATTATAACATAAGGTTTTTGAGTATCATTAATGGTTTCAGTTGTAATGAGCTATTGAAATAGGGCATCAATGGCTTTTCTTAAAGTATTTTAGTTTTAGCCCAGTGAATTCCTTTGAGTGGTTTTTCGATTTTTACGGAATAAATGCAGATGTAATTATACTCCATTTTAAATTTCCATTAGACAAATTCTGCTATTCAGCCAAAGTAAAACAAAGTGTTTGCATTTTTCCCCATTTTCATGTCTTTTTCTAATGTTTCCATTTTATGTTGGAACTCATAGTGGGCAATACAGGCTATGTAAATCTGCTGTGCATTAAATTGTGTTTATGTATTACAAAGAAGTTTGTTTAATTTTGAAGTGCTGTGTGCTGGGAACTGGTCTCCTTGAGCTAGATCTCCAGTGCTTAGACTATAACATTTGTAAACCAGACACAAACGTGTATAACCATTTAAAGCTCAAGATGTAAATTTTGCCATCGATCTACACAAACTATACTTATCAATGTAAGTCTCAGACACCTATTCTAATATAACTCTGGCCTTTATTCTTAGCTAGAAATAGTTCTTCCTTTTGGAACTAGTCAGTGTGAATTAGACAGGGATGGCAGGATTTTCTAGTCTCATCAGCACTGGGCATTATGGTGAGTGGAATGGGAAAATGTGAAAAAAGGCCAAAAGTAAGTTTCCCACTAGCAGATAAAGAATTTGCAATTTTCCACTCCTGAGTTTCATGGCAGGTTGGATAGTTCATCATGCCATGGAACTATATTTACATCTATTTTAACATCAAGAAAAGCTGCCTAGAATGATACCCCCACTCTGGATCAAATTTCCACACCAGCTGAAAATTAGACTGGCGTAATTCACAATCAAACATAAGAGATGTGCACCAGGCGAGCACTACTTCACACATGAACCCACAACATATTAGCCTACTTTCATAGTGTTACACTCACAGCTGCTCCAAATACATGCTAAGTCTGTGCAGGCAAGATCAGCATGAACTCAAATGGAGGGTGGGGTCAGAACTAAAACTTACCATATGGGACCAGCAAGACGACATGTGGAGGGGAAATGGAAAGAACTGGAAGGCAAAGGTTTAACTTAGGGTGGTGAGACAAGACAAAAGGAAGGGAAATTTCTGGAGGTCAGAAGCTTAACTGAGGGGGGTACGACTGGAGCAAAGACATCTGAATGTGTGGGGGTGACAAGGGAAGAGTGCATAAAGACAAATGACTGTGGATAGTGAGGGGGAGTGGGGCTGTGATAGGGGAAGAAAGCACATAGACATATGCCTGGGGTTATGAGTTAGGAGGGATAGAATTAGTCGGGTCCAAAAAGCATACATAGCCTTGTGCAATAGAGCTCCTGGTAATTGGGGCTAGAAAGTACAGACAGTCTTGAGTAATGAAGAAATGGGTAGTTGGGGCCACAAAGCATAGTCACGGCATGGATCAGTGCCACAATTTAGAAGCTTGTCATGCCTGTCCTGGTCCCAGCCCAGAGAGGGGGAGGGTCTATCAGTCCTCTGTCAGTTGTACTGAACATGGTAGAAAGGGCATGGTCAGTTCTTTTCATACATTGGCACAGTAACAGTCAGGGGAGGTATCTGCAGCCTGTAGATAGGAAACAGGGAATATCAGGGGGCACTCAATGATCTCATAGGAGCATTTCTGTAAGTCTCAGTACAAAGAGTTACATGACGGTGACGTCTCAGTTCTTTGTGGGATATAAGGCCATCAACATCAAACAGTTCAATGAGGAGGACAGGAATAGAACAGCTGCAGTGATGGTATCAAGGATTAATGGGGAGGAAGGAGAGTTATTGCAGTAAATGAATTTAGCACATTATGCTCTTCCAGAATGATGGGAAAGGTTTTAATACACACAGTAAGGGGGAGCATGGGTGAGAGTTGGGATTGACGAATCTGATCTGTTAATGAAACCCCAGCACCACCATTTTTCAAGATGGCATAGAAACTAGAAGCAGGAGTAGGCCATTTGACCCTTCAAGCCTCCTCCACCATTCATTTTGATCACGCATGATCAAAGAATTCAATATCCTGATCCAGTTAGCCCCCAGAGCTTTGTCTAATTTCTTTTTGAAATCAGACAACGTTTTGGCCTCAACTACATTCTGTGGTAGTGAATTCCACACATTCGCCACTCTCCGGGTAAAGAAATTTCTCCTCACCTAGGGGATTTTCACAGTAACTTCATTGTAGCGTTAATGTAAGCCTATTTGTGATTCTAATAAATAAACTTCAAAATTTTTCCAAAACGTTTACTCCTTACCCTCAAATTATGACCCCTAATTCTGGACTCTTCCACCATTGGGAACATTCTTTCTGAATCAACCCTGTCTAATAGATTTTATAAGTTTCTTTGAGATCTCCTTTCACTCTTCTAAACTCCAGTGAATATAATCTTAATCAATTTAATCTCTCCTCATATGACAGACTTGCCATCCCAGGAATCAGCCTCGTAAACCTTTGCTGTACTCCCTCAATAGCAAGGACATCCTTTCTCAGATAAGGACACTAAAACTGCACACAATATTCCAGATGTGGCCTCACCAATGCCCTTTACCATTGCATCCCTATTCCTATACTGAAATTCTCTCACTATGAAGGCCAACTTTACCTGCCTATTTACTTTCAGTGACTGATGCATGAAGACACCAAGATCTCATTGCATATCCACCTCTCTCAATTTACACCCATTCAAGTAATAATATTATTGCTATCAAAGTTGATAACCTGACATTTAGCCACTTTATGCTGCAGCTGCCATGCATATTCCCACACAGTCAGTCTGTCCAACCACACTGAAGCATTTCTGCATCCTCCTCACAGCTCATTCCCCCCATCCAACTTTGTACTGTTTGCATTTTTGGAGATAATACATTCAGTTTCCTCTTTCAAATCATTAATTTGCAATGGGAACAGTTGGGGTCTGAGCACAGATCCCTGCAGAACCCCACTAATTACAAATCAGAAAAAGATCAATTTATATCAACTGTCTTTCATCCTACCTGCTAACCAGCTTTCTATCCATTTCAAGACATTATCTGCAATCCCATGTTGTTTAACTTTACATAATAATCTGTTATGCGAGACCTTTTTGAAATTTTTTTGAAAGTCTAAATAAATAGTCTGGGCAGCACGGTAGCACAGTGGTTAGCACTGCTGCTTCACAGCTCCAGGGTCCTGGGTTCGATTCTGACAGAGGTCACTGTCTGTGTGGAATTTGTATATTCTCCTCATGTCTTGCGTGGGTTTCCTCAAGATACTCTGATTTTCTCCCACAGTCCAAAGATGTGTGGGTTGGGTTGATTGGCCATGCTAAGAAATTGCCCTTTATTGTCTAGGGATGCATAGGTTAGAGGGATTAATGCGTATAATATATGGGGTAGGGCCTGGGTGGGACTGTGTTCAGTGCCGACTCAATGGGCCGAAGAGCCTCTTTTTGCACTGTATAGTTCTATGATTCTATAAAACCACGTCCACTGGTTCTCTTCGATTAATTCTACTAGTTACATCCTCATAGAATTCCAATAAATTTATCAAGCATGATTTCCCTTTTGTACATAGTACATTCTACAAAAACAATCTCTATAAATATTTGCTGGGGAGGCTGTCAGGGCATGTGGGAGAAGTTAACTACTGCATTTGTGGGCTTTGAAGGGGTGCTTTATTAATTTCTCCTTTTTCAAATAGGAAAGCATAGCTGAGACAGGTTAGAAAACAGTCAAATGCTGATGAAGGAAATGTAGTGCCTTTACTCACATTGCACATTCTTCCAACAGTATAAACCCAATTAGGGGCTATTTGTAGGATTGGCTTCCAAAGACCCTTTGTTCATCCCAAATGTCAGAAGGAACCAACTGAAAAGGGACCAAGAGCCGAAATGCCTAATTCAGTCACATTTCAGCTCACCTTTCAATGGACTGTGAAACCTTCAGGAGCAGCTTAGTCTGATATCTGCCTTGCTCTCATGACCATGCCTCCATTTGGAGTCTCCCAATGTCCTATGCTGTCTGGCTATGGCATTAACTGGCTAGAAAGAAAATTGTTACACTTCATCCAGGCCTAAGGGCCCCAATCATTGACAATGAAGAGCACACATCAGATGTCTTGAAGGCTCATTCTGATCTGATTTTAAACCTTTATATTTTCATTTCAACAATTTGACAAACACGTGGAACCATTACTATGTCAATTGACCATCTCAGAGTTGGAAGATGGTTAATCTATCTGGACATTAACCAGACCTTTTGGCCCAGTGCTGCATCTTCTCATGTCCAAGTTAACTATTTGGCTTAGTCAATAGTTTTAACTATTCAGCTAAAATCACAAGCTCAGAATATTATTCAATGCTCAGAATAATGGAGTTTTGGCCTAATGCTGGACTAGTGTTCAGATGTACATGTGGACATGTGATAATGCAGCAGATGCATGAGTGCATAAGTGCTCTGAGTTTGAGTTTGTATGTAAAGTTCACTCCAGGCTTTTGTAAAGTACATGAAGGCCAATGAAAGATGCACCACCTCCATACACATCATCATTCAGTCCTCAAAATCCACATTGAGCACTGTGCAAAAGCATCAAGGGACAAAAGCAGCTTCAGGTTCTAAATTCATGAGGCAACATTAAATAAACCTCTGAAGCCGGTCTCAGAGATGCTTTTGCCAAACACAACTTTCGTAGAGGCAGATGTTTCACTCATGTCAATATTACAGGAAGAACGGTGTTAAGGACACAACCAGAAACTCCAAGGCATTTTATGAAGTTAGCCTGGATCTCAGTTTTTACATTTGATTTTGGCATTACGGTGAGCATAAGGTACTTCAGTCAGAATATGATTCAAATGATCCACCAGAACTTTTATCAAAACAATCTTTATTTAAGGCCACAGCTAGGATAGAATAAAAATAATTAGCATAACTTTTACCAAATAAAAGATTTAAACATGATAAAATATAATCTTAATAGCTAATTATCTCTGTTGTTCCAGTTCAGCAGTATATCCCCCTTGGATATAAATTCTCCTACAAAACAAGTTAGTACAGAAACCAAAGATGCTTATGTGATGCTAGATTTCCAGCTTTGTAGCACTTCTGCCAGAGATCCAGACAGCAGTTTTCAAAGAAGGATATATCCTCAAAATAGCAGAACTTCAGAGATGTAAACCTGGTCTCTGGCAGCTTCCACTTTCCAGACTTCAGAGAGGGGGGAAAAGAGAGAGAGACACTGCTGTCTCCCAACTGAAAAGCAGCATCCAAAACATAACAAAGCTGAAAATCTCTGAGTAAGACTAGCTATATCCAGTCACATGACCATACTTGTCAATCATCTTTTCCAACTGGAGGTCTGTCACTAGTGGTGTGCCACAGGGCTCAGTACTAGGACCTCTTCTATTTGTGGTGTATATAAATGACTTGGAAGAGGGGGTAGGTGGTGTGATCAGCAAATTTGCTGATGACACTAAGATACTTGGATTGGCGGGGACTGAGGAGCAGTGCCAGGCAATACAACAGGACATAGATAGGCTGGTAGATTGGGCAGATAGATGGCAAATGGAATTTAATCCGGATAAATGCGAGGTGATGCATTTTGGCCGGAATAATGTAGAGGGGAGTTATAGGATAAAAGGTAAAACTATCCGGAGTATAGAGACGCAGAGAGACCTGGGCGTGCAGGTTCACAAGTCTCTGAAGGTGTCAGTACAGGTGGAGAATGTGATAAAGAAAACGTATGGTATGTTAGCCTTCATAGGAAGGGGTATAGAATACAAGAGTAGGAGTCTGATGTTGCAGGTGTATAGAACGTTGGTTAGGCCTCACTTGGAGTACTGCGTTCAGTTCTGGTCGCCGTACTACCGGAAAGATGTAGAGGCCCTGGAGAGAGTGCAGAGGAGATTTACCAGGATGCTGCCTGGTATGGAAGGGCTGTCTTACGAGGAAAGATTAAACACACTGGGGTTGTTTTCCCTTGAAAGACGTCAGCTGAGAGGGGATCTATTAGAGGTATATAAGATTATGAGGGGTATAGATAGAGTAAATGGTGGTAAGCTTTTTCCACCATTAGAAATGGATAGAACGAGGGGTCATGGGCTTAGGGTGAGGGGGGCTATGTATAAGACGAATATTAGAGGGCAGTTTTTCACACAAAGGGTAGTGGGGGTGTGGAATGCACTGCCGAGTAAG
This sequence comes from Sphyrna mokarran, assembly GCA_024679065.1. Taxonomy (NCBI): domain Eukaryota; kingdom Metazoa; phylum Chordata; class Chondrichthyes; order Carcharhiniformes; family Carcharhinidae; genus Sphyrna; species Sphyrna mokarran. The sequence continues at coordinate 29,533,971 of JAGIQG010000028.1, forward strand.
GTGGTGGGAGCAGGCACGCCAGGGTTGTTTAAGGGTCTCTTGGACAGCCACATGAGCGGTCTGCGGATAGAGGGATATAGTAGGACTGTCTAAATATCGGGAGCTTTGGGACGACCAAATAGTATTAGAATATCTTTTAGTTTTGTCTCAGGGATGTCTATCCCTGAGTTTTTCTCATGTTTACTGTCTTATTTGTTTCCACAGGCAATTCGGTCCACCTTGACCAACAAGGTGCATGCGCTCGGCAGGTCGTGCGAGGGCTGCTCTTGGATGTTGCTTCAGGAGTAGCCTAGTGCTTCATGTCGTTAGTGTATGCTTAAACTGGACCATCAGATGGGCAACATGACAGCTCAGAGACTATCGCTGTTGCTGTGCAGACACATGGATTTGGGCCTGTGTCTGCGGGAGTTTGCGCGTTCTCCCCATGGTTGCGTGGGTTTTCTCCGGTGCTCCGGTTTCCTCCCACATCCCAAAAATGTGCTCTTAGGCTGATTGGGTAACAAATTGTCACTATATTGGTCCCTATATGGGAATCTTCCACAATAGGCATAGCCTAAGGTCATGGTTATGTCATAAAGACGTTAAGACGGCGGCGCGGGCTCGTTGGGCCGAAGGGTCTGTTTCCCGTGCTGTGTTGTTCTTTGTTCTTTGTTCTTTGTATCCAAATCAAACTCTCACCCTGTAAAGTTGCAGGGGAACACCAAGGACAGCAGAACAGCATTCGTTCAGATTAAGCAATTATGCTGCTGCAGCAACAGTACAGAATGCCAATTGTAGACAGAGTGCCTCCAATAAAATGGAACGGACTGTTAGGAAGATCCTGCACAAAAGCATGACTAAAATACATTTCTTAAAGGCACAATATCATCACAATAATCAAGCACTGTAGTGAAATTTTTCTAGACACCATCGAGTCTACCTAGTTTTCTGAAAGATCATCCTAATTAGTCCCACTCCCTTACCTTATCTATACAGCCTTGCAGAATCTTTATTTTCAGGTATCAATCTGATTCCCTTTTGAATACCTCAGTTAAACCTGCCCCCATCATTGTGTCAGGAATTTTGTTTCAGACACAAACCACCCTTTGGGTGAAAAGATTATTCCTCACATCTCCTTTACTCCTTTTGCCAAGTATTTTGAATCGGAATTCCAGACAAAGATTCCACTGGGGAGGGACATTGATGGATAGAGGTAATTGGAGGGACTGCAGGGCAAGATCATCACCAAGTTGGGGCATTGGTGCACGGAGGTAGAAGAAGGGGCCACAGGTAAAGGCCTCCACCGGGGATGTGGACAGAGCTTCAACTCAGAGACATGATAGATGAGGTTTGGGGAAGCCATCCTATAGCTCACAGTGGGAAGAGTCTGTTATAAAGGGCTATAAGTGCGTTTGGGCCAGAATAGGACATTTTTGGTGTGAATAAGCATTTTTTGCACAGTTAACCTCACAAAAACTCTCTTTATCACATGCCCTCACCCTCCCTGGACTATCAGTCCTGAGCCAGTAGTGTTCAGAATGTTGTGCATGGTTAGTGTTCACAAACTCCACACATCTTGATCCCTGAGGGTTTCTGGCATTTTGCTGAACTGCAGATGGCACATTCACAGTCGGAAAGTATCCGCAGCTTATATTTGGTGAAAAGTTAGAGTAGAAGAATTGAAGGTTTCTGAAAAGGGTTGAAGTATGTCTGACTGAGTAGGATGCCTTAAAATGGAGAGTAGGGAGATCCAGCTGGGCACCTCCCAAGATTTCTGGAATATAAAGTAATTTCCACTACAAACAAAAAGGATTTAAGGATTTGAGTGGAAGGATTGATAATCGTTGGATGTAGGAAACCCAGAAAAATGATCTTCCCCAGGCCATTAGGGGGAATTTTGTAGTCACACATGGAGGGTTCAAGCTTCTCTGGGAGTGAGAGCTCAGCACCATATCTTCCAACCTGGACAAATGCAAATCACTAAATTAAAAAAGAGATAACATTGTAATGGTGAGGACTCTAAGGGCTGACTGGAGAACCAGTGTAACGCACAATTGAAGGGACACCAAACTGAATAGTGTTTCGTCAAATGAAAGGAGCTGCACACCTGAGACGTTTGGTGCCTTTGAGTGGCAATGCATGGAATTAGGTGAGTTAGGCACCAAGGCACATGCATACAAGACGAATCCCTATTCTAGGCACATCAAACTCCTTGTATTTATTCCATTCTCAAGAAGCGTAAAGATGTGTGGGTTTTTTGGGCAACTGGACAAACTAGAGTCGCATCTTGGGAAAATCCCTCCTTACGATTCTAAGCCAGCACTTGAGATGAGGAAGGGTTACTCGGAGTTAACAACAAATAGGAATATCAACTTCATACACAGTTTGGGGGAGAATAGCATGAAGAAGAGGGATAATTGAGGGCAGTATTCTTCTGAAATATTGTAAACCTTACCCAGGTTTTTGAAATAAAACACCTAACACTTTCCAGCATGTATTGGACATATTACACTAATCATTTGCCAGCACTATCGAATTTAACCATAACACTTTAATTACTAGTTATTTCAGTAAGTTTATCAAGTCCGGTTAAAGTCTTATTAATTGCAGTTAACTGTTTACCAAGAAACTGAATACCTTGGGGCAATGTCCCAGAACTCCAGGAACATTGAAGCTGCCCAAAGCTTCTACTTTCTGACTGTCCCAGTTAACGGTGCAAACTTTCTTAACATCAACCAGCTGTTCACTAAATACATACAATCAAATAAATTGTCATGACTGCAGTCCCTAACTTTGTTGAAAAATTAAGATCCATGTGCTCTTAACCTCTTCAAAGTTTTCCTTACTGGAAGTTAGATAGATTTATCATTTACCACATGTAACAAACAAATTATGTTTGCATGAACTTGCGAATATAGTAGGGACAATCATAGAAACGCTCCAGTGCAGAAAGAGACCATTTGGCCCATTGAGTCTGCACCAACCACAATCCCACCCAGACGCTACCCCCCATGTCCCTACATATTTATCCATTAATCCCTCTAACCTACATATCTTAGGACACTAAGAGGCAATTTTAGCATGGCCAATCAACCTAACCTGCACATCTTTGGGCTATGGGAGGAAACCGGAGCACCTGGAGGAAACTCTCACAGACACGAGGAAAATGTACAAACTCCACAAGACCCAAACCAGGAATCGAAATAAATGTATCTTATTGCCATTTAAAAGAAGGATTAAACCATTTAAAATAAATATCTGTTAAGGTGGCTGACAGAGGAATTTCAGCCAAGTACACTGACATACATATGAGATTTCCACCCTTTTCTTTTGAAAAGATCAAAAAAATCAGTTGTTTTTTTTTCAGCAATAAACATTGTATTTTCAGGGGTTGATGATGTCTTTGTTTTCATCAACACTTTCCGGCAAGCAAGCCACCTTCGAAACCCACAGGAGAGGATGATTCATACCATCAAAACAGCGGGGAAAGCCACCTTCTTCACCTCATTCACCACAGCTGCTGCCTATGCAGCAAATATATTTTCCCAGGTTAGTTAATTATAATAGATTTCACGCTGTGCAGTCTGCTAATTTATTCTATTTGTGTGATTGACATAATTCACTATTTATTTCTGTTTTCACTTTTTAACACAATAATGTTTGTTTATAAAGCCAAATTCAAGGCTGGCTTATATTCTAGAGAATTCGGTGAAACAGAATGCTCACAAACACCATTCCAGTTTCCCTAACATTGAGAGCACCCCAATATAGATGAAAGTAGGTACTCTCAATGCTGTGTGTACATCAAATTGTACCAGGGATAGGGACTTCAGCTATAAGAAGAAACTTGGAGAAGCTGGGATTGTTTTCTAGAGCAGCAAAGATTAAGAGGAAATTTCACAGAGGCATTCAAAATTATCAAGTATTTTTGAAGAGCTAATGCAAGGTAAATGTTTCTACTTGTAGGAGGGTGGGTATGCAGAGGACAGAGTTAATTGACAAAAGAACCAGAAGGGGGATGGGATTGTCTTTCATGCAGAGTTATAATAATTTGGAATGCACTGACTCGAAGTGTTGAAAGCAATTTCAATAGTAACTATCAATAAGGAATTGGATTAATATATGAAGTGGAAAAAAGTGTCAGGCTTTTGGCAAAAGGAATGGATTTCATTTTATAGTTTCTCAAAGAGCCAGCACAGGCAAAGTGGGCCACATGCATTCCCTCTGTATTTATAATTCTGTGATCTTCAGTGTTGCTACTGTTAAATAATTTAATTGTGACCTTCATTGACACAACTAATATTAACTTGTTCAGCTAGTCCAACTTGCAGCAGCATGTTTTAGTTTTAATATCAGACAATAATGTTTGTTTATAAAGCTTTCTCATAGCGACCATTTCAGCTCTGGGAAATAGCCTCCAATAATCCACCCTGTCTATTCCTCTCAACGTTTTATAAACCTCTATCAGGTTGCCTCTCAACCTTTGTCTCTCCAGAGAGAAAAGACCTAGCTCCTTCAACCTATCTTCATAGGGCATGCCTCCCAATCCAGGCAACATCCTTGTAAATTTCCTCTGCACCGTCTCAATAGCTTCAGCATCCTTCCTGTAGTGGTCGACTCTATCTGGAGGTTAGATAGATTGGCTATGAGAGAGTTGTGAACGTAAACTGACCTTCCATCTGTTGACTCTGTCTATATTTTACATTGCCTTGGGAAAACGGTCAACTCTGTTCCACCCTCTTCTGTCGGATAGATGACACAAAAGTTTGTAAACTTGTACCAACAGATTCAAGAACAATTTCATTCCCGCAATTACCAAACTTCTGAATAGATCTCTCATATATTGAACTGATCTTCTCTGCACTTCTCTCTAACTATAACACTATATTCTACATTCTGTTCCACTCCCCTCATGTGCTTTTGTATGGTATGACTTGTACGGATAGCATGCAAAGCAATATTTTTTACTATACCTCAATACATGTGACAATAATAAATCAAACCAAATTGCCCTTCAGTATCCAAAGATGCGTAGATTAAGCAGATTAGCCATAGTCAATTCATGGGGTTACAGGGATACGGCAGAAGACGGGCCAGAATATAATGCTCTTTCAGAAAGTCAGTGCAGACACAATGGTCCAGATGGCCTCTTTCTGCATTGTAGAGATTTTATGATTCTATGAAAATTTATGATGTATATGCCATTCATATTCAAACAGTTGTAAGTTGTTCTGTTGAAGTTCAGAAGTTCTGCATCTATCGTCTATCAATTAATAACTTAGATAATAGGCTGCTAATTGTATTAATTGAGGTTGCATACATATAGGTGGAGGGTATTGATCGGATTGTTCCTGAAATACAGGTACAGACATTTGTTGACCTGAGGGTAAAGTGGAGTCAGGAAATAGATACTTGTAATTTTTCACTTTGTGAATATAACTATTCCAAGCTCTAGTTTCTTTGACAAAGGGTCATCTAGACTCAAAACATCAGTGCTTTTCTCTCCTTATAGATGCTGCCAGACCTGCTGAGATTTTCCAGCATTTTCTCTTCTGGTTTCTTCCTTTGTCAACTGACTTTCTGAAGTATAACACAGAAATGGTGCATTTCCCCAATGTTGCTTTGTTTCTTGTATTTGGTTAAATTTGAGACTATATTGTTTGAAAGTAACTTTGTGGAATTGTTAATGTGTAAATGCTGGATGATATTTTTTAATTTGATGAACAGTATCAACAACATACCCGCCTCAAACACGAGTTGAAGGGTTACATTCAAAATAAAGAGCCCTCTTTATTGCTCCAATTTAATATCTTAGTCCTCTTTTCAGAGTGGCCCTACAAGTTCATCAATATGATAATTTCATTTTCTAGAACTAGCTACAATTCAGCTACTTCCCTATTGCTATCAGACTTTTGAATGGACTTACATTGCATTAAGTTGATCTTTCTCTACACCCTACCTATGATTGTAACACTACATTCTGCCCTCTCTTGTTTCCTTCGCTATGAATGGTATGTTTTGTCTGTATAATATGCAAGAAACAATACTTTTCATTGTATGTTAACACATGTGGCAATAATAAATCAAATCAGAATTGTGGCCTCACTGGGCAACCTGCCAATTTAGCCCTAAACCATGATCTGTATATTTATCCACTCCAGGAAATGCAATGTGCCTGCTAAAGAAGCATTTTGTGTACTGAACTTTATCCTAGCAGGAGAAGAAACTAGTCTGACCAGATTTTAGTTAAGGATAGCATGTTGAGTTGGTACCCAGATTATTCCATTTTCAGCACTGACTCATGGCTGATTTGACTTGTGTTCCTAATTAAAATCTTTAATAATAACGCGGTTTTGTTTCTACCAGATTCCAGCTGTCCATGACTTTGGACTGTTCATGTCTTTGATAGTTGCTTGCTGTTGGGTGGCTGTTCTATTCATCATGCCAGCTGCTCTCTGCATTTGGAGTCAATACATTTCACCTTTAGAGTTATCCTGCTACTCCAGGTAAGGGCCTTTTTTAAAATTTCTTTATATATTTAACAAAGTGAAATATGAACAGTGCTAAAGAACATGAACATAACTTTGTAGGTGTACTTTTTTTAGTACATGTTGCAATGAAGCGGTCTTGTGGCACAGTAGGTAGCATCATCCTTGCCTCTGAGCCAGAAGCTCTGAGTTCAAACACCACTCCAGGGATTCATGGCTAAGGAAGTTCATTCATCATAATCCTTTCTCCTGCTTAGGTGCCCAAAGGTTTTACAGTGCTATTTGAAGAACAGCAAGGAATTTTCTGGTCAGAATTCCTCCTTCAAACTCCTCATGTTTAAATCACTCCATGGCCCCCCTCCTTCTATTTCCCTTCAGGGAGTAGCCACCAACATTACAAACTTCCAAGAACACCGAATTCTGGATATGTACATTTTTCAATCACTTTATTCCATCATTGATGTCAGTGCCTTCAGTCATGTAGGCCATAATCACTGGAAATTACTCCGTACACATTTAGTTTTGTCCACCTTCTCTCATCCTTTAAGGTCAAGCTTTTTATTACTTGTCCTAATAGCTCCTTTGGTTCAGTGTCAATTTTTTGGCTGATTGCCTTGGGGCATTGTGCAATATTAAGACTTTAAGGAGTCATATAAATACAAATTATTAAAATAAAAGTTAAATACAATCTTAATGATACCGAGAGGTAAACTAAATTCTTCAAATTACGTAACAACTAACTTGAAAGACTGCAAAATGGTTGAAGTGCACAGGACAAATAAAGCAGTATGTTCCTTTATAAAATATTGATGTGCACTAAACCTTAAACTGGTATTATCTACGTAAATTATTTATCTGAATGCAAGGTCTGAGAACTGAGTATTTCAGAAACTAGAAAAGCACCTCATGTTTGATAAAAATGGAAAAAAATAGAATATGATAATTGACTAATCAATACATAAAAAGATAGAGCTTTTATGAGTACATAAGAGAGGAGAGTAGCTAAAGTAAACTTTAGTTCACTAGAGGTTGAGGCAGGAGAAATTATCATGAGGAATTTGCAGAGATATTGAACAAATGTTTTGTGTACGTCTTCACAATAAGGGACACCAATTATAGATCAGAAATGGAGGGTAACCAAGGGGCTACTAAGAAAACACAAGGTCATTCACATTATCAGGGAAAAAAGTATTAGAAGAACTTAATGCAATAAACTCTAAGAAATCCCTCGGGAACTGAAAGGCCTAAGTCCTCGAGTTCTAGACAAAGTAACTACAGTAGATGTGCTTCATTACAGTTTTCCAGAATTCCCTAGTTTGTAGAACAATCTCAGCAGATTGGAAGTTAGTCTACTAAGCAAAGTGTTTTTGGCTGTTGTTACAACCAGATGTGCAAGGGTTAATTGATTCCCCTTTAATTAACCTTTCTGGTTGGTCGCAACGGAAGTTTTAAATTTATTTTCCATGAGGATGTGTCTTTTTTAAATCAGAACCTATTTATCTTTTAAGCTGTGAATAATAAGGAGCTAATCAAACAAGGTTTTTTTTGAGTCAGTGAGAGCAAATTTATTAACCCTTCAACCTGAGAAACCAGCTTAAAAATACAATATCAAGCATGCAGCCATCATATAGTTATTAGGGCTCACACAAATCAACAGATATGATAAATAAAGGGAATTAAAGTACATTAACAAGTTTTAAAATTAGGTTAGTGTCCTTGAGGCATAGATTTAAACATACTGGCCATTTTGGGTTAGCTGCTTTATTGGATATATTCAGCTGTTGCAATTATTATGTGATCTCTTTACAGTGCCATAATGGTTATCACTGCTGTTTCAGAGCATCAAGGATGCAAGTTTGATTTCAGTCATAGGTTACTATTTGTGTGGAGTTTGCCTGCATGGATTTCCTCCGGGTGCTCTAGTTCCTTCCACAAAGGAATGCAGGTTAGGTGGATTGACCATGCTAAATTGCCCCTTAGTGTCCCAAGGTGTGTAGGTTATGTGGGTAGCGATAAGGTCCTAAAAGCAGAATATAGAGAGCTAGGAAGCAAGTGGAAAGTAGGACCCTCGAAGGAGTTATCTCAAGATTTATTACCGGTGCCATATTTGGTCAGATACACAGGACGAATACCTGGTTGAAAAGATAGTGTAAGGGGGAGAGTTTCAGATTCTGGGGCATTGGGGAGGTGGGAGTGACCTTGCTGGAGTGGTCAAAGGGGTTTTAAACTAATATAGTAGGAGATGCAAACCTATGTAAAGATTCAGAACATGGAGAATCAAAAACAAGAGAAAAAGACAACAAAGAGAATAAGAAAAGTGATTGGCAAAGAAATCAGGTAAGGGTGTACTAAAAAATAGTAAGAATAGGTCAAAAGATATTTAAAGGACTAACCTTAAGATTTTGTACCTGAACGCTCAGAGCATTTGAAATAAAATGGATGAATTAGTTGGGCATGTAAATGTAAATGGATATGACATTGTTGGAGTTACGGAGACATGGCTCCAAGGAGACGAAAGATGGGAACTAAATATTGAGGGCTGTTCAATGTTTAGGAAGGACAGACAGAATGGAAAAGGTAGTAATAATTGGAATAGCATTAGATGGGAAATCAGATTAAGGAGCATTTGTGATTATGGTGACTTTAATATGCACATATATTGGGTGAGCCAATTTGTTCACGGTACAATAGAGGGGGGATTTCTGGAGTATATACAAGATGGTTTCCTGGACCAATACATTGAGGAACCAACAAGGGAACACTAGATATTGTACAATGAGAAAAGATTAGTTGTGAGAAAATCTTTGGGAATCAGTGATCATGATATGACAGCATTCTTTATCAACTATCAAGGTAGTTAATTCTGTGATCAGCTTCCTGATTCTTAGTTAAGGTAACTATGATGATATAGGGCATGTATTGGCAGTAATAGACTGGGAAACATTACAGAAAAGAAGGGTAGTGGTTAGGCAATAGCTGGCATTCAAGGAATGAATAGGTGAACTCAAGGTTGTTTATTCCTATTTGGTGCAAGAATGGAAAGGGGAATTGTGGACAACCCATGGTTTACAAAGGAGATTAGAGAATTAGAGGCTGCCAGAGAGCCCCGGTGTAATACTTGGAGAAAATGGGGCACCTGGAAAGAGGTCAAAGTGGTCTACATTCTGATGGTGTCCACCAGAGTGTGACCATGAGTGCAAAGTTGGCAGGGCTTGCGGGACCAAGATCTCCATGATAGTTGCCAATCTTCCCATGGTGACCTCGAAGTACTCACTCATCAGAGCCAAACAATAAAACAGCACATAAAAGGACACTTCCATTGTTCGCTGTACTCTGAGTGAAACTCTGCCCAATGTACTTCTGCTTTCCATTGTATTTCCAACAGTGAGCTGACAGTTGCTTCCAGAGGCAGTTTATCTGTTTGGGACCGAGCAGGTGACTGGTCTGCACCAGATATCGAGTGCCAGAGACCTCAGATGACTCTGTCTCCAACTGCTGCGGGAAGGTGTCTGTGAGGTGTTTTCCAGAAAATGACACTAAGCTTAACTTTGAGTTACACCCTTGCACTGATGGAAGGTGTAGGTGAGCGCAGTGACGGTTTTTCCTGAGCTCCCTCATCCTCAGACTGAGGCTCAGGACTGCTGGGCCAGTAGTTGGCTGCAGTCTGCTTGTATGTGCAAAAGGACAGTTTTAGTGGATAAGCTGAAGCAAATTCAGAATATATTGTACTCGCTTTGAATTCCAGGATTGGGTGATGTAATGGAGCTGAGATCCATGCAAGGTTGTTGTAAGAGACCAGACTCCGTATCACCACAGGAGTGATCTTGGGTACTTGCTGGCAAGCTTTACATCAGCCTTTTTGAACTAGGTGAAGCCATTGATCGTTCCTTCTCCTTGTCTGGGCTTCCTCTCAATTGTGCACAAATTTTGCCTATGTAGGGGCAAAAGAAAGAGATGTGATAAGAGGAGATGGAGCAAGTCACTGGGTGAAATGCATGTCCCCTTTGTGTGATGTGCCCTATCCAGAAAGTACAAAGATTGAAGTTAGAGAAGGAAGAGAGATGCAATGGTGGTATTGTGAATGTCCTGTTGAGAGAGTGAGTATTTATATAATCTATCTGCGAACGGATCAAACTGTTGATCTCCTAAACAACAACCTTCTAGTCTGGAGAAATGAGGTAGATTTTTTTTTGAGCCATTCCTTCAGTAAAACACATTCCATTGGGTCTGCAGTGCCCAAAAAAGAATTTTAAGGACCGTGGCATTGTAAAGCAATGCTGTTACCTTCTTAAGGCTGCTAGCCTTTTGCCTCTGGGTCCCAAACATCCTGTATGGTCTGGTGAAGACGTGTACTGGAAAAAGTGATATGAGTATGCTGGACTGGTATTTAAATATGGCGCCGGGACTTTAGAATCCACCAGCTGAAGGTGAGCTGACAAATTAGCTACAGGCCTACCAGGAAAGTTACCTTTGCATACTTAATAAGGTTCTAAGTGCTGAATCTGGCACAGAATCCCACTATTCTGGGTCAGTGAGGCAGTCACCACTGGAGCCACCCACCACTGCACATAGTCTCAAATGGGAGAATTCTGTCCTTTGTTATAGAATGCTGCGTTCTTGCAATCCCTGGTTGTGTGGTTGCTGTCAATACTCAGAAAGCAGTTACCTGAATATGGAATCCATTGATGATTAAATGACTGAACAGTTGAAAGAAAACTATTATATTTTAATGACCCAAAATGTGAGTGTAACATTAAAAAACAGATCTGAAGGCAGGTCAGTGTAAAATAATTATACTCTACAACTCAAGGAAGATGAATAATTCTTTCAAGAAAAGATCACATATGCATTTCAGACAATATCTCCAGATGGCTGTTTCCTCCTTTGAATGTTACTCATTTTGATATAGGAGCTTTAATAATTTTCTTTACAATATTCCTGAAAATGAAGTGGCTTTGTTGAATGCTCATTGCCAACTCTGTAGAACTGGAAGGGACCAAAACATTTTTTGAACAATTTTTTGCAAATCACTTCGAGATGAATTTTTGCATTATTCACAGATGGCATCATCACACACGAATCACAGGATGTTTCTTTCCCTTGAAACTAAAAAAAGTGTTTGTCATACACTTGTGCATATAAAAGTATAACCTGTGTTGTTGTATTTGATGCACTATTAATAGGAATCTTGTTTTCTGAACCAACAATGTTCCTTCTCAAACATAAAGCTCCTCTATTGATACAAAAACTTTATTTTTTGACTGTAGAAAGTTTTTCAGTAAATCTTTTGCCGAATATCTTGAACATAGTTACAATTTCAAAAAGGGTATAAATGATTTGGTTAAAATAACAGTATTTGTTTGCAGCATAAGAGTATGTTAACAGCAATAAATCTAGCTGTGATTAGTTTTATCATTGTAAAGAAAAATGTTTGTGTACCTTGCCAGCAATCTGCAGATTAATACAAACTCCACTTCCATTCATGTTTTTTCAAATATCCTGATTTTTCTTATTTATTTAAAATGTGTTAGCAATGCCCACTGCGAAACAATTACTGCAGATCGTTAACTTATAGGGCCAGATTTTACCAATCGGAGGCTAAGGGCCAGATCCAGACATAAACTGGATCCGAACCCGGAATCTTCATTCCAGTGCGCACATATGCTTTTTGCCGGCTTCGGTCCGATCGGCGCTGTGGGTGGGACTTGGCGCTTGCGCAGTTCAAAAGAAATCTGAAACAGTGCGCCCGGGCACGAAAGACAAAAACACAGAGAGCTGGGGAGGGGGGGGGGGGGGGGGGGGTGTGGTGGGTGATGGTGGTGGGGTGGTGGATGAGCCGCAATCAGACTCCATGGGAGGCACACGCCCCCCCGATCAGTGCCCCCCCCCCCCGCCCGGAGACAGTCCCCCTCCCCCCCTCGGCAAAACACACCCTCAACCTATCTGGATTGCTGCATCTCTCCACTATCCTTCTGACCTACACTCGTTGATATAAAGATACTGGCATTGGACTGGGGTCCACACAATAAAAAATCTCACAACTCCAGGTTAAAGTCCTGTTGGAGTGCTGTTGTGAAACTTCTTACTGCACTTGTTGGAGAACCTGCAGCACTTTCCTGCCCTTCTGCTAGCATCTGCTGGAGGAGAGGGGCCCAGCTCAGATAGATCTCCAGTTGGGGGGGTGTGGAGGATGGTGGGAGGATAACTGGGGAGAAGATCAGAAGGATGGTAGAAGGAGAGCAGCAATCTAGGTAGGTTGAGAGTGTGCTCCGCCGAGGGGGACCTATCTCCTGGCAGGGGTGGGGAGGGGTCAGTTCTGCCAGGGTGTTCTGCCAGGGTGATTAGTGGGGAGTCTGCGAAGGGTGTTCGAGGAGGATGAGCTTTGGAGGTTTCTCTGCAGGATAAGAATCCACTTCGGATTTTTATTCTGCAAGTGGATAGCAACGCGGATCCAAAATGGATCCGAAGATGGTAAAATAGGATTTGGTGGTAGAATTGGGCACGTGGTTCATTAGATCGATTTAAATCCGCGGCCAAATCGGGTGTCAGTAAAAGCACAATCTGCTCGGTTTCAGGTGCAGATCGAGTTACAGGCCCGACGCCTGAATTTTTGGTAAATCGGGCCCAAAGTTTTATATAATCTCAGTATAATTATGAACACTAGAAACTGTTTCTGAAAACAAAAACAGAAATTGCTTATTATTCAATTATTCACAAATAACCGCATTTGTCAGAGTTTGGAAAGCAATGGACCTGATTTTCCTCAGAGTTGCAGTCAAATTCTGAATGCCAGTTTTATATCTCAACATTTTTTTGGATCCTGTCTCTTGTAACCTTCCGACTCAGGCACAGGATGGGTGACAATGGTTTAGCACTACTGCCTCACAGCACTGGATGTGATTCCAGCCTTAGACGATTGTCTGTAGAGTTTGCATGTTCTCCCTATGTCTGCGTAGATATCCTCCAGGTGCTCTCGTTTCCCACCACAATTCAAAGATGTGCAGATAAGGTGAATTGACCATGCTAAATTGCCCCTTTGTATTCCAAGATGTGAAGGTAGATAGATTAGCCATGGGAAATGTGTGGGTAGCAGGGATAGGGGAGGGAGAGAGTCTGGGTAAGATACTCTGTCAGAGAGATGATGAAGATCCGATGTATCAAATGGCCTCTTAAGCACTGTAGGGATTCTATGATTCTTAGACGAGAGGGTCGTTGTGAGAGTCTATCTGGTGAGGGGAGCAGGAGAATCTTGAGAGTTGGTGCATTCACATCAGAGAGTGTGGTTCCTTGGGTGTGAGGAAAGTCCTGTGGCAGAGACAGTAGTTGGGAAACCCTGGAGGTGCAGGGAAGAGAACTAAAGAAGCGTTTGGGGGAGGGGGGTACTGTGCAGACCGGGTAGGGTAGGAGAGTAATTTGAGGCCTGTGGGAGACCTCTGGGGATTTGGGGTGTAATGGGAATCCAATTTCTGGGTGACTGTTCTTGTAAATCAGTTGGAAGCGTTCAAAGGTTGTAATTTAAATTGCATTTTTGGATGGTCCTGTTTCTCCCCCAACACACACACACACACACTGGCTTTCATTTGCAACCATCTCTTTCATTGCACTGCCTTTTAGTTCTTGAGCTTATTTGTTACTGAATTTAAATTTCAAAGCTGTACGGTTTGTTGAAAACATCTCGACTCCCAACAGCTCTATATCAATTGGGTCTTTTGTGCTAAAGATCTGTAGTTTAAGCCTGCCAAAGGCAAGAACGCATGTTTTTCATTTGCATATATACTGATAAATGGGGATGCCAACGTCTGTCCCCACTATATTCTTAGTATGTGTTACAGTAATTTACAATTTCACAGTTATAATGAATGCCTATCTACTTTCAGGTTCTGTTATTTTTCTCATAGTTGGGGGACAGGAGAGAAGTGCAATTACTCAATTCTTTGTCATTTTGATTCTAAATTGAACTTTCTTTCTTTTTTGAGAAAAGATCATTAGACCCAACTAAGATTTCATAGATTAGATCAGAGTAAACCCCTTTACAAATATTTGTATATTCAGTTCCTTTGGTCTACAGCAACCCATCAAATTGTCTCTTGAACGCTGAATGTGTGTAAGATTTGGCTCCTTGCACAAAGAGATTAGAGGTTGTTTATTTTCAAACATACAAGTTTTATTAACAACTTACAATGCAAGAGGATAAAAGCATATTAAATAATCTAGCTCTGTCATTATTCAACCTACTTTGCTGGTAGCAAGAAGGTTTAATCTAACAAGGCTCCCTTCCCTGAGAGTATCTCTTTCAGATCTTATTGTTGTTATTTAAAAATTAGCCACTTCAACCAGGCTTTCTGGAATTAAGATAGGATAAATTTATAAACGACTAAAAAACTAAGGTGAAGAATTGTAAAATACACATGGAAATGCATTCATTCAAAATAGAAGTGGGAATTGACTCCAATAATAAGTAAATATAAATTTGAGTATTGCTCTGCAACTACCCAAAAAGAGATGCACACCAGAAACCAAGTTGCTATTTATTGTTCTTCTCGTAACACATAATGTTGGTCACTCCCACAAATTGTTTGATTTGTCTGATACCAAGTAAATGTTTGGAAAATACATAACAATAGGTAGTCAAATCTTCACAATACTATCATGACTTACCTTAATGAACACACATAAATCACGCTACAAAACTCATAATTTTCTAATGAAATGTGTAGCAGAGCAAACTATTTCACTTAACTTTTGAAACTCTTCCTACCTCCAATTCCTAATTTGTATGTATGTTTCTATATGTTCATGTTTCGGGAAAGGGAGAGTTTGCATAAAGGCACAAAGAGGACGTTTTGAATTTGTATTTTAAATGGTTCCCTCATGCAGGCTAGAATTCATGTCTCTGTGGAGAAGCTGTGAACCACGAATCTTTAAAAACTTTGTCCAACACCATTAAAATTACAGGGAAATAAGGGATTCCTTTCACTGCAATGGAGTGGGCTAGAGTGGAAGTGCCAGTTGTGCACATCTGACAGAAATCAAACAGCAACCCTTAAAGGCAAAGCTGAAAAATAGCCCAGAAATGCGGTTGGGAATCCCGGAATCGGGACCTGCCAAGTCATCCTCTCTTGGTGAAAATTCTGGTCAGACTATTTAAAAAAGATGCAATCAATCAACAGCTGAAGGTCTCTAATTCGAACTGCCAAGATTAACATTATTCAGCAGAAAGCTCGTAAAATCCTTTCTTGCAAAATCTAATTGTTCAGCAGTCTTCTCTCTTCAATATATTTGAAAGAAATTCCACCTGACTTCCTCCTTTTTCATTTTAATTTGTGTCCTTTGGTTTTTGAGAGCTATAGTGTCATAGTAAATTTGATTGAGGTGGGAGCTTGGCTTTTTAATTAAATATTGATGCTAATTATGATATCTCATTGATATTAAGGGTTTTATTAGAAGTAATGAAGATGAACTCTCAAGGCAACTGGCAAATCTCAGTTCAACTTTCAGGAAATAAAACTTGGAAGAAAAGTTTTGCTTTATATTGTGTTTAGTCCTGAAGGGTACAGTTAAGCTTTTGAGGTGAGTTGAGAGGCACCTTGACACCAAGACAGTATTCAAATGAGTGTGGCATTAAGAAGCCCTAGCAAAACGGAAGTCAATAGGAATCAGGGGCAATAATTCCCTACTGATTGATTGTGAGTATTGGATATCAATTCCAGGACATCACTGCATGAGTTCTTCAGGGTGGAATTCTAGGCACAACCATCTTCAGCTGTTTCATCATAGATATTCCTTCCATCATAAAATAAGTACTGGGATGATTCCTAAATGTTCCACACCTTTTTCCAACTCCTCAGACACTGAAGTGGTCGATGTCCAAATGCAGCAAGGCCTGAGCAATATCCAGGCTTTAGCCAGAAGGTGGCATGTAACCTTTGCGTTACACAATGCTAGGCAATGATAATTTAGACAATCTAACTATCACCTCTTGACATTCAATGGCAGTACCATTGCCAAATCGCCCCACTATCAACATCCTGGGGATTACCATTAACCAGAAACTAAACTGGACTAACCTTTTAAAAACCATGGCTGTAAGAGCAGGTCAGCAGCTCAGAATCCTGTGTCAAGTAACTCATCTCCTGACTGCCCAAAGCCTGTCCACTATTTACAAGACACAAGTCAGGAATGTGAATGGGTCCTGCACTTGCCTGGATTAGTACATCTCCTCCAATATCCAGGGAGCTTGGCACCATCAAGATCAAAACTGACCGCTTGATGTCACTCCTATTCACAAACAATCACTCCCTCCAACACCGACACACAGTGGTTATATCATCTACAAGATGTACTGCAGGAACTTTACAAGCCTCCTTAGACAGCACTTCCCAAATAAACGACCACTGCCATCTAGTCGGACAAGAGCAGCCTACACATGGGAACACCACCAATCACAAGTTTCCCTGCAATTTAAATGCCATCCTGACTTGTAAATACATCACCATTCCTTCACTATTGCTGGGTCAAAGCTCTGGAAAATTAGCAGTACTGTGGGTGTATATGCACCACATGGACAGGCAGCTCATCACCATCTTCCCAAAAATGTGCTCTTAGGCTGATTGGGTAACAAATTGTCCCTATATTGGTCTCTATATGTCATTAAAATGTTAGGACGGCAGCGCGGGCTCGTTGGGCCGAAGGGCCTGTTTCCCGTGCTGTGTTGTTCTTTGTTCTTTGTTCTTTGATAGTCTAGCCAGTGACACACACATCCCATATATGATTTTTATTTTAAGTCCAGTCTTATCTATTCTTATGCTCTGCTGGCCAGGCTGCCACCATGAACTCTTTGTAAACTTGAGTTCATCCAACCTCTGGTTGCAAATATACTAAGTAGGAAGTCTGACAACACCAGGTTTAAGTCCAACCGATTTATTTGATAGTAAACTCACAAGCTTTCGAGGTGTTTCGACCTCTTCGTCAGGTTCACCTGACAAAGAGGTCGAACGAAAGCTTGTGAGTTTACTATCAAATAAATAGGTTGGATTTAAACCTGGTGTTGTCAGACTTCCTACCGTGTTTACCCTAGTCCAATGCTGGCATCTCTACATCATGCAAATATATTGAACTAGGTCACATTCACTCATGAGCCCTGTGCTCACAAAACAAAATCAACTCCCCATTCCAGCAATACCTCGATTTTAAAGTTTTCATTCTTGTTTTCAAATGCCTACACTGTTGCTCACATTTCTTTCCACCCAATCTTGGTAGCCTCCACAAGCTCCAGATGTGGAATTAGACCTGTCCAAGATTTTGATGCTCCTCCAATTCATACTTATTTTCTTTGTTACACCATTGGTGGACATGTCATCAGCTGTCGAATTGATGTCTCTCGAAAAGTTGTCAAAAAATCCATCATATTGTCTAACCATTGGCCTAGCATAGCTCAAATTTACATTCTAGGATAGCAACTCTGAGATGTTGCATTGTGTAAAATCTGAAAGCATTTCTATCAAATGCTTCACTTGCTAACACAGGCTTTAACTTGGGCGTGAATTAACACCTTTCTCCATTAGAGCCGAGAGGAATTTGGTCAAGTGCATGAAGTATGCAGACAAGATCACATTGACCATAATTTTTGTTGACTTTAGTTGTTCTCCCAATTTCCCAGGAAACATCAGAAATGCAATGTATTTTTAAATCCCTAATTAACATGCTGTTCAATGTTTAGATATGCAAATTTATATTTCAATTTTTCTTTGAAAAACTAGAATATAAATTAAGTAATGTAGTTGCAAAAAAACCATCTTGTAACAGATGGAACCATTGACCAGGTTTTGCATGTGGGATCAGGAATCTGACGTCTGAATGAATTCCAGACCCTGACCCTGTATTTCAGCTTATTGCAATGTTATCTTTAAGTTCAAGTGGCCTGGAAGCAAGCTCAATGCCCAAATAATGCTACCTTGAGCCTTCAGGAAGTGGAACTGTACCAGCAGCAGAGGCAGGCAACAGCCAGGTTGGTGCTGCTGTCACCTTTTCAAAGAGAGCGGCCAATATCTAGGCCGTATTGGTACACACACTGATAAAAGGAGCCAAGCTAGTTAGATTACTCGGTGATCAATGAAAGTTCAATTTTAAATAAGCAGAGTTCCTTTTGGCTATGCAACAAATCTGACAACTGTGCACCAACACGCCTGAGACTATTAAGATTCAAAATTGCAAATGCACAGGCACCTTGGAAGCTCATTAAGGAGCTTAGAGGGCCTCAATTGGAAAACAAGTGTGTTTCCCATTTCCCCCCATCCACAGCCCTTTTGAACATTCAAATTTTTGTGGAGATGTTAGAATACTGAGGCAATCTTCTGGACTGCAATTCTTAAGTGTCTTCCATATCGAATCCTAACTCTAAACACTTTTTAGAACCTGACTGTTCTGAGCTTTGAAATGTCTTAGAAAATCCAGTCAGTTGCCTACAATAGAGTGCATTTTTTTCATGACAGCATTGGTAAGAATGACCATTTCTTAACTGCTGGGAGTCGAAGTCCTGTATTCACATTAAGGATGCCCTTCACTGTGCAATGGAGCTCCACCATTTTGTGCAGACATTAGATAAGTTCAGAACAAATCTAACAGTTCAAACCGGGTATCCCTCAGGAGCTGTGGATGTCAGCAGCAGCAGAATTATAATCTGCAGAAATCTGTCATTTTGTGGCCAGGCATATCCCTCATTCTCCCATTACTAGTAATCCAGCAGATTGACCCTGGTTCAATGAAGAATATAGGAAATCATGCCAGTAGTAGACAAGCTGCCAATCATTTAAAGCTACAACACAGGATGATGTACATGCTGAACAGCAGAAGTAGTATGCTGTAGTCAGAGAAACAATCCTACAATCAAACAATCATATATAAGCTATGCAGTCACAGTAATGGTAATGGATAAGTAATTAACAGGAAATACAGGGTCCATGCAGATTTCCATCCTCAATGATGGCGGGGCTCAACACCTGGGTGGGAAAGACAAGGCTGAAATTTTTGCATCCACTTTCACCTGGAATTGCAGAGTGGACAGTCCATTCGAGGGTCCTCCTCAAGCCTTCCTATCACAAATTTCCATCTTCAGTCCTTTCAATTCACTCCAGGTAAAATTATATATGAAAGAACTGGATTCTGTAATATCTGCAGTATATCTGCAATACTGCAAATGTGAGGTTATCCACTTTGGTAGCAAAAACAAAAAGGCAGATTATTATTTAAATGTGTGTAAATTGAGAGAGGTGGATATTCAGCATTGCCAAAAAGAAATGATAACTTGAGACCAATAAAGGTAGTCAGATGTGTTGTTTAAAATAATAAGATTCTTCATATAAATAAATAATGTGTAACAATATTGGTAATTTAGCAGAACTATTGAAAATAGAACAAAGTAAAATAGATGTGGTTTACAAAAAGCTCTCTTGCAGACTCAAAAGCCCTCCAAAACCTGCATATGCTCATAACCCTCTACCAATGATAGTAAAACAATTACTTAATGCTTATAAGAACACTACTCAAAATTACATCCTGTAACAACCTGCAATACAAATAAACTGCAAGATTGTTTCCATTCTGTAGAAATATTAAAAGACTTCTTCCTGCTTGGGTGCTTGACATTATTCAATATAATTATTTTCATAGA
Source organism: Sphyrna mokarran (assembly GCA_024679065.1). Classification (NCBI taxonomy): domain Eukaryota; kingdom Metazoa; phylum Chordata; class Chondrichthyes; order Carcharhiniformes; family Carcharhinidae; genus Sphyrna; species Sphyrna mokarran. Next base: position 29,554,107 of record JAGIQG010000028.1, read on the forward strand.
AGGGGTGAAATTAGATTCTGTTTCATCAGTAATTGCACATGGTAGAAAGATCAAATTACTCCTGAGCAACAAAGTAGAATGATTAAACATTGGTCTTCACTGTCAGTGAGAAGCACTGGAATCATCCAGTATCTCTGTTGAAATGGAAATTTTCCTGCTTCTTGACTATGTTAGTAAGACTCAACAAAAGTAATTCCAACAAAATATTTACAAAACACTGCATGCAGTATTGGCAGTAACTTGAGTTCGGAGAGCCGTTGTTATGACTTGCTAATTCCTCCAAGTCCACGCTTACATAAAGAATCAGTTCAGTATTTATATATAATCATTATCAGTTTGCATGACCAGGGCTCATTCAGGAATTTGATCAGTAGTAGCGACATAAGCAATGTCGTAAATCATGGTACAACCTGCTGACCTTCTAGAACTCTTTGTCTCATCAGTCATATCTTGTCCTTTGATAGAACAGAAGCAGGTCAATGATTACTTCATCCCTGACCTTATCTTGTCTTACTCATACAGCCCTAGGTCATGCAGAATCAGCTTTTCTTATTTTGTACCAAATACTTGACTACCTTTCCCATCATGCCACTACTTCCTTCATACAACTTCGCATTCCCTCCTTTTGTCATATCATGACAACTAGTTAAATAGGTATATCCATGACTCGATCAAAAATGCATTTACACAAGCAAACAAGCAATCCTATCTCCAGTAGCATACAACTTTGTACAACTTCACACCTCTGTCCAACATAATTAAGAGGCCAGGAGATAAAGCTGAATGTTCACAATTGTGTCTGTGTTCACTCATTCAGCAAGTCTGAAAATTCTGTTGCTTCTCATTGTAACATACTTTCAATATCTACTATAAATATAACTTTATCACAATATTATATTTCTCAAAAAACTCATGTGCGCACCAAGACAGAGTGCGGTAATAGGTAAGTAGACAAAAAGGCAAAATTGAAGTCAATTGAAAAGACTTAAAAATCATGTGCAGGATAAAACTGTTTATTGATTCATTATGAACAAATTACACACAACCATCTGGCAGTTTCACTCCAGAAAGCTTGCTGGTAGCCTTCCAATAACTACAAAATAACCAGAACTCCAACCATGATTTCATCATCTTGTCACAAGATAATCATGAATGCCAAAGGCCATCCAGCACAGCTCATCTCATTCATCCAAAATGATGAATAAGCATACGTATTATGAATACGAGTAAGCCTTCAGCCCCTCAAGTCTGCTTCTTCATTTGATGATGTGAAGATGCTGGCGTTGGACTAGGGTAAACACAGTAAGAAGTCTCACAACTCCAGGTTAAAGTCCAACAGGTTTATTTGGTAACAAACTAAACCTGTTGGACTTTAACCTGGTGTTGTGAGACTTTTTACTATCATCATTTGATTACATGTTGGGGGAGGCAGTGATTAGTGGTATTATCGCTGGACTACTAATACAGAGGCACAGGAACCTAGGTTCGAATCCCACCATAGCAGATAGTGAAATTAGAATTCAATAAAGATCTGGAATTAAAAGTCAAATGATGGCCACAAAACCATTATTGGTTGTTGTAAAAATCTATTTGGTTTGCAAATGTCTTTTAGGAAAGGAAATCTGCCATCCTTACCTGGCCTAACCTACGTGTGACTCCAGACCCACAGTAATGTGGTTTATTTACTCTTACCTGTCATCAATGGGCAATAAATGTTGGCCAAGCCAATGATGCCCAAATCCCATGAGTGAATAATAAAAATAAATTGTACTTGTGACTACAACTCAAAAGTGTTTAATTGGTCATAAAGGAATTTGAAATATTGTGAAAGGTGCTGTATAAATATAGATGTTTTCTTTATTTCATTACATCTGCATGCAGGAAGAAGAATGACTAGGGGACAACAAGTAATTTCAGCAATGAATCTAAGCTTGCTATCCCCAGTTTCACAATGTTTGACATTGAATGTACTCACCTTCAATGGCTTCTACCCTTCCTGTCCGAAATCTCCTCCATCTCAACATATCTATACTCCCATCTAATACTTTTAACTTCCAACTCTACGTTATTGTGCATACCCCATTTCCTCCCCTAGTGATGTAAATTGTTAGTTGATTCTTGTGGTAGCACTTCCCTGGTAGCACTGCTAGATTAGATGAGGCCATTTTATATTAATGACAATTAGGGACTGCTACCAATCCCTAATGCACAGGCCTTGTATTGTCAGTAGCAAGTTTATTGTGAATGTAGTGTGAAGAAAATTTTTGCAGAAAATTACTGTGAGATACAGTGGATCAGGCTTGTGGTGGAATTGTTTGTATGTTTGTATATGTGACCCATTCAACTACACCACAAGCTTTAAAAATTAAAAGGATTAGTGATAAAGCAGCTATTTGAAGTAGAGATGAGTAAAGCTAAGATAGGATACAAGTAAACAACATGGGTAGAAATTTGTATGGGGAAATAAAAGATGTTTTATTTGTGTTTACTTGTTAAATTTTAAAGAGAAAGAAAAAGAGGTCTATATGACAGTGATCATAAATAAATAAAGCAAAGTTATTTTTACCCAAAAGTAGTGACCATAAAGAAAACAAGACAGAGTTTTATATTCTGGGAAAGGTAACTTCCAAAGAAATTTGAGAACAACGGGGATTTAGAGATCAAAGCCAAAAACATAGTTAAGGAAAGATTGAAAACTGTACAAGAAGAGAGGCCATGTGATATTCTGAAGAGTATGCTGTGAGAGGGCTAAATGCTGAAGTGAGCAGCCTCTCGCCACCCCAGAGGACTATTTGTTTCTTCCAAGGAGCAAGGATTTGTTGCAAGCCTTGGATTTCTTTTGTCAAGCGAGAGAGAGAAGTCCTGTGGAATACCTCCTCTGTGGTAACAGTGAGTATTTTGCAGCAATGTTACTAGAATCCTTATAGATTAAGAATCTAAATGGACTACTGCCTGGAAAAGGGGCTGAGACTAGCTAAGATCTTTTAATTAAGATATTACATTAAAATAAATTAAATTAAGATCTTTTGGGACATGTTGTAAAACTAAATTTAACTTTGTAGCTGTAATCCTGGTTATTTAAGTATTCTTTTACATTGTTAATATTTTATCTGATATTTTACATTTCCAAATGTGGCACTGCCGTCTTTACATATACACACTTATCATAACTAAAAATACAAATTGCAATCGTTGTGATGGCTTGACCAAGTTTCCCTGTAGGATTTGATCAACCTAGCAATTACCATCTGCCATATTGTAAACACTATAAGATTTACAAGAACAGCAAAACCTTTTCTTAGTTTAGAAAAGCAGTTAGCTACCCAAAAATAGAGTACAAACATTCCAGAAAATGATTTCATTGGTATGCGTCAACATAAATCATATGCCAGTAAAGAAGGATCTTGCATTTGTACAGCACCTTTCATATTCTTGAGTTGTCCAAAGTGCATTGCACTGATTAAGTACCTTTGAAGAATAATGACTGTTGTAAATATAGGGAAATTTATATAATCTCCAAGTAACAATATGTTTCTTTTTCATGTAAGAGAGGGTATACAGAGGTTTCACACTCCATGTGAAAGAATATGATGTATTACACCCTCCAGTACTGAATTTTTGTCGAGAAATGATAGTTCTCTGCAGTTTGGCTTTTTTAAAAATTTGCTCATGGGATGTGGGCACCATTGGCTGGGCTAGCATTTATTGCCTATCCCTAAGTGCCCTGAACTTAGTGGCTTGACTAAGCCACTTCAGAGAGCATTTAAATATCAACCACGGTGGATCTGGAGTCACATATAGGCCATACCAAGTAACAGATATCCTTCCCAAAAGAACATTATTGAACCAGATAGGTTTTTTCACAACCATTAATAATCGTTTCTTGGTCATCATTAGACTTTTCATTCCAGATTTGTATTGAATTCAGATTTTAACATCTACTGTGATGTGCTCAAACTCGGGACCCAAGAGCATTTCCCTGGGGTCTATGGATTACTAATCCAGTAACCATACCAATGTGCCATTGCCTTCCTTAAACCCAAGATCTTTTGACTCGAGCTAAAGTGTTACCACTGAGGCAAAGCTGACAATCTAGAAAGTTGGTAAACACAGAATTCTGTTTATTGTGCATCGACCGATCAACCCATTATCAGAGTACATTAATTGATTTAACGGACCTCTGCACCCTTCCATAAAGCATAAACTGGACTTTAAAGATCTGTGTCTTAAACAGTGCCCAAGTTTCCTTATGAATACCAATGACACCTCACAGACTGAATCTCTGTAAATCCACACATTTACCATGGCCAATCCACCTAACCTGCGCATCTTTGAACTGTGGGAGAGCATCCAGGAGAAACTCATTCAGAATGTGGAAGGATGTGCAAACTGCAAACAATCACCAAAGGCTGGAATTAAACTCAGGTCACTGGAGCTCTGAGTCAGCAATGCTAATTGTTATGTCACTGTGCTGCCCAGAAGCAGAATTTATGATTTTAAAAAGAAAGGTCAACTTTCACTTCTCTGGTTTCAGTGTTGTTTTTGTGTCGTATTGTTACATTTTTCTTCATTAAAAAGAAAACTTGTACAGTGCCTGTCACAACCTCAGGATATTTGAAATCATCTTCCTCAAAATAGTGCCATGAGGTAATGGAAATAGTTGAATGGATAAATATTTGAAAAAGAAAAAAAGTGTAATAGGAAATTGGTAGCAGGACTATTGCAGCAAATCAGCAATGTTCTGGTAAGTGAAGCAACTTCTTATGTTATAACTCTAATAACATGTTCGTATTAATTTGGATAAATTGGCAGATATTGAAATCAATGGATATTAACAACATTGAGAACAGCACTTTGCAAAACTCCAGCTCCAAACAGGACAAATCAGCCAGTAAGAGATATTTGCTCTTATACTTACATCAGCAAGAAAGTTCAGATTGTCAAGGGTTAGCTTCTCAGTGCTGTCTTTAAAATATAATCTGAATTAGATTCTTCAAAAAATATTCTGTCAATCAGATATTGCATTTTTCGTATCTTTCAAATAAAGCCAGTTGCTATTTATTTTCTGTGATCCCATTAAATATGTGTATTTCATTACATCAACTCACTTTTGAAAAGAAATTGAAATGAGGATGTCACCTTGAATGAAAAAATTGACATGATGATTGTAAAATGTTAATGACACAGTCTTCATAATTGATTTAATCTCACTTGTGATGACAAGCGAGTTTATGGGGGTTTTAAAGAAAATTGGTTTCTCTAGGACTAGAATACAAAAGCATGGGTGTACTGCTGAGGCTTTATAAGACTCTGGTAAGACCACATTTGGAATATTGCAAGCAACTCTGGGCCCTAGAAGCTAAAGATGGACGTTCTGGCCTTGGAAAGGATCTAGAAGTGGTTCACTTGATTGATCCCGGGAATGAAAAGCTTGACGTATGAAGAGCTTTTGAAGACTCTGGGTCTGTATCGATAGAATTTAAAAGGATGAGGAGGGGATCTCTTGAAACTTACAGAATATTGAAAAGCCTGAATAGAGTGGACGTTAGTTTCCATTAGTGGGAGAGACAAGGATCCAAGGGCACAGCCTCAGAGAAAAGGGGCAACCCTTTTAAAACTGAAATGAGGAGGAATTTCTTCAGCCAGATGGTTGTAAGTCTATGGATTTCATTGCTACAGAAGGCTGCGGAGGGAAAGTCATTGAGTATATTTAAGATAAAGATAGTACATTCTTGATTCGTAACAGGATCAAAGGTTACAGGGAAGAGGCAAGAGAATGAGGTTGAGGAACATATTAGCCATGATTGAATGGAAAAGCAGATTCAATGGGCCAAATTTCCTAATTTTACTCCTGTATCTTATGGAAAATTGTATGAAGACAATATAATATGGATATACATTTTTGAAAGACAATCATGATGAATTTCAAAATATAGAAAAACTAGGCCCACAGAGCAACAGCACCTTGTTAAATTGTAAACGCTTGCAGGGCTGATATCAGTGAAGAGATGGGCAAGGTGTGTTAGGTGAGGTGAGCCAGCCCCAACTATAAGTGTTATAAATTTCAAGGTATCATAGATATTATCAGATCAGTGATATCAGCACCTACTTCATATGGAAATTGACTCTTACTGTCCTATATCAAGTTGTGTTGTAGTAAAGCCCAAAGCGCAACAATGAAACTGTCATAGGATCAGGTCCAGATTTCTGTGTCTTATGCATCTGTATTTCTTCAGTATATGCAGTCAGACCAAATTAACACTGGGCAAGTCAACTTGCGAGCTTCTTATTCCAAAATACGTAATTACACTCACCTCTACTGCTGGCACTGCCTCCCTTCCCCCCCACTCCCCCACCCCCAGTAAGGTTAATGAGAGTTTGTTGATATAAATTGGTATACAAATTCTGTATTATGTGACGTCAGGCACAAGTCAGCCTCATGGTTCCATGATGTTGAGTCCTGGCCTGCATTCAGGTAGGTGTGATATTACATTTGGTCTGAGTCTCCAAGTGGTGGAGAGGATAATCAGCCAGAGTTCCCAATCCTAATCATTATCCTGTGACCTGTGTAGGTGTTGGTTAAAGATTGGTTTGTCTGTAATATCCTGAAGTTGAATTGTATTCTGAATATCACTATTCTAGATTCACACTTGAAACTTGGTCACTTGTACATGACTCTGCTTTCAAGAAAATTTTAAGAATTTCAGGGGGAATGGAGATACCAAATCTGTGCCAGAATGAGCAAATGAACTGTCTGATGCTTAACCATAATGATTTTACCGCTAAAGAGATTCTTCTCTGTTAGTACAAGGTACAAAACAGTAAATCCTTAGGCCATATTTGTTCAGAAAGTATGACATTTTTAATGCAAAATGAGGGACCAGTAAAGCAAAGATCTAAGGCAAAATAACTATAGCCTGAAACATTGTTGGGATTGAAAAGGATAGCATCACAGTAACTTGGATGCTTTGAATTGTGAATAGAAATGTGCAGAACAGGTTTGTGATGTGCATAAGCATTATATAGTTTCTCAGCAAAACCACTCTTCCCATCAGCTGACTGTTATGTTGCAACTAATAACTAAATTTTGGAAGGCATTTCTCTTCCCTGTCATATAGCCAAGCAGAAATGTTTGATGTTGCAGACCATAGTACTTATTCCTTGATGGTACTGGGAAGGAAAATTGGATTCATTTTATAAAATTGTTTAATATTTGGAAGTATGACAGTGTCAAATTCATGGTTAGTTGACTGAAACGTTATTCAAGATCTGTTACCTGATGAGTTTTGGGCATGGTCAACCACAGCTTTGGATCCTTTGGGGATGATTTTGAGCCTACCTCTCCATCTGTGGGAAAGGGAGCATGTGCCCAAACTCCGGAGGGCATAATTCACGCCAGCAAGTTTTAAAGTTCTGATCTTCCTGGCCTCTGACCAGCAGAATAGCCTGAAATAAGCTGTGGACTGCAGAATGTTCATTTTCATACATTAGCATGTCATTAGCGAGGACTCTCTAGATATTGAGCTCACACAGAATTTCCAGCATGACATTGCACTGGTGCCTTTCACAACAGGTCTACAGAAGCATGAATCTGGTACCTCCATCTCTGAAGGGGTTCTCATAGGTGAGTGCTGCAGCCAGCATCCTTCACGGGTATGCACTGGTGTGATGACACCTGAGAGGGCTCAAAGGGGACAGACAGTTTCAATTCAGGACTGGAGGTGGTGGTCCCAGAATTGCCATTTCAGAGAAAGGGGTTGAAAAGGGTCACTTGTAGGCCTTCTCTTCCCTTCATGTCAGGGCACCTCTTGCGCTAAAGAGTTTGTGAAAGTTGGCAGTAGTGATCACAATTCGGATAGATTTAGTGTTACTCTGGAAAAGGACAGATAAAGGAGGAATAAAACTTTTGAACTGGAGGAAAGCAAATTTTATAAGCATGAGAAAGGACTTGGCAGAGGTGACCTGGGCAGCCAGAGGCTAGAGGATAAATTAGTGAAAAACTGATGGGAAGCACTAAAAAGTGAGATCTTAAATGTGTAAAATAGATATGTCCCCTTTAAAAATAAGAGTGGTACTGCCAAATCTCAACCCATCCTGGTTGTCTAGAAGAATACAGAAGAATATCAAGCAGAAAAATAAAGGGTACAATAGGCACAAAGAACTAAGCACTGCAGATAGCCTAAATGAATATAGGAAGTATATAGGATGAAATAAAAAAGGAAATAAATAAATCCAAGAGTGGGCATGAAAAATGATCAGCAAGTAAAGTTAAAGAAAACCCCAAAATGTTTTACCAACATATTAATTGTGAAAGATTAGTTAAGGGAAAAGTGAGACTTATCAAAGATAAAGAAGGGAATTTGTGTGTAGATATAAAGGCTGTGGGAAGGGTTTTAAATGAATATTTTGTCTGTGTTTACAAAAGAAAGGGATGATGCAGATTTAGTGATCCAGGAGGAACACTGTGAGATATTGGATGGGATAATCATAAAGAGAGAGGGACTAGTCGAACAGTTAGAATACTTAAAAGTTGATAAGTCATCAGGACCAGATGAACTGTTTCCAAGGTTACTGATGAGATCAGGGAGGAGATAGGAGATGCTCTGAGGATGATTTCCATTTCAGTTGATGAGGATCAGCATGAATTTATTTTGTGAAGTTACCCTATTTGATAAGAACCTTGACAGTTTGGTTCTTATGAGTTTCATGCCCAATACTAACTGGGGGAAAACCAATCTCCGCTAACACAGAAGTCATTAAGTTAATGGCTATTCATTGCTTTCAGTACCAACAATCTTGTTATGTACTTTTTCCTGTCACACAGCGCAATCCAGTTATCTTCTCCTGTAATAAAAAATACTTGCTTTTCTACGGAATTCCTCTCAATACTGTGCCTGAGCAACAGGTGAGAATTATTATGATTTGATTGTTTTGTTGGAAATCTGAAGCAGCATATGGTGGCAATGCATAGCTGATCATCTGAAAGGAGAATAGGCAGATTACCATTTTAGGTACAAAGAACAAAGAGCAACACAGCACAGGAAACAGGCCCTTCGGCCCAACGAGCCCGCGCCGCCGTCCTAACGTCTTAATGACATATCCATGACTTTAGGCTATGCCTATTGTGGAAGATTCCCATATAGGGACCAATATAGGGACAATTTGTTACCCAATCAGCCTAAGAGCACATTTTTGGGATGTGGGAGGAAACCGGAGCACCCGGAGAAAACCCACGCAACCACGGGGAGAATGCGCAAACTCCCGCAGACACAGGCCCAAATCTATGTGTCTGCACAGCAACAGCGATAGTCTCTGAGCTGTCATGTTGCCCATCAGATGGTCCAGTTTAAGCATACACTAACGACTTGAAGCACTAGGCCACTCCTGAAGCAACATCCAAGAGCAGCCCTCGCACGACCTGCCGAATGCATGCACCTTGTTGGTCAACAAGGTGGACCGTATTGCCTGTGGAAACAAATAAGATATTTAGACAGTCCTGCTATATCCCTCTATCTGCAGACCACTCATGTGGTTGTCCAAGAGACCCTTAAACAACCCTAGCGTGCCTGCTCCCACCACCTTACTCGGCAGTGCATTCCACACCCCCACTACTCTTTGTGTGAAAAACTGCCCTCTAATATTCGTCTTATACATAGCCCCCCTCACCCTAAGGCCATGACCCCTGGTTCTATCCACTTCTAATGGTGGAAAAAGCTTACCACCATTTACTCTATCTATACCCCTTATAATCTTACATACCTCTAATAGATCCCCTCTCAGCCGACGTCTTTCAGGGGAAAACATCCCCAGTGTGTTCAATCTTTCCTCGTAAGACAGCCCTTCCATACCAGGCAGCATCCTGGTAAATCTCCTCTGCACTCTCTCCAAGGCCTCCACATCCTTCCGGTAGTACAGCGACCAGAACTGGACGCAGTACTCTAAGTGAGGCCTAACCAACGTTCTATACACTTGCAACATCAGACTCCTGCTCTTGTATTCTATACCCCTTCCTATGAAGGCTAACATACCATACGCTTTCTTTATCACATTCTCCACCTGTACTGACACCTTCAGAGACTTGTGAACCTGCACCCCCAGGTCTCTCTGCGTCTCTATACTCCGGATAGTTTTACCTTTTATCCTATAACTCCCCTCTACATTATTCCGGCCAAAATGCATCACCTCGCATTTATCCGGATTAAATTCCATTTGCCATCTATCTGCCCAATCTACCAGCCTATCTATGTCCTGTTGTATTGCCTGGCACTGCTCCTCAGTCCCCGCCAATCCAAGCATCTTAGTGTCATCAGCAAATTTGCTGATCACACCACCTACCCCCTCTTCCAAGTCATTTATATAAACCACAAATAGAAGAGGTCCTAGTACTGAGCCCTGTGGCACACCACTAGTGACAGACCTCCAGTTGGAAAAAGAGCCTTCCACTACTACCCGCTGTCTCCTCCTCCCAAGCCAGTTCTCAACCCATCTACATACCTGGCCCTGTATCCCATGCGCCTTAACCTTTTCTATCAGCCTACCATGAGGAACCTTGTCAAACGCCTTACTGAAATCCATGTAGACGACATCAACGGCTTGTCCTTCATCAACGTTTTTGTCACCTCTTCAAAAAATTCCACTAGATTCATAAGGCACGACCTCCCCTTAACGAAGCCATGCTGCGTATCCCTGATCAGATCGCAGCGCTCCAGATGCTCATACATCCTGTCCCTGAGGATCCTCTCCATTAGCTTACCTATAACTGAAGTCAAGCTCACCGGCCTATAGTTCCCTGGGTTATCCCTCTGACCCGTTTTAAACAACGGTACTACATTTGCTATCCTCCAGTCCTCTGGGACCTCACCTGTGTCCAAAGAAGAGACAAAGATTTGCGTCAGAGGCCCAGCAAGGTCATCTCTCACCTCCCTTAGCAGCCTGGGGTAAATGCCATCAGGCCCCGGAGCTTTATAAGTCTTTATGCTGCCTAAAAGCCCCAACACCTCTTCCCTCGTAATGATTATTTCCTTTAACGGGTCCTCAAATTTCTCAAAGCCGGCACCAGACATCAGGCCCCTCTCCCGCGTGAATACCGACGCAAAGTATTCATTCAGGATCTCCCCCATTCCCTCAGGCTCTAAGCATAGTTCCCCTCCTCTGTCCCTGAGAGGTCCAATCTTCCCTCTAACCATCCTTTTGCTCCTTACATAGGAGTAAAATGCCTTAGGATTTTCCTTAATCCTACCTGCCAAAGCCATTTCGTGGTCCCTTTTTGCCTTTCTGACACCCCTTTTAAGATCCCATCTACACCCTCTATATTCTTCCAGCGCTGTCTCTGTCCCCAGTTGCCTAGATCTAACGTACGCCTCCCGCTTCTTCCTGACCAAGTCCTCAATATCCCTAGTAACCCACGGTTGTCTAATCCTACCTTTCCCATCCTTCATCCTTACAGGCACGTGTCTTTCCTGCAAAGATTTTAGTTTTCCCTTGAAAGACTCCCACATGTACAGCATCGACCTACCCTCGAACAGCTTGTCCCAGTCGGTATCCTTAAGATCCTGCCTAATTTGGCTGTATCTAGCCCTCCCCCAGTTTAACACCCTCCCCTTAAGGCTGGCTTCATCTTTTTCCATTAATATCCTAAAGCAGACAGAGTTGTGGTCACTATTTGACACATGCTCTCCTACTACAACGTCAACCACCTGCCCTGGCTCATTCCCCAGAACCAAATCCAGTATAGCCCCCTCTCTAGTCGGGCTATCCACATACTGCTCCAAGGACCCTTCCAAAACACACTGTACAAATTCCTCCCCGTCCGCACCTTCCGCTCTGGGCACCTTCCAATCTACCCCAGGGAAATTGAAATCTCCCACTACAACCACCCTATTCTTCCTACACTTATCTAAAATGTCCTTGCATATCCCTTCTTCCACGGCCCGCGGGCTGTTGGGCGGTCTGTAGTACACACCCAACATAGTAACCTCTCCCTTCCTATTCCTCAACTCCACCCATAGCGACTCAATTCCTAAATCATCCATACTACCCTCCCTCTGCACTGCTATGATGTGATCCTTAACTAATAACGCCACTCCCCCTCCTCTCTTCAAACCACCTCTGTCATGCCTAAAATACCCTGGAATATTCAATTGCCAGTCCTGCCCCTCCTTTAACCACGTCTCAGTCACCGCCACCACTTCTAACTTCCTCGTGAACATTATTACCTTCAGTTCATCTGTTTTGCCAGTCACACTCCTCACATTAAAACACATGCACTGAAGACCCTCAGGCCCTCTCTGATCCTCCTTCCTACCCTCTGGACTTACCCTGTCACCCATCTCTCTCCCACTCCCAGTTCCCTCTGTCTCCCCACCCCCCCCTCCATATTAGTTTAAACCCTGCCGAAACACTCCAGCTAACCTCCCAGCTAAAATATGGGTGCCCTTCCCAGACAACTGTTCCCCGTCCCTCTTGTATAGATGCCCCTCCCTCATGAAGACTTCCCAATGGTCTATGAATCTGAAACCCTCTGCCCTACACCAATCCCTCAACCACGCATTTAGTTGGAGTACCTCATTATTCCTAACCCTATCAGTCCCGGGCATCGGCAGCAGCCCAGAGAATGCCACCCTGGAGGCCTACACTTCAGCCGAGCCCCCAACTCCCTGAAATGCCTACGTATGTCCCCCCTGCACTTTGTTCCTACATCCTTCTCTCCTACGTGAACTATTACATCAGCCTTAGACCCTCCACCCTTCAAAATTCCCTCTACCCTCTCTGAAACATCCTGGACCCCTGCTCCAGGGAGGCAGACTACCATCCTGGAGTCCCGCATTTGCCCACAGAACCGCCTGTCGATCCCTTTGACCTTCCCATCCCCCACCACTATCTCACATCCCGCATTCCTGCCGTCTTCCGGGGCATTCTGATCCCCCTCCCTTGCCCTCTCTACTTCAGCTTTTGCCCTACCCTTGATATTCTGGGATGCCTCCTCTGAGGTGATCTTAATGCCGTGACTCCTTTTCTTTTTCCATTTACTATCTGTAACCCACCCATCCCTCCTCCTAGGCCCTGGGGTCCTCTCAGGACAATGGTCCCTGTTCATTATCCCCTCATTCTCTCTGACTAAAAACATATCTTTCAATCTCAACTCCAGCTGCCTCACGCAAGCCCTCAAACGTTGCAACTCTAAACACTTTGTGCATATGTGGGCTTTCGGGAGACGTGCTGCCTCCAAGAATGTCCACATATGGCAACGAACACAGTGGACACGTTTATGCATGGACCCTGCCATTTTCTAGACCCTCTTTAGAGGTATGGGCTCTAGAGGTTTGGTGGGACAGGAATCCAGTAACTTACTGCGTCCAAGCCTGCGCTCGCCCAGGCCCAGTGAGCTTAAGCCCTTACAGTTCTCACTCTGCTCCCCGCCTCACTCCACTGCCCGCTCCCGACGCTGCCCGCTGTCTACCTTGGCCTTCTTTATATAATGCCGCGCTTCCTTCCCAGCAGCCCCCACGCCTATCTCCCGCTACGGAGCGCCAAAATAAACAACAAACCCTCGCGACCTAAAACTATTGTTAAAGACAGAATTCAAAATTCAGTAGACTCACCAGCAAGCAGCCACTCTTCAAATTCACAGTTCCGGAGAACAGTGAGATATAAATCTTTCATTCCAATTTGGGCCAGTGAGGGCCTTAAGTGGCCAATTAATAGCCACTCTCTGGTATAATAACTCAGGAAGCCGACTGGAAAACGAACGATGCTTTAGTATTCTTAAATCAGAAGTTAAACCACAATCTTGTGGTGCATATAAAGGAGTCCCTTTGGAAAAAAAGATCACTGGATCCCTCAGGGGTCCATCTTATCAAGGCCTCTGGAAATGAGTTCTATCTGGGTAGGCAATTGCCTATTAGCACAAGAAATCGTATTTCACATGTCCCACAAGGAGACCAATCAAGAATTCATCATGTTAGCCATGAGAATTGTCATATTAATATTGTAAAATTACACTATGTGATAAGAACCTTGTCAAAAGAGTCTGAGGGTTCCTCCTCATTTCTAAGGCCTCAGGGCCATCTTTGTCTTTTGGCCCGTGGCCTTCTTTCCATTGCATACTCAGTTTTGTCAAGAGGAGTATACGAAACAGGTACCTGTCTTCCTCAATGAATGTTGAAGTGTCAGTGTAGGTAGCTTGTCCTTGGCAATGGCCTCTGACTGTCACTCCATTGTTCCATTTCTGAGGCAAAGTCCTCATAGACTTTTCTTGAGCCTATTGTGGGCTGAGTTTCTTGCCTGACCATCAATATGCAAAGTGCCAGCGATTGCATGTCTGTTGCAGTCATTGTTTCTGTTGTAAGTTGCCAATCGAGGATGTTGTCAATATGTTTCTTCATTGTCTTGCCTCCGGTTCTTACAGTCAATGACACTGGTCCAGTTCTTGAAAAGACAATGCCTATGGTCCACTGGGTGCCTCTCTGAAAATTTGCATTCGTGAACAATGCCTCCTGGTTTAAAAACCGTATTGGCTTACATCCATCATGACCCCTTTTTTTTGACTTCTTGCTTTTCCTTGATTTTCACACTTGGATTCAGGAAGGTGAGGCTGAATCACGTTCCAAGTCATCTGCCCATCAGGAGTCTCATTGGGGCTAAATGCGCTTCATGTGCAGTGTTGGCCTGCAGCTAAAAAGGAAGATGTCAACTTTGTATCTATGGAGAGCTTAGTGTGTTTTCTCATGCCACTTTAAAGCACTTTGACTACTTGGCCAGCCAAACCATTTGAAGTTAAGTGATAGGGTGCCATGCAAATGTGCCTTATTCCATTTGTGGTCACAAATGTTTTGAAGTCTCCACTGATAAATGGGGTTGTTTGTGCGTTATGAGGACAGTATATTATGTGTGCTGAAAGACTGCCTGAATCTTTCTGTGGTGTTAGGAAAGGTGATAGAGGCCAAATGGTGCATCTCAATCCACTTAGAGTGGGCATTAATCAATGTTAGGAACATAGAGGTCATAAGTGGCCCTGCGAAGTCCACATGCACTCGTACCCAGGATCAAGGTTGATGTGTAATGTTTTGGAGAACTTCTTCCTTCTCTGCTGTATGACATAAGATTCCAGTGTTCAAAGACTCAAGCAGTGAGAGGCTCAATGATCAGAATCACAAACAGGTGCATATCAAGGCATTCATCTGCATTGCAGTGTTGCACATTGACCAAAGTGTCGCCACCACCGTTCGAAAGGCTGTGTAAATCTTGCAGACAATATTGGCTATCATGTGCCCACTACTTCAGTTACCACATTTCAGGTATCACAGAATGCACTTTGTGCAGTAAGCAGAAGTATATGGAAGCGAGGAATGTTGGTGCCCACATTGGAAACTGGACCATTGGTCAGAATGAATGGTATGCAAGTTCTTTCAAAGGGCTGTTGTTGGAATTATGGGCTCCTCTCCTCAGCTAAGATGCCCTTAGCTGCATGAATGCTATAGCATGCAATTCACATATGTAGGGTTGGAATTCTGATGTTGTATAACTATCAGCATTGTGGGCATGGTTTCATTATGGATAATTTTGTGATATGCATCCCTCATCGATGATTATTGGTGTTTGTATGTGGGACCAGGTTGTGAATGACTTATTACCATGTTAGTTTACATATGGTGAAGCCTGTGGTTATGATGGTGAGGGTTTCAGTATATGAATGTGACTTAATCCAACTCATTAATGTTTATTATCTCAATTTTGGGGGCGCGCAGTCTCTTGAATAACTGTGGAATGAATGTACAAATTTAGTTGGATGGGAATATGTCACCAGGACTGGCTAATGGAAACTGTGATATCAGAAAACCTTATGAGAATCTCTTTTGCACAGGAACCCATCTGATGATGATCCACTCCTACATAGAGTCATCCTTAGCTTTATGGCCATGCCACTCAGCTGCTGTGCCATTGATGGTCTCCTTATCCTCATCCATTTTGGAATTTTCTGAATGGACAAGGACTTCTTCCTCCTTCTCCTTATCACCCTCATTTTCCTCCTCCTCCAAGATTGGAGCTCTGATATGGCATCATCATCATCACTTTGTATCTCACTCCACTGAATAATATTACACAGCATGTAGCACAGCACCACTATTTATGATATCCTTGCTGGAGCACACTGCAGAGGTCCTCTTGGGTGAGGTAGCTGAAGCACATTTTTAAAATGCTAATTGTCAGCGGAATAGTCCTCCTGGTAACGACATGATTTCTATTGTAGTTGTGCTCTGCCTCTGTTTGTGGGCTTGTCAAGAGATTCATTATCCAAGTTCTTCAGGGGTAGCCCTCGTTTCCCAGGAACCAACCACAAGTCTATGTTGATAGCTGAAATAGCTGAGAGAGTTGGGAACTGCTTAGTCTGTATGAGTCATGATAGCTACCAGGAAACCTTGAGGGAAGGTGTTGTAATCACAAACTATGTGTACATTAATTAACTGGAAGGACTTTTGGTTGGTAAAGCTGGTCACATTTTGATATGGGGGCAATCAGAAACACCCTTTACCTGAGGTGCCTGCTAATTGGACAAAGGCTAAGGCTTTCTGCATCTGAGATGCCAAATCTGTGAGGAAGTTAATGTGCTTTCCCACATGACCAACCAGTATATTAGTTACAGTGTTAATGCATCTTTGTTTAAGTTTATTTATTAGTGCCACAAGTAGACTTACATTAAAACTGCAATGAAGTTACTGTGAAAATCCCCTAGTCGCCACATTCTGGGCCCTGTTCGGGTATACTGAGAGAGAATTTAGCACGGCCAATGCATCTAATAGCAAATCTTTTGGACTGTTGCGTGGAAAAATTACTGGGGAGCTGTTTATATTATTACAGGGGAGGAAACTAGAGCTCCAAGAGGAAACCCACAAAGACATGGGGAGAACACACAAATAGTGACCCAGGCCGGAAATCAAATCCAGGTCCCTGGTACTGTGAGCCAGCAGTGGTTAACCACTGCACCATTGTGCCATCATGACTGGGATGTACTAGACATGTGTCTTGATGAACCCTGGGATGATTCTGAGGCATAAGGGTTGAGGGCAACGTTTATCTTTACTGCAACTGGCAGGGCATTGGGGGTCAATGGACTGCAGCTCAGGTTGCTGATGGAGGTTGGATGTACAAGATACCCTTCCACAGGTAGTATCTAATTATCCTGCTTTTCTTTCTTCCTGGTGAACAGCAAGCAGCCTCTTCCGCCTGACCTTCTGCCCCAGCTATGACCTCCGGCTGGTCAGAGTGACTGTCTTTTGTTGCCTCTATGTGTGAGGATACCATACCCATATATTTTTTAAAAGTTTGTTTATTTTAAAAGTTTATTTATTAGTAAGAAGTAAGGCTAACATTAACACTGCAATGACGTTAGTGTGAAATTCCCCTAGTCAAAGAACAAAGAACAAAACAGCACGGGAAACAGGCCCTTCGGCCCAACGAGCCCGCGTCGCCACCCCGATGTTCCCACCTTTACCCGTGATCCCTGTCTATGTTCGTAGATCTATGGATTAAATACCAAATTTGAGACAAGTTAGGGAGAATTTGTTTTGCCAATTAGCCTAAGAGCACATCTTTGGGATGTGGGTGGAAACCGGAGCACCTGGAGAAAACCCACGCAAGCACGGGGAGAATGCGCAAACTCCCACAGACAAAGGCCCAAATCCATGTATCTGCACAGCACAGCGATAGTCACTGAGCTGTCGTGTTGCCCATCAAATGGTCCAGGTCAAGCGTACACTAACGACATGAAGCACTCTCAAAAAAATCCAAGAGCAGCCCTCTCACAACCCATCACATGTATGCCCCTCGTTAGACAACAAGGTGGACCAAAGCACCTGTAGGATTAAAACAAGTACATCAATATCATCATCTATTTACACACTTCCCAGGGACTCCCAAGGCTAATGATCCTATTTTAAATCAGTTTTCTATATCCCTCCATTCCCATTCTGTTCATGTGCCCATCTAAGTATTTTTTAAATAACTCCAGAGTACCTGCCTCCACCACTTTACTTGGCAGCGCATTCCATACCCCCACCAACCTCTGTGTGAAAAAACTCCCTCTAGCATCCAAATTATACCTTACCCCCTTCACCCTAAGCCCGTGACTCCTCGTGCTATTCGAGTCCATCCTAGGAAAAAGCTTAACCCTGTTTACTCTAATAAATACCCCTCATAATCTTGTACACCTCTATTAGATCTCCTCTAAGTCTACGTCTTTCTAAGGAAAACAGTCCTAATTTGCCTAACCTCTCCTCGTAACTCAGACCTTCCATACCAGGCAGCATCCTGGTAAACCTCCTCTGCACTCTCTCCAAAGTCTCCACGTCCTTCCGGTAGTAAGGCGACCAGAACTGGATGCAGTATTCCAAATGAGGTCTAACCAGCGTTTTATACAACTGCAACATTAAAGGCCAGCTCTTGTACTCTATACCCCTTCCTATAAAGGCTAGCATACTATATGCTTTCTTCGCAACCTTCTTCACTTGCTCTGCCACCTTCAGAGACTTGTTCACCTGCACCCCCAGGTCCCTCTACATTTTCATACTCCTAATAGGTCTATCCTTTATCATATACCTCCTCTCTACATTCTTTCTCCCGAAATGCATCACCTCACATTTATCAGGATTAAATTCTATCTGCCATCTATCTGCCCAAGCTGCCAGCCTATCTATGTCCTGTTGCATCATCTGACAATGCTCCTCACTATCAGCAAGTCCAGCCATCTTTGTATCGTCTGCAAACTTGCTGATCACTCCACTTACTCCCTCTTCCAAGTCATTTATATACATTACAAATAGAAGAGGTCCCAGTACCGAGCCCTGCGGCACACCACTAGTGACTGACCTCCAGCTAGAAAAACTATTACTCTCTGTCTCCTATTACTAAGCCAGTTACTTATCCATCTAGCTACCTGTCCTTGTATTCCATGAGCCTTGACCTTCTCAACTAACCTCCCATTAGGGACTTTGTCAAACGCCTTACTAAAATCCATATAGACGACATCAACGGTTCGCCCTTCGTCCACCGTTTTCGTCACCTCCTCAAAAAATTCTACCAGGTTTGTAAGGCACGACCTCCCCTTAACAAATCCATGCTGCATATCCCTAATCAGATCGCAACGCTCTAAGTGCCTATACATCCTATCTCTAAGAATCCCCTCCAACAGCTCATATTCCCACTCTGTTCATGTGCCCATCTAAGTATTTCTTAAATAACTCCAGAGTGCCTGCCTCCACCACTTTACTTGGCAGCACATTCCATACCCCCACAACCCTCTGTGTGAAAAAAAAAGGAACACTTCACGAATTTGCGTGTCATCCTTGCACAGGAGCCATGCTAATCTCCTCTGTATCGTTCCAATTTTTTAGTATATGTGCTGCATTTGAAATATGTTTGATTTCAATCTTGAATTGAAAATTTTCAACAATTCGTCACAGTCACGCAAGTATTTATTATGGTCATCACACTGAGGCACCTGTTCGGGTCAATGCACCTAATCAGCATGTCTTTCAGACCATGGGAGAAAACTGAAAATGCACAGACATAGACAGAATGTGCAAACTCCACACTAACAGTAACCTAAGCTGGGAATCAAATCCAGGTCCCTGACAATGTGAGACAGCAGTGCTAACCACTGTGCTGCCCCTTCCATACTCCTTCACATTGAGTACTATGTTCCCTTCTCTGCACAGTGTGCATCTGGGTGCACAAGTCAGTAAGGACAAATGTAATTGCCCTGCAATACTAGGAACTCCATCTTCTTGCTCCCTTGGGTCAAGGGAAGTCAGTTGGATTTTTATTTACCACTTCTGGGGCTGTGAATAAAATTTTAAAGCAAATTGCACAGGAATACCCTACCTTTCTAAAGCTGTTCTCTGACTATCCAAAGAAAACACTGAATTCAAATTGTTCTTACCAGGTCTACTTTGCAAACTAAAGGATCCACAATGCTAGGCCTCAAAAATCAGACTAAAGTGAAGGCAGCTGATGATTTAAATAGTCAGTTGTCTCCGTAAAACATGCATGTGAGAAACCTGCCCAGTCTCCATTCCACATCCTACCCTGTGAATATGGGAAGTGCCATTTTCGGGATAGGACTAAGATTTTTGGATTTTATTACGTTTATTATTTTTATTACTTTCACAATAGGTTCTCCGTTGTTGTCAAGGTCTTTCAGTATTGTGATGGGCTCTCAATCAGTCATTTATCCTTTAGCAAGTAGTTACTACAGCACCCAAGGATTTCAAATAGTGCATGTATAATTAAAGATTACCTTCACTAATCTATGCATTGCTTAAAGAAAAATTCACACCTCCCCCCCAGCCCCCCACACTATCAGTGTGGAGTTTGCACATTCTCCCCATGTCCGTGCATCTTCAGTTTTCTCCCGTGGTCTGAAAGACATGCTGATTAGGTGCATTGACCTGAACAGGTGCCACAGTGTGGCGACTAGGGGAATTTCACAGTAATGTCGTTGCAGTGTTAATGTTAGCCTTACATCTTACTAATAAATAAATAGAGTATTTCTTGGCAGCATGAGGCAGCATGCTTTTGGCTAGCAGTGGGATCTTCTGGTCCCACTGTTGTCAATGGGATTTTCATTGACTCCACTCCCCATCACTGGGAAATCCGCCGCAGAGGTGCACTGTCGTGAGATTGGAAGATCACGCATTGGGAAGAGGGGAAAATCACCCCAAAGTTACAACACCTTTCAGAATTTGATACTCAAACCAATTAATGGTGCAGGCTATTAATGTAGTCCACAGGCTTTCAGACTAGGATCTATGGGACTTTAGATTTGACAGTGGTCCCCAAGGAAACAGTCATTAGACATTCATTCTTCTTGGACCAACATTTCCTCCTCCTTATAGTCCCTCGAGACTGGTGAGTGGGATCTGTGATCACTGATAAGTCTAATGCACAATTTGCAGACTGTGCTAGATACAAGATGGGTGATGCTTGAAGCACCAGATAGATAAGTTATTTGGAAGTTTGTGTTCTCTCTGGTGCCT
Organism: Sphyrna mokarran; assembly: GCA_024679065.1. Lineage (NCBI taxonomy): Eukaryota > Metazoa > Chordata > Chondrichthyes > Carcharhiniformes > Carcharhinidae > Sphyrna > Sphyrna mokarran. The sequence goes on from JAGIQG010000028.1 coordinate 29,575,139, forward strand.
TGACTTATATCTGCACGTTCCCAGCACGGTCCCTGAATGTGTTCAGTGCCTTCTATAGAATTTACAGAATCCCTACAGTTCTGAACGAAACCATTCAGCCCAACAAATCTATACCAACTCTCCAAAAGGACTTCTTACCTTGGGCCCAGCCACATCGCCCTTTCCCCACAACCTTAGCTAATCCCTCTAACTTACACATTTTTGGACACAAAGGGGCAATTTAGCATAGCCTGCACATTTCTGGACTGTGGGAGGAAACCAAAGCACCTAGAGGAAATCCACAGACAGAGAGAGAACTCCACACAGACAGTCACTCAAGACTGGAATCAAATCCGGATCTGTGGAGCTATAATGCAGCAAAGCTAATCACTGTGACTTAAATCTCTTAAAAGAGATTTAAGTCACTTCCTTGCCTTCCTGAATTAACCTTTTTCATTATGGCCAGTCACAGCCTTGGGACTTTTATGAGTCAGTGTGGCTATTTAGCCTCTTAAGCAATATTTTGAAGACATCCCTATATGTTTTGTATTGTCCTTCTGAAAATCTCCGCTGCGACCAATTTCTAAATGGAGCCTCGCCAGCGCATACACTACACAACTGTAGTCTCTGAAGGATTCTGTTTCTGTTTGTATTTCCTGGCATCTTATTCAGTTTACACCAGGTCTTTGACTTGTCTATCACCAGATGATTTTCTTGCATATTTTATGATGGATGAGAGATGCAAGTGTGAAAGCACTTCTTCCAGATAATCTAGTAACTATTGGAGTACAAATTTTGACTTTCAACACATGAAGACTGTAACACAGCCTAACTTTAATAAGTTATGCAGAATGTTCCTGGGTTCCCTTCTTGTTGTGTGCTGAATTATTCCAATCATTTGCAGTGATATTAGAGGCATTAAAATTTCTCTGAGTTGGAAACTCTGAGCTCTGATGAAATATTTCATTTTAAACCTCTATTTCAGCTGCCAGTATATGTGTAAGAAGAAAGCTAGCAATATATCACAGGATTCAGGAGAGTGTGATGATTCACTTCTAGTCACAGACCAGGATTCATTGGCAATTAATGGGATATTACAATACTTGGATGATGACATACCACTTCTATCAGTTGAGGAAGAAGCAGGTATCTCTTTTCTTCCTAGAGATTAATTTATAATGAAACTCTTGTTTTGCAACATGCATGCGATTAAAATATACAAAGCATAATACAATGATGAAGTAAGGAATATATTAATATAATATCTCGTGCGTAGAAATTTCTTGAAGTGCTTCACTCAATGATGGTGTGCATTGATTGTTCTGTCAGCAAATACAATCGCCATTCAGTACCAATAACGTCCCACAAACTGGCCAGTTTATCCAGTTGTTTGTTAGTGCTATTGGTTGAAGAAGAAGTGATGGCCAGGACACTGGGAAAATTCCTGTTTCTCCCGCTTTGCAGCATATTAAAATTGTTGGAGACATTTGTGGAGTTTGCAAGTTCTCCTTATGTCTGTGTGGGTTTTCTCTGGATGCTCCAGCTTCTTCTCATAGCACTAAGATCAACAGGTTAGGTGGATTGGCCATGTAAATTGTCCCTTAGTGTCCTAAGATGTGTCAGATGGATGAGTTAACAGGATTAGTTTGTGGGGTTACAGGAATAGGATCAGGGTGGAGTGCTCTGTTGGAATGTTGATAGAGACTCAATGGACCGAATGGCCTCCTGCACTGGAGGCATTCTGTGATATCTTAGCAAATTAAAATCTATTACATGATTCCCATTTAACAGAAATGTTTGTGAAGACATTACGGCAAGTTCACGGGTTTCTTGTCAGAAATAGTGTATCATTTTCATCATATTAATCTTTTTAGTCTTTGTGAAAGGACACGTTACAGCTAATGAAAAGAATAGATTATTTTACGGCATGATTCCTTGCAGCATCCTTGCAAATAAATTATTTTAAAAAACGTAAAGTTTTGCCAGATATATTTTCACATATATACATCTATTAAAATAATACATTACTTCTTTTCTAAAGCTTCCTTGGACAATGGGGATGTCCCTTTGGTGTCACTGGTGCCGGAGGCATTTCCATTGGAAGATGAAAGACATAACCGTGGTCAACTGATAGCCCGACTGCAGGACGTACTTTACCATTTTGTTGTACTTCCTGCGGTCAAAAATAAATGGATTATTTTAGGTAAGAATTTTCATAGGTCATTGTTGAACTATTGACATTATTTCAATCCAAGAGATCAGAACATTAGCAAGCATCAGAGGAAAATAGTGATCTTAAACACTTGAAGAAACAGTATGCATGTTATCAGTATTCAGTTGTCAACATGAGTGTATGAAAAGAAAACAAGCTTGCATTTATGTTGTGCCTTCCATGGCCTCAGGATGTCCCAAAGCACTTTACAAACAATTAAGGTACTTTTATTGAAGTGACGTCACATTGTAATATAGAAATTGCTATAAGAATTATTTTTATTTCACACCTTTAATGTAGTAAAACATCCCAAAGCGCTCCATAGAGACCTATAACTTCCTGATTCTGTAATGTCGCATTTAGGGGATGCCCCAGGGATGTACTGGAAAATCCCTCTAGGAGGTTTCCATGGGCTAATTTCCCCTAGATAATTGTGCTGAGCTGGGAACTATCTGACAAAGAGATTTAAGTCATTAGCTTCAAACATTCCTGCCAGTTTTAATAGTTACATTGGAAGACTTAGAAGGAAAAGATGCCTTCAGAGTAGCTATTTCAAACACCTGGACCAGGCTCCACATGGGAGACTGCCCCCAAATCCGTGAGCACTCAGAGGACACCTCCAGCTCCAAACAGGCAATCTTCTGACCCAACTGGAGCCAATACTGGATCTCCCTCCCAGAGCCAACTCCAACTCCCACCCCCTCACAGCTCAACTTCTCTCTTGATCCAACCAACCAGCTCCCCTCCACCCCAACTTCCCTCAAGGACTAACTGTGACACTCTGCTATTCCCTCCTCTTAATCCAACTCCAGAATCCTCCTCTGGGTCTGACTCAACCATCCCAGTTTTCCTCCACCCCCATATTCCCCAGTTCACCCCCATTCCATCTCGTTGACCCCTCCCGCCCACCCATCCACTAGTCTTCTCCTGTTATGATTCTACCCCCTCATTCCAACTTCATTTCCTTACAAGTCTCCCATCATTTCGACTCCGTTCACCCTCCCCTTTCTAACTGCACCTCTGTTGGCCTAGTCTCACCACCATTCCAATTTCAACAAGGGGAATTGCCTCCAAAATGGTAGTCCACCACTTATTGCCATTCCAAGGAATTTACAGGCTATCATAAAATAAGATATAACACAGCCTCATAAGGAGAAATGGGAATAGTTGGCTAAAGGCATGGCCAACCATGGCGCGTTGTCTCCTGATACCAAGGAAAATGTTGTAGATTGGCCAGAGAATCATGGCACAAGGCCCTATTTAACTGGGTGTTAGTGTAGGTCAGTGAATACTAGCAGTTGGTGGAAATTAGCAGTTTTAGATTATTTCAATTTACAGAGCATACAGTGTGAAAAGAGGATGGAATCTGTAGTGAGAAAGCGGAGTTTGGAGTGGGGACCAAAGACAGTGGCTTCAGTCTTTCCAATATTAAATTGGAAGAAATGTCTGATTATCTGATATTGGATGTTAGATAAGCAGTCCAATAGTTTAGAGTGTTCAAACAAGGTAGGGTTACCACAGACACACTAATAGAAACTAACAGTGTTTGTGGATGACATTATTTAGGGACATTATGTCGATGAGAAAAATGAAAGGCTAAAGGATCATTGGAACACCAGAGGTAACAGATGTGAGAGTGGGGAAAGAAACAATTGTAGTAAATATATGGCTAGGAATAGATAGATAAGAATGCATTAGGTCCTGACATTACACTATGATCTTGTCAGATCTGGTGACCAGTTGTCTGCCAAATGCATTCATGTCTGTGTCCTTTGGATTTATGGGAGCAGCGATGAGAGCCGCAGCAAAGGCAATGAACAGGAACCACCTGTCACAAAATGATAAAGCACTATTTGATTAGATTTATTGTCACATATATTTGTATACAGTGAAAAATATTATTTCTTGTGCGCTATACAGACAAAGTATACCATTCATAGAGAAGGAAACGAGAGAGTGCAGAATGTCATGTTACAGTGATAGCTGAGATGTAGAAAAAAAATCAACTTAATGCAAGGTAGATCCATTCAAAAGTCTGATGGCTTTCCTTGAGTCAATTGTATGTGACCTCAGACTTTTGTTTCTTTTTCCCAACAGAAGAAGTGGAAGAGAGAATGTCCAAGATGCGTGGGGTTCTTAATTTTGCTGTCTGCTTTGCCAAGGCAGCAGGAAGTGTAGACAGAGTCAACGGATGGAAGGCTGATTTGCATGATAGATTGGCTACATTTGCAATATTTTGTAGTTTCTTGCGGTCTTGGGCAGAGCAGGAACCATACCAAGCTGTGATACAACCAGAAAGAATGCTTTCTATGGTACATCTGTAAAAGTTGGTGAAAGTCATAGCTGACATGCCAAATTTCCTTAGTCTTCTGAGAAAGTAGAGGCGTTGGTGGGCTTTCTTAATTATACTGTCAGCATGGGTGGACCAGAACAGGTTGTTGGTGATCTGGACACCTAAAAATTTGAAGCTGTCGACCATTTCTACTTTGTTCTCGTTGATGTTGACAGGGGCATAGTAGTCCTCCACTACTCTTCCTGAAGTCGATGACAATCTCCTTTATTTTATTGACATTGAGGGAGAGATTATTGTCAATGCACCTCTTCACCAGATTCTCTATCTCATTCCTGTACTCCATCCCGTCATTGTTTGAGATCCAACCCACTACAGTGGTCATCTTGAAAATCGAATTGGAGGGGAATTTGACCACACAGTCGTAAGTACATTAAGGAGTATAGTAGGACTGCCTGATTTTCCAATATTGATCTGGTCACTGACATCACTGATAATTTCTTGTATTCAACTTTTATCTTTTAAAATTGCTGAATTTTCCATTGCTTTATGCAATTGACAGATCACTGGCTCTCAGAATTAATTATCAAAACTATGTTTCTTCAAGCTGTTTTAATTTCTTAGTGGAACAGAGAGTGAGCATAATACAGAGGAGTTTGAAATATTAACAAAGATAATTTTATGATGGTTTTGAAACTTACGATCCACAACAGAGTTTTCTATTTCTACTTAACAATTCAGTTCATGGGATTTGTTGGGGGAATTTTATTATTTTTGTTTGATCATCTGAAAATAAACACACTGAAGCTTAACGCATGTCTGCTGTGCACAGTGGGAACAGAAATTGCTTCTTTTATTATTTCAGTATTCTTCTGTTGAATCAACTCTTCACAGTTAGTTGATTTATGATTTCTTTTTGAATGTCATTCCATTTGCTAAATGTGACATTTGAGTAAATTCACTACTCCTACCTGGGAAACCACACTTGAAGCAAAGACAAATCTGAAAAAGAACTACCAGCTCTAGTGGAACTTGGAGTGTGGGATCAGTCACTGTCCCGTTTGTTTCTGTGGGTGTGAAAGGTATAATTTCTCCTCTCTTTCACCTGTGATGGATTTCACACTTGGCTAGAAGCAACTAAATGATAATTGTACCATTGGTTCAAGAAGCTTTTTGTTTCTCTCAGCAATCAATCCAATTTGCACTTCTGCCTCTTGTTTGCTTGTGTTCTCAACGGGCCAAGAATATCCCAATTGAAAGTTTTTCAGATGTCAAAGTTGTTCTCTTATGAATCTTCAATGTACAAAACAATATTCTTCAATATTCAAGACTACTGGATTTTTCTTTTAATTCCTCTTCACTGTGTATTTCAAGGGTTAATGAAATTTCAGTGTATGCAAAAGATAAAGCCTAAAATCTTTGAAAAATTTATAGAAGACTTTTCAGAATAAAATAAGGGCTGAAGGTTAAGTACTGCTGTTTAGGTTAATATATTTAACATTATGGGATGTCAAGATTCATCAGCTAGTTGATTCTTGTAGAGAAATCATTTAATGCTAACTGTCTAGTCCTATGTGTAATACAGCTGGAACATACTGGACCCAAAGAATTACCATGTCACTCAACCACCATAATAAACAGAATATGGTTGCAGTGGTGAGGGATGGAGGCCACTGGCTTCCAGGGTCCGATATTGAATTGAGTGGTAGTCCAAGTATTGTCAAGTAGGTAGCCCAGGTATTGTCAAGCAGCTCAACTAGAGAGAATTGCTTTCTAGAAGACTAAATTCTAGCAGTCATCTCCACTCTTTGTATACATTTGTCACCCAAATTACCTTGGAAAGCATCAATTTTGGAAATCAATGGGATAATATTACTTCTTCCTATGTGTGTAAATGTTACATATGGACTGATAGAAATATACTGTAAATCTATACTCTTTGCTTGTTGAGTTTAAAATTCTATAATTAGTATGTAAACATTGACAGTTTAGGTTGCAAATTTCCACATCATGAATGATCCTTGCAAAATATATAAACTAATGGGTTAATATTAATATAAACATAGAAACCTAAGTGGGTCATTCAAACCTATTCTGCTATTCAATTAGATAATGCCTGATCTGCATTTCAACACTACTTGTGTACCTTTGCTCCATATCCCTTTCACATCCTTCCCCAATTAATAAACCTATTGATCTCAGTCTTGAAAGTTTCAAAAGGCCAGAACTAACAGCCTGTTGGGAAGGAGAATTCTACAAACTTTGGCCTGTAACTTCCAGTCTCCATGGTAGCATAACTAGGGGTACTTCAAAGATGTGCTGTGGACACACCCCAGTACCATCACACTCTACTCCTGAAGGTTCCCAAGTAAGGACTGGAATTGAGGTTGCAAACTTCAGATGGTTCCTGCTGATTTACAGTAATAGTCACTCAGAAAAGTTAGAAGAATTAAAATCACTTTTAGTTTCTGGATAACTGTTGTACTTACTCCACCTCCCATGCACCAGACAGATTTTGCCTGGCCTGAGTCGAAATATTGGGCCAGATAAAAGCAGCTGGATTTCAAGGTAAGTAATTATGAAGTGAGGGGCAAGCTGACTCAATTGCCACTCCAGTGGAATCTGAATGTCCTGGTTCTTACTTTGAGGTTATAGTTTTTTTAATCCATTGTGAAAATGCTAATGCCTGATTAAAATGTGTAATTTCAAGAGATTCATTTTCAAAACAATAAACTAAATTCACCAATTCCAAAAATGCAGCAGAGTTTAGGGATAGAGTGATGACATAATATCAATTCCCCCATCTTTTGCTCAAGGTCAGCTCTTTATCAGATTTGTGGGATCAGTTAATTTGCACCCTTACATATGGAAAACATAACTTTTAAAAAAATGAAACTGACTATTTTCTAAGTAAAAAAGATACATTTCTTTGCTGATCTGTTTTATGTTTCATCCTTTCAGGCCTTTACATCATTACCCTGGTAACATCCATAGGATTTGCAATCCAACTACGAGCAGCCAGCAGAACACCTCTGCTCTTCAGCCCTGATACTAATATTCAGGTCTTGCTCGACCTCAAGTATAACCTCAGTGCAGAGGGCATTTCCTGTATCACATGCTCGGGTAAGATCATGGATCCATTATTAACCAATAGTGTATTTCATGGATGTGGATGTTGCTGATAAGGCCAGCATTTATTTCTTATCTCTAACTGCCTTTGAGAGTGGTGTTTGAGCTGTCTTGAACTGTTGCTGGTGAAACATTTTTGACCCAGTGACAATGAAAGAATAATGAAACAATTTACAGTCGGTACAATTTGTAACTTAGAGGAGGTGGTTTTCCCATGTGCCTGCTGTCCTTGCTCTTCTAAGAGGTAGAGGTCACAGATTTAGAAGACAGTGTGAGGTATACCTTGGAGAGTTGCTGCACTGCATCTTGTAGATGGTGCACACAAAAGCAGCAGCACAACACGAAATAGAATTGAATGGCAGATCAGGTTCAAGGGTATGGTAGCCACCAGACCCTCCAACCTGACCTGCCATTCAATATGAACATTGTGCATTTGTGCTGGCCTCAACTCTATTTTCCCTCTATTCCTCAATCTATCAGGTAGTTATCCATCTCCACTTTAAATACTTATAATGATTCAGCCTCCACTACTCTTTGGGCAGAGAATTCCTGTGATTTACTGTCCTCTGTGAGAAGAAATTTTTATGTGCCTTAGTTTTAAGGGAATGGTCCTTTATCTTGTAGCTATGCCCCCTTGTTTCAGACTTTCTCACTTGTGAAAACATCTCACCATCTACCCTGTCTGAATAAGGTCACCTCTCACTTTTCTAAACTTCAAGGAATATAGACCCAGATTATTTAGTCTCTCTTGTTAGGACAATTCTCTCATCCTAGGAATGAACCTCGGGAGTCTCCTTTGCATTACTTCCAATGTTACTCTATCCTTTTTAAAGTAAGGAGTACACAATATTTGTGGTGAGATTTCACCAACACTCTGTGCAATTGCAACAAAATCTCCCTATTTTTAAATCCAATCCTTTTGCAATAAAGATCAAAATACATTTGACACTTTAATTATTTGTTAGATCTGCCTGTTAGCTTTTTGTGATTCATGCACTGGGACACCTAGATACTTTTATACGTCATTCACCTGTAGTGTCTCTCCATTTAGATAATCTGTTTTTTGACTCCTCCTACCAAACTATAGGAGTTCATACTTCCCCACATTAAACTCTACCTAGCAGATTTTAGCCCAGTCACCTAATCTACCTATATCGTGTTGCAGACTCTCAATATCATCATTACAACATGTCCTTTCATCTATATTTGTATCTTCGGCAAATTTAGAAAGCTTCACTAGCTCGTTAATGTAAATAGTGAATAATTGCAGGCCAAAAACGGATCCCTGTGATACTCCACTAGTTACATTTTTCCACCCTGAAAAGGATTCATTTATTTCAACTGTTTTCTGTGTGACAGCCAGTTTTCAATCCATGCTAACACACTTTCTCCATTTCCATGGTATTTTATTTATGCACTAGCCTCCTATGTGGCACCTTGTCAAATGCCTTTTGGCAATCTAAATACACCACATCTACAGGTTCCCCGCTATCTACTCTCCCTATCACATCCTCGATTCAAGCAGATTTGTCAAACGTGATTCACCTTTCATAAAACCATGTTGCTTAAGTTTAACTTTATTCATCTTTTCTAAGTGATTAGATTTTCCTCTTTGATTATTGGCTTCAGCATCTTGTCAGTAATAGATGTTATCGCTCTCTGTCTTCAGTCCTACTCCCTTTTTGAAGGAGGGTGTCATTGGCTGTTTTCCAATCTTCTGGTACCTCCAGAGTTTAGCAAGTTGTGAAAAATTTCAACCAATGGGGTCCAATGTCTTTGAAGCCACTTCCATTAAAACCCAAACATGCAGTTCATCAGGTCCTGGTGACTTGTTCGCTTTTAGCCTCTTGAGTTTCTCTAATATTCTATTCTCTCGTGATTGGAATTTTTGTAGGTTCTACCATGTTATTTGAAATCAGCCCATTTCATAACTTAGAGATATTTGCAACACCTTCCACTGTGAAGATTGATGCAAAACATTAATTTAGCATATCCACCATTTCTTTGTTTGCTGTTATCAATTCACTTGCCTCATTCAGTAGAGGTTTCACATTTATCTTGGCTACTTATCCATAGAAATTTTTACTGTTTGTTTTAATGCTGCATTCAGGTTTTCACTCGAGCTTTATTCTCTCCCTTTTTATGAGTTCTTTAGTCTGATGAGATGCTGAATCCTAAAAGCATCCAGTCCTCTAGTCTATCACTATTCCTTGCACTTTGTATATCCTGCTTTTCAAATGAACATTATATTGACTTCCTTCATTAATCAAGATTTTGCCTCTTTCTTGTAGGATCCTTCTTTTTGATTGGGGTAGACCTTGCTGAGAATTTTGGAGTAGCTGTCTGAATATTTGCCACCGCTCATCTACTGGGCGGTATGGTGGCGCAGTGATTAGCGCTGCTGCCTCACAGTTCCAGGGACCTGGGTTCAGTTCCAACCTTGAGTCACTGTCCATGCGCAGTCTGCACATTCTCTTTATGTCTGCAGGGGTTTCCCCTGGATTTTCCGGTTTCCTCCCACAGTCTAAAGATGTGCAGGTTAGATTGATTGGTCATGCTAAAATTGCCCCTTAGTGTCAAAGAATTAGCAGGGTAAATATTTTGAGTTAAAGGATTAGGGCCTGGATGGGATTGTGGTCAGTGCAGATTCAATGGACTGAATGGTCTCCTTCTGCACTGTAGGGATTCTATGACCTATATCTTAGTTTGTTTACCCAGTTCACCTTAGACAATTCCTCCCTTATATCATTATAATTGCCCTTATTTAAGTCAAAGACACTGGTTATGGATTTATGGCATTATCCCTGAACTGTACCTGGAATTCTATCATATTGTGGTTACTATTCCCTAGAGAGATCCTTGACTACAACATCCTTTATTAATCCCTCTTCTTTGCACAAAATCAAATCTACAACAGACCATTCCTGGGTAGATTCCACAATGTACTGCTTTAAAGAGCAATCTCTGATGCACTGCACAAATTCTTCAGCTCTGCTACCCTTGTTAGTTTGGTTTGTCCAAATCAATGTGCAGATTAAAATCTCCCATGATAATTGCACTTCCCTTCAAACATGCAATTGGTGCTTCACCATTTATGCTCTGACCTCTTGAGAGGTCACATTTCAGGTTGCTATAGACTACTCCCATTCTTATCTTCTTTCCCTTTCTATTCACAATTTCAACCCGAACTACATTACTATCCACTGTCTTTATATCACAACTCAGCAATGCTGTGAAACCTACTCTTACGAAGCAATCTGTGCTATCAGCAAATGTTTGTGCAGTCAGATAAAGTACATTCAGCTTTGATTTTTTTAACAGTAGTTTACAACTCTAGATTTGCTCTGTGTTGCATCTTTTTGTTTACATTTCCTGTCCCACCCTGCTACACTATGACAATAAAGTTTTCCCCTCACTATCCTTTCCCACTGCTCCCTCAAATACTCCTGATTTTTTAACACCCTCCATACCCCTAGTTAATGTTCTTGTATGAGTCCTCGGCATTATATAATGTTTATATAATCTGCATCTTTCTGTAGTTTTCTATTAACACTCCAGCTGATTACTAACCTGCACTCCTACTTTTTAACTTTCCAAATTTCCAAGCAACTGAACCCTCACCCCCTACTCTTTTTATTTTAAAGCGCTCTCTACTTCCCTAGTTACATGGTCAACAAGAATGCAGGTCCAGCATGGCCCAAATATAGGCCATCCCAATGGTATAGCCCCCACTTTTCCCAGTACTGATGCCAATGTCCCACAAACTGATACCCACTTCTCCCACATCATTCTTTGAGCCACATACTCATTTATCTAATTTTACATTCACCATGGCTACAGAGATTAGAATTTTAAGATGGTGGTAAACAAACTGCCAGTCGAAAAGCTGTCACATCTTGATTGGTGTTGAGTTTCTTGCATATTGTTGGATTCCCCAGATAAGTAAATATCCAAGCACATATCTGATCACTGCCTCATAAATGGATTTAGGGGAAATCCTAAAGGATTTAGGGGAATCAGAAGGTGAGTTACTCATTACAAAATAACCACCAATGACCTGCTGTTGTCACAGTATTTATATTGCTAGTTGAGTTAAGTTTTTGGTCTACAGTAACCTAGATAGTGTTGATGGAATAGTTGGAATGCCGAAGCTCACACAAGGCCTTAATAAGGCTCTTAAGTGCCATCTTAAGGCCTTTTCTCTACCAAGCTTCAATGTTTAGGCTGGCGAGCACTTGATATTTCAAGCTGGTGGACTGGAAGAGTTAAAAAATTTGATCTCGGGCTGGAACAGTTGTAGATGTCCATTAAAAGTCCCCTTCTTATTAGGGGCACCCTCCACTCATGGATCGGACACCTGCAGGCCCCTTTATCATCCCCCTCTCCACCCTCTGACTATCTCCTAATTACTCACTTGCTGCAGGCATTAACTGTTTCATTATCTGAGGAGTCACATGTGTATCTGTATACCACAGCATTCCCACTTCTGAACTTAGGATGGAGGCAAGATCATTGAAGACAGCCAGAAATAGTTGGGCTAAGGAGATTGCCAATTAATTCCTGTAGCATTGGGTCCTTAGTTAGTTATGCCTCAAATCAGTGGCATTTCCATTTTGACTTCAATTTTTACTAGGGCTTCTTGAGTCTGTACTTGGTCAAATGTTGCCTAGATGTCAAGGGCAATTACTTTCTCTTCAGTTCCAGTTTTCAACTTTTAGCCAAGGCTACTCTAATGTCTAAAGTTTGATGATCCTGGCAGAACCCAAACAGAGTATCAATAAACAGGTTATTGATCAGCATTATTTTCAGCACCTTTCATCACTTTGCTGATGTTTGAGAGTGGATTGATGAGGTAGTAATTAGGCTGGATTATGTAATGTTCCAACGGTGTAAGGATTTGTGGTTTTTAACAAAAAGAACAGATGAGGTTTGTCAAACTAGTCCATCCTTGGTTTGTACCATGTAAGAAATTGGATTTATTTTTTGTGAAAATTATGGCTGGTACCCATGTCTCATAACAAAATTTTGCACTAACACCTAATCTCCTTGTTGAAATGAACATTGTTTTGCTTTCATTTTTGTCTAGCAGTTTGAGAGTGTTGTTGACATTCTACTATTTCTGAAGTTTCTGGAGGTAATGGCAAATCAAAAAAGTTCTTACCTATCTTTTCAAAAGTAGGAATGCAGGTAAATTTTGGGTAATCGCATGAGTAATGTTTCTATAACATGCCAGCAAGCTACTCATATAATTTAATAACAAACATTGCTCTCATAAAGTTTTTAAATAATGCTTCAAGGATTGTATGAAGCTTTGAGCTAATCCATTGGTTGAGAGATGATAAGGTGCAGATTTTATATGCTGCATACCATTTACTTGATATAATCCTCAAACTCTTGTGAGGTAAACTGTGAACCATCATCGCTAACAATCTGTAGCATTTTACTAATTCCTTCATCCAGACTTAACCAAAATGTCCTTAATGTAGTTGAAAAATTCTTCCATGTAGCCTAGGAGAAATTATCATTTGGATTCCTCTACCATACAGACACTCACCTTGGACGGTCAGCTCAAGCTTTCTTGACACATATAGCTTAAAATCAGGATGTGGATGTTGCATTCCAACTATTGTTCCTTTGAATACCATATCTATCCGCTTCCCCATCGTGGAGTCATTTCTGGAATGTCTCTGAACTTGAGAAGCTGTCACTGGCAAACGATAGTGAAAAATAAAGAATATTGGCAAAACTAGTTAATGGCATCTGCTCAGTAGGAATAAACACGATAATGCATTAACATTAGCATGACACTCCAATTCATGATGTGTTATGTTGTAGGAGAGTGCAGATCAGTGACTGTCTTTGCAATTGGTTAGCAGCTAAAGATGGTATGGATTTATATGGCTCAAAAATAGTATTAAGGGTCAATGGTCAATCAATAACGTGAAATGACAACTGTAAAAATAATGGTGAAACCTTTGTACGCCAAAAAGTATACTCAATGCTTATTTTTCTCACTGAACCTAGGTAGTTTCAGCACCAGTACTTGGAGCAAAAGCCATTGGTAAGCTCCCAAGATATGACATGTGAAACTGTAATCTCTGTTCCATAATCGCTCTGTTATTCTTGCTGTTATGACACCTAAATTGGAATTTTCTGGCCATTCATGCTCTGCTACTGTGAGCAAGGTCAGAGAATTTGACGCTTAGCCAAATCTCTATTCACTGCAGCAGGATCAGAGAATCCTGCTGGCATGAATGGCAGGAAAATTTCAGCCTTAAATTTTTGGGGGGAAAATTCCATCCCTTGTTTAGTTTCAGTATGTTACATTGTGTGGAGCTGTAACAGTTTGTTTTGGCAGCAAAGCCCATCATGCTTGACTGAGTTTCAAAAGCACTTAATGCAGAAGGGGCTTTGTTCACATTACTGTTCAGAAGACAGATCATGGTTTGATTGAAAGTTTAAGAGGCCATAGGATTACCTGCCTTTAATGTAGTTTCTCAGTAGATGCTTGTTTATTTCCATAACTTAATCAGGTAAGCCATGATCTTCTTAAATAGCACAGCAGGCTCTAAGGAAGTAATGGCCTCCTCCAGCTCTTTGTTGTGCCACCTAAAGGGATTTAACATTTTTTCAACAGGACTGGAGTTTTGTTTCTGTGCAGTATGAAAGGCATGTTTGAGTAACAGTTCATCAAATTGTTAGAGATTTAGTTCTTTTCAAATCCATTTCAAAGGCATCTCATTATCATTACATGACTCGAGATCTGTTCATAGGGGGTCAAGGGGGTATGAGGTGTCATGGAGGAGGCGTGATGTTACCACATGGCAGTTGCTGAATATATAAGGAGGCATGAAGGGATATGTGAGGTCTTGGAGAGAGGATGGGGATGGATGGAGGATGGTGGTGTTGGGGGAGGGGGGGAGTGCAGTGTGGGGGTGCGGTGTGAGATGAGTTAGCTTAAGAGCCATGTGGGGATCTGGACTGATGTCTTCAAGATCTGAGGCAGGCCTATTCACTTACATTCCTCTGATGCTGCTTCTGGCCTACTTAGAGAGTCAGCAGACCCAAACCTCACTGACCACATCATCAGGAGACAACACATGGCAGGTATGGAAGGAAGTAATAGATTTGAGTTAGTGAAGTCGGGAACTGCTTTAACTCTGCTGTCCTTTCCCAGCTAGTACATACACAGGAAACCCCAGGTTCCTTGAGCCTTGGAGATACACAGAAAAAACAACAAAGACCCCATAAGCCTGCGCACAAAACACCAAAATGGTGCGAACATCCTGGGAGAAGTGAAGGAGACAAGGAGAGATTGAAAAAAATAGGAGAGAAGATAGCGAGAAGTAAAAACATCAAGATTCCCAGTGAAGGAAGAAGACAGATAAGAAACAGGATCCTTTTAAATTAAAAGAAGATGAAAAGGGGTTACAAGGAACTGACCTTAAATGAGGTAGGCTCGGGCGAAGTCCTAATCAAAAGAAGCCCGAAGATCAATGCTGAAGGTGGGTAACTCTGTGCTATGTAGTGTTGGAGTAAGGATACAACTTTGGAGCAGTAATTTTCAACTTGGCATGGCCAAAGAGTTTTGCTTGTATGTTGATGCTTGAGGGCACTTCTTTTCTAATGTGGTGTGTACGACCACAGCTTGTCATGGATAAGTGCTTGAAGTGAAGAGTGGAACTTTGATTTAGACGTGGATGAAAGAGAAAAACCGCAGGAGAAGAAAGCAAAATTTGTACACAGTGTAGTCACAGCTACTTGGCCATTGGATTTTCATGAATTGGTGATGATTTTTGTCTTGTCCTAGAGTGCGTAATTTGCAAGAAGCTCTCAAACACAGCAGTGGTACCAAGCAAGTTGAAATGCCATTTCAATACAAAAAAAGTACTCTCTAGCAATGATATACAGCACTTGAGAGAACACCATGTAAAGCAAAATCAGTGGAAAATGGAGTGTGTGTGGGTTTCAGATATGCGCAGAAGGCAACTGGCTCATAAGTAATGACAAATCAAACAAAGTTCTTACCTTTCTTTTTAAAAGTAGGAATGCAGATAAACTTTGGGTAGTCACATGAGTAGGGTTTCTATAAGATGGCAAAAAGCTATTCATATAATTTAATAAGAAACATTGTTCTCATAAAGCAAAGAGCAAAGATAGTTGACCGAAGAATTGTGGTAAAATGGGTCACACTGCAAAAGCTTACTGGAGTAGACTAGCTTCTTGTGAGAAGAATATCTCGAAGAAGAATCTGACCACTTTCAGAAAGAACAAGTTGCATTCTACATGGAAGCAAAAAAATTACAATTGTGAAGATGACAAAGGCCAGAAGCATGATGAAAAACTACAATTGAATGACTTATTCATATAGGGTAAATCACATAGATTCTGTTTAATTCTGAAATGTTCTATTAAGATTGAGGTTGTACTAATGTTGCTGTATCTTTAATTCCTGAGACCATAGACCAACCAAAACTGAAGCATCTTTTTTAAAAAGCAGTTGATGTGATTTTAAGGTCATATGCAGAAGAGATTGTGCGATTAAACGGTTAAATCATGATCAACATGGAGTAACAAACAACAAAATTGCCTCTCCATATGGTCTGGAATAATTTTCCAGCTCTATTTGGGAGACCATGGTTGAAGATAAATTGTAGTCAATGCACTAGTTGATGCCAAAAGAGAGCTATAGTGTTTTGGCTAAATTCAAGTGCGCATTTGAAGAGACATTTGACTCCATGAACAGAGTTGAAGTGAAACTCAAGATAAAGCTTAATAGTCAACCAAACACTCTCAAAACATGAGTGGTGCCATATGCAATTCATCTAAAGGTCAAAGAATTTGTACGACTTGTAGTTGGTGTGTTAGAGCCCACTACAATGAGTGACTAAGCTACCTTCATCATACCAGTCATGAAACCAGATGATTCAGTTTATATTTGTGCTGATTTTAAAACAATTATAAATCCAATATTTTATGCTGATCGATATTTAATTTCTTTAATTGAAGATTGCCTTGTAGGGTTATCAGGTATCTAGAAGTTCAACAAGATTGATCTTTCAGAGGTATATTTACAGAAGTATGTAGCCACTGAACCATCACTTACCACTATTTTTCATAACAGTCTTTTTTGTAATAAAAGATAACTCTTTGGAATAACATCTGCACCAGCTCTATTCCAAAGATTGATGGATCAGATTTTAAGTGATCTCCCTTGTTCATAATGTAACCTGGATGACATTCTAATTAAACATAGTGAACAAGAATACTTGAATAGTTTAGAAGCAATATTGGAACATCTTCAAGCACATGGTCTGAATATCAGGAAAGCAAAATGTGACTTTTTCCAGACGTCAGTTCAGTATTTAGGCCTTATTATCGATATTAAAAGCCTATATAAAGTACTTACAAGAATGGATACTATTATAGAAGCATCATATTCAAAAAATATGACTTGACTGATGTTCTTTCTAGGATTAATAAATTAGGATGGAAAGTTTATTCCTAACTTAGTTATATTATTGAAGCTATTGTATAAATTATATATGAAACAGTCATGGGACTGGACAACAGAATGTGAAAAAGCAAACAAAAACATCAAAGATGTTTTGCAGCAGTCTGAAGTATTACTTCATTTCAATCTATGACTGCTTGCTTGCGACGTAGTAGCAGAGCATGAATGGCCAGAAAATTCCAGTTTAGGTGTGATAACAGCAAGAATAACAGAGCGATCCATGCCAGTTTTTCACATGCACTCTGCACAATCACAATTTTTTCAGAGAGTTGTGAATTAACCCGGAGGGCCTAACCACGCCAGTAACCCCAGCTTCCAAACACTTGGCATCATTTTGCAGGGGGTACCTGATCTTAGAGTACACTGGGAGACCCTCTCCCTGTCTCTATGGACATTGTGACCTCCCTCATCACAGCACATTCCCCCCTACTCGTTTCCTGAGATGGATAACCAGCATCAGAGCCCTCCTGATGTTTTCCCTTGCCTGACCCCTGATATCCCTCACCTTAACCCCCATCAGGCCTCAAACTGCTCCTGACACATTGGCAGTGCCAAGCTGGCACTGCTGGGTTATCTGCTTGTCACTGCTAAGATGTCTGAGCATTGCCAGGTGAGCACAGCCTGATGAATAGTGCCCGGTCATGCCCCAGACCACCCAGGTGCATCACCCACATGGTCAGTAGTGATTCTTGCTATTTTCATGCTGCATCCAAAGGCTGGAAGATCCATGCGCTGGGGGTCAAACAGGCTATGCATATTTAGATGTAACTTTGGATATGCTAATGGCAGACTGGTTTGCATCGTTCAAGGAATTGGGATGATTGCAAACCTTTTGGCTCTTGGCATGAAGCCAATTTTTACACTCACATGCTATTTTCCAGGATCAGTGCGATCTGCGCCACATGCAGCAAGGTGGAAAAATCTTTTTTTTAAATTTAAGCAAGTAGTTGTTTTTACCATTAATACCCAGGACTTTGGCAAAAAATCGTCAGCCTTCTGTTTAGCTTTAGAGGATGAGAATCTGTACCCCAAGTAAAGGCAGAAGATTGCCAACGCGTTTCTTTGTCTGCAGCGCACTTTACATCTGCAATCTCCAAAAAGAAATGTGCCAAACTGCAGTCACCATTGTACAGTCCAGTAATGTTCAAACAAAAGACAAAATAAGAAAGAAAAAGTCAAACTATTTGTCCCTGACTTGGCTTTTGTTGCATTTGATTGTTTTATCTGAATGAACCTGATTTAGGATCTATCAAAGCCTTTGCTGTTAACCCCAACTTCAGCTTTTAATCTCAAAACACAATTGCAGCCAATGTACTAAAATGGCACAAGTCAATGCCAACCAACCATGAAATTGGATCTCAACCTGAAATTCAGAAACTGCTGCTTTAACGTGTACCGGGGAGATGATACATGACAGTGCATTACCAAATGTGTCCTGTACAGTATTATTAATATATATCTGAATGACACTAAATGTATTATCCTATTCAGGGTGCAGGTGAGCGGAAATCAAAATTTATCACCAGTTGGTTGGGATTGATCAGCTCTGGTTTAAGTTACATACATGCACATTGCTGATGACCACACAAGCTTGAACATGCCATCCTTGTACTGGAATAGGTCACATCATACTGTTCATATGTGATAAAAGTAGTAATCATATCACATCATACAACTGTCAGATTTTTCTATAGCTAATGCATCTTCTATCTTTTTGAGAGCTTTCCCATTATCTTTTAAAAGTGTTGTTAAATGATTGCTGAAATGATTGCCACTTCACAATAGCAAGTCTGCCTTTCCATTTACTAAATAAGTCTTGTCTTTCATCTCTGTCTGAAATACTTACGTTGAATTAGTTTATAATAAGTAAGAAATGTTTCCACTTGTAAATGTCAACAGAAAATGAATTTCAAAGTGACACCTCATCTATTTTGAGTAACTTGTTGGAAATTTCAGGGAGCTAAGGCCTCAGACTTTATATTTTTATTAAATATACATGTATCCTCATGGCTGATTTCTAAAGTTTTAAAAGTAGAATAAAGGTCACTTTAAAATGGCGAAAGCTGTGTCTGTCTTTGACCCTCAAACAATAAGAACTGATATGGTAGACCTTAGTGGTATCCAATGGGCTGCAGAGACACATTTCAATGATAACTATACAACTGTCATTTGTGTTTCATAAGCCAGGCCTGGAACAGGATTTGTCTGCTAGGGAAAAGGACCTACAAACTCCCTATAAGACTTAAGTGTTGGAACATTAACTATCTCAGGACCTAGACAAAGGGATACAAATCTTTTGTCAAAGTCAAAATGAAGAGGTGTGAGTCTTGAGACATGATCCCCTAACTGGTAGAAGAGTAATATTACCTTATAGTTCCAAGAAACCTCAATCTGCCATTTCTCCATCTACTTAGCAGCAGTACAGAAAAGTGGGTCTGTTCAGACTGAATACTTGGCCCCCATCTACAGTCTTTCAACTGGAACTTTTGTACCATCACCTATAAGGCTGATTCATCTCTATGTGTCTATCTGATTGTGGAAGCCAAATTTACTAGAAAAGTAAATAATCTAGCCTCAGTTCAGCATACCCACCGCTGTTAAAGAATACATCATTGAGCTTTGCTTCTGTATTCTGGACATTAAACAATAATTCTTTTCTATGGCCTTAGCCCTGTCAATGTTTCTTTTGCAATCCCTCCAGAACTGGGAGTCATAATTTGACAATAACGGGTAAACTTTTTAAGACTGAGATGAGCAAAAATTTCTTCACCCAGAGAATGGTGGATCTGTGGAATTCACTACTACAGAAGGTATTTGAGACCAAAACGTTGTGTGATTTCAAGTAGAAATTAGATGTAGCTCTTAGAGTTGAAGGGGTCAATAGATATGAGGAAAGCGGAACCAGCGTATCGAATTTGATAATCAGCTCTGGCCAAAATGAATGGCAGAGCAGGGTCAAAGGGCCAAATGGCCTACTCTTGCTTCTAGTTTCTATGTTTCTATGTGTCTAGTGCACGGAGAACTACATAGGAAGCACCTCCTTTCCCTTTGGTGTTTTGAGTGTGGAACTGAGCCATGCCAGTAATGATTAACCCCTGGATTTTGAGTTTATTGGCGCAAGCAAGGGTGGCTATTTAAGTACAATTTTATTGCAATGTCCTTGGGGAGTAGTCGTGAAATGCCACTTGGAGTTTCCACTGCTAATCATTGTGACCCCAGTTGGAAGTTGGCTGTGTTGCTGTATTGGACAAGGACAGGAGCATTGTTGTGGCACATTGGCAACTTCCACTGAGTGTTTGAGCTTGTACGTGCATCTGGTACTTGTGGAACTGTCTGGGGAAAACCAGCAATTAGGAAAAGCAATTAGAAGAAGCAATTAGGAAAAAAGAGAGATTCCCAGAAAAAGAGTTGATCCTTATAACTATTAGAGGAATCCCCTGAAACTCACTGTGAAAAACATTATTTTGAAATTTTGATGGCAGTACTTTGATTGAAAGAATTAATCTCTTTAATATAAGAGGACTTGCATTTATAAAATGTCCTACAGGATATTCTGAAATGCTTCACTGCCAAAATATTAGGGGATGATTCTCCTAAAACAATTCTATGTGTCGAATTCACGTGAAAACTGAAATAAATCATGCTAGTTTTTTTCAGTGGGAGTTTAGAAAAGAATTTCCCACATTCTGTTCACTGCAGAGTGCACTAGCATGAATCACGTTAGAAATCACGTGGTGGGATCTATTTCCACTAGAAAGGCTGGCAGCATAGTGTTGAATGGGCTACCATGTCAGCACTGAGATTGGCACATGTGTAGTGGCCCTTGTCTACTAGCCTCCCAACTGTTGGCCAGCCCTCCAACCTCTGCGTTGCTGCCCCCCTTCCCTCATCCCTGCAGCCTGAACGCTGACCCCTGAAATATGCCTGAGCCTAACTTCGAACCCTCGCAGACCCAATTTTTCCCACCCCGATGGCCAGCCTGGATTACTGGCCTCCCTCCCTTCCTAATCGATCCTGACTATGAAATGGCAGCAGGACCCACCAATTGCTCTGCGCATTAGCACTTTCCTATGTCACGATGTCCCTTGGGCAGTGCCAGGAAGCCTAGGTTGGCATGATCAGATGTCAATACCCAGAGGCACCCCCAGCATCCAAACCTCTGGGGCACCCTAATTGCTTCCCCTACCATGGAGTAGGGCTGCTCGCTCCCCATTTGTGGGGAGGTATAGCAAACCCTGCTGGACTGCAACACTGAGTGAATCACTGATTCACTCAGTGTTGCACTCCAGCAGGTAGAAGCTAGTGGGCCCACTATTGAAATTTAAATTATATGTAAATGATTAATAGAACATCTAATGCAACTCTATAACTGCTTCTGGCACAGAGCTGATGGTGCCTGAAATTTGGTACTGGGGGATCAACGCAGAGGGCTGGAATGGGAAAATCATTCTCTTTACTTTTGAAATCAAGTCAACCGTCTTCGTGCATGGCTGGAATTCTCCAGTCCATTGAAAGTGAATAGAATTTTGGCTAAAACCAGTGAGCCAAGTTCTCTGTTCTCACTTGTATTGGGGCAGGCACTAATGAGATTGAAGCATCCCACCCAATATTTGTTACGCAAATGACGTAGGAAGTTTGCAAAGCAAGGTTCCAAAATCAGTGAATGTGAGATGACTCACCAATAGGTTAAATTTTTCTCTTCACTGAAACTGAACAGCTTTTTGCTCTTTAATGAGATGTTGTGGGATTTCTTAATTCCAACTGAATAACCTTTGTTTGGCATCTCATCATTAAATGTGTCACCTTTTAATAATACAGCCAACACTGATAACATATTGCATTGTAATGTCAGCCCACAATCTCCTGGCCTAGGGTCAAAAGTTCTATCAGTGCGCTAAGCTGATACAAATATGTATTAAAATAGATGATGAATGAATTCTATAAATGTTTTAACATATGTTACTAGTTTATTATACTGCAAACTTTCAAAATTTGTGTGCACGTGCACAAGAATCAATCTTATCCTGGGTTGCACTCTACATTTGATTATTTTCTCCTGCATTCTATTTGTGTTTGTCTATTATGCATGTTGTTGAGACTGTGCAAGCATGATTTTAGTATAGCTATCAGTTCTGGTGCTTTCAGATCTTTGATTAAGTTCAGCCTCTGAAAGTGAAGCTGCCTCCTTGACTCACTACAACCCAGATTTATACATAATAAAGTATGGTAAAGCCACTTGAGTGAATGATGAGCAGCATATGTCACCTCAATCTTTCCTTTTATTGTATGCAAATAATTTGCACAATAAAGTATATCCAATAACTGCAGAAAGAATCCAAGGGAGAATTGAAATAGAATAAAAAGTGTGCTAAATAAAACAAATCATAGCACATCTTTCTCTATCATTGGAATTGTTTCTTCCAGGACTATATCCCCAGGGGATTGATGAAACCAGACCAGGTTTTATGATGTGGTCAAGCATGCAAAAATATAATTTCCTAAACACAGTTAAAGATATTGGACTTCTTACAGTTTTCTTTTTATTAATGATTTTAAAAAAGTAATACCATTTCAACAACATGATGCTGATGCAGCAGACCAGAGATGGGAATTTTTTAGTGTTTTTGTATGGAGCACCACATGAGAATTTGTCACCTTCTGCTGCCTGACCTGCAGTTTTAATACTTTTCAGTTTGTTGAGAATACCCCAGTGAAGTAAATGTGAGAAGTTGCAACAACGGAAAATAAATTTAGTGCATCAGAGGAATTGCAAAATATAGGCAGCTGATCTTTTTTAAGAGGAGGATCAAAGTCATAGAGTTTCAGACTGGAGTCTCTGGATTCCAGGAGTCATCAGAATTCCTGTCAAGTATATATGCAGCATCTCTGTGTCTTGAGATTTCTGTCTAATCAATTTTTAGTCGACATGTTGGCATATTGACAGGCTATTTCTATAACTAGAAACAAGTTTGATTTTTTTAAAAACCCTTTTATTGTAATGAGAAGCGCTTTTCTTTTAGTATCTTAATAAGAAGTTTCAGTAGTTAGTAAAAAGCATCGGAAGAATCCGCATCTGATAGATCCCTGGGAGCATGTTCACAATTCCATGGATTCCTGGGAGTATGCCAAGTGTGTACCTAGATCCCTGACAGATGTCAATACTCACATGGTTCCTCTGGAGTATGTCTGTATTGCCAATCTCTGTAATCCCTCAATCCTCCTCCTCTCAGTCCATCCAGCCATCAACTCGGACGTAGGTTTTGGGTAATATTAATTTATTTGTGTAAGCAGCCTTCAGAGGCATAGCAGGAGCCAGCAGCTCACCTGTATCAGGAAAATCAGGTTGAAGATCTAATTTTAGGTATCTTCATGCCTTTCGTTTGGGGGGGCATGCTTTCATTAACTGCTGGTTTATAAGCCAGCTAAGTGAGCAATAAGAAACTTCTAACCCCTTGTGTGTTCTTTTGCCTTTGCCTCTTATTAATGGCAGAGCCTACAGTCACATCAATCTTGCACTTAAGAAGTCCCTCCACAAATGTGTTTTCTTAATCTTCAAAATATTGGGGCAGAATTTTCCCATGAGCTTAGGGCCTATCATTGGTTCCAAGTCTACATTTGCCAAGAACAAGACCAGTGTTGCAAAAGTTTTAAAAGCGGCCGGCTAATTAGCCACTTCCACTTCTCCCTGTTCTGTTAAAGGTGCAGGTGGGCTCAAAATGCTTTCACCTCAATCAGACAGCTAGCAGCTCTGGAGTGTTAGGACCTACGAGAAGGTGGACACTGCTAAGGATTGACTGTTGTAACATAGAGGCACCCTGAAAACAGAGTAGAGAAGATGGAATGCCCCAAAAAACAAATGGAAAATCTTTTGGGTGGAATCACTGGGGACACACGGGAATGCTTTCATTCCTGTGACCCCTATCAGTAGAACAATGATGGCTCCATCTCCAATGATTATAAGTTTGCTGCAGAGAGACGACCTACATTGAATTGGTCGTCTCCCCACACAATGAGAGGTGCTCAGCTAGAAAATGCCAGTAAATCTAGAAAGTCTCTTGCATTTGGAGTTTTAAATATTAACTGCCCAGTAAGCTATGGGTCCACATGCTGGCCCATCTCTAGATAAGTTTCCTGGGAATGCATGGGAACCATCCTGTTGTGGTATGCCCCAATTTTCTCAATGCTGCTATTTGCCTTTGTCCAAGCTTTCGCCTTTCTAATTTCTCTCACCCAACCGAATGTTCATTGTTCCCATCTATTTGTGAAGAGCCTTGGGATGTACACGTGTAAATACAAGCTGTTATTATTTATAGGGCTTCCCTCATAATAACTTTGCAAACCATTGATCAAAGTCACATGAGGAGCTGAGCATAAAAGGGTTGTATTGTCTGACTGGTCAAACTGCTCAGAAGGTGTTAGTTTCACACTGTTAATTGTGTATCTCTCATTGTTTCCTTATTATTTTGTAACTCAATCTAGAAAGCTTTATTGGTAAACCAGCACTTCATTAAGAATAAATAAGCAATGTGCCAAAGCTATTAACTTAGATATATTTTAATAAATTATTGGATCTGTGCTACAAATTTTTCTTTTGCCCAGAGCCTAGAAAGACCTCAATTATTGGTCTATTCTACTACTAGTATAAGTAGCTGTATGAGGGATGAGTTGATTCACCCTCCCAGTCTCCCACAGCAGTTGATGTCCCATTATCTATTGAGACTTTTACAACATGATAAAGGCTAGGACTTCTCAATTTGAAGAAAATCTTTAGTCTTACTACAAGCTAGTGTTGTACAAACCAATGGGACAATTGTGCTTCAGTTAATAAATGCTTGTAATATATCATTATTTTGACATGTTTTCATTCTTGACTTTAGATCAGATCATTATAGATGTAAGCCAACTAGTAGAGCTCGACTTCATAGCAGCACCTGATACAATAAAAATGGACTGCTGCATTTTCAAATGAAGAGATAAACAAAGGTCTACTTGAATGTCTGAGTCAATGTTGAGGATCTTGTGACATACTCCATATTGTCTAAAACTTAATTAATTGCTCATTCATCTCATTCTGAGTCATTGCTGTCTCAGAATGACTACAATGTTTTCCTATTTAATTCTCACTGCACATCAGGTCACAGAATAAAACATGCTTCAGGAGACAACAAAATGATCAGTGGTTGAATAGAGCAAAGGGAACTTTGCTTAACCTTGTTAAACCCAACCTGCAAATGTGAGTCCGGGAACATGAAGTTTTCCAACACCAACAGCCTTTAACTTGAAATGTACAAAATTCATAACTTTAGTGGTGGATTGGGTAGCAAGCAGTTCTTATTTGTGAACTATTTGTCGTGGTTGTTAATTGCCAAAAAAGCATGAAGATTGTCGTAATAATCATTTACTAAAAAATAACCATACTATCTAAATACTAGACAAAACCCTTTGAATTAATGTTGCATGATGTAGATTTTATGGGAAATCAAATGGATCATTACAGTTGATGGATCTAATATCATCATAAACGAGGGAAGAATAGCTAAAAAACATAAATCAAAAAAGCATGTTAAAATCCAAAAATAAATCAGGAAATGCTGGAAGCATGTAACAGGTCCCTTGGCATTTGTAAACTGCATTAAGAAGTCAGCTTGGGTTGGATCTTTGCCACTAGAATGCATAGATCAAGTCAGGAGCTTTCCTAACCCGGTGGACCACCTTGGTGGAAAGCGCTCAAATATTGCAATTTTGGTTTTAGTGGATTGCATGCAGGATTGAATCAGGCCTTCAACCCTAAAAGCAATGCATGGGCAGCCACTGGGTCAAGAATGCACGTCCTGTTCACATTATACATACTTGGTTGAGAACCCAGACCCATAAAAGGATTATCTCAGCAGAGGATTCTGTTTTAACAACGGAAAAGAACTGAAGCCTTCATTTGATTGACATCTTCAGGTGGCACAAGTTGTTTTTTCCTATGATGTATTTTGTCAATTTCTCAATGTTTATTTACACGAGATTAAGGGGTGAAATGTTTGAAGTCTTTGTACTTGATGTTCAATGATCTGCCTAACTGACGTTTTTATAGGATTGTAGAAACAGCAGTTCTTTTGTCAAAAGAAAATAAATGAATGGGTGATTCTTTTTTCCCTGAGCAAGTCCACACAAGTCATGATTAGTACATGACCCAGGAATTCTAAGTAGTGTACATTGTGTGAATGACCTTGAAAGTGCCATGAGTTTGCATGGTGGTTAGGAGGGGCCATGGGATTGAATGGATGCCACAAATTGACATGGGCTTGCGTGACAGCATGGGTTGGCACTGAGATAAAATGGAGGGTGCATGGGACGGCCTGAGTTAGATGCTTGGAACTTTTCAAAAGATTCCTGAATTTAGTTTGTGGTTCACAACTCTTCTGTGGAGCTGCAAAGCACAAGCCATTCAGAAGTTGTCCAAATTCTGTAAAAATTCTGGGGAACTAGAAGACCCGCAATAGAATCAACCAGGTTAGAAGTGCTGGGTGTGGGTCCACTACCCACTCCCTTATCTCATGCCAGTGAAGATTGAGTATGTGGAAAGTGAGAGCAGGAACACTGGAATTGGAGCTTGCCTGTATTTTAAATGGCTCCAGTGTCATTCTGACACTGTGAAAATGTGAGCCCTTATATCAGAATTGGAAATGTTAAAATAAGTAAGGCCTTTTATTCAACCAAACAAAATGATGGAATCTATCCACTTTTTCTTTTACCAATCCCATTGAAAGGCACGCACTTCATATTCTGATGGGTGAAGCTAACCTTTTCTTTCTGTTAGATATTGATAGACATGCTGTTTTTTTTCTCCCAAAAGTTCCATTTATATTTCCGACTGAAATTCAGGAGTTTTGTTTGGCAGATGAACCCATGAGGTAAACTTACCACTTACTATTTGACCAACCACACATGGGTAAAATCTCACCTAAAAATGGCAGAGTGTTGTTTCCAATGAGAAAACCAGCATTTTCTTTCCAAAGAAACAGGTCAGTTTTCTCTCTAAATCTTACAACAATCTACCAAATAAAATCAAGGGGGCATGTTTCATGCATCATGCAATGGGGAGTGCTTCAACATGCCATTTCAGCCCACTTGGACAGAAATCAAGGTGCCATGTTTAAAGCCTTGATCAGAACAGCAATAAACTCTCCCCTTCCCCTCCTCCCCACTCCCCCTAGCCCACCAATATATCCAACAGGGGCTCCCCTGCCCAAACTCCCATCATGGGACTGGCATTCAATCCAACTCTCCCTGCCACCGCCCCTTCCCTTTTCACCACATGCAGTCAGAGCTAGCATTATCCCATTTCCCTATTTGCTCCAGCCCATCACTACATACAAATGCATTCTCCCCCCACCTCACCCCCGATGAGTCTTCCTCAGAAGTCTACCCCCAGCATTTTGCCAACTGGTTATAGCAGGCATTGCCAGGGCACTGTGTGGCCATTTCCCTCTCCCCCCTAGTCTATACCTACCTTTTTGCCCCTAGGAGGATCCCCACAACAACTTGATGTCTGCATAAACTTGTAAGACTTAAAAATACAGTGGGGGCTAAATATCTAATGGAGCGGGCATAGTAATAATCTTAAAACATATTTAAATGAATGTCATGAACCTAATGATGTAGCCAGCGAGGAGTGGGGAAGACCAAAACTCACAATCTTACTGACAAGATCTGTAACTTTTGAATCTTGAGCCTCTCTGAGTATTCTCACAGGTGGCAGGAATAGGCTCAAGATCACTTTCAGTATTTTTTATTTATGATTATAAACTTTGCTTTGAGACTCCATTACTTCTGTCACAAATGATTAGCAAGCTAGCTGTGACATTTCAATAAATTCACTGTATATCAGTTATTATCCAGTTATTATTGCCCTTACTGTGGTGCTGAGTATTTCCATAAATCCATGGTATGATGCAAAGTTACAAGCATTGAGATTTAACAATATATGATCAAAGATTGAAAAATTAATTTTTGAGTTTCTTCAGAATTTTTAGCAATTCCACAGTTCCTTGTCCCACAACTAGAAAGGTTTACCTTTTCATAAACTAATTGTTCAGTTCTAGAGAAATATCAGTTTATATAATGGAGTATTTTTACATTACTATGTCACAAGTCTGCACTTGAAACTGAGTACATTTTTCTGAAAAAAATTGAGACTGAAATCCAAATATATGAAATCTCACTGTAGAAAACTTTACAGCAATTTCTTTTCTTACTGAATCCAATCAAGTGGAGTAAAAGGTAGAAGTTGTGAAATTGCATGAGAAATGCAGATGCGACAAATGCACTTCAGTGAGATGAGATGAAGATCCACTCTACTGATGATCACTGAGAATCAGAAGTGAATTGTTTCTGGCAGTTTCACATTACAGTCGTTCACGGTTGAAAATAGTTTCCAGTGCAATCTTGTCCTTTACAGACTCCTAATTTAGACTTCAAATACTCAAAAGACTGAAAGCACAGACGATAGAAATGTATCTTGATGCCATCTAGAAGTATTTCACCTTTGAATTGCAATTGTATTTCCTGAGGCAGAAAGAGGGGTACAACAGTCCAATTAACCTGTAATCTCTCCTGTACAGGCCTTGAGCATATTACTGTCATCAAGACAAAAATTGCCAACTAAAACAGAGTTTTGTTGCTTTTTAGAAGTGATTTTAATTTTCATTGAAAATATCCTTCAACTCAGTGAGAAATACATTCCTTTTCCAGTTGGCACCATTAGTTTCAGCATCACCAAGTTCTAGCTATCCTGCCCAATCTCAGAAGGTCACCCTTGACTGCCATACACATGCCCTCCAAGTAAGACCATCAACTGGTGTCAGATAACTGACCTCAAGATTCCACATTTGATTTCATAATTGTTTGGTTTTTACTGTTTAGTGCTTTGGATAATTAAACATAAGATTAATCAAAGCTTTAAACTATTCTAACAATTGATTGTACTAATTCTGAAGTATAAATTTTATTGACAGAGATTCGTACAAACTTTGTTGGAAGTATAATTCAAAACTCAGAATGGATAATTCTAATTTGGGAGAATTTAGAGAATCTAGCCCGCTTTGGAAACAGCCTGCGGTATCCTTATGAACTGTCTGTTCTTGGACTCGTGGGCTATCTCTCGTCTCCCTGTGGACCACTTTTTGAACTCTTATGGACTGTCTTCATTGTTTCCTTCTGGGTTTCACTGGCCAGTCTTGTGGACTGTTTGTGTTCTGTCCCATGATCTGCCATCAGCCTCATGGACCTAATTTTTTAAATCAGTTTTATAACTTGCTGACAATTATAGTGTTGGTTCTTTAAACACTTTTATTCCACAAATGAATAAATGAGGGGGACTGTTGTACCCCTCTTTCTGCCTCAGGAAATACAATTGCAATTCAAAGGTTTTACCCTAGGATTCTCTGGGAGGCAAGAGAGGTGATTGCAGAGCCTCTGGCTCTGATCTTCAGGTCATCGTTGGTTACGGGTATAGTGCTGGAAGACTGGAGGATAGCGAATGTGGTCCCATTGTTCAAGAAGGGGAAGAGAGACTTTCCGGGGAATTATAGGCCGGTGAGTCTTACTTCTGTTGTGGGCAAAGTATTGGAGAGAATTATTAGGGATAGGATTTATAGTTATTTAGAGAGAAATGAATTGATTGGGGATAGTCAGCATGGTTTTGTGAAGGGTAGGTCGTGCCTTACTAACCTCATTGAGTTTTTTGAAAAAGTGACCAAAGAGATGGATGGGGGTAAGGCAGTTGATGTGGTATATATGGACTTTAGTAAGGCGTTCGATAAGGTGGCCCATGGAAGGCTTCTGCAGAAAATGCAGATGTATGGGATAGAGGGTGATTTAGCTAATTGGATTAGGAATTGGCTAGCAGATAGAAGACAGAGGGTGGTGGTTGATGGGAGATATTCATCGTGGAGTTCGGTTACAAGTGGTGTACCTCAGGGATCTGTTTTGGGGCCCCTGCTGTTTGTAATTTTTATAAATGATCTGGATGAGGGTATTGAAGGATGGATTAGTAAATTTGCGGATGACACCAAAGTCGGAGGAGTGGTAGATAGTGAAGAGGGGTGTTCTAGTTTGCAGAGAGACTTGGACAAGTTGCAGAGCTGGGCCGAGAGGTGGCAAATGGAGTTTAATGTGGAAAAGTGTGAGGTAATTCACTTTGGCAGGAATAACAAATGTGTAGAGTATAGTGCTAATGGTAGGATTCTTAATAGTGTTGAAGAACAGAGGATCTTGGTGTACAGATGCATAGATCCCTGAAAGTTGGCAATCAAATCGAGGGAACCATGGTGTACTAGGGAAGTTGAATCTCTGGTGAAGAGGAAGAAGGAGGCTTATATAATGATGAGACATGAAGGCTCAGTTAGGGCAATAGAGAGCTATAAATCAGCCAGGAAGGAGCTAAAGAGGGAGTTGAGAAGAGCTAGAAGAGGACACGAGAAGACTTTGGCGGAT
The DNA here is from genome assembly GCA_024679065.1 of Sphyrna mokarran. NCBI lineage: Eukaryota > Metazoa > Chordata > Chondrichthyes > Carcharhiniformes > Carcharhinidae > Sphyrna > Sphyrna mokarran. The sequence goes on from JAGIQG010000028.1 coordinate 29,605,748, forward strand.
AGGATTAAGGAGAATCCTAAAGCTTTTTACAGGTATATAAATAATAAAAGATTGGTTAGGGCAAGATTAGGGCCAGTCAGAGATAGCAGTGGGAAGTTGTGCGTGGAGCCTGAGGAGATAGGAGAGACACTGAATGAGTATTTTTCGTCAGTATTCACGCAGGAGAAAGACAGTGTTGTTGGGGAGAATACTGCGATACCAGGTTGTAGACTGGGTAGGATTGAGGTTCATAAGGAGGAGGTGTTAGCGAATCTTGAGGGTATGAAAATTGATAAGTCCCCTGGGCCAGATGGGATTTACCCTAGGATTCTCTGGGAGGCTAGAGCGGAGATTGCAGAGCCTTTGGCTTTGATCTTCATGTCGTCGTTAGCTACAGGTATAGTGCCGAAAGACTGGAGGATGGCAAATGTTGTCCCTTTGTTCAAAAAGGGGAGTAGGGACCATCCTGGAAATTATAGACCGGTGAGCCTGACTTCTGTTGTGGGCAAGGTCTTGGAAAGAATTATAAGGGATAGGATTTATAAGCATCTAGAGAGGAATAAATTGATTAGGGATAGTCAGCACGGTTTTGTGAAGGGTAGGTCGTGCCTCACAAACCTTATTGAGTTTTTTGAGGAGGTGACCAAAGAGGTAGATAAGGGTAAGGCAGTTGATGTAGTGTATATGGATTTTAGCAAAGCGTTTGATAAGGTTCCCCATGGTAGGCTACTGCAGAAAGTGCAGATGCATGGGATTGAAGGTGATTTAGCAGTTTGGATTAGGAATTGGCTAGCTGATAGAAGACAGAGGGTGGTGGTTGATGGGAAATATTCAACCTGGAGTGCAGTTACAAGTGGTGTACCTCAAGGATCTGTTTTAGGGCCACTGCTGTTTGTCATTTTTATAAATGACCTAGATGAGGGTGTAGAGGGTTGGATTAGTAAATTTGCTGACGATACCAAAGTGGGGGGAGTTGTAGACAGCGAGGATGGATGTTACAGTTTGCAGAGGGACATAGATAGGTTGCAGAGCTGGGCCGTGAGGTGGCAAATGGAATTCAATACGGATAAGTGTGAGGTGATTCACTTTGGTAGGAATAACAGGCATATGAAATATAGGGCTAATGGAAGGACCCTTAATAGTGTTGTCGAGCAGAGGGATCTTGGGGTACAAGTACATAGCTCTTTGAAAGTTGGCACCCAGGTTGATAAAGTTGTTAAGAAGGCGTACGGTGTGTTAGCTTTTATTGGTAGAGGGATTGAATTTAGGAGCCGTGAGGTTATGTTACAACTGTACAAAACTCTGGTGCGGCCGCACTTGGAGTATTGCGTACAGTTCTGGTCACCGCATTATAAGAAAGATGTGGAAGCATTGGAAAGGGTGCAGAGGAGGTTTACCAGGATGTTGCCTGGTATGGTGGGAAGGCCTTATGAGGAAAGGCTGAGGGACCTGAGGTTATTTTCATTAGAGAGAAGAAGGTTACGCGGTGACCTAATTGAGGCGTATAAGATGATCAAGGGATTGGATAGGGTGGATAGTGAGAGCCTTTTTCCTCGGATGGTGATGACCAACACGAGGGGACATAACTTTAAATTAAGAGGTGATAGTTATAGGACGGATGTCAGAGGCAGGTTCTTTACACAGAGGGTGGTGAGAGCGTGGAATGCCCTGCCTGCAGCAGTTGTGGACTCGCCTACTTTGGGGGCATTCAAATGTTCGGTGGATAGGCATATGGATGATATTGGAATAGTTTAGGTTAGAGGTTCCACTGGCCGGCGCAACATCGAGGGCCGAAGGGCCTGTACTGCGCTGTAATGTTCTATGTTCTATGTTCTAAGTGAAAAGTTGGGTCTGCAACTGGTTTCTCATTTCCCCTGATCATACCAGCCCTCTGGGCGCAAAGTCAATTTCAATATTAATGACGTGATTTGCATGTCATTAGTGAGTCCCATGCACTGTTATCCGGGCTCACTTGGAATTATCTGCTTGCTGGTCAAGCTTCTCACAAGAATCACAGCTGGTGGCCAGCAGTGGAAACCAGTCTTGATGCCCTCATGAGGAGGGAATTGGAAGCAATCGAAGCCGCAAGTGGTCAGGGACAGGACTGGGTGGGCTCTGCCCACCTGGCACAGCTCACCGTGCACCCTGGCAGTGGCCGAGTGTGCCTATGTGCAGTTGACACTGACTTCCAGAGGTCCTCAAGTTCATTGGGATTATGTGTAGGGATTTTAGAGACATTTGGAAAAACATTGATACATAGCATGCTGTTCAGTGTTTACCCTCCATATTAAAACCAGTATCCATTTTGAATTACATGGGAGTTGTGGAAGTATTTGAATTTTGCACACATTTTATAACAAGGAAGAACATAAGGCCTCCACATACTTAGACATAGCTATGGCCATAGTTTGCCCTGCGAAAGAGTTCCCTATCCACAATATTCTGGCTATTGAGGGTATTCTTTAATTTAAAAGTTTAAAATGTTGGAATGATGGTGTCTTGGTTTGGAGGTGCCTTCCCTCTCTCATCTGAACTGCAGGCTGTTGTTCCTTCCACACTGCAGGAATTTCTAGTAGACTTCAAATTAAAAAGCCTATCTGCCATCCTTAATTGGATATTGACAGCAGGCTATCTGTCTGGTCACTAACTGTCCAATGAGGAAAATCACTAGTCTGGGATTGTGATCTTTATTTGACACAAAACAACATGGGAAACAGACCCTTCGGTCCAACGGGCCCGCACCGCCACCCCAATGTTCCCACCTCTACCCGTGATCCCTGTCTATGTTTATAGATCTATCGATTAAAAACCAAATTTGAGACAATTTAGGGAGAATTTGTTTTGCCAATCAGCCTAAGAGCACATCTTCGGGATGTGGGAGGAAACCGGAGCACCTGGAGAAAACCCACGCAAGCACGGGGAGAATGCGCAAACTCCCACAGACACAGGCCAAATCCATGTATCTGCACAGCACAGTGATAGTCACTGAGCTGTCATGTTGCCCACACCCCATCAAATGGTCCAGGTCAAGCGTACACTAACGACGTGAAGCACTAGGATACTCTCGAAAAAATCCAAGAGCAGCGCTCTCACAACCCATCGCGTGTATGCCCCTCGTTAGACAACAAGGTGGACCAAAGTATCTGAGGATAAAAACAAGTACATCAATATCATCATCTATTTACACACTTCCCAGGGACTCCCAAGGCTCATGATCCCTATTTTAAATCAGTTTTCTATACCCCTCCATTCCCATTCTGTTCATGTGCCCATCTAAGTATTTCTTAAATAACTCCAGAGTGCCTGCCTCCACCACTTTATTTGGCAGCGCATTCCATACCCCCACCACCCTCTGTGTGAAAAAACTCCCTCCAGCATCCAAATTATGCCTTACACCCCTCACCTTAAGCCCGTGACCCCTTGTGCTATTTGAGTCCATCCTAGGAAAAAGCTTAACCATGTTTACTGTATCTATACTCCTCATAATCTTGTATATCTCTATTAGATCTCCTCTAAGTCTACGTCTTTCTAAGGAAAACAGTCCCAATTTGCCTAACCTCTTCTCGTAACTCAGACCTTCCAAACCAGGCAGCATCCTGGTAACCTCCTCTGCATTCTCTCCAGAGTCTCCACGTCCTTCTGGTAGTAAGGCGACCAGAACTGGACGCAGTATTCCAAATGAGGTCTAACCAACGTTTTATACAACTGCAACATTAAAAGCGAGCTCTTGTAGTCTATACCCCTTCCTATAAAGGCTAGCATACTATATGCTTTCTTCACAACCTTCTCCACTTGCTCTGCCACCTTCAGAGACTTGTGCACCTGCACCCCCAGGTCCCTCTGCGTTTCTATACTCTTAATAGGTCAACCCTTTATCATATACCTCCCGCTACATTCTTTCTCCCGAAATGCATCACCTCGCATTTATCAGGATTGAATTCCATCTGCCATCTATCTGCCCAAGCTACCAGCCTATCTATGTTCTGCTGCATCACCTGACAATGCTTCTCAATACAATACAAGCCATCTTTGTATCGTCTGCAAACTTGCTGATCACTCTACTTACTCCCTCTTCCAAGTCATTTATGTATATTACAAATAGAAGAGGTCCCAGTACCGAGCCCTGTGGCACACCACTAGTGACCGACTTCCAGCTAGAAAAACACCCACTATTACTCTCTGTCTCCTATTACTAAGCCAGTTACTTATCCATCTAGCTACCTGTCCTTGTATCCCATGAGCCTTGACCTTCTGAACTAACCTCCCATGAGGGACTTTGTCAAACGCCTTACTGAAATCCGTATGGACGACACCAACAGCTCGCCCTTCATCCACTGTTTTCGTCACCTCCTCAAAAAATTCTACCAGATTCGTAAGGCACAACCTTTCCTTAACAAATCCATGCTACGTATGCCTAATCAGATTGCAACGCTCTAAGTGCCTATACATCCTATCTCTAAGAATCCCCTCCAACAGTTTCCCTATCACTGACGTCAAATTCACCGGCCTATAATTTCCAGGGTTATCCCTACTACCCTTTTTAAACAACGGTACAACATTAGATGTTCTCCAGTCCTCTGGGACCTCACCTGTGTCCAAAGAAGAGACAAAGATTTGCGTCAGAGGCCCAGCAATTTCACTTCGCACCTCCCTTAGCAGCCTGGGATAAATGCCATCAGGCCCTGGAGATTTATCAGTTTTAATGCTACCCAGACGCTCTAAAGTTCCTCCCTCGGTATGGATATTTCCCTCAACTGGTCCACAGCTCCCTCAGAGACAGGAGCTGTCAACAAGCCCCTCTCCTTCGTGAATACCGACACAAAGTATTCATTCAGGATCTCCGCCATTCCCTCGGGCTCTCACATCAGATTCCTGATCCAAAACATGGCTCAGTATTGAATATAAAAGCTATAGGTTCAAGCAGCACTGCAACGACTTCAGCAAATGGTCTGGCGCATCACCCACAGCACTGAAGGAGTGCTACACTCTCACATATGCTGTTTTTGGGATGAGATGGTAACCTGATTTCCCATCTTGCTTAATGGCACTATTTAAAGAAGTATCGGGAAGTTCTCCTGGTGCTTTGCCCAATATTTATTTCTCAAACTCCATCAGTGAAACAAATTATCTGGTTATTTGTCTGATTGCTTTTTGTGGGACCCTGCACTGTGAAGAATTGGTTTCTTTGTTTTTTGACCATGCTATAGTGGCTATGTTTTCAAAGTACTTCATCGATTGTGAATTGCCTTGAAAATATCAAAAGAATATATAAATATAAATTCTCTTATTTAAAATATTCTAAGTGCAACAAAATCAATGATTTATATAAGTTTAGAACTACCTCTATTTATGTACTCTATGTTGCTGTTTAAAAACCCTATGTCTCAATTTTTTTATTAACAATTTTATCCAATTGTATTTCTAATATTTGTGAATCTGATGCCAAGTCAATCTCATTCTTTCTAAACTTCTATTGCTTACAACATATTCCTCCTTATTTTCGATCAAATGTGCCATCTCACATTTCTCACATGTACGGAAACTATGGCCCAGGTTTTCTAGTTAACAGAGATGTGATTGAGGGATAAATATTGGCCAAGATACTGGGAATAGTTCCTTGGTTGGCTGTTTTATACAAAGTGCAGCATAACCTGACACTGGTAGTTCTGCAGTCGAGTATCAGCCTAGATTACTGTGCTCAAGTCTCAGGAATTGAGCCAAATAGTCTGTTACTGGGCTGTAAATTCTGTATGGAAGAGAAATGAGTGAAACCTGATGAGCACTTTATCAACTGAACTTTGATAGCATTGAAAAAAACTATCTATTTAAACATCAACGCAGCACTGAAGGAGTGCTACACTCCACAGATGCTGTTTTTGGAGATGGTAACCTGATATTCCATCTAACTTAAAAGATAAGGTAGAGTTCCATACTGAGTCAGATTTTAGCTGCGCACACACATTTTACAAAAAATGGCACATTTGGGAGTGTGTAAAGAAGCCAAATGATTAAACCATTGCAAAGACTCACAGCTTGTGATGTAAGAATCAGGTGTTTTAGAAAGCATCTATTGTATTGACAAATGCTAGGAAAAGGAGCTGATGCTGCACTGATGTTGTTATAGTGTAGTGTGGTTCTATTTAAAACCAGTATTGTATGATTGTCTGTTTGCATTCTGCAGAGGAGATTCTGGTCATAAAACATTAGCAACATCATGCACATTGCTAGAAGATTTTTTATACTTACTTTCTTTAATTAAGTAACAAAGGGGAGGCAGTGGTGTATTAATGTTAGCTCCAAAGTCCCAGAGTAATGCACTGGGAAAGTGGGTTCAAATCCCAACATGGCAGATGGCGGAATTTGAATTTATTAAATACCTGAAATTGCTGGCAGATGAACATTTTGTGGCACCACCACTGCACTAAATGGCAAGTCAAGACTTGGCATGTATGAGGCATTATGGGCCATCAGCAGTACAAAGAACAAAGAACAAAACAGCTCGGGAAACAGGCCCTTCGGCCCAACGAGCCAGTGCCGCCACCCCGATGTTCCCACCTCTACACATGATCCCTGTCAATGTTTATAGATCTATGGATTAAAAACCAAATTTGAGACAATTTAGGGAGAATTTGTTTTGCCAATTAGCCTAAGAGCACATCTTTGGGATGTGGGAGGAAACCGGAGCACCCGGAGAAAACCCACGCAAGCACGGGGAGAATGCGCAAACTCCCACAGACAGAGGCCCAAATCCATGTATCTGCACAGCACAGCGATAGTCACTGAGCTGTCGTGTTGCCCATCAAATGGTCCAGGTCAAGCGTACACTAACGACGTGAAGCACTGGGATATTCTCGAAAAAAAAATCCAAGAGCAGCCCTCTCACGACCCATCGCGTGTATGTCCCTTGTTAGACAACAAGGTGGACCAAAGCACCTGTAGGATAAAAACAAGTACATCAATATCATCATCTATTTACACACTTCCCAGGGATTCCCAAGGCTTATGATCCCTATTTTAAATCAGTTTTCTATACCCCTCCATTCCCATTCTGTTCATGTGCCCATCTAAGTACTTCTTAAATAACTCCAGAGTACCTGCCTCCACACTTTACTTGGCAGTGCATTCCATACCCCCACCACCCTCTGTGTGAAAAAACTCCCTCTAGCATCCAAATTATACCTTACCCCCCTCACCCTAAGCCCGTGACCCCTCGTGCTATTTGAGTCTATCCTAGGAAAAAGCTTAACCCTGTTTACTTTATCTATCCCCTTCAAAATCTTGTACACCTCTATCAGATCTCCTCTAAGTCTACGTCTTTCTAAGGAAAACAGTCCCAATTTGCCTAACCTCTCCTCGTAACGCAGACCTTCCATACCAGGCAGCATCCTGGTAAACCTCCTCTGCACTCTCTCCAGAGTCTCCACATCCTTCTGGTAGTAAGGCGACCAGAACTGGATGCAGTATTCCAAATGAGGTGTAACCAATGTTTTATACAACTGCAACATTAAAGGCCAGCTCTTGTACTCTATACCCCTTCCTATACAGGCTAGCATACTATATGCTTTCTTCACAACCTTCTCCACTTGCTCTGCCACCTTCAGAGACTTGTTCACCTGCACCCCCATGTCCCTCTGCGTTTCTATACTCTTAATAGGTCTACCCTTTATCATATACCTCCCCCCTACATTCTTTCTCCTGAAATGCATCATCTCACATTTATCAGGATTGAATTCCATCTGCCATCTATCTGCCCAAGCTACCAGCCTATCTGTGTCCTGCTGCATCGCCTGACAATGCTCCTCACTATCCGCAAGTCCAGCCATCTTTGTATCGTCTGCAAACTTGCTGATCACTCCACTTACTCCCTCTTCCAAGTCATTTATATATATTACATATAGAACAGGTCCCAGTACCGAGCCCTGGGGCACACTACTAGTGACCGGCCTCCAGCTAGAAAAACACCCTTCCACTATTACTCTGTCTCCTATTACTAAGCCAGTTACTTATCCGTCTAGCTACCTGTCCTTGTATTCCATGAGCCTTGACCTTCTCAACTAACCTCCCATGAGGGACTTTGTCAAACGCCTTATTAAAATCCATATAGACGACATCAACGGCTCGCCCTTCGTCCACCGTTTTCGTCACCTCCTCAAAAAATTCTACCAGATTTGTAAGGCACGACCTCTCCTTAACAAATCCATGCTGCATATCCCTAATAAGATCGCAACGCTCTAAGTGCCTACACATCCTATCTCTAAGAATCCACTCCAACAGCTTCCCTACCACTGGCGTCAAACTCACCGGCTCTTCCCAGAATTATCCCTACTACCCTTTTTAACCAACGGTACAACATTAGCTATTCTCCAGTCCTCTGGGACCTCACCTGTGTCCAAAGAAGAGACAAAGATTTGCGTCAGAGGCCCAGCAATTTCCCCTCCCACCTCCCTAAGCAGCCTGACGTAAATGCCATCAGGCCTCGGAGATTTATCAGTTTTAATGCTACCTAGAAGCTCTAACACTTCCTCCCTCGGTATGGATATTTCCCTCAACTGGTCCACAGCTCCCTCATGAGACAGGAGCTGTCAACAAGCCCCTCTCCTTCGTGAATACCGACGCAAAGTATTCATTCAGGATCTCTGCCATTCCCTCGGGCTCTAAGCACTGTTCCCCTCCTCTGTCCCTAAGAGGTCCGATTTTTCCTCTAACCACCTTTTATTCCTAACAAAGGAGTAAAAAGCCTTTGGATTTTCCTTAATCCTATCTGCCAAAACCATTTCACGCCTCCTTTTTGCCCTTCTAACTCCCTGTTTGAGCTCCCTCCTACTCTCTCTATATTCCTCCAATGCTGTCTCCGTTCCCAACTTTGACCTATCGTACGTCTCTCTTTTCTTCCTAACCAAGTCCTCAATATCCCTAGTAATAGAACATAGAACACTACAGCGCAGAACAGGCCCTTCGGCCTTCGATGTTGCGCCGACCAATTATGAAAAAAGCAAACTAAACCATTTCCTTCTCTTCCATAAACTTATCAACTAACCTCTTAAACGCCACCAAACTTGGCGCAACTACAACTGCCGCAGGCAGGTCATTCCACTCCCTAACCACCCTCTGGGCAAAGAACCTACCTCTGATATCCGTCCTATAACTATCACCCCTTAATTTAAAGCTGTGTCCCCTCGTGTTAGCTTTGTCCATCCTAGGAAAAAGGCTATCACTGTCCACCCTATCTAAACCTCTAATCATCTTATATGTTTCGATAAGGTCTCCTCTTAGCCGCCTCCTTTCTAACGAAAACAACCTCAAATCCCTCAGCCTCTCCTCATAAGACCTGCCCTTCATACCAGGCAACATCCTGGTAAACCTCCTCTGTACCCTCTCCAATGCCTCCACATCTTTCTTATAATGTGGGGACCAGAGCTGCACACAATACTCCAAGTGCGGCCGCACTAGAGTTTTGTACAGTTGCAACATGACATTGCGGCTCCGAAATTCAATCCCCCTACCAATAAAAGCTAAGACTCCATATGCCTTCTTAACAACCTTATCGACTTGACTGCCTACTTTCAGGGATCTATGCCAAATACACCAAGATCCCTCTGTTCATCAACACTATTAAGAATCCTACCATTAGCCCTATACTCTACACATTTATTATTCCTGCCAAAGTGCATTACCTCACACTTTTCCACATTAAACTCCATTTGCCACCTCTCGGCCCAGCTCTGCAACTTGTCCAAGTCTCTCTGCAAACTATAACGCCCCTCTTCACTATCTACCACTCCACTGACTTTAGTGTCATCCGCAAATTTACTAATCCATCCTTCAATACCCTCATCCAGATCATTTATAAAAATTACAACCAGGGCCCCAAAACAGACCCCTGAGGTACACCACTTGTACGAACTCCACGATGAATATCTCCCATCAACCACCACCCTCTGTCTTCTATCTGCTAGCCAATTCCTAATCCAATTAGCTAAATCACCCTCTATCCCATACATCTGCATTTTCTGCAGAAGCCTTCCATGGGCACCTTATCAATGCCTTACTAAAGTCCATATATACCACATCAACCGCCTTACCCCCATCCACCTCTTTAGTCACTTTTTCAAAAAACTCAATGAGGTTAGTAAGGCACGACCTACCCTTCACAAAACCATGCTGACTATCCCCAATCAATTCATTTCTCTCTAAATAACCATAAATCCTATCCCTAATAATTCTCTCCAATACTTTACCCACAACAGAAGTAAGGCTCACTGGCGTATAATTCCCTGGAAGGTCTCTCTTCCCCTTCTCGAACAATGGGACCACATTCGCTATCCTCCGGTCTTCCGGAACTATACCCATAACCAACGACAACCTGAAGATCAGAGCCAGAGGCTCTGCAATCACCTCTCTTGCCTCCCAGACAATCCTAGGGTAAATCCTGTCCAGCCCAGGGGACTTATCTAACTTCAAACCCTCAAGAATATCTAGCACATCCTCCCTATCTACTTCAATACTTCCCAGTTTGCAACCCTGTACCTCAGTGTTCTCCACAACTACATTTACATCTCCCTGCGTGAATACCGAAGAGAAATATTTATTCAGTGCCTCTCCAATCTCTTCAGGCTCCACGCACAACTTCCCACTGCTGTCTATGACTGGCCCTAATCTTGCCCTAACCAATCTTCTATTCTTAACATATCTAAAGAAAGCTTTAGGATTCTCCTTAATCCTATCAGCCAAAGTGTTCTCATGTCCTCTCTTAGCTCTCCTCAACTCACTCTTTAGCTCCCTCCTGGCTAATCTATAGCTAGAACTCAGTAAGAATTTAGCAACACCAATTTATTATCCAACCGATTTATTTGATAGTAAAATAGCGAGCTTTCAACACTCCCGTGTCTTCATCAGGCAAGTGCAGTGTTGCACTTGCCTGATGAAGACACGGGAGTGTTGAAAGCTCGCTATTTTACTATCAAATAAATCGGTTGGATTAATAATTGGTGTTGCTAAATTCTTACTGAGTTCTTACCACTCCAATCCAACGCCGGCATCTTTACATCATAATCTATAGCTATCCATTGCACTAATTTAACTTTTTCTCTTTGGTTAAAGTAGCGAGCGGTGGTAGTTTTTTTGCCGTTTTTATTTAAACTAACAAAACCGGAAGTCGTCATTAGGAGGCTTGCCGGTAGTTGTAGTTTTTTAAGCTATATAAGTACTAACCTCTGGGTATCGGCCTCATTGTTCCCTTGGAGCAGCACGGAGAGGCAGCGATTTGGGAGAGCGTAAAGTTCGAGTGTTAAGTAATTTTTAACTTTTTCTCTTTGGTTAAAGTAGCGAGCGGTGGTAGTTTTTTGCCGTTTTTATTTAAACTAACTGAAAACCGGAAGTCATCATTAGGAGGCTTGCCGGTAGTTGTAGTTTTTCTCTCTGACTCTATAAATTGGTCCAGAGAGGTCCCACTGTAACGACTCTGTTCTTTCTGCACCTGTCCAAAATGTCTTTACATATGCCTTCTTCAACTACCCGCGGGCTGTTGGGTGGCCTATAATACACCCCTACCATAGTAATTGCCCCGTTTCTATTCCTCAACTCCACCCACAGCGACTCCACTCCTAACTCCTCTGTATTATCCTCCCTCTGCACCGCCATGATGCTCTCCTTAACTAACAACGCCACTCCTCCACCTCTTCTGGACCGTCCTCTGTTACACCTGAAACACTTATACCCAGGAATGTTCAGTTGCCACTGCTCCCCTTCCTTTAACCACATCTCCGTCACCACAACCGCATCCAAGTTCCTCGCAAACATTAAGGCCCTAAGTTCATCTGTTTTTCCCGTTAAGCTCCTCGCATTGAAACAGACACACTCCAGACCTCCAAGCCCACTTGGAACCTCCTTCTCCCTGGTGTATTTCTTCTCATCCAAGCTTACTCTATCTCCCATCTCACTCTCTACCGAGCTATCGGTCTCAGCCCCTTCCTCCCTCCATATTAGTTTAAATCCTGCCGAAACACTCCAGCTAACCTCCCAGCTAAGATATTCAAGCGCTTCCCATTTAATTGTTCCCCATCCCTTCTATACAGGTGCCCTTCTTTCACAAAGACTTCCCAGTTATTCACAAATATGAAACCCTCTGCCCTACACCAGTCCTTCAGCCACGCATTCTACTGTAAGATCTCATTTCTCCTGGCTCCACTATTACCTGGCCCTAGAAGCAACCCTGAGATCACCACCCTGGAGGCCCTGCTCTTCAGTCTACCCCTCAACTCCCTGAACTGCCTTCATATATCCTCCCTGCTCTCTCCTACGTGAATAATCCTTCTCTCCTACGTGAATAATCACGTCCGCCTGGGTCCCCTCATCCATCAAAATGCCTTCTACTCTGTCAGACACATCTTGCACCCCTGCTCCAGGAAGGCAAACTACCATCCTGGAGTCCCTCCTTGGACCACAGAAGCGCCTATCTATTCCTTTAACCCTCCCATCCCCCACCACTATCTCCCTTTTCGCCCCTTTCCTCCCCTTTGAGGTACTCTAGTCCTCCTGCCTTGCCTTTTTTAACCCTCTCCCCTCGATATTTTGGGGGACTGCCACTGGGTAAGAGTTGTATTCAGTCACAATCTGTCCACTCTACCATTACCACCAAGCCAGGGAATCAAACCTAGTTCAGTGTTGAGTGCAGGAAGGCATGGCAGGAGCAATTCCAGGCATACCTAAAAATGAAGTGCCAACCTGGTGAAGCTGCAACACATGACTAATTGCATGCCAAACAGCATTAGCTAATGATAGGCAGAGCTAAGCAATTCCATAATCAATGGATGAGATATGTACTCTGTAGCCCTACCACAGTCAATTGTGAATGCTGGTGGACAATTAAATGATTTAGTGGAGGGGAAAATCCAGAAATATCGCTCAATGATGAAGGAGCCCAGTACATCAGCACAGAAAATAGGGCTGAACAATTAGCAATAATCTTCAGCCAGAAATGGTACAAAAGTGACAAGTAAGCACTATTTCCAACAAGGGTGGATATAATCATTGCCTCTTGACATTTAATGGCATTACCATCACTGAATCCCCCACTGTCAAATCGTGCAGGTTAGCATTGACCAGAAACTGAACTGGATCAGCCATATAAATATTGTAGCTACTGGAACAGATCAAAGGCTAAGAATCATGCAGTGAGTAACTCACCTCCTGATTCCCCAAAGCTTGTTCACCATCTACAAAGCACAAGTCAGGATTGTAGTGAAATATTCTGAGTGCAACTCCAACAACACTCAAGAAGCTTGACACCAGCCAGGACAAATAAGCCCGCTTGATTGCTACCCCTTCCACAAATATTCAACCCCTCTCCCATTGATGAGTAATGACAGCTGGATGTACCAGATGCACAGCAGGAACTCATCAGGCTTGCTTAGACAGCACTTTGCAAACCCATGGCCTCGTGAGGCAGCACAGTGGCATAGTGATTAGCATGCTGTCTCAAAGCACTAGGGACCCAGTTTGATTACTGGCTTGGGTCACTGTCTATGTGGAGTTTGCATGTCCTCCCCATGTTTGTGTGGGTCTCTCCAGGTGTTCCAGTTTCCTCCCACAATACAAAAAACATGTTGATTAGATGCACTGGCCATGCTAAATTCTCCCTTAGTGTACCCAAACAGTGTGGCAAATAGGGGATTTTCACAATAACTTCATTGCAGTGTTAATGTATGTCTATTTGAGATTAATAAATAAATTTTACCATCTAGAAAGACAAGGGCAACAGAACATGTGAACAACACCATCTGAAGGTTCCCCTCCAAGTTATTCATCATCTTGACTTGAAAATATATCTCCATTCCTTCACTGTCACTGGGTCAAAGTCCTGGAATGTCTTCCAGAAAGGCACTGTGGATATCCATACACCATGGGGACTGCAATGGTTCAAGAAGGCAGCTCACCACCATTTTCTGAAGGGCAACTAAGGATGGATAATAAATGCTGTCCTAACCATTGATGCCAATTCCCATAAATGAATAAAAGAATGTTTTATCTGAGTGTACTACTTGTTACTTAGCAAAAGAAAGCAATATAAGCTGATAGAGTATACTCAATATGCACCAACTAGAAGAAATCTTCCCTTTCCTCCTGATAGTAAAATATTTGTCCAAAGAAAACTATGCAACTGTAATAATTTAACTGTTTTTCCTCAGATAAACCACTTTTGATATATTTTAGGCAATTCAGATTTTATGCTTCAAAATATTACAATGTAATACTGTGTAACATAGCAGTGAGGTTTCCTTTATAAATTCTTTAAAAAGATTTGCTTTGATCTGTTAAATTGGTTGAAGTTTTAATTTGTGCAGATAGGTGTTTTATTCGGCTTAAAGCTGCAGTATGTTCATGGGTGTTTCTGGGCATCCTTTTCCAGATGCATTCTTTAATTTATCATGAAAAGCAAATAAAAATCTGACATATATTTTCATATCATTAATGTATCAGTAACAAGAGGGTATCAACTTAAAATCTTCATCAAGAAAAGAAAAGGAGAAGTTACAAGAAACTGTTTAATTCATGTATTAAGACGTGGATTGTCATAACGGAAAAGTTGGTAAAACTGGAATCCATAACAGTTTTTAAAAGGAAACTTGGATAAATATTTGCAAAATAATAAAGGAATAAATAATGGATATAGATGGGGAAATGGGCTTTTTTCAGAGAGCAACACAGGAACAACAATGGAGCCTATTACCATCTCCTGTGTAATAAATTTATTAAAGCGAAAACACACGAGATAATCATGGAAAGTGTGTTTTGCCCTGTAGTAACTAAACCCATGAAATCATAGAGGAACAGGATGTCATTCCTATAGCATTCTTGTTCGAAGGGACTGCGTAAGCATGTAACTATTTTTGATTTTATAGAGATTGACTTCATCGGGTTCTCCCATTTAAGGAGGTGAGGATAGATAGTTTTTCTCAGAACATCATTAGTGTGTGGAATTTTCCAAAAAACAGTGGAGGCACGGCCATTGAAGATATTTAAGATTGTGTTAGATTCTTGATTGACAAGGGAGTCAAAGAATATAAGACTAGACAACAAAGTAGATTTGAAACTACAATCAAATCAACCATAATCTTATCAAATGGCAGGGCAGGCAGAATGGCCATTTCTTGTTCCTGATTCATGTGTTTGTATGTATTTGTATGTAATGGATGAATAACTAAAATAAAAATCTATAAACATAAATGGTTGCCATGACATGATAATATGTTGGTTTGCTAACTGGCATCTCCTCTGTAATAGGTGTGTTTCAGGAGAAGCCCCAACCTCTGTTAAATAACATGCGAACATCCTCAGAGAAGAAGAAACGAGGACAGAATCTTCCATGGAATAAAACAGGTACCACACAGAATACAGACACACATCAGGTGTGCTCCCATGTGTTTTGGTGTTGTTAAGTTTCTCCTCCATTATAGATGATGGTTGTGATTTTCCCAAAAAAAGACTCAATATCATAACGGTGAGAAAGCCACAGCAATTAGTGTGATCCAGATCGCAGTCGTCCCACATTTAGTGCACTGGACAAACTGCCACTTGAAACACATGGTATGGAGTCCCTAAATGTGCAACTTATCTGAACTGTAGCTATGCACTGTCAACAAGGGGGAGCTGCATTTAAATGCTCCCTCTGCACTCACAGCCAGTCACCACAAGAGGATAGTAACTTGGAGAGCAGCTCAACGCTTCATGGAGGCAGATCTAGAAGGCTTTCTGGATGCAGTGGAGGAGAAGCCATCCTATATCTCTGAGGGGGTAGATGACCCAGGAGCAGAGAGTCGAATGTGTTCCGCAAGAAAATGAATGACCTCATTCGGTCTGCAAGGATGCGTGTTCATCTGTTACATCCTGGCATCAGTCCTGTCTGTCACATCTGGAATCCACTTCCTGGCATTCCACAATCTCCTAGCATCTGCCCTAGACCTGCAGCATCGTCTTGCCTGTCAGCCCCTCCAGTACTCTGCCAGCCATTAGGCTTTCAATCATTCTGTTTTGTCACTGAAGGACATAATAGAAGGGAGCAAGAGAAGACTGGCAGGAGAATTCTTAAGTTGTGTCGCCTGACCTTTATGAGGAGTGAGTGATGGAGCCCTCAGGGATGGAACAGAATGTGTGCAAGAATGGTTCTGGGGCTAAGGGTTACTCACTTAATCACTGTCTAATAACTCTATTGTGCTGCTGTCAAAGCCATGCTGACGGGACGTACGATGGAGCTTACAGCTCTACACATTTCCTTATGAAACAGACCAAGGGCTTCTGCAGGTGAGCTTCAGATAGGCTCCAAGCGTCCCTTCATCCTCAAATGTGCTTTGGGGGCTTGAGCTGCTGCTCAGCTGCCTGGATGGCTACGGTCTGCTTATGCCTGCAGAAAAGAGCAGAGTTTAAGCGAATGAGTTCAAACAATATCAGAGTGCATTTGACTCACTTTGATTATCAGGATCTGATGAAGTGATAGAACATAGAACATAGAACATTACAGCACAGAACAGGCCCTTCGGCCTTCGATGTTGCGCCGACCAATATAAAAAGCAATGCCCCTCCAAACTAAACCATTCCCTTCTCTTCCATATACTTATCAACTAACCTCTTAAACGCCACCAAACTTGGCGCATCTACAACAGCTGCAGGCAGGGCATTCCACTCCCTAATCACTCTTTGGGTAAAGAACCTACCTCTGATATCCGTCCTATAACTATCACCCCTTAATTTAAAGCTGTGTCCCCTCGTGCTAGCTTTCTCCATCCTAGGAAAAAGGCTATCACTGTCCACCCTATCTAAACCTCTAATCATCTTATATGTTTCGATTAGGTCCCCTCTTAGCCGCCTCCTTTCTAACGAAAACAACCTCAAATCCCTCAGCCTCTCCTCATAAGACCTGCCCTCCATACCAGGCAACATCCTGGTAAACCTCCTCTGTACCCTCTCCAATGCCTCCACATCTTTCTTATAATGTGGGGACCAGAACTGCACACAATACTCCAAGTGCGGCCGCACTAGAGTTTTGTACAGTTGCAACATGACGTTGTGGCTCCGAAATTCAATCCCTCTACCAATAAAAGCCAATGATGGAGCTGAGATCCACATCAGTTGTTCATAGAAGTCATAGAAACCTTACAATACAAAACGAATCATTCGGCTCATTGAGTCTGCACTGAAAGCAATCCCACCCAGCCCTATCCCTGTAACCTCACATATTTACCCCATTAATCTTTCTAACCTACACATCCTGGGACACTAAGGGGCAATTTAGCATGGCTAATGCACCTAACCCACACATCTTTGGACTGTGGGAGAAAGCCGGAGCACCCAGAGGAAACCCACGCAGACATGCGGAGAACATCCAAATTCCACACAGATAGTGACCCAAGATGGAAATTGAACTGAGATCCCTGGAGCGATGAGGCAGCAGTGCTAACCACTGTGCCACCATACTGCCTATTCGGAGAGGTCAAGCTCCCCTTCCCCACAGGAGTCATTTCTGTCCTCCCCAGCAAGACCCGCTATAGCATCCTGTAGGTAAATCAATGTGAGTATCTTAACTATTCCTCCTCCAGTCTGATCTCACTCTCATTTGTTGTGCATCAGCTTGGCCTATGTGAAGATGTAAATAAGGCACATGATCAAAGGGGATGGAACAGAAGTTCAATTAAATTCATAACCCCTGTATGTGGTGAGCCTTCTCCAGAACAGCCAAGAATGGAGTGTGAACAACATCATGGATGGAATGGTGGTGATGTGAAAGTGTGCATGAAAGAACAAGTTGTTGCAAACCATGTTGATGTTAAATGTGAGGGTATCCCAAAACTCAAAAGGATAACTTAGAATATCGGTTCTTGGTAGTGTATGTGTTGTTTTTGGTATTATGTGAGGAATAATCTACCACCAGTGAGGAAACAGCCCAGTCATTACATGAACAATTAATAAAGGATATTTATTGACTTAAGACAGAAACAAAAATACATGACAAGAAGGACTATCACACTCTCCAACATTTAAGAATATTCAAGGCTATCTCTGCAAAGATAATTTTATATGAAACTGTCTTTTTATCCCCAAAACTACCTAAATTTAGTACTCTTAGGCACCACTTTTCCGAAACAACATCCACTATCAAGTAACTCTATGAACTAAATCCAACAAATAATTACCATACCAAGGTTAAAGTGCTATGTCTGGGAAATAGTGGCTTAGTGAAGATGGAGAATGGCTGTTTTCCTTAGGAGACTATAGTTGCAACTTGCTGCAGTTCTGATAGAGTCATAGAGGTTTACAGCATGGAAACAGGCCCTTCAGCCCAACTTGTCCATGCTGCTCTTTTTTTAAAACACTAAAGTTAATCCCAATTGCCCGCGCTTGATCTATATCCCTCTATATCCATTGTATTCATGTAATTATCTAAATGCTTTTTAAAAGATAAAATTATACCCACCTCCACCTACCTCTGGCAGTTTGTTCCACACACTCACCACCCTCTATGTGAAAAATTGTCCCTCTGGACACTTTTGTATTTCTCCCCTCCCACCTTAAACCTATACCTTCTAGTTTTAGACTCCCCTACCTTTGGGAAAAAATATTGATTATCTACCTTGTCTATGCCCCTCATTATTTTATAGAACTCTATAAGGCCACTCCTCAGCCTCCTACATTCCAGAGAAAAAAGTCCCAGTCTGTTCAGCCTCTCCTTATAACTCAATCTATCTAGCATTCTAGTCAATCTTTTCTACACTCTTTCTAACTTAATAATATCCTCTGTATTATAGGGTGACCAGAATTGCACACAGTATTCCAAGTGTGGCCTTACTGATGTTTTGTACAATTTTAACAAGACGTCCGAACTCCTGTACTCAAATGTTTTGACCGACGAAACCAAGCATGCCAAATGCCTTCTTCACCACTCTGAGCACCTGTGACTCCACTTTCAAGGAGCTATGAACATGTACCCCTAGAGCTCTTTATTCTGTAACTCTCCCCAATGCCCTATCATTAACTGAGAAGTGCTGATGTTAGCTACTCTCCCTTTTCTTCTTTGTTCTATAGTTATATCATTTCTTTCACTTTGATTTTATATTCCTATGGAGATGGCTTTTGGCAGCCGTGTTAATTTCCTTATCTGTGCGCTTTTGACATCATTACTTTTGAAGCCCCATTGTTCTTCTTAATCGCATATGTAAAATGCTGATTCACCACTGCTTGGCTAATTCACATTTCTCCAGCTTTCTGCCTCTAATCATGTTACCATTTTACTTTGTTTTTTAATCTTAATTTTCCCCAATTTCTTAACAATATCCCCCACTGGCTGTGTGATATCTGTGAAGAGATAGCTATTTGAGTACATGATGCCATGATGAGAGAGCTGTGGGAAGACTTACACTGTCAGAGTGGATAAGATCTTTCACGTGCTTCCTGCTCTACAGTGCTCCCTTGATGTTGTTGCCAGCCATACTGATCTCTCAGGTGACAGCCTCCAGGTCAGAGAGGTGATGTTCGGATGCTTCCTGAGGTGGAAGACATGCCTCTGACTCTGGAACCAAGATGCCAAGGGCCTGATGGTTGAAGCTGGATGCTGCCTTCTTCATGAAGGAAGTGGCCATTTGCTTCTAACTGGATTCCATGTTGATCAGTCTCCTAGAAACAGATGAACTGGAGAGAGTGACATGACTTTTAAATATGGCACTGGAACTTTTGAATCTGCCAGCAAACGGCAGGCAGACAAATCAGCTCCTGACTTGCCAGGTAATTTGGAGAGATATACACTTTTGTGCATAATTAATGACTTTGGAAATGTGGAATCTGGTTCAAGTTCACTCCATTCCAGGCAGTGCAAACAGCGCTATCAGAACCATCTACTACTGCACTTTCACAAAAAAGTGGAGAATCCTGCTTTATGACTTTCAGCTGAGCCACAAAGTGATACCGACACTGTCCCCATAGAGTATTTAATGGACAGAAAATGTCAAAAGTTGAGAATAATGTATGGAAAAATCAGATGAGGAAAGAAGAATCATACGTCAGAGGAAAATGTTAAACTCTAATCTGTCCCTTCAACTGCAAAATTTCTAACCTTATCTCTACCATCTTTGCAATTCAAACATATTTTTCTCAGGTGGCTTGCGGACTGTTTATATCACAAAGTATGAAGATGATGTCCAACCTGCTGTTTACAGATTTTCTTTGGATTCCTCTGTTCCCTTGCCATGGCATCAGCCAGCAACTAGGAATGGGGAGATCCTATCATTCAAAGTGAGTTCCTGCAAAGTTGCTTTTAAATAAACTAAAATAATTGATCTGTAATAACTGCAACAATAATTTCCTACCTTTAAGATAATATTTGTCAGAGGAAATGGTTTCATAGAAAATGGAATGTCAAATAAAATTATGAAGGATTTTATTATGGCCACCATGAACTTGCAGGAGAGTCCAAAACTAGGAACTGTCAATATAAGCTAGTCAGTCATGAATCCAATAGAAAATTTGTAAGAAATTTATTTACCCTTAGTGTGAATAAAAAGCAGACCTTGTTATACATGGTGCAGGTGAAGTAAATAGTGCAAATACATTTAAGAACAAGCTAATTAAGTATATAAGAAAGAAAGTACCAAAATATTAGATGTGGTATGGTGAGAGAAGCTTGTGAAGTACACATACTTGCACAGGTCATTAGATTTGGCTTGTTCCTTAATGTAAATTCTATGTGGTGATATCATCATATGCTATCAACATAAGCTTCCCAATGTACTACATTCACTGTTATTGAGCACAACGTATATTGTGTGCAAACTCCCCTAATGGTTCTTGCAACAAAATGGGGCAATATCAGTCCCAAGTTTAATCCTTGGCCTCTGCTGTAAACTGATCCCACAGCGGAGATTTTTAAATTTGGACTCAGGGTCCCTAAGAATTAGCTCCAGTGACTTCAACTGAGAAATACAGAAATACGGATATCAAGTAAAGCTAACATTGATGCCCTGCCCCCATGGTAAAATAAAGGCCATCCCTCACTGTCACAGATGGTCACTTTTGCAGGCTACCAAAAGTTAACCAACAACTCTGGAGAAATGTTGCAGCAAAATTCAGCACCTTCAGAAGGAAGGGTAGAAATTTTGTTTCTGAATTTTAGTGTCCCTTGTCACTTCCCATTTCTAATCAGTTTCTACAGTATGAAGTCCCGCAACAATAGGTTTATTTGGAATCATGAGCTTTCAGAATGCTGCTCCTTCATTAGGTGAGTTCTTACCTGATGAAGGAGCAGCACTTTGAAAGTTTATGATTCCAAATAAACCTATGGACTTTAACCTAGTGTTGTGAGGCTTCTTACTGAGCCTACCTCTGTCCAATACTGGCATCTCCACAGTCTGGTTCTAATGGGATTAGTCTTAAATCCTATGCACATACTAGAATTTCCTCCCTAAACCTGCCCAACTCCCTGTCTCCCCTTTGAAACTTTCCTTAAAACCAACCCTACCTACCTTCTTGATTTGGTGTCCATTTTTTTGTCTAATTATTCCCAGTGAAGTGCCATGGATCATTTTTACTGCATTGAAAAATCCTAAGTAAATGCAAATTTCAATTGTAATGGTAACTTTGATTATTTCTTACTGCTTCCAAGGTTTACACAGTGCCCTATGGTAACTTTACGAAGAAGCTGACTGTCTGCTCTTCCATTGTTGGGCTACCAAGCCCCAAGTGTCCAGCAAAGTGGATGATCACATCATTATCCTGCAATACTAGGAAAGGCTGGAAATTTGATTTCCACTTCTATGCATCAGCCACAGAACAGCGTCACACTCAGTAAGTTACAAATTTAGACCAAAGCCTCTTTCATTGACTGCACTTTCTACCCCCCACCCTTCAACAACCTTCTCTCCACCCCGTGCATACATGCATTCCCTGTATTATAGAAGATTAACATCTTCATCTTAACTCCATTTAGGAAAATAGGAATTAGGAACCGAAGTAGGCAATTCAGCCTTTCCCACCTTCTCCATCTTTCAATCAGATCATGGATGACCCCTTCCTGCTCTCAAATCCACCTCCCTACCTGTTTCCCATCTTCTTTTAACCTCTTTTATCTGAAATATATCAATCTCCTTCTCAAAAATGTTGTGATTCGGACCTTACCGTGCTATGGGGCAGTGCTTCCCACAGACTTATGAAGTAGTTCTCCTCAGCTTTAAATCTATCACCTCTCAGCCAATGCCTGTGACCTCTTGTTTTAGATTGCCCCATAAGAGGAAACATTTGGTCTACATTTATCTTATCAGTTCTTTTAAGTATTTTATATACCTCGATCAGATTCCCTCTTATCTTTCTAAACTCCAGTGAGTATAAGCTCAAACTGTTTAACTCTCCTCATATGTCAACCCTTCCAACCCCGGAATCAATGTGGTGAACCTCCTTTGAACTGCCCCCAATGCCATTACTGCACACACTACTCCATATGTAGTCTCACCAATACCTATGCAGTAATACTGTACTTTTATACTCCAGTCTTTCTGCAATAAATGCTAACAACCATTTGCCTTTCCATTCCGACTTTCTGTGATTTATGAACAAAGACACCCAGATCCCTCTGTCAGACACATTTTGAATCTGCTTTCCATTTAGATAACAATTTCCCTTTTTTTGGCCAAAATGGATAACCTCACACTTATCCATATTGAACTCTGTAAAATCTTTATCTTGTCACTGCCTGTTTCCCATCTATTTCAATATTATCCCCAAATTTTGCTATGCTGCACTCTGCCCATGCTTGCACATCATTTACATAGATTGTAAACAGTTGAGTTCCAAGAACTGACTCCTGTGGCAACCCATTGGTTACATTTTTCCATCCATTGGATCTGCACAGACATTACAGTTACAGAACCAAGGTTCATAAATGAAGTTAAAATGCAGATTAGCTTTGATTTGTTTGAATTGCAGACGGGTTAGAAGAATTAAGTCCTGTTCCTAATGAAGTGTTCAGATTATTAAAGGATTTGACACACACACACAAACTATATTTTCTGATGGGGGTCTCTAAGAGAATGGTACAGAACGTTAAATTTGAGTGACGTCATTCAGAGGTGACTTGTTCACAGTAAGGTACTGAAAATCTGGAATTTTCTCACTCAAAATGCTGTTGAATGTAGGTGAATTGAAAATTTCAAAACACAGACTGTTAGATCTCATATATTCTATTTTAGGTCATATATTGTATTTGTTGGATGAGCATATCTCAGAATACATTGCCAAGAATTAGGATACAGATTAGTCATAATCTAATTGAATAGCAGAATATGCTTGAGATGTTTACCCCTGCAGCATCTGGAGAGAAAAAGTTTGTAAAAATATGCTGTTTTTGAGATAAGGAATTGTAGTGCTGGCAGAACTACATTTTGTACTCAGCATTATATTAGGATAAAGCCCAACATCCCTCAGTTTATTCCAACAACATACATTAATCTAATTTCAGTGGAGCCCTTCTTCCTGGCATACCACTTCCCACCTAAGCATGCTAATAGCTAATTATTAATGAGATGAACAGTTGACTACTACATTGTCCCAAATTGGTGGCAGCTTTGTACTATGCACTATTACGTATACAACTGGATCAAGATTTCTCAAGTATTACAGCTAACTGATAGAGAATTTAAAAAGTCAACCTCTACATCCAAGCATGATTTGAAAATGGGTTTTAAAGCTGGTAGGGCAACATGCAAACCCACTCGAAAAAACCCACCCATGTCAAGACACATCATAATTATGTCTTATTTTTTCCACCATTGTTGATCCCAGAAGAACCACAAGTGTTCTGGTCACTCAGAAAAGTAACTATTCTTAATTCATGAAATCAGACAATGGGTGTTGAAAAAGTATTGAAAAAGCCTCATAACTGAACTCAAACCTATCTTCATTCAACATCCATAGAAGGGTTCTTTCAAACAAGAGTACCTGTAATCTTTTCAAAGTCAGAAATCATTCCAAACCCAACCCTATTCATAACACTCAACCACAACGGAATTGAGATTAAGTTTTTGACAAGAGAATGTATGGGAGGTGGAGGAATAGTGATAATGTCACTGAACTTTTAATCCAAAGGTTTAAGCTAATTCTCTGGGGACAGATGTTCAAATTCCACATTGCAGTTAGTGGAATTTAAATTCAGTTAATAAAACAGGAGTTGAAAACCATTCCCATGAATGTGCCAAAAATGAAGAGGACACCTGCAATTATATACATGGTCCTTCAGCAACCAATGATCTCTGTCTGGCAGCAGTAAAAGGCCAGCTCATTGTCGACTTCTTCCCTGGTGGCTTTTTTCTCCTCAGTAATAGAAGCCAAAAGCTGCCTTGGCTTCACAATGGCTGCAAGCATCCCTGGCTCTGTCGCTGATATATATGAATCTGCAACCGGACACATCTGTTGGTTCCCTGGATCAGATGTAGAGATGCTGGCGTTGGAATGGGGTAAACTCAGTAAGAACCTGGCAACACCAATTTAAATCCAACCGATTTATTTGATAGTAAACCTGCTAGCTTTCAGCGTTTGTGCCTTCGTCAGGCGAATGAGGTGTTCTGGTTTCCAAAAGCACACATATTAGCACAGACAGTTTACAGATTGCTGATTCGAATGCGAATCCTTACACCTAACCTGCTATTCAAGTCTTAAAGTGGCTAACAATGTGAATGGAAGGAACACTGAGCACTGAGGTTAGAGAGATGTGTATTGTCTCCAGACAGCACAGTAAGTGAGGTTTTTTGCTAACCCAGGCAAGTCATGGGGGTTACAGTTAGTGTGACATGAAGCCACGATCCCTGTTAAGACCATAAATTGGTTGGATTTAAAATTGGTGTTGCCAGACTCTCCCTGGATCAGGCCCAGCTTTCTTCCTCAAATGATCCGTATGTCTTTTTTACATGGTGACCTTGTACTAACAACACATATGAAAATGTCCCGTTCTCTCTACAATCCTTCCCAACACCCAGACCAGCCCATCACCAAAGTTTGGGGTAACCATGACTGGATCGTCAACCTCAAGTGCTCTTTTTTTTTTACAAGTTATGGTGCTCTTTTTGAGATGTTTGCCTAGCCTCCACCCTCCCCAACAAATCTGAAAATATCAAATCCAATCGGGTTCATAGGCATTACCCTATGAAGAATTCAGATGGCGTAATCTTAATGATAGCATTCACCATAGTATTATACGATGACAAGTAACTTGCCAAACATAAAGTCAATGGCTTGTGAGCTTGCTTTTTCATTAGAGTCTTCAAATGATTATATGCGTCACTCTGCCAAGTAGTAATGGGCTGACTGAAAGTAGCATATACCACTCGTCCTGACTAACTGGCAGAACTCCCCAGGTGTGCCATTTTCAGATACTCAGACTTCAGGAATGCCACGGATGGCAAGATCTGCCACAATCTGTCAAATGTAGCTGTGGTAGACTTCATTAGCTGGGTAATGATAAGGAACATACATCTCATGAATGGTCCAGCAGAATCTGTGTAAATGTGACCATGTCTGGCCTGGTCCCCCCTACCGATGAATATCTGCTGGTGTTGGCATTGCTGAGTCTGACAACTCAGGCACTGACAATTCTCTCAATCTCCTTGCCGATGCCAGGCCACCAGATATAGCTTTGGGCCAGTGACTTCATCCTGCTGTGCACATCATGAGCTTCTGTAGTAAAGGTCATTGTCCCTGTAGTGGCACTATAACACAAACCCCCAACAATAGCATGCCATCCTCTTTCCTATATAGAGTCTGATCTGCTTTGACTTGTCATAGTGTCAACCTTGTGGCATCATCTTTTTAACTTTAGAAGCAATGAATCCCTATTAATCCAGAAATTTTTATGGGCAGCTGAAACATGTAATATCTCTAGCGGTGCAGTGCCAACACTATTTCTTGTGGCACAGATGTTGAGGGTACATTCTGCTGCAGAGGGAGGTGACTGAGTTCATCTGTGTTTGAACTTTGCAACCTGCTTTATGCTGAAAGAAACAGCTATACATAGCCAACAGCAAGACTAATCTCTGTACCGTTGTAGAGGCACTCGGCAACTCAGGCTTATTCTCTCGGAACAATCCCAACACTGACTTGTGATTGGATGCAATAGTGAAGTGCCTCCCATAGGTGAAACTTTTTTATAGGATTGATGACTATGAGGCAAACCTCCCAGAAAGAACACCATCACTCGAAGAAAGGAAATAGAATACTCCCCTTATCAATTTAAGAATATTTCTCCGCAAGAGATGTTCTTGATGGGAGCTTCTGTATTCTGTTTGACTTTTTGTGGGAAAGGATTGCTCCTATTCCATGTGTCTTAGGCAACTACCAATGGTTTGGTTGGACCAAAATATGAGTCATGTTGATGGCTGTAAGACTCTACTTTAGTAAACATTTTTTTTGTGCCGTTTCCCATTTTCATTGCTGATGTTTCTTCAGGAAGTGATGTTATGGGGCCACAGTCATGGGGACATTCTTCATGAATCTCCCAAAATAATTTACCATTCCAAGGGAAGACTTTGGCCGGAATTCTCCCCAAAAAAATTCCAAGTGTCAAATTCATATGAAAACTGGAGTAAATCACGCTGCTTCTTTCAGTGCAAATTCAGAGAAGAATCGCCCACACTATGTGGACTGCAGAGTGCACTAGCGTGATTCACTCCAGAAATCAAGGGGAGGAGCCTATTTACGCTGATGAGGTCAGCAGCATAGCACTGAGCAGGCCACTGCACATGGTCAGTGCTGGAATCGATCGCTGGCCAGCCCTGCAACTCCTGCAACGTTAGCTCTCTAACTTCCCCACGACTCAATCGCTGGTCCCCATGCATGTCCAGCCATGCTCAAACCCCAAACTCCTGCCTCACTCTCCTAAAAAATACAATTAGTGCAGTGGGACAGGAGAACTGCCCCCTTTAACTCTGTGATATTGCTAGGCTGTGGTACTCCTTCAATAGCTTTCATCTTGTTCTATAGGTCCAAACTCTTGGCATCCATCTTGAAATCTAGATTCATAATAATATTTCCAGTCAGTAAAATTTGATCCTTTTCACCCAGTCTTGACCCATGAGATAAGATCTGTGACCCTTAATCACTTATCTGCAACTTACCCAACTGTCTTCAGTATTTTTCAGTATAGGTTGATAAAGTGGCCTCGGAACAACTCAACCTCAATTGTTGCAGCCTTTTCTGGTGATATCTAAATGCTTATTCCCTTATGACTACAGCCACGGTTCCATTGTCAACCTCCATCTTCAGGGGTCTGCCATTGACCATCAGGATGTAGAGATGCCGGCGTTGTACTGGGGTAAACACAGTAACAGGTCTGACAACACCAATTTTAAATCCAACCAATTTATTTGATAGTAAACTTGCAAGTTTCGGCTTTTGTAGCCTTCTTCAGGCGAATGAAGTGTTCTGGTCTGCAATAGCACACATATCATCATGTAAACTGACTGTGCTG
Organism: Sphyrna mokarran; assembly: GCA_024679065.1. NCBI lineage: Eukaryota > Metazoa > Chordata > Chondrichthyes > Carcharhiniformes > Carcharhinidae > Sphyrna > Sphyrna mokarran. The sequence goes on from JAGIQG010000028.1 coordinate 29,633,217, forward strand.
ATATGTGTGCTATTGCAGACCAGAACACCTCCTTGGTTCTGTACTATTCCCCTCGGGCTCTGCTGTACCCTCACTTGGGCTCTTCCACATAGCAGCCACAAACAATCCACCTTGTTGGGCATGCTTTGCAATTTAGTCACACCTTTCTCAACATATTCAACTTGCCTGGGTCATTTCTACGATTTTTTCTAATGAAATTTTAGCTTTAGCCCTCAGCTTTTTATATCATGAGAGGTTGAATATTGAGAGACCAAACAACCTCTCAACATCTCCCCAAACATGGATCAAATTCCCAGTGCTCTGCTAAACATCACAGCCTGACCATGAACACACAGATTATCTCCCATGGATCCCTCATGGCAGAATGAAACTTGTACTTCAACATGATGATTGAAGGACAGGGGTTAAAATAGTCTTTGACCAGTTCCATTATTTAATCAAAAGTCTTTGTGTCCAGAGCTTCAGGTGATGTTGGGCTTCTCAGCAGGCTGTTAGTTTGTGAGCCATAGACTGTGAGAAAGTGTCACCTTTTAATTTTCCTCCATAGTGATTTGGTTAGTGACAAGAAAATAGCACATTTTTTCCTAATCAAAGATGGATGAGCAATAATTTCATTTTAGCTCAAAGTCTTTCTAGGGGCTACCATTTTTATAAAAACAGAGTTGAGTAGGCCTTGCTTTATTGACTGCAGTAAGCAGACATCACCTGTTTTGAGAAGGCCTGTTGGTCCCATATTTCACCACAAATTAATATGCACAGCACAAAGTGTTAATTTCAACTCGAGCTTAAACCTGCAGACAGATTTCATTTCACAGTTTTAATTCTGTCTGTTATAGAAAACTGTACTTTGCTCAACTACGGAAAGCTCCTTATCACAGCCGGATCTGCATAGCACCACCTGGCTGCATTCTTAGTGCAGGAACCAATGGTCCTAATCAAGGATTTTTCTTCGTCCCCTATGACAAAGGTAAGTCAACCATAACGATACTGGTACTTATATAGCATCTGTAACATAATAATAGGTTCCAAGTCATTTCAAAGTGGTGTTATCAAACAAATCTTGACACCATAGCGCAAATGGGTATATTAGGGTGATGACCAAAGCTTGGTTGAAGAATAAGTTTTAAGAAGCTTCTTAGAGATATTGAAACGTTTAAGGAATGTTTGAAGCTTAGGGCCTTGGCAGCTGAAGGCATAATTATCATGGAGTGATTAGAATCAGGAATGCACAAAAGACCAGAATTGGAAAAGTGGTGATATTTCAGAAAGTTTTAGGGTTGCAAGAGAGAGAGAAGGATGAGAACATGAAAGATTTCAAAACAAAGGGAGGAATTTTAAGATCAAAGGATTGCTTGATTAGGAGATTGCAGGTCAGTAAGATCAGGGATGATGAATTTAGTGCGAGTTGGGACACAAACAGCAGAATTTTAAATGACCCCAAGAATATAGAACATGGGAGTTCAGGAATTTCTTAGATTAGTCAAGTCTAGAAGTAACAAAGGCATGATAAGGTTTCAAAAGCAGATGAGCTGAGGCAGGGACAATATCAGGTGATATTACCAAGGTGGAAATCCAGTAGTCTCAGTGATGACACATATGGTTGGGAACTCATCTTTAGGTCAAATATGACAGTAAGACTGCAAACAGTTGGTTCATCCTCAGAGATATTAGAAGAGATATGGAATTATAGGCTAAAAAGGGACCAAAGATGATGGGTGGGATTTTCCACGCCTCCTGAGACGTGTTTCATGGTGACAGAAATGGTCCGCCATTGGCCGATGGCAGAATCATCTGGTGGGTTTTGCCATCGATAGAATTAGAAGATCCTGCCAAAGAGAACAGCCAAAAAATTCCAACCAATACCTTTGATCTTGAATATTCAATTGATGTAAGTTACTGTCCACCCAGCGCTGGATGTACAAGAGCAACATTGATTCAAAAACAGTAGAACGTTGAAAGAGGCCTGGTGAGGTAAAGCTGAGACACATATCATCAGTGCACATATAGAAAGCGATACTCTATTCTCCGTTTTGGAGATGTCGCTGAGAGGCGTGATGTAGATGAGCAATACGGAAGCAATAGGTGGTTGGTTGGTCAAGGTTGTGGATAAGACAAGAATATATTTTTGGAGGATACCAGGAGTTGCCCTTTCCTAGAGCCAGTCCAAACTTTTTGATACAATGAATACTGTTTCCTAAATGTTCCCCTATTTATACTTGATCCATTTGACCTTCCTCATTCCCTAGAACTAGATCGAACAAAACATCTTCCCTCAGTGTACTAGTCAAGAAAATTCGTCCATATGCAATTCAAAAGGTCTTCCCATTCTCTGTTCTTTATACTGTTAATATCCAAGTCAATGTTAACATAATTGATATTTAAGGAAGTGAGAGTGGATATTGCAGATCGCCGGTCACAATCTTTCGGTCTTTTCTAAACTCAGAGGACGTGCCAGAGAACTGGCAAGTTGCAAACATGACAGCCTTGTTCAAAAAAGTTGGAAAATAGAGTAAACTGTGAGATGGATGGTGAAAAACTTCAAGCAGACATATACATGCTAATGGAATGGGCAGGCATGTGACAGTTGCAATTTAACACAAAAGTGAAGTGATATTTTGCTGGAAAGAATGAGGGGGGGGAAGATAAATTGAAGGGTACAATTCTAAAAAGGGTGCAAGAACAGGAAGATTGGAGAGGATATGTGCACCAACTGTTAAAGTTGGCAGAGCAGGTTGCGAAAGTGGGATTTTGGGCTTTATAGAGTACAAACAAGAAAGCTATAATGAGATGTTTATGAAAGTGGCATTGTGTCCAATTCTGGGCACTACACTTTAGAGGGATAATGGACTTCAGTTCCATTAATAAATGGGAAAAATCGGTGTTACTCTCCTGTTAGAAGAGGAGTTTGAAACAAGATTTGACAGAGACATTCAAACTCGTGAGGGTTCTGGACAGACTAAACAGGGAAAAGCTGTTTATATTGCAGAAATATTGAGGACTAGAGGACACAGACTGGAATTGGTTTGCAAAAAAACTAAAGGTGACATGAGAAAGAGCTTTTACATGCAGAACCTGGCTTCCATCTGTAATGCACTGCCTGAAAAAGAGGGAGACTCACTCAGCTTTCACAATGGAAGTGGTTAAGCATCTACATACATGCATTCCAAGGTCCCTCTGTCCCTTCGCCACTTCTCAGTATTCAATCATTTCATGTAGCTTTGCTTTTTTTTGTCTTCACCAAATGAATTATTTCACACTTTTCCAAATTGATCTCCATTTTCCATTTTTTTGCTAGATCTGGCCAATTTGCAGTCTTATATATTTCTTCTATTCATCACACAACAAATTTTGGTATTGTGAAATCACAAAATAATTACAGCACAAAAGGAGGCCATCTGGCCATTAAAAGAATGATCTTATCATCACGTCCTGCTGGTCGATGGGTGGGGCAAGCCAGTAAGATCACAAGAGAGCCAAGAAATCAGGTTTGCACCCAATTTTTTACCTCTTGCGATCTTACTAGCACTGGATATCTGGTGCAATCAGACTCATGTCCATTTCTAAAGCAAGGCTAAATGATTTAAATGATTTAAATATATCTAGATATATTTATCTAGGAAAAGGCAACTGCTGGTATCCACCAGGCAGTAGCAAGGGAGTGGGGACTGCTGGGGTGGGGCTAGACTGGGTGGATCGATCAATGCTGTGAGAGTATCGCTACGCAATCTAAATTGCAATTGGGGAGGGAGCCTATGCACTGCCACTTGGAATTTGCGATTAGTAGAGGGAGGAAGGGAGCCTGCTGTTACTCTGCCTTTGTGATTGATAGGGGCAGGGAGAGGACTGTGGGGTTTGATCAGTCCAGGCAGGGAACTCTAGATAGGTCACAGACCTCCACGGTAGCTGGAGGGAGAGTCCTATGTTTAGGCCATGGAAGTCAAATGAATGCCTGCACATGCACAATGGCACTCTCTGCTGCTCTCAGCCTACTTTCTGGAGATCTAAGCCCTGCACTCTCCTCCTGCAAACAAGAAACAGGTTTTGAAGTTTTTTTCTGCTCTAAGTCATAAGGTTGCAGATTTGGACTGACCCAAAAAATGGATCAGAAATTCTCCCATTTTCACGCTCATTCTGGACATTGTGTTTTCTCATAAGATCACCCGCTACATTTTTGATGGCTTCCTGGAAGAAGTATTTAGCTTGTCCCATTCCTATCCTTCTCCCCTTACACTTCCATTTTTCCCCTTTTAGGCAGGATATAAAGATAACATGGATTCAAAGGCTAATACTTTCATTTATCAGTTAAGACATAAGAACGTGAAGATTATTCTAATGCTGTTTAAAACACTAGGTCAGACTAGGGGAGGTACAGAGGGTCTTTACTAGCTTGTTGCTGTGTATAGAGAATTTTAGCAATGAGGTAAGTTTGAATAAACTGTGATTATTTCTTTTGGAACACAAGAGGCTTAGGAAAAATTTAATTGAAGTGTACAAAATTATAAAAGGCTTAGTGAGCTATAAATAACTAGATGGAATAGGTTTAAAATGATTGCTTGAGGATTAGGAAGTTTTGAGGAAATTTATTTTCACTCCTAGAATGCTGGAAGTCTAGAAGTCGCTATCAAAAAGGATAGTAGAGAATGAAGCCCAGATCACATTTATAAAACAGTTGGACATGCACTGTAACATTGTGGGATGTTAGTGAAGTGTGATTAAGTTGGATAATTTTTTTTGACCAGCATTGATATAAAAGAGTTAAATGACCGCTTTCAGTATCACCAATGTTCTATGGCCTGAACTTTTCAGGTGGCAAGGACTCAACCCCTGTCACCCAGTATGTTAGCAGGAAATGCATCCCTGAGTCTGCAAGGCTCACTGCCATTTTACACTCAATTGAACATTGATTGACAGTAAACAAGATTTCTGTCCACGCTTGGAAGGAATCTGAAGAATTGTCAGTTAATCAAATTGGCTGGAGCTCTCCCATCCTTCCTGCCACAGTGCTACAGGTGGCCGGAAAAGGCATAGAAGCATTGTGCCTGGGAAACAGTGTCACAAGCCAGTGTGTAGATAAGTGGCAGGTGTTCTGGGAAGAGGAGCGTAGTACTATTTTGAAATAATTTACAGTTTTGAGGCTGTATTTTGTTACGGGAGTCAATTGTAACTTGCAAACATGCAGCAGAAGTTATAAATGCAGGGTAACAATTGATTTTGGCTAGGAATGTGCTTTATAGAGTTAATGGATTTTTCGTTTATTTAGGTTCTCCTGGGATTTTAAACTAGGTGTGCAGAGTCATGTGAGTTTTGGTAAGATTGATTGAGAGGGGCAGAGTTAGATGATTACAGAGAGGAGCTAAGCTTGTTGGGAAGCCCAGATTTATTTTCATTTTAAAATACAAGCAGTTGCTGCCTAAGCTGCCAAAAGAAAATGGTGTTTCTCTCTCTCTATCTCTCTGTCAAGGTTTTCTGAAAGCTCCAAGCCTGGTAACCTAAGTCAAAACCAGTATGCTTGTGTTTTGCAAACCAATTTTAAAAAGATTTAATTCTGTAAGAGAAATATTGCTTGATTGGAACTCATAGTGATAGCATAGCAGTTAAGAATTGTGTGTTGTTTTGTTTAAGTATTGTCCAATTATTAAAAGTTGAGCTAATTCATTTTGTTATAATTACATTGGGTTGTTAAAAAATGTTGTTTTGATAAAAACTTCTTTGTCAGGGAAGTTGCATCTGGAGTGAAACATCTTGTCCTCACACTAATGTCAAAAATAGTAAATTTTGGGGGTCTGATCTGATTTATGATATACCTTGGGGTTTCTGATCAGTATCCTAACAGAGCATAAAATTGCTATGACATATGTTTCTGTGTGAGTTCAGAGCCAGGAAATCAGAAACGCTTTGAGAAAATTTGATCCAGTGTACTGGAACAAGTGTGGAAGCAATAGAGTAACTGAATGAATGGTCACAGTCTTCAGTGACAAAGATGTCCATGAGTTCCACATATTATTGGAGATGAGGGTGCAGGAAACAAGAAGAGGATAGACAGGTAAAGAAGCATAGTTTTCTTTTAAGTCAAAGCAACAGGTAAAAATTTGTATCAAGGACAATCCATGAGAAGGTTTCTGTTCAAATTTAAAGAAAATTTTTCACCATTTCCAATTGTTTAACACTTTGTCACCATGAGACCAGAGATTACAGGTGTGCTTCTTATTTTTTGCTGAGCCAGTTGCATAACTGTCAGGTGTTGCAACAGGTGTGGAATGTCAAAGAAATCTATTTCCAGGATCAGGCGAATCTTAAGTAGCTTTCCAACATTGACTACCTAAATCAACGATTGGCCTGGCAAAAACTAAAAAGCACATCTGTAACCTCTAGTCTTAAGGTGACAAAGTGTTAAACAATTGGAGGTGGTGAAAAGTTTTGTTTAAGTCTTGCTTTAGTACTTTAAACACAGACCATCTCTTGGATTTTCTTTGATGCAAAAGGCAGAATGGCCCAGGAACTGTGTTTTCTGATGAGAAGGAGTTGCTGAACAGGCAAGGCCCATAATTTCATTGCTACTATCATTATCAGACAGAACAGTGGAATCCACATGCAATCAATTTCAGGGCCAGATGGGATGGTGTAAGCTAACTCTCCTATATCAGAAACTTAAATAGCAACAGCAGTAATATGCTAAGTTTCTGATTAAATATTCACATTACATTACAAGCAAAATATTCAACAAAGTGTGAAAAAAGGGTGTTATCTTTAAAATTGGTGCTTTGAAAAGAAGAATTAGAGTGGCATCTTTTCCAAACTGTAAATGAAAGGGTGCATTTTGTGAGTTCAATCTGCTGCTGAGCAGTCTGGAAAGCTGGGCAAGCAAATATCATCAGTGTGATGTCCAGATTAAAACCAGCCCTGATTTTAATAGGCAGAAAATTAAGAACAGCATGCACATAATTCCATAGAGTCAACACTCCCCATAGAAGTATAGAATCATAGAATTCTACAATGCAAAAGGAGGCCATTCACCCCACCAAGTCTGCAATGACCACAATCCCATCCAGGTGCTATCCCCATAACCACATGCATTTACCCAAGCTAGTCCCCCTGACACTAAGAGGCAATTTAGAATGGTCAGTCCACCTAACCCACACATCTTTGGACTGTGGAAGGAAACCCAGAGGAAACCCACGCAGACATAGGGAGAACGTGCAGACTCCACACAGACAGTGACCCAAGCCAGGAATCAAAGCCAGGTCCCTAGTGCTGTAAGGCTAATCACTGTACCAGCATGCCAAATAACCAGCAATGAGCTCTGAAAAAGTTGATGACCTATTCATCACCAGCATCCATCACAACCACTGCCATTGATACTGGCCTTGCCAAGCACGGCATCAAATAAAAGCCAGGCATTTTCTGAAAGATAGACAAAATAATAGGATAGGTTCCTGCTGTCCTTAGTTCACTTGACTACAACTCTCACAGATGACATCTTGAGGAGTGTTACAAATAGGAGAGGAGAATAGCGAGGAACAGATGGAGGAATTAAGAAAGAAAAACCATAGACACCATCAGAGAAATAGTTTTTAACATTCCCCTAAAAAGCAAAGAATCTGGCAAAGTGAAGTACAGAATGAAAAAGTGACAAAGTGCAGGGAAATGGTAACTGAGAAAGCTACTGCCAGTATTGAAGTGACGGGGGAAGAGTGGAGTGGAATGGAGTGGAAGATGTAGCCGGAGAATAACATCTTAGAGTACTTTGCTCTGTCTGGTTTCGGAATGCCATTTCTGACAATCCGAAGCCAGGACCTTCACTCAAGGACCTATGGATTATGTAAAGGAAAAGAGAGGAAAAATTATTTTATTAAAAATGGCAGATAAAAGAAGAAAGCCTCACTTTTAACAAAACACAGTAAAAGTGTATAGAAATTGTGTCATATATTTTAAAATAATGTCCATGTCCATGTTTAATACGTACTTCTATTCAGGTTTCTTAGTGTCGAATGTCGAGGAGACTCCAACCTTTGACTTCAATCCCTGCATGAATGAAGGTTGTGGGAAGCCAGCAGTTCGTCCTCTGGTAGATACAGGTGCCATGGTCTTCGTTGTGTTTGGGATTTTGGGAGTGAATCGCACAAGAAAGCAAGATAATCATGTGATTGGAGATATGGTATATAACTGATTTGTGTCACCTTATTACAACTCTAATTGTAGCCTTTCTTATCCAATGGCCTGTTACAAAGTCACCCTGCCTAAATGTCACAAAAACTACAATACTTTGTAAGGTGCTTTTTATGTGAGAAATTCTTCCTTGCAATGGCACTGTGAGGTGCATGGAGGTGATTCAGTGGATATCCTGCCCTCAATGGGAAGATGGGAATTATTTATGAGAAAGGAATGAGCTTATTTGCATTCCATGGTTTTGACTATTTCCAATCTCTACACTTCTATAGAAAGTTCTCAGCCTCCAGCAGTGATCTGGCTGAAATTGGACACTAATTATGCAAACAAATAATACAGCAGTTTTCTAATTCAAAATCTCTGCCACTTGGAAGGACAAAGAAATTAGTGCGCAGGAATGCCATCACTACCTGGCTCCCATGTCACGCATCGTTTTAACTTGGATATTTATTGCTATTTCTTCATCCTCACTAAGTCAAACTCCTGAAACTCATTAATTAACACAAGTGCAGGCGGCTACATTCACTGCAGTGTAGTAATTCACCACCACGTTCTCAAGGGCAAGTAATAATACTGGCTAAATTGCAATGCCCACATCCCCAAAATTATTTTTGTTTACATTTTAGCAATATCCTGCAATTGTGAGCTTTTAAAAAGTGCCTGACAAAACATTGAGAATAAACTCAAGCAGATCCCTGATTAGTCATAGTGAAACCAGGTGATTTTTTTTAAAAAAGCTTTCATTTTTACAGTAGATTTTTATTATTTGTTCATGGATTGTGGGAATCGTTAACAAGGCCAGCATTTTCAACTCAACCTGATAGCCCTTGAGAAGGTGATGGTAAGCTGTCTTCTTGAACTTCAGAAGATACACCCACAATGCTGTTAGGAAGGGAGTTCCAGATTTTTCACCCAATTACAGTGAAGAAGTGGGGATATGGTTCCAAGTCAAGATGATGCATGGCTTGGAGGGGAAATTGCAGGTCATGCATTTATTGCCCTTTTTCTAG